>VDFB02047230.1:11641127-11708446 GCA_007258455.2 Sequoia sempervirens | reverse complement strand
TTGCAAAGTTGCCATCAAAGTTATCCGTTTGTGGTGAGACAACATTTGCACTCGGTGAAGGTACGAAACTTGAACTTGGAGCAGCCTTAGTAAATCCCATGATCTGGTTCATTCTCAAATTTTCCGAACATGTGGATCCAGTATGTGCATTAGTGTCATGGAAAGAGCAAAAAGTTGTAGACTCCTCAGTATCAACAGGTTGTCTTGGTTGTGCTACTAGAAACCTTGGTTTGTAGTTGTTGAATGGCTGAAAGTTATTCCTCTTCGGCTAGTATGGTTGTTGAGGTTGATATGGTGATGGTGCGGGCAGTGCTTGTTGCCCTTGAGTGGGTGATTGTCTTTTGAGGATAGTCACCTCGTTGGCTACTTTTGTAGCAATGGATCTGCAGACGCTTGAACAAGTGGTCTGATGGCATCAGTCTTCATGTTCCCTGATGTGATCATATTGTCTTCGATCTCAATAGCTTTTTCTTTTGTAAGTTGTAAGTCCACTTCATGGCCTGATTTCAAGAAAAATGCTATCTCTGACGGGAGAGCGTTGATGAAGCTGGTCATCAAGATCTCATCAGATGGATTAAGTGTATGAGAGAGGCGTGTGACGAGGCGGTTAAACCTTGCGACAAATTCTCTCATTGGTTCAATTGGCTTGATCTTCGAGGTCGAGAGTCATGCAAATAGTTGATGACTGTCTTTGGAGGGCTTGAATCTCGCCAAGAATTTCTTGCTCACGACTGCCCAACTTGTGATGATGCCTGGTTCTAGATGATTAAACCAGTCTGCAGCATTCGCCTAAAGAGCCTCAACAAAGAGACGAATGGCGATATCTTTGTGTGAAACATGCAAAACGGAGCAAGCCGTTGTGAATGCTAATATATGCTCATCGGGGTGACAAGCCCCGTCGCCGTGAAATATTGGGAAGTGCTCTCGTGATCCTTTAGGCAGCTTAGGGTGTTCTTGCAAGGCTAATGGCCCAATGTTGTCACCCCAAGGCAATGGGGTTGGACGTCTTGGATTCCTTGCATTTTGGTAATTGCGATTGTTGTTGTTGTCACCCATTGCTTTAGTTGGAATTGGAGATTCTTCTTCAGATTCTTCTTGGAAATTATTAGGAACCTCTTGAAAGATTGGCTCTTCTTGAAAGAGAGGATTTGTTCTCCTCCTTGTGTATACTTGGTAAGCCAGGATGAATTATTGCCTCGCAGGAGGTGGTAAAACTGGCCTTCCGGCTGCAAGATCAACCCTTTCTTCTTCTTTGTCCAGAGTAGTAGCTGCGTTTCTCCACTGAGTAGATGATGTATTGTTGTCAAAGATGAAACTTCGCAAGCTACTGATGATGTCCGATTGCTCCCCTTGAATCAATATGAAATTTGGCTGTATGATGGCCGGAGTAAGTCCTGGTTGTTGGATTGGAGCAGTAGAATGCTAGATGGTCATTCCCTTGATATAAAAGCGTTTTAGCTTTTCTTGAAGTTTTATGCCTCGTGCCCCACGGTGGGTGCTAGAAAACTATTGGCGTTTCAATTTGCACCTTTGGAGTGTGTATTGGAAATGAATAGCTATGCACAGTATTAACTGCTCTTCAAATTAGGAGGGGAAGCTCCCTCTTTTGTTGATATGCGTAAAAAGTAAAGTAATCTAAGTTCCTATCTTCTTGACTTAGCTGGTAGAGGCACAAGGTTATAAAGCCAAATACATTGTAGCTAAGGTTTTCTTTGGTTTCTGCAGATCTTAACTACAACAAGGCTAACGCTAAAACTATCCTATCTCCTCAAGTAAAATTAGAGCAAAAGGAGTTAGGAGCAATTGGGAATGGTTGACAATAAACTCTATCTCAGGATTCCCGAGGAGGTGGAACACTCTATCCAAGGTGTAGACTGAAATAAAGGTTATTGGAAACAACATGAAACGGTAAGCTAGTTCTTAGGATTCCCAAGGAGGTGGAACACTCTATCCGAGGTGTAGGTTGAAAATAAGATTACTAGAAACAACATGAAACGACAAGCTAGATCTCAGGATTCCCAAGGAGGTAAAATACTCTTTCCGAGGTGTAGGCTGAAAAGAAGATTACTGGAAACAAACATCAAACAATAATCTTTATCTCTAAATTCCCAAGGAGGTAAAATACTCTATCTGAGGTATAGATATGAAAGAAAGATTATTAAAACAGCAATGTAAATCTAGGACAACAAATTGCATAATGAGACACACACAATAAACAATCAAACCAACTTTATATTAAACAAAGTGAACAAATACTGAATAGCAATATTGCAGGCAAGGTGGGACAACAACTTGTTATCACAAGCAAAAGTTGACATACAATGAGCAAGGGTGCTCTTATTTATAGAATCTCAAAGGAGTAGGGAACCCTAAAATCTCCTTGAGTTTACATTCTGTCTTGCAAGCATGTAAGGGTTATTTCTAAGTCTAAATGTATGCAACTTAATAGTTAACTAGAAAAACTACCTCAGTTAACTAATTCTAAACTAAACTGATTGGACCTTGCAACATGCAAGTTCTTATTGATATGAGAGTCAACTGATAACCAACATCAATTGACTGAAACCTAATTGAAAGCTCCACCTCCACCAAAAGATATCCCCGAGGAAGAGATAAACATGCATGAAATCAACAATCTGAACTCAAGAGTGATGTTGAGTTGACTGCTGCTTTTGACTCTATCCTTGGGAAAATCGTAGTATGTAACTGACTGTCTACTCCAAGCCATCATGAGCAATCATCTCCTCTAGGAAAACATTAACTACATCTTCTTCAGGCACTTTGATGCTGTCCAAAATGATAGACTGTCTACTCAATGCCTTCTCTCCATCTGTGATCATTCTTTGACATTCTTTGATCTCCTCAGCTACCTTGTCGAAAATTGTTGACATTACTGAAAAATGATTCAACTTGGACGCCACAGGATCACCATTAAGACCATCATGAACCAAACTTTGGAATTTTGCTTGCATCTTCTTTGATTTCAGCCAACTTTGTAGACACTTTTTCATAAGTTTCTACTTTGAAGAGGTGTACTTTGAAAAGATGTTGCACTCTCCAAGCAAAAAGCTTCCTTTTGTCTTCATCTACTACAATGGCATCATATGCGATCGCCAACTGAGAAATGAGGATTTCATCTCTTGGTTTGTCTTTTGCGATGCTTAACTCAAGCTGCTGAATTCCTTGATGAAGATTGTGAACATTATACCTCAATTGGGATAACTCTGCACGAAGGTATCTGCTTGCGATAACAAAATCTTCGATCCAGTTTTCCAAAAGCTTTCTGTGATTGACTAATTGACCCAACTTTTGTTGATCTATAGGTGATTCTAGAAGCTGAGGAAGAATAGCTGCAATGTTTGAAGTCCCATGAAGAAGATCCGAGATGTATCATCGCAATTGCTTATTTTCAGCCTTGAGGGCTGCTTTGTCTTCTCCGTCCTTCATCACACGCTCCTAAAGATTGCCTTTGACTACCTTAAAGAGGCTCACGTCTACATGCCGAGTGCTCCTACCAAGATTGGCTTTGACAAAAGTGAAATCACCTACCTCAACCTCATCCAGTCTCTTGTTCTCCGGTGGCGTAGCAACCTCAATGACAATCTCTGCATCAGGATTCTACTCTATATGTACCTGCTTCTTGATCTTCTTGTTTGACTTATCTTGATAGATACTGTTAAAGTTTGAAAGATCGAGCTGATAGGAAGGCTTTCGCCTCTTACCCAAAGTCCTCTCAAGCCAAGATGAATGATCTATGTTGACTTCTCTAGGAGAAACTGCTGCAGATATGTCAACTCCTGGTGAATTAACTGGCATCGAGACTTCACGAACTCGCGATTTTGGCTTTGAATCTATTTGAATGGGAGGAGGCTGAGGAGATAAAGGTGAACCAAGAGATGAAGTTCCGACTTCAGCTTGTGTCATTGGCTCCATTGGAATCTCTGGCACCTTCTCTATCTGTTCTCGTTGATTTGCGCTTTTCTTCGTCTTTCCGCTAACCCTGACACCTTCAAGAGGATGCATTATGGCCTTGACTGTCGGTCTTGATCTTGACGTGGAAGGTAGTGAAGAAAATACAATTGGCGGTTCTGCAATTGGAACTACCTTCTGCCTCCTTTTGCTGTCCAAGAAAAGCATACTGTTCTTGACAACTCGGCTTGATAGGTCCTCAACTGAAATGCTCCTTTGGCATACCAATCTGGCTGTCGAAGCGATTGACGAGCAATTTGATTTTTGACGAATGAAGTTAGCAAAACCTCTCCATCATCATCCAACAAACCTTCAACTCTTCTAATAAGAAATCAGCAAGTTGAGGAAGAGTGAGTTTGCAATAATGGCGCCTGCGTACTTAGAATTCATCCTCACAATTGACCCAAAAATCTTCAAGTGCTGGCTTGTGTGAATGATTCTGCTCCAAATGAGTTGCAAAGAGGCCCAAAGGATCATATGAGCGCTTTTTGTTGAGGTACTTGAGATGGAATTTTGACAATTTGTTGCTCATCAACTTGCAATCAGCTGCTGATTTGCATTTGTATATACCCAATCCACATGGAAAAGTGAACGTTGTCTTATGCCAATTGCGAAGAAAAGAATGAACCTCATGAACTTGTCTCAAGAACTCCATGAACAAGACTTTGTCCGACGGGTATCTTGGTAGCATCAAAGGTTCTCCTAAGAAACCATACACTCTAATATTAGGTGAATGTAGGAAATTGGATAAACCAATTTGCCCAATTCTCCATCGCTGATTTGGCATCCGCTGAAATCCTTATGTGCATCTCGTTATCTTTATCTCTCACTGTCTTCATTAGAAAATGATTGTTTGCTTGCTTGAAATCTTGTTTAGCTCGCAAAGACTCTAACTGTGGGAAGTATTCATGCACACGCTGAACATCAAGAGTTCCAATGGTTTTTAAAGTTCTAAAATTGCCTTGGAATGCAATTAGATAGACAAAAGGAGAAACCATATGAAACTCATGGAGCTTAAGAAATCCTGTGGTCTGCTGGTGAAGAAATTCACTGATCAACATAGCTCAGTCAAAATGCTCTTTATTATTGATAACTTGAGAGATAACATAAAACAGCCAAGGTCGAAAAACATTAGCTTCTTCTTGACCCGTGACCCGGTTGAGCAAGGTAATCAGGATAGCAATCTCATCTTTGAATTCTCCATGCCCAAGCTTCTTCGGTAAGTTGGTTTTTTGCTCTTTCAGCCAACTTTGAGCGACCACCTTCTAAGATCTTTCCTTGTCCGCCTGCCATATCTTTTCACATTCCTCCATGATTATGATGCAATTATCTGTATGAGGTGGAATGGCGAAACACTTTTCAACATCTCTCGGCTTGAGGTTGCAAACAACTTGCCCATCTGCTAATCGAATTTGTCGTGTAGAAGAGTCAAAATGCTTGATGCATGCAATGACAATTTGACATTGTGATGGGAATAAAAGCTGCTGCCAGCAACCCGCAGCGATCAAGATGCTTAATTGTAGTACTGTCTATGCCTTCCAACATGCTCAATTTGATCATTGGATGAACATGGCATAAGTCAGTGTCAAAAGTTTTCAATAAGTCATGAATCAAGACCGATTTGGTTTTGTATTCAATTGGATTGAATTGCATTTTGAAAAACTAGACTTTTGATTGTAAACTTGGATATGTTTGGACAAACTTTTGAAAAGGCTAAAAATAGCCTGTTGAGGGAAATTTTTTTAGGAAATTTTCTGAATCATGGGTTTTGTAGAGAATGATTTTCTAAGCCAACCTAGATTATCAGAAATTTGAAAAAATTCAAATGACCTTTACTTAGGCATGCAATGACTTTTTAGAAACAAAAGCTGTAGGGGTTGTAGGGGTCAATGTGTTGATCAAACCTAGTTTCTCTGTTATCGAAAAAGATGACTTTTTCACTAGCATGCAAAAGAATCTTTGAAAAAAAGTAGCACTTCAAAAAGTGAGAAGTATCGAGGCAATTTTCCCGAAAAATTCTAGAACATGGGTTTTATTGCCAACGCTGTGCTGACCAAACCCAGATGACTAGAATTGTGAAAAACTGTCGTTTACTTGGACATGCGAGAGAAAACCTAAGGCAAGGATAGAAGAAATGTGAGGGGGAGAAGATAGAAATTATATTCTGCCTCTCAAAAATGACCCCTATGCCTTGAATGAAGTTTGATGAAGTCTGACAAGCATGTGCTAAAAAGATGGAGTCTGGAAAATTATCCATTTGAGCAATCTGGGCCTGGAACTGTGAAGAACACTGAAAAAATCCCTCCTATAGCGCCTCCAAATCTTGCTTGCACGATAAAATATGTGTTTGCCTTCAACCTATGATGAAGAAAATAGACGCCCATGTGCTTTTTTAAAGAATTTTTTATTAATTAAGGCGTCACATGTAAGTAAAACCCTAAATTTAGGATGCAACATTCTCATTGGACCTCATTTAGTTAATAAAAATGAAGGCTGATCCTTCAAATAGGCGCCACTCAGCATGCAAAGAAGAAACACGCCACATGCAAGAAAATGGAGTATTTTGCAGTTTGATTTGGAGGTGAAACTGAAGTTTTATTATTATTTTAAGTTTAGTTCAAAAATCCCTCCACTATAGGGCGACCAAAGCATGCACTTTAGTTCAAAAATCTTTTAAGTCAAAGTTTGACTTTAGGCGCCAACTTTCTTAGACTTCGGAACTTTTTTACATTTTTTCATTTTAAGCCTTTGCAAATGTCTTCGAAGACTATGTTTGATCACTAATTTTGAATGATTGACGAATCTAGTAGACTGGTTGACAGTCTTGTTGAAGAGTAGGATCAAAATTGAAAAGGAACTTCTTGAGGTTGCAAACCCCAATTTTGACTTTTGAGCCATCAAAACTTTGGGAACCCTTGGCCAACAGGGGCGCTTTTTCTCATTAGACGGCCATATTTTTGAGGATTTTCAACATTTTAAACTTGATTTTGACCTCCCCTCAGTCTGCATTTCTCAACACTTGACAAATCTCCCGAGCTGGCTGACAGGTTCATTGTAGAGCTGGATTAATTCTAGACATGATCTTCTAGAGGACACAAACCCTAATTACTTCATCTGGCATGTCAAAATCTTGCAACTTGCTGTGTTCTTCGTTCAATCTGCGACTGCCAGCTACTGACAAGTCCTCTGATCAGACTGAGATATAACAGAAAGCTTGAAGAATTTTGAATAGGATGAACATTTGAGCAAATCCTAGTAATTGCATTTGAGGGCTCAAAACCCTAGGCACCCCTAGCCAGTAGGGTTGCTTTTATGCTTTGAATTGACATTTTGACCATGACTAACTCCTTTTGTTTGACTCCTGATTTTGGCAGTTTGGCAACTCAAATTAATCCATTGATGGACTCGTTGCGAAGCTTGATCAAGTCTGAGACAAACATTGTAGATGTCATTTGCTCAAAAAGTTACATTAGGTACCTCAAAAGTTTGGGTGCCCCTGATCAGCAGGGGCATTTTTTTCCACCAGTGTTAGTCAAATTTTGACTAATTTCATTTCCCCCATTCTTTCTCCATCCTTCATTTGATCTCCAGATTCGAGCGTTAGACAAATCTCTTGGACTGGTTGGTAGGCTCATTGCAAAGTTGAAAGAATTTCGAAGAAGACCTCTTGCAAGTGACAAACCTCGAAAAGTTGATTTCAGCCTTTGAAACCTAGGGCGCCCCTAGCTAACAGGTGCTCCTTTATTTCCAAACTTAGAAAATTTCTGATGATTTTCACTTCTTCGAAAATCCCCTCCATCGCGAAGCATCATTTCGAACATCTTTTTCCATAGAATCTTCGCTAGAGTGTTTGAGGCTTAGATTTTGACACTTGGTATTTGGTCATCTGCCATTGTTGACCTCGAAGGTCCTAACTTTTCTCCTGAAAAAGTGAAATAGACCCACCAGAGCTAAAATTACTTTTTCTTGATTCTGACTTCACCAATGTGATCGTGAAGTGAAATAAGCGTATCAAAATTATTTTCAATCAATTCTGGAAAGATCCTATTTTTAGGGTTTTTTCTAAAAATAGGGGCTTAGAAACCCTAATTTTCAAAATTTGCTAGTATCCTCTGGATAGTAAAACGACAAAAAGCCCATGCTTTGTTTGACCTAAAACTAACTTTTGACGACAATTTTACAAGGTTTAGACCATTTCAATCAAAATGCCTTAATGAAGCAAAAATTTTGTTTTTGGGTACAACACATTCATCTTCCTCTTTCCTCTTGTGGCAACTTCACTACTACCAGCCGTGGATGGCGTAGGCATAGATGATTGTGCACTTGCAAAAGAAGGTGCCGGCATTGTCACACCTTGAGGCCCCATTTCCGCCTCCATATGCAATCTATGGCACACTATCTTCTCATTTTCTTTTTGTTTTGGACACATTTTAACTCCATGGCACACAACACCCAAAAAATGAGACTGTACCCTTGTGTAGCTGCCTCTAAAATCTGTCTTGCAGACATGACAATTCCACACCCTAACGCCCCTTGAATTTTTTTGCTTTTGATCCACGGGTGTAACAGATTGGAGAAGGGCACTTAAATGGGTTTGGTTGCTGTCCACTACCACCCTCAACACTTGCACTTGTATTGCTACCAACTAATTCCACTTCATTCTCACTTTGACTATCACTCTCACTGCTGCTCGTGTTTTTTTGAGATTGAGTGCAATTTTAAACTGAAAAATGCAAAAAATAAAAACAAATGAGACATTTCATGCTTCAAACTTTGAAAAAAAATTGAAAAAAAAATGAAAGGAAAAAACTTACCTCTTTAAAGGATTTGCAGCTTCACTGCCCTAGATTGAATCTCTTTTCCTTCTATCTCCTGTTGTTGCTACTCTTTCAATGGCTTGCTTCAAACCCTGTTGCTACAAATATACCATATTATGAAACAATAGGGCTGAATTGAGGATTCACATGAGTTGACATACAAATTAACAACATTTCAATATCTAATCTTTTGAGTTTTCATTATCAATGTGTACATACAACAAAATGAAAAGGCTAAAGGCCTACAACTACAAAATGACAAAATATAGAAAATTAGGTCTGCTGCAGCTATGCCTTTGCCTCATTTTCACCTAAGGCTAAATTAAAATCAGATTTTGAGTGTGAGTAGTTGCAATATGAGAGATTGCCTCATCCAATGAATCCCAACCAATCCCTCCTATGTTTTCTCTATTAGAGTAATCATGCATTAGCTAATAATTAATTAATCTTTAATTAATTATTAGGCTACTTTCTTCTCATGCACTTAAGCTAAACTTAGGAGTGCTTTTTTTTGTTATCTAGAGTGAGCTTTTATTAGATCATTCTGTCTCATCACATAGGATGACAACACTTGTCATGATCTAATCCCTTTATCATTTAGAGTCGCCCTTATACAACACTCTCTATCTTTGTATTATTTCATTTTGTAAGTTTTTCTTGTTGAGGATATAGCAAGTCATTGTTTGCAGCTCTTTTGTGTGGAAGGTGTTTTTGTTCGTTGTTAGATCCTACCTCTCATGTTATTCACAATTCTAACATAGTATCAGAGCATGGATTCAACAAACTCCATTTTTTAGTTTTTTTCTCAACTAGGGTTATAGGAGCAAATTTGGAATCTTCATTGCTTTTTTTGCAAATTTTGGATTTGAGCGATTTTTTGTGCATTTTGGTGCGAAAAGGACCTCACCATTGCATTTAGGAGGCCGATTCAATGAATTTTGACTTATAAATTTGCCCTATTTTGTCATTGGGAGCTATTAACGCAAATATTTTTAACAGGGGCCTTTGTACAGGACAACCCCTGCACGGTCATAAATACAAAATTTAAAAAAGAGATGACCACTTTATTCATAGTGCACAACACTATATTAAGGCGCTTTGCCACAAGAGTAGAGCTTCGCTTTGGGGGGCACCCATTTGGGTGGCACTGCTAGCGCCCATCGCCGATAGCAACTAGCTAGCTCCTTGTGGGCTCTCAGCTAGGACCTTGGTCCCATCAGTGCCCAAAGCGCTCCAATCTAGCCCTCGAGGGCTATACCACATCAACATTCGTCACCTTAGCGATCACCCCCTTTGCCCTAAGCCCCCTACGACCCTTTAGTGCTTGCTTGGGTCACCCACGTGACCAGGGGCTCAATAACTAGCCTTGAGCCCCCAACACCCAACCGCAGGTCACTATGCGACCGAGGGTCGGATTTTTCAGCCCCAAGCTTGCCTTGTAGGGCAATTTGAGCTTACTTTTACGAAATCGGGCATAAATTTTGCCTTGTTTTTCTGTTTTTTGCAAACGAAATATTGTCAGAAAGCTGGTTTCAAGCTTGTTCTTGTGGTGCAATTCGTTTTCCCAAATTTTGCTCCAAGAATTTTCTATAGGCTGTTGAAGTCAAATCTTTTTTGCGCTTCTGGGATCATAACTTGGGCATACAGGCTCCGTTTTTTGTGAACGAATAGGCGTTGGAAAGGTGCTTCAGTGCTCTACACAACCATGCTTCCCATTTTTCCAAAAATTCACTAGGTACATAGAGATTTATCTGATGTGTTTTTTGCTTTTTAAAGCTTTTCTACCCTCAAAGTTGCATTAGGGTTTGGTTTTTCTTTTTGTGGGGAGAGGGTATATTTCTCACTTTCAGTATATATATATACATCAGAGAACAACTCCTTCCCACACATTGTCTTGAAAACTTGAACCATCATGGTGGATACCTCTTTAGTTGAACGTCTTACACCACACAACTATCATATCTGGAAAACTCATATGACCAAAATGCTTATGTCAAAGGGTTTATGGTCCACTTTGGATGAAGTACAACCAACATTGACTCGTCAATTTGAGATACTTTAGCATAGGAACAAGATGGATGAAGCTACGAGACTGATTTCACAGCAGGTTTCGGATAGTCTCTTGTTTCACTTTGAGTCTTGCATCTCTCTTGGGGATATGTGGGAGAAGTTCAAAGATCTTTTAGGCACAATCAATGAGTTTCGAGCTTGATTGAGGCAAAATTGACATCACTTGTACCTGATTCTTTCCCCTCCATTGGGGACTTCTTGCGAAGTTTAAGTCACTCAGATCCCTTTTGCAGGGTTGTGGAAAGAATAAAACTGACACATAATGTGTTTTCGTGATTCTATCTAAGCTTAGAGGGCCATTTTAGGTCTTCTCTTCTGCTTTCTACTCTACTATGGATATGTTGGGCACTGCATTTACCATGCCAACTTTCAAGGTTTTCTGTGAGCATTTGACTTGTGAACAAGTAAAGTTGACTCAGTTTGATTCACTTTCTAGTTCCAAAACCCAGGCATTGGTAGCACAAACATCCAAAGGGAAAGACAAGAAGAACAAAATCCCAAGACAAAGACTTTATTAGGTAGTGAGTGTTCCTCCAAACCATCTGAAAAGTTAGATCAAAAACCTCAAACCACTCCTCGGTATGATAAATCTTCTAAGTCTGGCGAGTCTTCCTCCAAGGCGAAGAATATAGGTGAACCTTCTAGTTTTTGTGGTAAGGAGGGAGATCTAGTCTCTCGATGATAGAAGTTATAAGAGACTTTGGAGGAATCCATGCAACATCATGAAATCTTAGCCCCTAAGTCTTCTTCCTCATTTATAGGTAAAGGTTATGCTCTTTTGGCATGGGCCTTACCTTTTGCAGCTCCATGGATACTTGATTTGAACGCGACACATCACATGACACACTCTAAGGATTTGGTCTCATCCCTTCCAAAATTGCAACACTACTTAGATTGCAGCAGGGTATTCTACACAACTTTCAGTTTTGGGCTCAAGTACTATCATACTTGAGGGTAGTTTTCTTCAGGAGGTTCTTGTTGTTCCTGATATCTCTACCAACCTTCTTTCAATGTATCAAATTTTCCAATTTGGCATTGGTAGGACAGTCGAGTTTACCCCATATGATGTACTTATTTGTGACCTTCATGATCTTGATATTATTGTGGCCACTGGGAGTGTTGATTCTTCCTCTCATTTATACTGATTTGATGGTTTTGAGAGTTCAACTTGTTTAGGTTCATCTTTCATAGCACATGCTAACATTGTGAGTAAGCTTTGGCATGAACATTTTGGTCATGTCAATTACAAATATCTTTAACAAATGAGTACACAGGCATTGGTGCTCTATCTCCCTAAGATTTGCTGTACTGATGGTGTTTGTCGAGGATGTGCTCTTGGCAAACATCACGAGGATTCTTTTCCTACTAGTAGAGCCACACATGCTAAGGCACCCTTAGAGTTGGTACATAGTGACCTCATGTCATTTCCGACTGCTTCATTTTTGTTAGAATTGTGAAAAACACGAGCCATAGGATCAAACAGTGAACAAAGACACCTTCCACGCAAGAGATCTGCAAACAAAGAATTGCTATATTCCTCAACAAGAAAAAGCTACAGAATGAAGCTCAAGAATCTTCAAGGAAAACAAAAGTCCCCAAAGGTTGAGAGTTCTAGAGATAATACAATGAGGGTTGAGTGCTATATAGGAGCAACCCTAAATGAGAAAGGGATTTGATTGGGACAAGTGTCAACATCACATGCGATGAGACAAAATGATCTAATAATAGCTCACTTCAGTTAACATAGAAAAACACTTTAGTTAACTGAATAATAACTCCTATGTTTAGCTTAAGTGCATGAGAATAATTAATTATTAGCTAATGCACGATTACTCTAACACCCCACCTTAAGATGAACTTAGGGAGTAGCTGAAAACCCTAAAAAGAAAAAATGCATGATGGGTCCCGACAAACAAGGCCTGGTGTGGTACCCATGTACAAACAAAATAATTTCTCACAATTTGAGAAAAGGAGAAACCACATGGGAAAAACTTCTCTCCAAAAGAGAGAAAGGCAAATGAAGGATTGAAAAAGCCTCCAAATCAAGGTGAAGGGCTAAGAAGCCTCCAACCAAAACAATGTCCTAAAAAAAGAGGAACATGTAGAACATCACAAAAGCATGAAGAAGCTATAGATTGCTGTCGAATGATGACTTATATAGTGCTGAAATGAAGAACTTCCAGAAACAGGAATGCAAAGTGTCCATATGGTAAATGAACCATCTCATCGAAATGCATGGGTAACCAACCACTGATGTACACGTTGCATCCAACTAGTACATAGGAACACAAGAACTGTATACATAGATCACTCCAAATCGTGAAACCAAAGAAGCATTACCACCAACAGTAGAAACCCCCCATAATGTTGAAAAGGGAGAGCCAAGACAGGTACACTGAAACTGTGTGAAACCAAGAAGTGCATGTAGGAGAGAACCTGCAAATAAAAAGGTGTGCAAACTAAGGCACACACGTATGAGGCAAGAATCACTAGGATTCACTGCTGTCGTGGAAGGTACACTCAGTTGACAAAGGTGTGATGGCAAACCAAAGGAAAACATCAACCTCGCCATGGACTTTATATCATAGTGCGAGTACAAAAGGCACAATAGGATGTGCAAAATCCCCAAAACAGATACATCAGAACATGGCACTTTATCTCAGTGTGTCTATATAATAAGAAATGCATATAGTGGAAGCCCATAATGTCCAAAGGGACTACATGTTGAAAATACAATTCTCTAACAGGAAAAAAGGAAACTAGTAGCACCATGACAAAATACAAGAAAAAACATGCACTTTCAAAGAAAACGACACCCAAAAAGGAGTCCGGATGCAAAAGATATGACCCGTTGAAGTCTCCAAAACAAGAACTGAACAACAACATTGAGAAAATAGAATTCTGGAGAAAACCAGAAGTCCAAATTGGAAACCACTTGCACCACTCGATTTGTGTGTTGGGGAAGCCGAACGACCTCGACAATTTTTTTTTGCCTCAGATGCTCCCAACACCAAAATAAGTCGAATTATATATCAAAATTCGTCGAATCAGCCTTCCTAATGCAACCGTGAGGTTCTTTTTGGCCCAAAACACCCTGAAATTGCAGCTATCCTTCGGATCTGGAAAAAAACTACTTCAAACCAGTGTTCCACGTGGACTTGTCCCCCCCAAAAAACCACCCGCACTCGAGACGAGGACGTCCCCAAGACGGGGGGACGTTTGGGATGTTAGTTTTAGGATAAAAAATGTAAGCAATCAGAAAATGCAACACATGAGACAAAGAACACAACAGTTTACCTTGGGAAAACCCTCCTACTCGAGGGAGAAAAACCCAACAAAATATATATCTCTTATATATCAGATAAAAGTGCAGAAATTTGCTTTACAAGTCTTTCCTTACTCAAGGCTGAGTTAAATACAAATAATGGAGACACTTCTCCTTGATGTAAAGTATGAATCAATATGATTCTTCTTGAAATTGATCTGCTGCTATCAAATGATGATTTGCTGCTAAGGTGCGAACTTGAAGTTATTAAATTGATAATTTGATGAAACAACTTCACCTTGTATATATACAAAACAAGGTGTCTCTTCATATAGGTCGGTCTCCTTTAAGAAATAAAAAATATAAAACATAATTTGTAATTAAGGCCGACTTGCCTTATTAATTATTTATCATTTAATTTTGAGAGAAAGATATCTCCCGCCGCTATAACATCAACACTCCCTCTTAACTAGGGAGGTATCTTTCCAGATATCCATGTCATGGAGTCTCTCAATATGACACCCACAATGGCTACACCCATTTGTGGAAAAGAGTTCATCACGGAGTCTCTCAACATGATATCGTCATGGAGTCACTCAACATGATGTCCACCATGGCTACCCCCATGTGTGGAAAGAAATATGTACACAAGTGCCCATCACAGAGTCTCTCAACGTGATGTCGTCATGGAGTCCCTCAAGATGATGTCCACCATGGCTACTCCCATGTGTAGAAAAACACAAGTACAAAGGGTTCATCACGGAGTCTCTCAATGTGATGTCATCATGGAGTCTCTCAACATGACATCTCATCTCAGTCTCAGAGATGAACAAGGGGTCACACCTCATATTTCTTCGTCTTAGAGAAATATACACTACAAGGGCTCTCACTTCATACTTCTTCGTCTCAGAGAAATATACACTTCAAGGGATTTCACCTCATATTTCTCCGTCTCAGAGAAATATACACTACAAGGGCTCATACTTCTCCGTCACAGAGAAATATACACTACAAGGGCTTTCACCTCATACTTCTCCGTCACAGAGAAATATACATTGCAATAGATCTTCATGATGATGTGACTCCCTTTGAAGCTCCAAGTACTTGCATCAACCTCTTGACCTCCTCGTCCAAAGTTTCCTCTGTTGGTTTGTCAGACTCCCTCTAAATGTTAATTCCTCCTCTTCAAAGAAACTGATCACAATGACAATCTATATGGGTTCTTCCTCTTTGAGAGATGTCTTCATCTTTCTCAATCTTCTTTGTGAAGCAAACTCTCCATCCAAGGCTGACCAAACCTTGTTCCCTCGAGAGATGACTCTAGTGAAGAATCATGAGAGTTATGTGCCACCAACTCAGTCCCAAGGCTGCAAGCTATGTCTCCATGTTTGTTCATTTCTTCAGCTTGCATGACTTCCTCGCAGGATGCATCAAGCTCTTCCTCCCTTGAATGCAATTTCTCATCATCCTTATGCTCCTTAGCTGTGTCACAAGGTTCGGCGAACTTCAAGGATGAAGTTCGAATATTCCCGAATTTGAAAGTTCTGTTTAAAATTCGTTCATATTCGTTCATATTCGCCCATATTCGTCGGAAAATTATTAAAGGCTTTTTTAGGGTTGCCCAAGCGATTTTTTTATAAAAACGTCACTCCCATACGCTAGTAACACACAGCTGACTCTGAGTATTGATAAAAAATCATCTGAGAGCAATCACGAGTTGGATTTTTCCGTCTGAGAGCCGTCGCGAGTTGATTTCTGGCGTGATTAAGATAAGGGTGATTTTGCTCCTGCTCGCAACTTTGAGATTCAACTCTTCTGCTCGCGACTTTGAGATTCAACTGTCCTATTCGCCATTTCGTTTGCCAGCTCCTGTGTTTCTCAGCTCCTGCATATCCTAGCTCGCGCGTCCAAGGCATCGCATTCTACATAAAAAACCAGGGCGTGGCGTGCGTCGCATTCTCCAGGTAGGTCTCCGTCTCTGTCCGCACCTGTTGAATTTCTTCTAAATTTGTATAGTTAGGCTTTTAATATTTAGGTTTAATAAAAATATAGGCATATTTTAACTTTGTTCTTAATTTTTAAAATAAAATTTAGTATTTTAATTTTAATTTATACTAGATTTTTAAAATTATAAATATACATATATAATATATTTATTTTAAAATAAAAATATGTTAGATTATTAATTTATTATTATGTAAGTAAATACAATTTAATATTTTATATGTTAAAATAATTTTAACATAAGCCTAATAGTAATACTATATTCTATTTATAAATTATAAGAATGCTGCATTTTAGACAATATTATGGATATATTACTTATATTTATTAAAAAATAAAATAAAAATACATAAGCCGAATTTAATCCGAATTTTATACTTTTCGAATTTTTTCCCGGCCGAACTTCATCCGAATTTCAAAGCTGCCGAACTCGAATTCGAATTCGAACCTTGTGACTTAGCTCCTTAGTCCATCTTGAAAGCATTTTTAGAGAGATTACTAATAGTTCATAGAATCAAACTATCCCGAAGAGAAATACCAATGCTAGAAGCCTACATGATTCGCTATTCCCAATTTCAGGAATTATTATTAACTGTATAAAATTTATTCAAGGTACAAGCATAAAATACTTATCTCTTTATTGATTCTGTTGCAACCATTTTACAGCTCGATCTCAATCATCATCAATTTGCAGCGCATTCATCCATCTTTGCTGACTACAAATAATATTTTCATTCATCGATACACAGATGGTTGCAGTGGTATTACAACTCTAAGTAGATTGGTGTCGATTCATTTGACTAGTCGTGGCACTTCCTCATAACGACTCCACTTTATTATTTAAAGAGGCTTCAGTCTATTCCCTGAAGGAATGACACTATATGCTCCAACTAGTGGCATGAACAAGACTCCTGATTCTTTTTGTTATTGATTGCAGAGGATTTATGATTCTTGTTGATGATGATGCCCGATAACCAAACAAGGCTGCGCTAAAATTCTAGTGACTATAATAAAACCTTTAACTGGCAATAAATCTGGCGGTTGATGCTCAACAAACCTTTGGCAAATAATATGGTAGCATCTAAAGTCCCGACCATGTATGGCATGACTTCAAGGTTGAATGCCTACGCTAATTAACTAGGCCCGATCATTTACACATACACCAAGGAATATCAACGCTCCCCTTTACTTAATCTGCTAGAAGCATACACACAACAAGGACCCGATATGCACTTTGTCTTTGTGGAAATCTTCAGAAATACCAATCATTAAAAAAATGGCTCCGATAATAGTTTCAGATAGCGATACCAACAGGAATGGATGTGACCTCTATGAATATTGGCTCAGTATAATAGTAATCGATGGCAACCATGATAAATAACCCTAGAAACCCGTTAATTATCTGGCGAAATATCGAGATGGTGGTGATGATGTTCAATTAATCCATCAACTCTTCAAGATATATGCAAATATATACTATCGATCCTCTAGTCCGGTAAATTGTTTGTAGTGGTAATGCGAAGAATCTGTAATGATGCTATATAAGGGAGGGATTCGATTATACTTAGAGTCTCACGACAATCCTTGGCAGAGTAATTCAAAACAAATGTGGAAACAATACCAACAATATCATTCAACAGTAGCAATATATCTACGTCAGATTCAATCCCGAGTGTCCTTCCAATGTTGTAGAGGCACCAACACTCACAATAAACAAATTATTCATGTCCGGGTTTTCGTCCAGCCATGAACTTCAATTTCCGAGAGGTATCGTTCTTAGAATTCCTATGCCAAAGATACAAACTTCTTCAATACCAAAATAATAATCGCACTCCATTTAAAATTAAGCTTAGACTCCGTTCAAATATTTTCAACCCCTCATCATGGTGTATGACAAACTCCTTTGGAATGCTTAAACAAATCTGATCGGATTTCTTGAACCTGCTCTGATACCATGTTAGTTTTAGGATCAGAAATGTAAGCAATCAGAAAATGCAACACATGAGACAAAGAACACAATAATTTATCTTGGGAAAACCCTCCTATTCGAGGGAGAAAAACCCAACAAAATATATATCTCTTATATATCAGATAAAAGTGCAGAAATCTGCTTTACAAGTCTGGCCTTACTCAAGGCTGAGTTAAATACAAATAATGGAGACACTTCTCCTTGATGTAAAGTACAAATCAATATGATTCTCCTTGAAATTGATTTGTTGCTATCAAATGATGATCTGCTGCTAAGGTGCGAACTTGAAGTTATTGAATTGATAATTTGATGAAACAACTTCACTTTGTATATATACAAAACAAGGTGTCTCTTCATATAGGTCGACCTCCTTTAAGAAATAAAAAATATAAAACATAATTTGTAATTAAGGCTGACTTGCCTTATTAATTATTTATCATTTAATTTTGAGAGAAAGATATCTCCCGCCACTATAACATCAACATGGGAAACATCCCTCCGCCTTCCCCTGTCGTCACCAAGTTTTGACGTTGTTTCCTAAACGTCTCCTTCTTGAGGGGGACGTTTCTTGGCTGTATCTAGTAGGGAGACGCCAAAGAAACGCCTGGGAGACTTCCAAACGTCCCCTCAACCTCAGGAAACGCCCGGACGTCCCCTCGAAAAAGCAAAAAAAAAATGATTTTTGTTAAAAAAATAAAATCTAAACCCTATGTAATAATGTTAAAGTCACTTTTATCAATGATTTTTTTTATTTTCATTTGTAATTGCTTTGTTTGAAACTTGAAAGTTGAAACATTATCATGTGAGTAAGGGAGCTAAAGACTGAAGACTGAAGACTGAAGAGCAGTGTGAAGACTGATGTGTTGGCATTGTGAACATTGTTGATACTTGATTGTAATTATGAATCATGATTATGAAATTCAAATTATGAAACATCTAGTTCTCGTTCCAATGTCTATATTTTGATTTTCAATGTTTAGTGGTTCACTAGTTCAATGAAATCATTGCAATGTGTTTAAACTTTTAAGTTTTACTTTTAACTTTACTTATTCCTTAGGCTTCTACAGTTATATTGTTAATTTGTTATACATCTTTTAATAACTATTTATTCAAGTACTATATGTATTTCGCCGCCGCCCCCCCGCCATCCCCTTGCCGCCCCCAAACTTAGACCCCCCGTCTTCCGTACTTGAAATGCGTGCCCCACTGTCCCCTCGTCCTCGTCCCTGTCCCTGAAACTCCGTGGAACATAGCTTCATACCCTCACAAATCTGACCTCAAGAATCCAAATCAGGCCAAACAAAAGCCAAATCTAACTTTCTAGACATCTCTGAATCCAATGGAAGACTTTGTTTTGGTCCTAGATGCGCCAAAATTTCTCCCACCTCCAAAATTTGCAAAAAAAACAAAGGGGATTCTAGATTTGAAGCCTGTAACCCTTGTTGAAGAAAAAACCTCATAAATTGAGAAGGGGTTCATTGAATCCACGCTCTGATACCATGTTAGATTTGTGAATAACACGAGACATAGGATCAAACAACGAACAAAACACCTTCTACTCAAGAGCTTTGCAAAACAAATGTTTGCTATTCCTCAAAAAGAAAATACTTACAGAATGAAGCTCAAGAATCTTCCAGGAAAACAAAAGTCCTCAAAGGTTGAGAGTTTGAGAGACAATACAATGAGGGTTGACTGCTATATAGGAGTAGCCCTAAATGAGAAAGGGATTAGATTGGGACGAGTGTCAACATCACATGCATGAGACAAAATGATCTAATAATAACTCACTTCAGTTAACATAGAAAAACACTTTAGTTAATTGAGTAAATAACTCCTTAGCTTAGCTTAAGTGCATGAGAATAAATTAGACTAATAACTAATTAAAGGTGAATTAATTATTAGCTAATGCATGATTACTCTAACAATTTTTAGGGGCCAAATATGTTCTCACATTGATTGATGACTTCCTCAGGTGTACATGGGTGTACTTTCTTAAGTACAAGAGTGATGTCTTTGATTCTTTCATGATCTTTAAGGCATTCGTGGAGAAACAATCTGGTTTTTCTATCAGACGGATATGCACAAACAATGGGGGGGAGTATGTCAATCAGACTTTTAGGGACTTTTGCATTGAGCATGGTCTACAACATTAGCTTACAGTTCCATACACCCCTCAACAGAATGGTGAATCTGAGCGAAATAACAAAAATTTATGGGAGATGGCCAACTGTATGATTCAATCACGAGATATGCATTCTTCTTTTTGGGATGAGTCTTGGAAATGTTGTCATTGATGTCAAAGGCATATAAGAGGCTGCTAGGTTTACGTCATTAATGTCAATGAAGTGATCCATTTGTGGAGAAATGAATATGTAATCCTTTAGAGTTTGATTTGATCATTATTGATCGATTGCATTTGATCAATAATCAATTATTCTAATAAATAATCGGATATTGAGTCATCCTTATAAATGAAGATACAAGCAAGTTGTAAGGATATATTATTGAGCAGGCATAGGCCTAGAAAGAAACCAAGAAATTCATCATTATGGAGCGGCCATAACAAATGCAATTATAATCAGGCTATTGCAAGAGCAATTACCATTGATATTAATCAAAGATTGACTTTGATAAGAGAAATGTGGGGCAGTTAAAAATCTCCAGTAAGAACGATTCAGGATCAAATCTGAAGATCTTTCAATATACCAACAGCAGATGCGAATGAAGGATGAGACGTCTTCATTAAACATAGTTCACAAATCAAAAGGTTAAAGTCATAATTAAAATGTTTGTTAGTAAACGTTATCGGGTGGCATGAAGTAGAATGTCTCTTGAAAAGACACGTATTCTCCTATCTTAAACACCTTTTGTTGGAAGAGTTGGAAATTGTTTGGTGAAGAGATGTGTCAGTCTGTAACTAAAAGACAAATGCTGCATCCAAATGACACGTCTTCTCTAAAGGAATTGGTGCGACTAAAGGAAAAGAGAATTGGTGGGATTAAAGGAGTACGTCTTTTTGTTAATCTTCAACATTGATTTACAAATTAAAAGATAGCTTTCATTCAAGGGACGTGATCTAAAGACATGTTTTAATACATAATTAAAGTGGATAAAAATAAAGAAAAACTAATTCTGTCTCTTGGACAGATGCAAATTAAAGGTGATTTGTTCTTTCATCTAGGGATGATGTGGTGTTCATGGAAAACTCAGATTAAGGAGGTGCGATCTGAGTGTAAACAACAATTAAATATTGTAATGACACATTCAAGGGATGTGTCTCTAGAACGAAGGATATCCCCTATGAAGTATATATAAATATTAAATGGAGATGCACTTTTAGTGGTGTTTATGCTGTATGGAATAATTGATATATCTTAAAACACAAGTGCTGTGTGGAGAAAAATGTATATCATCTGAATAGTGTAGAGAAGGTGATTGAATGAAGATTTTCTGAATTGAGAAAAAAGAATATAATCTAAAGATTTGAAGTGTGGATTTTATTGAACATCTTATTTAGTAAAGAAAAGAGAAAAAACAGAGTGTGTGTGTGGTATAACTGTTATATCAGAAGAAACACAAAGTGCTGCAAGAAAGAAATGTATGTCATCTGAAGATTGGAAAGTGCTGAGTGCTGTGTGAAAAATCTATATCATAAAAACACAAGTTGTGTGTGGAGTAAAAAGTGTTAAATAAAGAGATATAAAAGGGTGTAAGAAATATAAAGATATAAAAGACATTTTGAGAAAGTGTTGAAATAGGAGTAATTAAAAACAAGCATAGAAAATACACCAGCATATGAAGATTTGTAAAGGAGGCTTCATGTAAGATTAAAGAAGACTTTGGAGCATATTGAAGCAGATGCAAATCAGGATCATAAGCAGATTTGAAGGAGACATTTGAGCAGATTTGTGAAGAAAAGTTCATAGAGACTCGAAGAAGTTTATGTGCAGTTTGAAGAAGAATATAAGTGGCAGATTTGCATGTGAGAGAAGAGTGAATTCATCATACGGTGATTTATGTAAATATCATTCAAGAAAGATAAATTCAGGAGGAAGAAGATTGTAAAGTCCATCATCCGTTGAGGAAGCAACATTGAAGGTGGAACACTATTCATTCAAATTATCATCTTTGCTAAGTTGGTGCTTGACAAGTGGGGTTGAAGCCTCCAGTAGGTTGGTGCCTACGAACAATAGGGGTTGGTGCTCCTTGTAGGTTGGTGCCTACTAAATCAGTTTTAGGGGTTGATGCTCCTTGTAGGTTGGTGCCTACTAAATCAGTTTTAGGGGTTGATGCTCCTTGTAGGTTGGTGCCTACTAAATCAGGATTAAGGGTTGGTGTTCTTTGTAGGTTGGTGCCTACTAAACTACAACTTGGTGATTCAAGCAGGTTGGTGCCTACATTCTTTGTAAAAGCATATATAATTCATAAAGTACATTGTTTGTACCGTGGTTTTCTCCCGTAAGGGTTTCCATGTAAAATCTTGGTGTCGACTTGTTCGTATTGAGATATTCTTGTATAGTTGATTTGTGTTAGAATTTGAAGTTGATAAAGGTTGTTCGCGATAAAAGTGTAGAGTTGTTGAAAAGTTGAAAAGTGTGAAAGTTTGTATAGATTTACTGATTCAGCCCGTCCCTCTCAGTAAATCTTTTGTGCTCTTCAATGAGGCAGTTAATTGTGCCAATTATATTGAAAATCGTATGCCTCACAAGGCATTGCGACATATGATTCCTGAGGAGGCTTGGTCCCATGTCAAGCCCGATGTATCTTCATTCAAAGTCCTTGGTAGTGAGGCTCGGGCATTCATTTTTGAAGCTCAACAGAAAGCCGTGTAGAGGAAAAACCAACCACTCATAGTTGTTGGCTACTGTGAGGATGTTAAGGCATACAGGTTGTTTGATCTTGATTCTAGAGATGTCTTGTTTCAACGAGATGTCTAGTTTGATGAGAGCTTTTCTCAGATGAATTTTTCATCACCAACTTCTCCCTCATTACCTACTACTCTCTCTTCATCTCTTGAGGATGAGGTTGATGCCCCAACTATCCCTCCACCTCTAGATATTCAACCCTTACCCAAGTGGGCCCTCAATACTATTGATCTAGCTAGATCTTTGGCAGGTGATCCTTTAGACTTGCGTTGTACTCGTACACAAACATTAGGTGTTAGTCTTTTGAGTCATTCCATTTTGGATGATCCTCAGAAGTTATCAAAGGCGGTTGGTATTTCTGAGTGGGATAGTGCTATGGAAGATGAGTATTCTTTACTGATGAAGAATAATACTTGGGATTTTGTTCGTCTTCCTAAGGGAAGAAAGTTGGTTCGGTGCAAGTGGGTGTATTGTACCAAATATGTTGTAGATGGTTCCATTGATAAGTTCAAGGTGAAGAGCACAAAAGATTTACTGAGAGGGGGGGGGTGAATCAGTAAATCAACACAAACTTTCAATTCTTAATCTTTTCAAACTTATTACAATCAACTTTTTGATATGACCCAATTTACACAAGTTGATACAGCTTTATTGGAAACTTTTAAATGACTTTTACAAGTGGAAGTAGGCACCAACCTACTTGTTTTACAAAGAAGATGATTTAGTAGGCTGCAACCTACAAGGGACACCCAAACCTCTTAATTATTTAGAAGGCACCAACCTTGACTTGATGGTTGCAAGATGCCTTCAATCTGACCTGCACTATCCCTATCCTCCAATCTGCCTTGTTGATGAATGATCTCACACTTAGCCCACACAAGAAGATGAGACTTCAGATTTAGACTACTCACTTACACAACCTCCAGAATGTACAAGTTATCGATCTGCATTACAAACTAATCACCATCTTTTAGACTCATCGAACTGCTCCAGACTAATACGACTATACTCCATCTTTCACAGATTTGAGAATTACACATTCGATGCTATATCATTACATTCGATTTGAATGCTAAAAATGAGTTGCCAATTCAACGTCCATCGAGTATGTCAAGTACTTTATAGTTCGCCCAAATATGTTCTTCAGATATGGCTTCATTCCCAATATTATATTATGGAGTCATCTATAGATATCGCTGACTAGACATTGTTCTTTTAAATCTGCTTACTATTGCTTTTGACATTAGATCTCCTTTGTCTATGATTTTTCTCAACCTTAGTTCGATCTGAGTTGCCTTTTCATAATTATTCTTTATCTTTACACCAATAATTATTCTTTACCTTGACACCAATAACTTCAACACTTAACCATGCTATTGTTATACTTATGTTTGATCTGATTTCCTTCACTTAGTTTCCTTTTTATTTTATGCTTCTTATAAATCTTGCTTCAACTTTTCTTTAATGATCTTTTCATTTCATGTTTGACATCAATGACAATATTTCCAACACAAGGCTCGTCTTGTTGCAAAGGGTTTCTCTCAGGTCAAAGGAATTGATTATTCTGAGACCTTTTCCCTTGTTGCCAAGACGAATTCTATTCGCCTTGTACTTTCACTTACAGCTTCATAAGGATGGACAGTATTCCAGATGGATGTGAAGAGTGCCTTCCTTTATGGTGATCTTCATGAGGAGATTTATATGGAGCAGACACATGGTTTTATTGAGGACTCTTCGTTGGTTTGCATGCTTCATTGTTCATTATATGGTCTCAAACAAGCCCCTCGGGCTTGGTATGAGATGGACACTTTTTTTCTGTCTTTTGGCTTCACACGATGTCATTCTGATCCCATAGTGTACATTCAATGACATGAGGGTGATCTTTTGATCCTAGTGCTATATGTGGATGATTTGATCCTCACAGGTGGTTCTTCCTCCATGATCCAAAGTGTTCAATGAGCTTTGATGGAATAGCGTGAGATGACAGATCTTGGCCTTCTGCACTACTTTCTTGATTTACATTTTATTCGGTTTTCAAATGGAATTTCCATATTTCAGTAGAAGCATGCTCTTGACATGCTTCAAAGATTTGGCATGCTTCATTGCAAGCCTAGCCCCACACCATTTTAGTTAGGTGTTGTATTGTCTTCCACTTGTACTACTCCTTCATTAGATACTACATTATATAGGCAGTTGGTTGTCAGTCTTTTGTAATTGACACATTCATGTCCTGATATTTCTTTTGCGGTTGGTCTTGTCTCTCGGTTTTCACATGATCCGCATGAGATTCATTGGCAAGCTTCCAAATGTTTTTTGAGATATATTCAGGGCACCTCACATTATGTTATTCACTATACATTAGGAGATTCTCGGATAGTTGGCTTCACTAACTCAAATTGGGCTGGTGATGTTAGTGATAGAAGTCCACTTTTGGCTTTGTTTTGTGCCTTGGTTCTAGCCCCATTACATAGTCTTGCAATAAGCAATCTGCTATTGCATTATCATACACAAAGGCTGAGTATCGTGTAGTGGTTTTGGCCATCCAGGAGGTTTTGTGGCTTCATCGGTCATTGACTAAGTTCAGTTTTTCTCCTAATAGTCCGACTATTCTTTGGTGCGACAATCAGAGTGCCATTCACATTTCTTGCAACCTAGTGGAGCATCAACATATTAAGCACGTAGAGATTCACATGCACTTCATACGCCAATTGATTTAGCATGGTTTTCTCACTTTGGAGTACATGCCTACAGAGGAGCAGGTTGCAAACATCTTCATGAAACCTTTGGCATCGCCTTGTTACCTCCAGTTGCAATCAATGCTTGGGGTGAAGGAAGTTGTCCTTGGGGGGTTTTTATGAGGCGTCCATGTTTTTTTACATGCTTTCATCTCTCTTTAGGAGAGGATTTTTTCCCATGAGGTTTTCTCCTTTTGCTCCAATTATGAGAGAATTCTTTGATTGTACATGGGTACCTCATCAAGCCTTGTTGTTGGGAACCATTCATGCTTTCTTTGCTTTTATGAATTGGATTTTTAGAGTTTTTAGCTACTCCTTAATTTACACTTAAGGGGATGTGTTAGAGTAATCACGCATTAGCTAATAATTTATTAATCCTTAATTAATTATTAGGCTGATTTCTTCTCATGCACTTAAGCTAAACTTAGGAGTGCTTTTTCTGTTAACTAGATTGAGCTTTTATTAGATCATTCTGTCTCATCACATAGGATGACGACACTTGTCATGATCTAATCCCTTTGTCATTTAGGGTTGCTCTTATAAAGCACTCTCTCTCTTTGTATTATTTCATTCTGTAAGTTTTTCTCGTTGAGGATATAGCAAATCATTGTTTGCAGCTCTCTTGCATGCAAGGTGTTTTTGTTCATTGTTTGATCCCGCATCTTGTGCTATTCACAATTCTAACATTCTCTTCATCAATTTATGTGGAATCTTTGGAATTAATATCCTATTGTGTAGTTGGAGTTTGTTGATCTTGAAGTTGCAAGGCACTATGAACAACCACACACTTTTCACACCGACAGGTAAGCCTATTCCTATTGATTGACCAAATGAAGTTGTATGTGGACTAGTTTCTCTTTGTGGTAGAGGAACTAGCAACTTATGAAAGGAGGCAAGTGGCAAACATCCTCATATTAGTTTCATCCATCCAATAGGTTTGGTTAAACTTAATGTAGCCCTATCTAACTTTGCCTCTAGTTTACTAAATGTTAAGACCTTGAAGATTGACAAAGGCAAGCCACTGCATTTGAAGTAAGGTTGACTCCTCATTACTATACATCTTTTGTAGGACCTTCATGAGCCCTTCTTTCACTTTTTCATCATTAGAATGAGACATTTTCCCAAGCCTTGTTGCATATCATTTGGGATCTAGAGCATATGCCATCATATGAAGTGGGGTGTTCATAGTGTTTTGTTGCATTGCAATGGGCTTTATATGCTCCTCATATAATCCCAAATCAAGATCCTTGCTATAAATTCCTTTATTCATCTATCCAAGCATGCTGTGAAATGTCTTGTAAATCTCTCAAGACTAGGAGAGTTTGTATCAACATATCTAATGACCCAAACAATAGGTGAGATGGAGCAAGTCTATTTGCAAACAAAAGTTTCAAAAAGACTCAAATGACGAGTGAATGTTGTTACAAAATGAAGATTATTTACTATTTACAAACATTAATAAATTGATAATTTAATAATAAAATCAAAATTTTTGGACCTCATTGTAGACCACCAATCATCATCAAGGATCTTCTGCTTCACACTTTTTCCTTAAGTTGTGTATGGTCTTTTGCCCATCTACCCCACTTTGCATTAGCTATCATTAAATGTACAGGCTCTTGCATCTCAAGCATCCTTTCTAACAACATAAAGTAGCTGACATATCTGGTTTCCATGTGTTTGAGGAATTCCTTACCTGAAAAAGTCTTAAAGAGAGTGAGGTGTGGGGGTTGCAAATGAACATATGTATATTTCTTATGTTTGCCACAACTTGTCACTCAATCTATCCTCCCTATGTGTTTCAATGTGTTGTTCAATGCATGGACATAATAGGGGGTCCCAAAAATGTGCTTCTAAGTACCCTCCAGCATCATGCCAACTAACCTCCTCTAGGGCCTCCTTCCAAATCTAAAATTGGAAGTTTGCATCCTTGCATTCCCCTGAACAATCAATAGCTCTAAGAAAATAAGAGCCAACAACAAATGTGACTGATATGAATGGGTGGCCGATGTTTAATATTGGTCCACCCATCCATGATAATATAGTAGCTTGTCCTTAGCCAAGTGTGCCTCATATCCTTCATCACCAAATCCACCTTAGAATAGCAGGAAATATTAGTAACTTGATTGCCCTGAAACTTTAGATTATGTGATCAAATTATAGTTTTTTGCATTGTTACCAATTTGATAAGCAAAACATTATTGAAAAACAAGAAATTCACGTTTGAGACACAAGGTTAAACTTGGGAAACCCTTTTGAGAAAAAATTCAGCAACAAAAGAGAGCTAACAATTGTATTTATTTGTAAACACAAAATCCAAATACAATTTAGTCATCTCCTAATGTTGCCTTCCCCAAGTTGCAGACTTCTAGTGTGCAACCTCTACATGCAATTCACAATCACATATTCACCACAAGCATCATTCAAGCATCAATCTATTCCTTCCATGTCATTAACTAGATGTAGATTGAGTCATTTTTTGGAATCCCAACTGAATCCACATTCCAGCCACCTATGGAATGTCAACCGTCGTACTACTTAATTGGGACTTCATTGTGATGTCATACTTGCCATGTCACTCCTACGAGGAATTAGAGACAAGCTACTCATTAGTCTAAATACTCTCACAAATGATCCAAGTCTTCAATTGCTGACCAAATATGTCCTTCCTACAATAATGCCAAGACCATTCTCATGGTTTGTGGTAGCAGAGACAGGTAGCAGAGACAACACTCATGAGTTTTGGTATTCTAGAGCACCTGTCAAAACATCTACCTATCTTCCGCTGTTGCTGCACACACTCCAATAATGCCTCACATACTCTAGCATTGTTGTACATAGACTAGCAATGTACTCTGTACAAGATGCAATAACTATAACTTAGCCAAACCTCATGTAGTTGCTACTATGGCTTCAACAAGGCATAAGAAATTTCCAAGCCAAATTGCAAAGATTAACTCCCACTGCATTTTACTACATAGGCATACCAACATTGTTGTGCTTATTGTGATCAAACTTCTACAGAACAAACAAGATTTCTCTACAAGTGAATAGCACACCAAAGTCCCAACAAGAATACTCTTTATCAAGGAGGCTAGTGTGTAGCTTATGGTTTTTTGGGGGGCAAATGAGGGACGGACAAAAAATGCATCTTTGAACATTTGTTTGAAATAGGGAGAATGTGTCACATGAAATGGGATGGCATGAGCAAAGTAAAAATTGGCATTCAATTAATATGCCACAATTTTTTTTTGAAATACACTGTATGCTGTTTGTTTGTTGCTGATGTGTTTGTGCTTGTTTCAAATGCGTTTTTTTTCAATGAAGCATAACAACATAGAGAATATTTGCAAATATAGAAGGAAACCAATAGATAACAATGCCTTTCAATAGAGATTGCAACATATATTAAGAGCATTCATTTTCAGATTGAAATCAGACACATACAATGCTATATCAGACCTGAAATATGAAGTTTCAGACCTGGTAATTGACTTATAACAGCAGCAATACAACATATATCTCCTCCAAGGACTTCAATGATGATGTGCCAAGACCCCTATGTGTTCCAATGCCTCCAAACAGCCACTCAGACGTTGGAAATGAGCTGACAGCGAGGTTTATACAACAGCAAACCCCTGTCCAATATCACCCAGAAATGGTATGGCCCCTAGAGAGGGTGATTTAGCTCTAAAAATCAATCCTCCAATGAAACCCTCAAGTAATAGCTTGAAAGATGGCGCCCAGGCATGAGGAATCCGATGCACCGATACCCAGAACAAGGAGCCAAACACGAACAGAGTTATAAATGGATTTGTCCTTAAGCCACTGGTAAAATCTGAGTTTCCAGAACTTCTGATAATGCAAATCAGACTTCAGAAATCACTCCAAAAAGCCTACAAATCACCACCAAAATGATCCAAACTCCAAACCACACTCACACCAACAAACCCAAATCAAAATACCAAAAAAATCTTCATCTTTCATCACCCAAAACTCAGAAAATCAGAATTTTGTTGAAGCATTGTGTGATCCTCGGATGGAAGCACTCGAATCCGGCTAGGGTGGATCTCTCACCACTGAAACCAGCTCAATACAGCGAGAGCTTTTGTCCTCAACATGCAGCCCAAGTACTCTGGAGTCATTCCAACGACATTCTGTTAAGTTGCCAAAAAGAAGATCAGCAAATGAGAGCCAAAAAATAACTTTATAGAAGGTGAGAGGGAAATTAGGGCAACTTTGGGTTTGAATACTTTTCCCTCCAATTCCAACACCCTCCTTATGAGCTTTTTAATTTTTATTAATTTTTAATACCTTATGTCTCCCTTGGGTGTCCAACTGCTCATAGGGAAACTATTTCGCTTTTGATTCCTTCTAAAACAATATTAAGTATAACATCAGGCTCCAAGTTGCTTTTTACGATGACCACCTACCCCTTCACTTAAGTTATAAAGTTATTTTATAAAAACAACTTAAGTGACTGATAAAAGCAAATATTAAATAATCCAATCTTAGTCTCTCCAATGCCACCTTCGGAATAACACTGTTGAAACAATATGGGCTTGAGACCAATTTCCCGAAATAGACTTACTATAAATAGCAACTACTAAAAATAGTAAGTAGTCACCAAACACCAACTGACACAAAATTGAAGATCACTGAGATGCCCTGTGGCTTACTATGAATAGTAAGCACTGCACACTAGCCACTGCTATAAATAGGAAGTCCTATCGTAAACCAACACTGAGCCCAGTGTTGGTCACTGAGTCCTCTAATCAGCTCCAACTAGCCTACAGGGACTTTGGAATAGGCTAATGGGCAATCCCACTGCTCAAGAGTGAGAAGGGGACATTACAACATCATTAGGTAGTGATTAAAAGAATCGGTTATAACCGAATATTTTGACGTAACCAATTGTAGAAGAGATGTAAGGGAAGGAAAACAAATCTTTTTGGGAGAAACAAGATTAAGGATGAAGACAAAAAGAAGAAAGGGTGAAATTTTTTTGTCGATGGATTTTTTTGTAATGCATATCTGATTGTACTCCTCAAAGTGACTGTAATTTCATTTCCAGATTTGAAGAAAATTGCAAGTTAAATTGTGTTGTATGAATTTTTTTGTGTTTAGCTACTAGATTTGGTTGTTTGATAAAACCCCCATATCTAGATTGCGTTACATTGTTATACTTGTGATATGTGCATGAACTAGTCACCTTGTGTATAAGTGGTGTATGCTTGAGCCAATCACTATGTGAACTTGGGATTATTGAGTGATATGACCCTTGTGTGAATTTGTGTGTTTGTACACTAATGATTGGTATTGATTGGTATGAAACCAATACTTGATGGAAAATTATTATCAATCTATTATAATTGGACTAAATTGAAAGCTTATGTTTAATTAATTGTCATGAGTTAAAAGCGAGATTAGAGATCTCATACAAGAGGAGAGGATGAACTCCCTTTAACCTTGGTGTACAAACTACGAAGCCTTTGATTCCCAAAAGGGGATACGTAGGTAGGGTCATCACAAATGAACCCTCGAGTTTTAAACCTGGGCCTAGGGATGACCCCAACATCAGGAGCTTACCACTTGGTGGTATGAAGTCGTCGTCATGGCGATGGTTGTAAGTAAAAAAATATTAGTAGTGATCAAGGGGTGGTTTTTACACATTCCTCCTTAGGTTAATGATAGTTGGTCATAAGGCATATGAATTAGTGTTGAGACAATATAGGTCCATTTTAGGCCCTCTTTACAGATCTGCACACCAGAAAGAAATCTGAAACAGGTTTTTTTAAATTCATTTTGGGTCAGTCTTGTGTATGAGGATTCACACCAAAAAGGCTCCTAGCAGATCTAGAAATAGGATCTTGGGTTTGGGAGAGAATCAGTGCAACTGCATTGACATCCCCTTTTCATCTTCTCAAAAGACATCTTATCATCCCCAATCACGACAACAGAACTTCTATATTTTGTTCTGATTTACTTTTGTGCTTATGATTTCATTGTGCAATTTATTAATTAAAAACAAAAACTTGGATTCATTTCAGTATTTTGAAGATATCTTTGAATGCTGAATATATGCCTTCAATCAGTTACCACCATTCAAACCAACGTCTCTCATTTGTGCAGACAAAAATGCTTCTCCTCAAGCAGAATCTGAATTGCCATTCCTATTTCTAAAGATGGACAGTGTGCCTTAGAGATCAATGCTTCTTGCCACTGAAAGGAAATGGGAAGAATACATTTAAAACAAATGATAGGAAAACTTAGCGTAATTTGTTTCCCTATTGTATTGGGCTTTTTCTGTAGTAGGTCTATAATTTGACTTCCTTGCAATGCAAATGATAATTTTTTTGTCCAATGGTTAAGCTAGAGATTGTTTGTCTCTCTTTGTCATATCCTTTTTTTTTGATAAATTTTCTCCTGCGTGTAGACACAACATACTTTTTGACTATGGGAAGAGTTATTGGCCAGATCCAAGTGTGACTCTAAATAATTACTAAGAACTTCGCTCACTATTTGCTTCATTATCAAGTCTTCATGCAAGATAAAACTTATAGTAATATCATCTATGCCCAGGGTAATTTCAGATGCTCATTTACATTGTCATTGTTCCATCGAAAAGAATGCAATTGTTTTTTGATAGTTGTAATAGACTGCTCTTACATGCATCAACTGTTCTGAGCCTTTTTCAAAGGAGAGAACCTTCTAGCTCAAGCCCATCGGTTGACGTTCTTATTAGGAAGTGATATTTACCTGGTACCAAACTAAGATTCCTCAATGTTGATATCTATGAGATAATAGGTGATATCTATCTGGCTAACTAGAAATTTCATATGGAAAAACACTTGCTCTTATTATAATTGTTTAATCAGTCTTTTCCCTGATCCTTGAGGAGCATTTTTGTATATATCATTCTTGTTTTCAATGGTAGAGATTCTTTCACAATTATGTTTTCTAGAAACTGATTTAATATATATACCATGGAAAATATTTCCAAGTCCTGAAGTCAATTCATATGTTTTGCTAGGCTGAGTCCTTGACTAAAATTTCAAACCCTGTTTTGGCTGCCCAAGATTTACTTCAAAGCGGGCTCAACACTAAGTGGGTCATTATAAAATTGGGATCTCGAGGATCTTTGATGGTCACATCAAATGGTTATCACTACGCACCGGCATTCAAGGTCATTATGCTGATTCTAGATTATGATGTTGGTTGGCTACTTGCAATTTTTTGACATTGTTTGAGAAAAATAATATTGGAAATAATTCAAATGTATTCCAGGTTCATGTTGCAGACACTGTAGGATGTGGAGATAGCTTTGCATCCGCTGTTGTTATGGGCTATATAAATTCAATGCCTATAATAACCACTCTAGCTTTAGCAAATGCTGTTGGTGGTGCTACAGCAATGGGTTGTGGAGCAGGCCGGAATGTTGCAACCTTCGAGAAAGTTTCTGAACTATTATCTTCTCCTAAACTACAGACTAATTGTGAGGATTACTGGAAAATATTATTTCCGAAAGAGTTTTTGATTGATTCTGAAATAATGCTGGAGGAAACAATTATGAATGGCAAAGATAATTTGTTCTGTGCTGTTGATGTTCGAAGTGTAGCCAGAGATGCATTGGAGTTCTTGCAAAAGTGCTCACAAAAGGTGAACTACAATTTGAGGTAAATGCATGAAAAATGAGTCAGGTATAAGATGGGCGAATCCAAAGTTTAACCATATCTTAATTATATTAGTTTGGCCATCCATATGTTTAGAGTGGCTGAACCCTGTTTGACGACATATACTCCATTCTTTATCTTGTAATTTTCACTTCATCACCATTTTTGTTCTAATGAAAATTGAATTACAAAATTAGTATATTGTTTCAAATAAAAATATTGGTCTGGTATTTTGTTATACCAATCTTTATCAAGAAAAAGGATGAGGAAAACTGTCATGTAGCAATATCAGGCTATCGAACATTAAGAGGTTAGCATCACAGCAAGACAGTTCAATTATTAGCTGTTTTCAAAGCACCTGCATTTCAGAGGCTTTTAGTTGTCATGCCAAAACTTTTTTGGGCACGAAACTCTCAGTTTTTCCCTTTTTCTTTGATATGTAAAAGATCTTTTACTATACACAGGATTAAATCCTGCGAAAAACCTTTGTAAGAATTTACTGTATGGCAAAGACAGCTGTATTGGTAAAAGAGAGAACCAATTTTAGATGAGTGAAATTGTAAGACAAGTAATTAATTTTGTATGGGTGTCATTGTATTTTATTTTTTCTGTGTACATAGGAAAATCCCTGTTGATCCTAGCCTCTGGGTCTCCAATATGTGAAATATCCCAGATATTTTGTCTCTAGCAGTAGGCCATTGATTGTGGATGGTAGTTTAACATTTAAGAAATGCTTTAATTCGATTGTTCTTTGGTAGTGGTATTATTACTATTATTTATAATGAAAATTTTCTTCAGTTTGAGTTGTAAGTTTCACTACTATATTCTTGGGATGCTTGGTTAGATTGCTGTTTTCTGCTGGTTTTGGCTGTTATGGGCCTTCTCTAATTAGTGGGTTACAAGTAGGACTATTAATGGCATATATTGTTGGGGTTTCCTTCGGTGTACATATTAAATTCAACTATGAAGGACTGAACAAAAATGAAAATTTATGTTCATATCTTCATTTGTTTTACTTGGTGTAGAGTAAAAGGTCTTCATAGTTTGGGTGTATTAAAAGTTTTATTGTAGAAGGACTAGTATGGCTACCAAAATTATGGCACACTCATCTGAGAAGAAACCTTTTGTCAAGAATAGATGAATGATAATATAAAAATGATTTTAAGAGGACTTTATGGGAAACAGTCATATTCATTTGCAAAGAAAGTAGCTGTAAAAGAAAATTTATTTGAAAACTGTTCTCTTGAGATTTGTCAAAGCAAATCAGTTAGCAGCAGTGAACGCAACCTAAGCCCCCGCTCTATTAGTAGGGGAGGTACTTGCAAAGAACCTGTGAACAATGTATAATGACATTTACAAATTTCATATATATTTACTGTAGTAAAAGATTTCATCATTTTGAAGACCTATAAACTGAAATAAATGCAAAAGAAATCAATTCTTTAGAAGTAATAGCTATAGAGTCCCTTACAAGATGTTAGACTTGCATGCAATAACATTTCACCCAGAACACTATAGAGAATCATGGATGAAGATGCTTTTTAAATCAACTAAAAAATTAATTTTACACGAGAGAGAGAGAGTAGAGAATCTGCAAGATCAAGGGATACAAAAAAATCTCTCTAATGTATATAAACTTTCGGTGTTCTTATTCCTTTCTGAAAATGTTGCCCCATACAACATAGAAGTTTACAATGTTTGCCTTCATGTTGGTGGATCAGTATTAATTACAAATTAAGGACCACTTCTCTTTATAGGTCTGAGAGGTGGTTATCAAACATAACTATTTATTAACCACCTCTTAAGCACTTTACAATCAAAGGAAACCTTAAAAATATAGAGAATCTGCAAGACTAAGGTATACAAAAGATCACTCCAAGCATAGAAACTTTCAGAGTTCTTGTTCCTTTCATAAAAAAAATGTTGCTCCTTGTAAGATATAAGATGGTTCAAACAATAATTACAAATGATGGGTCGCTTCTTTTTATACCTTCAAAGCACAAATTCATAATAACCACCTTTTAAGTACTTTATTGAGAGAGAGAGAGAGAGAGAGAGAGGGGGGGGCGCGGGGGGGGGATGTTGTTGATGCATGCTTTGGCACACTGACACATTGGAATGATAGATGTTCACCTACTTGGAAGGTTTTAGCATTAAGAGTTTCTACTTGGTTTACTAGAGTGGATGTTAGCTTGAGCAAAAGAGGGGGAGTGGGAGGGGGGTGGTGAGAGAGAGGAAAATTAATAGAGATTTATAAAGGGGAATAGAGATAGATAGATGAGAGATACATATAAAAGAGAGGGAGGGAGCTTGGTTTGTCAATTGCAAAATTGCTTGAAATATCTAAGGTATGAGGCACTTTGGTAGTCTTGTTTAAGGCGTTCCAACAAAAAATTAGGAGTCGTCGTCCCCCTCATATATGCCACCTCAAATTTGGGAATTTAATTAAATATATATATATATTTTTTGGGGCTCCCAAAGAGGGATGACCCCCCTAGAAGGGTGAGCCCAACCTCGGGCAAAGGAATTTAAATTTAATAAAATCTATTTTGATGCATGGTCGACCCCCCTTGGAGAGTCGCCTCCCTTGGGCGAAGAGTCATCTTGGAGGTATAAATAGAAGGTTGGAAGTGAGGCAAAAATATCAATTTTTCAAGGAATAATTTTTGTGTGATGAGCTGAAATAAAAGGATATTCAAGCATATCTACAAGTTATATTTGAGCAAATTTTACCGTAGTAAATTTGAGAGAGGAGAGAATGTGATATAAGTGAGATCATGGCGATTTATTGAGCAGATCTTATGAAGACATTATTACAGATTTGATGAAGACATTTTTGCCAAAATTCATGAAGACATTGTTGCCAACATTGTGAAGACTATATTGCAGATTTGTGAGAAGGCATTAGGGAAGATTTGAGGAATGGCAAATAAAAATTATTCATATTATTCTTGTGGAAGTTGGAGCCTCCTATTTGTGAGATCTTGAGGTTGGAGCCTTGCGTTGAAGAGATTGGAGTCTCTTGTTGAGTTGGTGCTCAATGGAGGGGATTGGTGTCTCTTGTGGGTTGGTGCTTACAAAGTTGTAAGAAGTTTCCTATAAAAGCAATATTTTGCCGTGGTTTTCTCTCGCTAGGGTTTACATGTAAAATCGTGCGTGCATCTTATGTTCTCTATTGTTAGATCTTGCTTGTGTGGATATTTGATTATTGCTTTATGATTGCCATAGTTATCAATTGAAAAAGTTGGTCTTATACTGATTCACCCTCCCTCTCAGTATAAGTGTGTGTGTGTGTTTTCTTCAATTGGAATTAGAGTAGGTTCCTTCGAAAAAGCCTAACGACTTGAAGGAAAGATTTTAAGAACACACATGGCGAGTCAAGAAGGGTTTTCCTCAAGCTGAGCACCATTGTTTGACGTAAACAACTATGCTTTTTGGAGTATGAGGATGCACATTTATTTGATGGCCCATGGATTTGATATATGGCAATCTGTTGTGGATGGCTATGTGGCACTATCTACGCAACCAATAGATCAAGCTGAAAAGAGGGCTAGTGAGAACAATGCTAAAGCTATGAATGCAATCCTTAGTGGTCTAATTGAATCATAATTTGTCAAAGTCATGCAATGCACATCGACAAAAGAGATGTGGGATAAGCTTCAAAGGACTTATGAAGGAGATGACAAAGTGAAAAAGGCAAAGCTCCAAACCTACAGGAGATGATTTGAGAGTTTGAAGATGAAGGATGAAGAGAATGTTTCTGCCTGAAGAGAATGTTGCTGCCTATTTTCTTTGTGGATGAAGTTGTAAATACCATTTGTGGTCTAGGAGAAAAGATTGAGGATGAGGTTGTTGCACAAAAGTTTTTAAGATCTCTACCCATGAGATTTGATGTGAAGGTTTTTGCCATTGAAGAAATGAAGGATCTAGACACTTTGAAGATGGATGAGTTACATGACATTCTTACTGCTTACAAAATGAGGACCGTGAAAAGAAAATCATCAAAATGTGAAGCCGCCTTCAAAGCATCAAGACGGATAAAGAACAAAGGACTCGTATGAAGTGACAGTTAAAGTGATGAGGAAGAGGCTAACTTTGCGAAGAAATTCAATAAAGGAACTACCAAGCGATAAGGTAAGTATACTCTTAAATGCTTTAATTGTGGTAATATATGTCATTTTGCTGCCAAATGTCCACAGGTTTTATGGATGAAACATACTTTGAAAGATGTTAAGGTTGAGTATGAGCATCCCATTCCCATACTCAATGATAATACGAGTGCCATCAACATATCAAAGAATCTAGTTATGCACTCTAGGACAAAGCATATTCCAATTATCATTTCTTAAGGGAGCAAGTACTTGAGCAACAAGTAAAGTTGAAGTATGTTGCTACAATGGACCAGATTGCAGATATTTTCACGAAGCCTCTTCTGAAAGAGACTTTTGAGTATCCGAGGGAGAAATTGGGAGTGATGTCACTCTCATCCATTCACTAAGTTCTTCAAGCGAAGCATGTGTTCAGGGGGAGCTATTCATTGTCTTATTAAATTAGCTTCGAATACCCTTTGCCATTGATGTCAAAGGGGGAGGAGTAGAGTTAGGGGGATTATTTCAGTTAGGGGGAGCAAATCAATCAAGGGGAGAAGTATGATCATGTTGCTTTTCAAGATCATTCCTTTGTAGGGTTGCCACCAATGACAAAGGGGGAGATTGTTGGAAAAATGTTTTCATTGATGTCAAAGGGCTTGCTAATGGTTTAAATGATTTTTAAAAAATAATGGTGAATTAACTACATGGGCTGACCCATATCATATATCCCTTAGAAGAGTTTTTAATCGCAAAATAAAATTAGAAATATGGGACGACCACCCTCATATATGCCGCCCAAATTTGGGAATTTAATTAAAAATTAAATTAATTTTTATTATTTTTTTGGGGCTCACAAAGAGGGACGACCCCCCCAGAAGGGTATGCCCAACCTTGCGTAAATGAATTTAAATTTAATAAAATTCATTTTGATGCATGGCTGACCCCCCTTGGGGAGTCACCTCCCTTGGGTGAAGAGTCATCTTGGAGGTATAAATAAAAGGTTGGACGTGAGGCAAAAACATCATTTTTTCAAGGAATAGTTTTTGTATGAAGACTAGAAATAAAAGGATATTCAAGCAGATCTACAAGGCACATTTGGGCATTTTTTACAGTAGCAAATTTGAGAGAGGAGAGCAAGTGATATAAGTGAGATCATAGCGATTTATTGAGCATATCTTATGAAACATTATTGCAGATTTGATGAAGACATTATTGTCAAAACTCATGAAGACATCGTTGCTGATTTGAGAAGACATTATTAATGACATTGTGAAGACTATATTATAGATTTGCGAGAAGGCATTAGGTAAGATTTGAGGAGTGGCAAATCAAAATTATTCTTGTGGAGGTTTGAGCCTCCTATTTGGGAGATCTTGAGGTTAGAGCCTCGTGTTGAAGAGATTGGAGTGTCTTGCTGAATTGGTGCTCAGTGGAGGGGATTGGTGTCTCTTGTTGGTTGGTGCCTATAAAGTTGTAAGAAGTTTCTTGTAAAAGCAATATTTTATTGTGGTTTTCTCCCACAAGAGTTTCCACATAAAATTGTGTGTGCATCTTGTGTTCTCTATTGTTAGATCTTGCTTGTGTGGATACTTTGATTATTGCTTTATGATTGCCAAAGTTATAAATTGAAAACGTTGGTCTTATACTAATTCACCCCCATTTCAGTATAAGTGTGTGTGTGTTTTCTTCAGATACAACATGATGGAATCAATCATGTGCAACTTATAACCACTTTTAATCAAATTTAAATTCACGCACATGAATTTACTTCAAATGCATAAAATTTTCAAATATTCTACTAGTAATTTTAACATTAAAGTGAATAAAACCCAATTTAAATCCTTGTGACAATAATGGCTTTATAATTAGAATCATACAACATGGAAGTTGAAAAGACATTTGCATTTTCTTACATGAAATAATAAATCTTTTACCACTTTATGAAATCCTAACATGATTAGTTTTACAAAAGTTTATAAAAGATTATGTGCTTCGATGTAGCAAGTTTAGATAAAATATGAAAACCAAGATGATCATAGATTATCACTTTTGTACACCATATGACTCTAAGACTAAAAATAGAAAATATAAGAAAAAATTGCAACAAATAAACCTCCTATAATAGTGGTATAAAAAAGTGCAAAAAGAAGGGTGAAAAGAGAATGGTTTGGAAGCCTAAGCTTGTTATTCCCAAACTCCATACACTATTCATCAAATAAATGAATTCAAATTCAAACTTGTCTTGGCATGACCCCAAATATTGCAACTAGTACACAAGATGGTGTGATCTTCAAAGAAAAAGATGAACTATGAAAGTTACAAAATTAATCACCCATCTCATGTTGTAAAATGAAGAAATGACCTCCATAGTCAAAGGTGCTAAAAATATATTCTATGCTTTTAGCTTTTTCAAATTCATCAAAATCCATGCATTAAGTGCACAAAGTAAGAGATAACATGCTTAGAGGTTGGAAAACCATAAAAATGGAAGAAATATTAAAGGTGGAATAACAAAATTATATTGTATTGATTACAAAGGCTTCCAACCCTTTGAAATAGTTTTAATTACATGTTTATGGGTTTAATGGGTAGGGGAATTAAAAATGCTTCCCCTCCCAAAAACTACATGAGACAAAGTTACAAAAGAAATCCAAAAGTCACTTGACTTGCACTTTTGAATTCTGATTTTACATTACATCCAAGTAAAAATTTTACATACAAACACATGACATGTCCTTTGTGCACATTCTCTAGCCATCCTTTGCATTCTTCAAGAATTTTTGTTGTAAGTATGAAGCAAAGTTGTCTAACATTACCTTGACATGATTAAGATATGGACCATTTGAATTTATGAAATTGATATTGACCCTAATGGAAATGTCTAATAGCTTCTTATGCATTTGTTTTCTTGAACCATCTTTTTGAATTCCTCACAAGAGGTTTTCATTCTCACGAGTTAGTTGATTGAAGCTACATCAAAATTTGTCTGATTGGGAGACTCAATTTTTATTGTCTCTTCAAACTACTTTCAAAACTTGTGCCAGGTTAGGAGTATGCTTATCATAAAGAACCTAATACCCAATCTATTGATAAAATTTTGCATTTCATCAAAGACACCTTGGGATATAACATAGGCTACCTTAAATCTCTCTTTACATCCTTTCAATATTTTCATTGAATACCTATATGACTTTCCTTTTCTCATGTAGGTAGTGTGAACATATAGAGGAAAACAATAGGAAAAAAGCATAAAACTAGAATCCTACCTTATATCTAGCATAATCCTTCAATAGAGCAAAAGACATGTAAAAAATGAAAAAAAATAAAATCTTACCATACAAACTTGTATTGATGTAAGTGTTGTACTCAAAGTGATTGGTTTATTGTTGAAGTTGAATGTAGTTGTCCAATTTTGTAGCATAACTTTGTTGCATCCAATTCTTCTTCTTTAAAATGATTTATGTATGGGTCAATTTATAGATTTTTGATAGGTTTGATGGATGGATGAGATTAGATCTTGTGAAATGGAGTAATGGGGTTGATCCATATGTAGGGGAGAATGAGAAGATGACAAGTGGTAAGATGTGATTTGGTGCACATGATTAATGCAATGACTAATAAGGGATGGAAGGTGGAGATTTAATTAAATCTTGATGGAGGGTGAATATTGAAAATGTCTTTTTGGAGCCTTGTGCATTTGGAGCCATCTATGATATTAACTATTTATTTTAAATAAAGAGGTGGTGAAATGTGCAAATGATTAATTAGTTGACTAAACTTATTTTTTTTATTCAACTATTGATGATGGGGATTTTAAAGAAATAAATAAATATTGAGTATATATTTAGTTTATGAGCAAATTTTAGAGAAATGATTGATTTAATTAAGTAAATGTGATTTATTCAATCAAGGTTGGAACATTATAAGAAATATTGAATTGGTCAAATTAATTAAATAAATAAAGGTAATTCATTTAATTAACATTGAAAGAAAGGTTAGATTGGTTAATTAAATAGTTGGGACTTATTTAATTAACGTTAGAAGAACAATCAAAGTTAATTAGAGTTAGAAGTGGACATGTGCAATATATTTGGTGTGATGATGGAGGAAATATGGAATGCATTTTTGATGTCTACAGTTTGCGCCTATTTGAGATAGTTTTGTAACTAAAAGAAGCTATACTATTTTAAAGAAGATAAGTATAAATTCTTAGTGTGATAGAATTGGTAGTATGATTCCCCAATTTTTTAGAGGAAATGATGTTAGAAAGTGGGTTAGGGATCCCCCCTTGAGAGATTAGGTGGGTTGATAGGAATCAATTGGTCTCTTGAAAGGAGAACTAGGTTTTTAGGGACAAGGAATGGATGAGAGGGGCTTCAAGAGATATAAGGGGGAGGAAGATGGATAGATGCATAAGGTTTGGGATGCAAGGAAGTGAAGAAATGATTGAACTGATAGGACATGAGGATAGGAACAATGACAGTAAGGATAAAATGATGATGAATTGTTGTGATGAGGTGATGTGATGGAAATTGGATGCATGCATATTATAAAATATGATGAGGCATTTGATGTTATGCATGAGGACCATGGTGATGATGTGTCCTATGTGTGCGGGACTGATATCCAAGTAAGCATACAACCTACTACAACATATTATGGAAGATCATGAAGACACTGATCATAGGTGCCCTAAGTATTTTTATAAATGCAATCCACTAAAGAAACACACACAAGTGAGCAAGAAAACATGCATAAATGAGGAGAATATAAGACATAATATTTTTCCCATAATTATGTTGAAAGACAATGATTGATTGATTTGATGATGGTGATAGCATTGTTGATGTGGGAATTTTATATTTTGAGAGAAACACAATGATTGGGAGTGATATATCATTAGTGAAATCATGGAAAATTGAACAAGGTTTGGATTTCAACTAGACCAAGGACACACATCATGGATGTTTTTCAGAGATGCATTGGGCTACTTGGCTATATTTGAACATTTTTCTAGGTTGCTACTGGTGTGTTTGGATAACTAGGAACTTTAGATTTTGGAGTGGTTGCATGCATTGTATTTGGATACTAAGTAGGGGATCACAATCATGAAAGTTTATGGATTTGGAACATAGGATGGTGGATTGGCATCAATATTAGATTTTCTATGTAGCATGTTCATGATTGGTTGAAATTCAAACCGTTAAGGATAAAGCTTGTTATATCACCAAGGATGTAGGTGTTGGATGGATGGAAGAATGGGATTGGAGATGGAAATGGTTAGGGGACACAAGATGTGGTTTCAAGGACTATGTCAGATAGGAATGAATCACCCCACTTTATTGTGTGTCATTTGTTATACTTATGCTTGGAAACATTAAGATATTTTCAAAACATGTTTCAAGGCCTTGTCCACTTCCTTATCAAGGTCAAAATTAGAGACGATGATAGGTATGGTGGCATGGGGATGGTACTAATGACTAGTTGATGGAGTGGTTGGATAGCTAGAAAAAGCTTGCCCCCAAGTGTAAGATATACATAGGAAACATTTTTACACATAATTCCTACAATTTTTTTCATCATGGTACTTGCGCAAGGAACCATAGAAATGATTTTATTATTGGATACTTTTTCTCTTTATTATTATTATTATTTTATATTTTTGCATTTTTAGACTAAGGAGCTCAATTTGCTTCCCAAAATATTGATGTCAAGGTTGATTTTAAATCTTTTCTTATGGTATTGATAGGGATACCATCATGGAGCCCCATGAATTCAAAAATAGCCTTGTTAAAGACATGTTGGGTAATATAAATGTTTTTATACAAAAGAAATCAAACATACATAACATGTTGGGCAATATAATTGTTTGTTATAAAACATAGCTTCATTCAATTCTTCTAGTAAATCATCAATGTCTGGAATAGGAAAATTATCTTTGATGGTGTACATGTTGAGTACTTTGTAGTTTGGACACATGCACCAAGTTTAATCCTTATTACATACCATCACCATGGATGAAGAACTAATAAGCACTCTAGTTGTGCCTGATAATTCTCGCCTCTAGCATCTTTTGAATAACATTTTCATTCTTACTTTTTTATATTTATGGATACTTTAAGGCTTGATGTTGGGGGGATGGATCCTTGGAACTAGTTTTATGGCATGATCGTGATTCCTCTTAGGAGGCAATTTGGTGCAGGAGCACCTGGGAAACTTGGTTTTCCTGGAGTCATGAAGGAAGTTTAAATTTTTTGTTGTGATATTGTTGTGGTCATGTTGACCATCTAGCTAGGTTTGTTTTTTTTTGAATAATGCTTGATCAAACTATGATCAATGGTTTGGGAGGTGGCCGTCAAGAATGGGTTTTGAAGCCCCAACTTGGCATCATTCATCATTTTGCCTAAGTGTTTGAAAACACACGGGGTTTTAAAAAGTGAAATGTTAGGTCATCTAAGCCTCGACCCAAGAGACTTAACTGTTTGGGGAGGCATATTTAAAGGTGGCCTCGACCTGTTTGAAGGTTTGGAAGGAATGTGAAAGTGGTAACAGATTGTGATCAAGAAAATAAAGGCAGTTTTCAGTGTGATTTTTCCTGTTTTCCTGTTCTTGTTCTTAGTTTCTGCTAATTTATGCAATGAACAGGGGATCTTGAATGTTAAGTATGTAGTGTGATTAACTCCCTGGCATTGAATTGGAACAGTAGTCATCTAGCATTCTTTTCAAAGAGTTTTTGTAATTACTATGTTTTCTTTTTGTTGCTGTCTTGACTGGCAAACTGCATTAAGATGGGGTTTTAGACTGCATTCCCACCGTACCAAGAAGTATGGGAACATTGGGAAGGTGGATAAACTCCATCATTATATATACATTAGCTGTAGGAGTCTGTAGGAGGCATAGCACCATGGTCAAAGTCTTTCCCTAGGCGAGTTGTTGATACCCGGCTTGGGAAGACAGTGAATGGCAAAGCCCTAACGTGGCAGGGGTGGAAAAGATTTAACATTACAGGGTGTGTAGTGGTTGCATGAGGTCCCAAGAAGGTTGGCAGGAAGGGTGCAGTCTTTGTCAAATCAAATGGTGGCAGGAAGAAGCAAAACAGACCAAGGAAAGGTCTAAAAAACCCTAGTTTCTTGCAAAATCTAGGTTGTACCTGTGTACGGACATAGAAGGTCCCAAACCTCAAAAATCTCTTAGAGCTTGGAAATTGAGCCAAGGTGTCAGAAGGAAGTTTGGCACAAAAATTTGAAAGAGGGGAGTTTTGAGTTGTTTCCTTGAGTTGAGAGGGCTAAAAGGGGCTCAAGGCTAGTAGCCTTCCCAAACCCTAGAATAGGGTTATATGCTAGCGATGGAGGATTGAGGTTAGTAGGTCAACCAAGGACCTTTGACAGATGATTTTAAGCCAAATAAGCTAACTCACACCCCTACAACAAGGTTGTGAAAAATTGGAGGTTAGGTAGTCTTTAAGTGTATTAAGGGCTAGTTGGAGAATGTGAGGAAAAGCACCAAGAATTGCTTGGTTAAGGCATTGTAATTGATAGTAGGGTTGGCCAGTAAGACCAGGAGTTCTATTACCAGGAATAGGGCTTATAGGTCAGGGTGAAAAAGATCCCTTAGGAGTTTTCAAGGCAAGGACTCAGAGCATGGAACGGTGAGAGTTTCCATCCGACCCTGTCCCTATCACAATCCTTTAGGAATATCTCCAAAAACCATTGAGTGATGATCTATAATTGCTTGTAAATCTAGATGGGTAGGAGCATTTGATTGATAGGCTTCTAATGAAAATAATTGGGCCAAAAATCCATTAACTTCTTTATTAAGAAAATTTTGCATTTGATGAGAGTGTACAATCTATGGGGACTTAGCACACAATCCTCTTAGCTCCACTATCTTTCCTTTGAGTGAAATGTCATGAATAGTTCTTGAAAGTTCATCTCAATTTGTTCCCAAATTAGTAAGCCACTGTACTCCCAAAACAATAACTATTGCACCCATGGAGATATAAAACATTGGGCAGTCAAGATGATAATTTCCCATAGATAATTTAATGTTGCGACATTTCCCAAAATAACAAACAATAACCCCATCTACAATCAAAATTTGAAATTATATGTTTGGATATATAAGATAATTTAGATGAGTACCCAATTTTTTGTTGATGAAGTTATGAGTGCTTCTTGAGTATATCAATACTATTACTATGTATTTCTTTAATAAACCCACTACCTTGAGAGTTTGTGGGTGCTAAAACCTGAGAGTGCATGAAAAGAGATAATTGGTTGGGGATCTTGTGATTCCTCATCTGACTCCTTGTTACCCTCTAATATTGGTTTATCTTCTTCTTCCTCACTTGGACCTTCAATATAGATTAATATCTTTTCACTGTATTTATGCCCTCAACTATAAATTTTCACAATTGAAACATAACCCTTTTGCTCTCTTCTCCTCAATTTGTTTTGGTGCCAATCTAGTAGTTGGACAGAGTGAAGGTATTGAGAAGCCTTTATATCTTATCCCATTAACCCTTTTCCTTCTAGGAATTAAATACTTCTCCTTAGCCTTGCATGCTAAGATAAAAAACTCAAATATAGAGTTAGGACTCAACATATGCACCTTATGTTGGATACGATCCTTGAGACCCCCCAAAATAAGTCATTCAAGTGGATACCCTCAATGATAAATTTTGGAATTGGGTGAATGTAGTCCCTGACTAATCCTATTTGTTGAAGTTTAGATAGTTGATTGAAGAAGTTATCGGTCATACTATTGCTATACTGTGATTGAAAATCCTTTGTAAAGATTGACCATGAGACCGTGAGGCCCTTTTTTTGTGATTGAACACATAACCATTGATACCAAATGCATTGCTATGGTTCTAGATATAAGGAAGCCATTTTCACCTTCTGTCCACATCAGATTTGATGAACATCAATATGTTTCTTCCATTTGATTTATCCAAGTTAGTGGATCCTTTCCATCAAACTTACACATATACACCTTTGGAAACAAGTTCCTAGATCCCATATGAATATTAGCATTTGTATCTAGATTAGCTAGCTTGGATGATCTACCTTGGTTTCTTGAGACCTACATGTGTGGTCTTGATTTATTTTGTATAAAAATATTTATATTACCCAACATGCTTTGTATGTTCGATATGTCTCTTTTTAGGCAATGAATATCCTCATTCATTGATGAAATTTCTTCCTTAACCTTTTTAATATCATCATTTAGAGTAATATATTTAATTATTACATCATCCTTATTTGAAAAATTCCCAAGTGTGGCAACTTTCTTTTTGCCTCTTGTTGTAGACCTAGTTATGATGGGAAATACTTTTATAATAAATCACACAAATAAAATGCAAATAATTTGAAATTTTCATTATAACTTATTAGGGCCTAGATCTCACTTTTCAAGAAAAAAATGCTAAGAAAATATTTTATATCTAACCTTGAGAGCAAATTTGATGGAAAATCTTATTTTCAAATAAGTCATTTAATTCTACTCCAATTGATCTAAATTTTTGACTATAGATGCTTCAATAGGTTGTTATAAAACCCTCCAAAATTGAGGGAAAACTATTCCAAAATTTGAGAGATATGCTTCCAAAAAAAAGTGGTGGAAACCCTAATTATGCAATAAATCACTTCATTCTACTCCAATTTCTATGAAATTGGGATTGTAGATGCCTTAAAATATCCTTGAAAAACCCTCCAAAAACTAGAAAAAATTCTTCAATATTTGAAAGATATGAAATTTCTAAAATGACCTTGAAAATTAAAAAAATGCCTTGCCTTCACGGTGCCAAGATCTTGCTCTGATACCACTTGTAATGAAATAACTTATAGAAAAGAGGAATATGATATGAAATATCCTATAAATACTTGATAATGACTAAGAATAAAAAACTAGTTCAAGAGGGAAAACAAGGTCCCTTAATGAATGCTAGAGTACATTGAAGATTAGTTTTAGCTCCTCAAAGTTATATCAAATAGTGAATCATATCTATAGCTAGAGGTTTGGCATTAGAAAACAAGGTCCCACACCTTGAGGCCATCCCAATATTTCACTGAACTGTTAAAACATGTTCAACAAGGATACATGTTTAGGTTGATAACATTACCATCAAAGTTGAAACAAGATATACATTGGGAAGACCCTAAAGAGGGAAAAACCCAACCTCCAAAAGCATCTATCACTCGTGTATTATTCAACAATGAAATCATTACAACACACCTTCAAAGTCTCCATGAACACTTTTGAAATTCAATCTCTCTACACACACTCCATGTGAACAAGCATGTAACCACACATCCCATTCCATGCTTCAAACCCTCACATATGCAACCAACAAGAGATGGTTAACTTCAAGTGCCATAGCTAAAAATAGCCAACCTTAGACAACTACACACATGTGCTTGCTTTCATAGACATAATCTTGCACAATACCACCAAGTGGTATTACATATACCATGTGACTAATACCATTATCTTACAAAACCATTCCCCCTCATTTGTTTTTTGGTACTAAGTCTTCTCAACATTAAATATTTTTCCAATGTGCACCCACATTAAATAATTATCCCAATATTACATATAACACATAAAGTGGCCCCAATAATATCAAACCCATGTAATTCACACATCCCTAGATCCCTTAAGTGCACCGAAAATAATATTAAATTACATTATAACATTATACAAGGTGGACAACACACCTTTTCCTAACAGTTTACAATAGACTAGATATTGCCCAAGCAAGGGGTTTTTTTTAGTAGGTTTTGTCTAACCCTAGTAGAGATCATTAGAATTTTGTTATAATGGTTCTTAGATATTTTTAGGGAACTTTTTATTACTATTTGGTTTATCATGGTATTGATAATTTTGTTAAGTCATTGGACATATAGGGTTTTGTTGATGCAAATTGAGTAGGTGACTTGGATAGCTGAAGGTCCACTAGTGGCTATGCATTTTTTTGTTTGGAGGTGTACTGAGTTGGATGAGTAACAAACATGTTATGATTTATTTTTCCACCCAATAAGTAGAGTATATGGCTGCTACACATGCCTTTTAGTAGAATATTAGTGCAAACGCGGGAACCATGTAGGATTCATAAATAATAAAATTTGGGCTCTTTTTAGGCCACCTTTAAATCTAGAAAGGTATAGGAAAATAATTTTTTTTGGGATATATGGCTATCCAAATCTAGTTCCTATATAATTTAGGATAAAACTCATGATTTTCCGAGGGAAAATTTCTATTTCTAGGGAAGATCATCTTAAAGCCTTCAATAAGCTAGCATATGACTATGAGATTGAAGAAGACCATGTACCAATGAAGCTAGTTGTTCAATCCTTGGATGATATAGCCTTATTATGGTATAAAAATTTACCTAATAAAAGAAATGAATAGTGGGTAGAGTTCCAAAGAGTATTAATAGAATAGTATTGGGATAAGACTAACCCTAGACTTATTATAAAAAAAATCACAATTATTTCCAAAGAATCTAATGCATTTGTGTTAGGTTATACTACCAGGTTTTCTAAACTCATGAAAAAGATTCCAAGTTACATGAGACCAAATAAATCCATGTATTTGGTTTTATATTACAATGTATATAACATCGGGACAAAGTACTTATTGGGAGATAAATAACACCTCACATTTAGAGAGGCCTATGTGATTGCTTCCAACATTAAAAGTAATCAAAGAGATTAAGGAAAGATACAAAAATTAAGTGACGCAGGAATCTTGTGAAATGATAAAGGTAAAAGTAGCAAGGCTCTTATTATTGAAGGTAAAATGGATTAGGTAATGCATGCATTAAAGGAACTAAGATATAAGGTAGCTAAGAATGAGAAGGGTGTGAAAAATGAAAGGAAAAATCAAGGTAGATATAAAATAATTCTTATGCTATTTAATCAACCTTCTAATACCACTTGGCACAATGAGATACTTTTTGTGCCAAACCCTAATGAAACAACACATAAAGAGACTATAGAACCTCTAAAATGTCCATGTGTTAATAATGTAGATGATAATCCTTAGTGCATGGATTTCTAGATGCCCCACACAACATTGCAATGTGTTGTAGATTTAGCAGTCATGAACCCTAATGAAGACAATGATGAGTGTAGTGATAGTATCCATAGGTCAAATATAGAATAGGAACATTAGAACATTAATATGTTATCCTAACACTAGTTTTGTTGTGAAGATGACTACTCTTATGAAAAAGAAGGTGGCCTTGAACATGAAATAGAAGAAAAGATACATGTAGAGAGATTTCAACATCAACAAGTCTTTTCTAATGAAGACTTTCATGTTCATAATGTTGAATCTTCTACAAAATAATTATAGTTAAGAAGTCCTTCCAATGAAGAGATCATTTCCTTGACTATATCAAAAATTTCTCAGGTCAAGAGTTACTATAATATGAGAAGATGAATAACAAGGGAGGTCTTGCATTATGAAACTGTTGTCACATGAAATTGCACCCTATCGAACACGAAGTTCAACATTTCAATGACACAATGGAAAAAACCTCAAGGTGTGGGACTTTTGTGTGTATGAGGTTGAATCTCTAGAGAAGGATGGCTTCCTCTTTTGATCCAAGTACAATGTGCTAGTCCAACCCAGTGCATGAAAATCTACCACTATCCTACTCTAACAACTCACAGGGGAAAAGGGGAGAAGGAAAGCGTGAAAGGGAAATGGAGGTGATAGACCAATATGGAAAGTCATTTCTTCCTAGCTAATATTGCACAATAACACATTGAAGAGGGACCATAGGAATCACACAAATCTCTACTTGGTCGATTCCTAAAGGAAAGCATGGAGGTCAGGGTTTGACAGGGTGCTGGAAGGAAAGTGAGATTCTCATAACAACAACTATATATAATTTAACTCAAACATACATGCATGAAAAGAGAGAAAAACTACTTATATATGAAGGTAATGAACTTAAACAAGCATAAACAAGTTGATTAGAGGAAAGCTTGATCGATTTCATTGATGTAGAGGCAACAAGCCAATGTTTATAATTACAAAGTGCAAAATGCAAGTTTTCCAAAGAAAAACCCTAGAGGAGCCAAAGGAAGAACCCTTGAAATGAATACATTTCTTGCCTTTATAGATTAGGCATAACTTAGAACTATAAACCGAATCCTAACCCTAACTAGGGTTATCAATGAAGTTTGTGCATGAAAGGATGGAGCCATCATGTGAAAATCATGATTAGGGCATGGATCCGTCAGAAAAGGTCAATAATTTGCAATAAATGGGCATTTGGGAACCCATGAAATCCACCTATAGAAGTTAAGGAGAGAAATAAATGTTGTCCTTGAAGTCCAAAAATTAAAACAGGCTGTTCAAAAGTTAGATCGAGCATTCGTGGCATCTCCCAGAAAACACACCAAATCTGTTGAAAAGTTGGGGTGTCAGGCCCAAAAGGAAACCTTTTCTTATGTATTAAATGATCTAGAGCCACGAAAAAGAGCACCTTTTTCAGGGTTGGGTGTCGGTCCTGATTCATACCTCATGCACATCTTGGCATCAGATTGTCTGTGATTAGGCTTCAGGCTTATTGCTTACCAAATGCTAGAAGAAGGAAGAATGGAGAAAGCGAAAGAGTAGACCGAAAAGTCTGAATAGATAACCCTTTTCGGGCTTCAGAGGTCGAGAAGGAGGATTACGCCTTATTGTAGAGACGAAAAGGGTAAAAGGGAAGATCGAAGGCTAAAGTCCGAAAGGAGCGATCAGGGTTTGGAGGGAATGGTTACCACTTGTCAAAGAAAGGTAAGAGTTAAAGGAAAAGGCCGAAGATCGATGTTTGAAAACTCAACACTTAGCCGAATTTTTGAAGGAAGGCGTGAAAGTGAGAAGGAAGAAAGGCGAAAGATGAAAGCCCAATGTTTAAAAGCCAAAGACTAGATTTTGGGGGTTGGAGATCGAGATGAAGGCCTAAACCTTGCAAGGAGAAAGTGGTGAGGCTTAAGAGGTAAGGCTGAAGGCTGATACTCGAAGTTGGATAGAGGAAAAGGGTGAGAAGATGGAAGAGGTAAGAGGGAAGACTGATCCCTGAAGTTCGACAAGTCAAGACTTAGGAAAATATTGAAAGGCATCATCAGGACTTCGGTGAATAGGGTAAGTCTTAAGGCTTACTAGAAGGAAGCAATAAGGGTTAAAGGGTAAGGTTGAAGGCCGAAACCCAAAATACTTAAGGGAAAATGGAAGGAAGAGAAGGAGCAGGAGTGATGAAGAAGACATGCTAATAGAGAGGTAGGTGAAAGCCCAAAAGTGTGAAACAACATGAATTAGCCAATTTTAGGACCCTTCAAGGAGAATTCATGCAAGATGGCCCATGTAGGATCTCTTAGATCAGTTATAAATGATGAGTCATAAAAGGGTGGCACAAAATGACAACATTTATGGTGATTTCTACAGGATGATTGCCTACTAATCATGGAATCTAGAGGCCTTATCAGTCCATTTTGCACAAAGTCGTGAAGGGGATTTATAAAATTGGGCCTCCCAAGGGACAAAAAAAACATGTGAAGGCCTACACTTGGAGAAAAGCATGGAAGCTAGGAACATACATTCCCTTATTAAGGGTAGGGTGTGCAAATGCACTTCATAGAAAGCAAGATATTTACAATATGTACATTAAACTAATAGAAAGAAAATAATGTAAATTTACCTTTGTCAAAGATGAAACTTTTGAATGATTTTATCTCCCTCAGACCATAATTGCAAGCCTCACCCAGCTACAACCACTGAAGGGTGGGTGCAAAAATATGGGGGGCCAAAAAGTGGCCAAATTTTCAAAAATAATTTGATAGGCTATAACACGAACGTGCTATAATGCCCTTGCGTTATGGCTTGGTGTGATCGAGCCAAAGGATCAATCACATCAATCCTATAATGTGCTCATGTTATAATGCGAGCATGTTATAGTGCGTTAAAAAAAAAGAAGCAAACAAGTTCATTTCTTTCTCACTGTGTTTTTTCAAGCTTGTGGCTAAAAAACCCTGTATTTGCACGCTCACATTTTGGAAGGAGATAAACTTGTGATTTCTTCACCGATTTGTTGCAATATCATCACTAGGATGTCGCCATATCGACAAGGAGGTCAAACAAGTAAGCATTTTTTGTTTTTTTGTGAATTTGTTGCTAAATATGAAATTTTAGATTGTTTTTGATATTCATTTGTTTAATTTGTAGGAGATGTTAATGAACCTGAAAACCCTCCTGAAAATCCTCAACAACTAGAGCAATAAGAACATGAACAAAATCCTCAACAACCACAACAAAAATCTCCTCCACCAATTACTCAACATCCTCCTGGCACTTAGCAAAATTTAATGGGGGTAATTGAAAACAATAAAAAATAGATTGAGGAGTTAATCACGAGGTTAAACGATCCAGTAAGTTCACCATGGAAATAAGAACACTTTCCGATTCACTTCAAGAAATGTTAAAACATGTAGATGAAATCAACAAACAATTAAGTGGTTGGATAGATAGGAGGTAGGTGGCTAGGAGTTTTTATGCAGATAAATTATCATATAAAGAAGTAAAAGATGAAAATATTAAAAAATATGATTTTTGCTCACTATTCACTGACCCATGCACAAATTAAAATCTTGACCTGAATTCCAAGAGGTTTCCTATCCATTGGTGCCACCACCAAGGGATTAGGAACTATTTTTGGGATAGGTGGTACATGGTTTTTGACTATCCACCATGCAACAATTGTGAAGTTCCCCAATATTTCTTGTGGAAACTCTACTGTGAGTTCATCCTCAACAAAATCCCCAATTATTTTGATATAAGGGAATTTTAGGGGAGAGGTGGGGGTCAACACAGGATAGACTTGGTGCACAACTAGATCCTCAACAACAAGTGAGACAAGCTCTTGCTAGGACGACTCATGAGCACGCCATTATCCCTTCCATCATGAAGGAGAGTATTGAGGTGGACACTTTACAAGCTATCAACTCTTTGACCCAGAGTATCATCCAACATGCCAGTCCTATAGTACAACACCATCCAGGGGAGTCTTCAAGGGGTAGGCTTCCACCCCATTCTTGTCAGGTTTGCAGGTTGACTTGTACATATGACCCCACAAACACTTAGGATGCTGGTGCACAAGATATTTTTGCAACTATGGAGATGGTGATGGTAATTGAAATTTTGAATCAAGCTTTCAACATCGATACTCAAGTAAATTTTAGCATGTTCATTGAATTGAATTTATTAAATTTCATTTTTGAAATACAAGATTAACTAATTTAGTTTTATGATTGTAATAAAATTTCAGGGTCATAGTGTTGATACTAGATACATCGACCCTCCGCCTGTTTATTACTCCATTGCATCTACTATTGAGGTATGTAACTAGCAAACAATTATAAATTTATTACATGTGAATAGAATTGTTATATGAATGATATTCTAATATCTGATTTTGGATGTTGAATAGGCTAATATTGGAGGTTTCGTGGGAACATCTCCCAGTACTAGTGGAGTTGGAAAAACCTTCACGCAGGTAATAGAATAAAGAGTTTAACTAATGAATTGTACTTAATATATTTGTGTAGTTTATATTCATATCGTTGATTACATTGCATTGCACATCTTTCAAACTCAAAGCATTACTTCACATTGCATAACTAATAACTAGTTGTTGATAGATGACAAAATTCAATTACAATATAGTTGTTTAGAAAGTCAACATAAGCAGTGATGCAATCACTTCACATAGCATAAATAATAACTAGGAGCAGCTACCAATTATATTTGCTTGTCATGGAATTCCATGAGACCACTTTTATTGAGGTATTTTTTCAAATAGTTCACTGTCTTGTCTATGCTATGGATGCTTGGAAGAAATATATGAAAGAATAATAGTAAGCAATAACATAGACAAGGAAATGAGTTGTTTGAAAAAATTCCTCAAAGAAATGTGGTCTCATGGTGATTTCCATCACCATGAGACCCAATTTCTTTGAGGCATTGTTTCAAACAGCTCACCGCCCTTTCTGCTACCACATTTTCCATACATTTCTACCAAATCATTTTATCAAACAATTCACTTCCTTGCTGCTATGGCTAAAAGCCTAAAGAAGGCATTTTCCAAAAAACTATGGATTCTTCGAAAACAATCTATCAAAGCATAATAGTAAGCAATAGCATAAACAAGGCAGCGAGTCTAGTTTGAAAAAATTCCTCAAAGAAACGTGGTCTCATGGTGATGGAATTCCATTCCATCACCATGATACCACATTTCTTTGAGGCATTTTTTCAAATAGCTCACTGCCTCTTCTATCTGCCAAAATTTCTATACATGTCTACCAAAGGATTTGATCAAACTACTCACTTCCTTGCTGCTATGGCTAAAAGCCTAAAAAAGGTTCTTTCCAACAAACTATGGATGCTTGGAAAAAATCTATCAAAGCATAATAGTAAGCAATAACATAGACAAGGTAGTGAGTAGTTGAAAAAATGCCTCAAGAAATGTGGTCTCATGGTGATGAAATGCCATTCCATCACCATGAGACCACATTTCTTTGAGGCATTTTTTCAAATAACTCACCGCCTTTTCTATGCTACCACATTTTCCATACACATCTACCAAAGCATTTTATCAAACTATTCACTTCCTTGCTGGTATGGCTAAAAGCCTAAAATAGGTGCTTTTCAACAAACTATGGATGCTTGGAAAAAAAATATCAAAGCATAATAGTAAGCAATATCATAGACAAGGTGGTGAGTAGTTTGAAAAAATGCTTTGAAAAATATGGTCTCATGATGATGGAATGCCATTCCATCACCATGAGACCACATTTCTTTGAACATTTTTCAAACAACTCATTGCCTTTTCTATGCTACCACATTTTCCATACATGTCTACCAAATCATTTTATCAATCTACTCACTTCCTTGCTGCTATGGCTAAAAGCCTAAAATAGGTTATTTCAAAAAACTATGGATGCTTGGAAAAAATCTATCAAAGCATAATAGTAAGCAATAGCATAGACAAGGCAATGAGTAGTTTTAAAAAATGCCTCGAAGAAATGTGGTCTCATGGTGATGGAATGCCATTCCATCACCATGAGACCACATTTACTTGAGGCACTTTCAAACAACTCACCTCCTTTTCTATGCTACGACATTTTCCATACACGCCTACCAAAGCATTTAATCAATCTACTCACTTCCTTGCTGCTATGGCTAAAAGCCTAAATTAGGTGCTTTCCAACAAACTATGGATGCTTGGAAAAAATCTATCAAAGCATAATAGTAAGCAATAACATATACAAGGAAATGATTAGTTTGAAAAATTTCTCGAAGAAATGTGGTCTCATGTTGATGGAATGCCATTCCATCTCCATGAGACCACATTTCTTTGAGGCATTTTCTCAAACAACTCATTGCCTTTTCTATGCTACCACATTTTCCATACATGTCTACCAAAGCATTTTATCAAACTACTTGAACTTCCTTGTTGCTATGGCTAAAAACCTAAAAAAGGTGCTTTCCAACAAACTATGGATGCTTGGAAAAATCTATCAAAGCATAATAGTAAGCAATAGCATAGACAAGGCAGTGAGTAGTTTGAAAAAATGCCTCAAAGAAATGTGGTCTCATGGTGATGGAATGCCATTCCATCACCATGAGACCACATTTATTTGAGGCATTTTTTCAAATAGCTCACCGCCTTTTCTATGCTACCACATTTTCCATACATGTCTACCAAAGCATTTTATCAAACTACTCAGTTCTTTGCTGCTATGGCTAAAAGCCTAAAATAGGTGCTTTCCAACAAACTATGGATGCTTGGAAAAAATATATCAAAGCATAATAGTAAGAAATATCATAGTCAAAGTAGTGAGTGGTTTGAAAATATGCCTTGAAGAAATGTGGTCTCATGGTTATGGAATGCCATTCCATCACCATGAGACCACATTTCTTTGAGGAATTTTTTCAAACAACTCACTGCCTGAAGAATAGAAACCAAGCCTTTAGCCAAAATTCCCATCCAAATTCTTTTCAAGGTCCTCATCCTCAATTTACCAATCAATGGAACCTTCCACCTTTTATTCCACTTGTTCATATCCCCACCCCTCCCTCTTCATGTCATGATCACCCTCCATCTCATAGCCAAGACCACACTATACCATCCACCCCATCCCAACATAATACAATAGAGAAGGCAATGAACTATTTGAAAAAATGCCTCAAAGAAATGCAGTCTCATGGTGATGGAATGCCATGACACATTTTTTTGTAATGGAATTCCGTCACCATGGGACTGCATTTCTTTGAGGCATTTTTTCAAATAGTTCACTGCCTTCTTTATGCTACCATAGTTTTCGTACATGTCTACAAAAGCATTTTATCAAACAGTTCACCGCCTTGTTGCTATGGATAAAAGCCTAAAATGGGTGCTTTCAAACAAGCTATGGATAGGGAAAATAGTAAGCATGATAGTCAGAAATATATAGTTCAATAAGTACTAAATTTTGTTCATTATCCCATACATTATAAGCCATGACATGCATCACTATTGTAGTTTCCGTGATTGAATAATTTGTTGTTTTATTTTTAGATGTTGGAAGTGGATACACCTCCACATGTTCATAGGGAAATGGAGCTTGGTGTTTCTTTTTCTATAGAGTCCTCGATGCCTCTCACATAGGTATGAGGTAGATTACTAAATTTCAATTTACATTCGTTGTTATAGCTGTTAGTTAGTGAAAAGTCAAACCATTATTGATTCGTAGTTTAATTTCTCTTTGGATGGTTTTTGCAGGGCTTCAACACACCACAACATGGGCATGTGAATATTTCCCTCGAGGAGTGATCATTTAGTGGAAGTAAGTGATTATTTTATTAAATATATCATTTTTTATAATGTAATTTCTATATATTAATGTCTTTACTTGTTATTGTAATAGATAAAGCTTGACCAAGAACTAAACCCTAGGTGGAGCACAAGAGCATTCCTTGACCTCAGAATAAATGAGTAATAGACTTATCGCCATCCAGTCGACAAGAAAAGGGCAAGAATTTATTTCAAGAGCATGAAGAGCAATGACTTTTGATTTTGGAGCCCTTTGTTGTATGCCTATATGGCATTTTTGTACATATTTTGTATTGCATATATTTGACATTGTATGCCTATATGACATTCTCATAAGCCTATATGGCTATTTTGTATATATTTTATACTTATATCAACATATATTGATGTATGTCTACATGGCTATTTGGTTAATACAAATTTTTCTTATCAATGGTGTCCATATTTGCATTATAAATCCACGGTTCAATAGATATGAGTTATGTGTATTAAAGTGTATGCTTTACAAATTATGTGTATACTTTGTAACTTACGTGTATTCCAATGTATACTTTGTAACCTATGTATTTTCATGTGTATACCTTGTATTCATGCATATACTTTGTATTAATTTGGGTATACTATGTATTCATGTGTATACTTCAAGGCTTTTGTGTATTTGAGTACTTGTGCTTCACTTATTCAAATGTATGCTCGACTTATTCACATGTATACTTATTAATTGGTTATCCCTAGCATTGCTCATTGTTGTCCTTCATGGTTTGTCTTGAATATTTATTTATTGATTGATGCTAACCAAATTTATTAGTTGATGCTAAACAACTTTAATATTTCTAGGAATACTAGTAGAGTTACAAATTATAAAATTGCACAAATTAAAAATAAAAGATTTACTGTAAATAAATACACTGATTATTAACTTGATAATTGCTTAAGAATGAGTATAATAAATATATCAAGACATGAGCCTTCTAGAATGGAAACTGCCAACTAGAAAATGGATTGTTTACATGCTCGCTCCCCAACAGTCAACCAAAATTTGTGAAGAAACCCCTTTGATATATTTCTATGTCCATCAGATCGATGTATATAAATCTACCCAAAGCATTCCCAATACTTTGAAAGCAGTAATCCATCCAAAATTGCAACGGGAGATGAGGAAAATGAACCCACATAGGTATAACTGCATAAAGAAAAACCCACCCTTCACAACTTGGTGAAACCATTTCCAAAGTTAGAAGATCTTAAAGATAAAGAAGAATTATGATCTATATAATATAGAATTAGTACTCACTTTGATCAGTACAAAGTTTTTAACCATGGCATTATCATGCTTTTTCAAATTTGGTAAGAAGGCTTATTTAAGATCCTTGAGTAATGTACTTCCTAGTGCTCCCTTGTTCTTACATATCTCAATTCAGCTTAATTCAAAGAGTTCCATCAAATGCTTTATCTAAAATCAAAAAACACGTTTTCAATTGGTATTCCATGAGATGTTTCTTAAAAAGATTCTAGTATATTTAATCTTTTGATTGGAACAACTCAATTAAGAAAAGAATACATAATCTTCACAACACTTGCAAATCATAATAATCATAGTAGATGATGAGTAGTTAACTTCTTAGCACATTATCATACAAACATTTATCTTGAATAGTGTTTAAACATTTTCATAGAAGAATCCTCATAGTACATAATGAATTGTAATGTTCTTTATCCATCACCATATAAACACATCGAAAGATATATATGTCAAATTTTTGCAATATTATTTCCTGTATAGGAAATGGAATTGGGAAAAAGCTTTATAATTTATAATACAAATAAGAAATGGACTTGGGTGAAAGCTTTATTTATCACACCAAATAATAAATGTACGTGAGAGCATCACTTGTTTCTCTTATACTCCAATTTTCAAGCATAGAAAATCATTTCAAATGAAAATGACAAAATGCTTCACAACCAAAGTTGTTAATTGAGGAAAAAATAATTTTTTTCCAAGTTCCACCATTGTACACATTTTCAATTGGTTGTATATTGTTGTAAGGGCAATGAGCATAATTAAAAAATGTCTTGCCCATGCTAGAATTGAGGATGATCGTATGCTTTTGGAATGGAAAACTTAGACTTCTCAACTATCGTGTGAATGTTTCTCTTTTCAATTGTTGCAGAACGAAAGTTGCACCACTTTGCAACTTTACACTGCTTGCATTTGACACTTTTTCCATCAAGTGAAAATTGGACACCACAAGAAAATGACTCTGAGATAACAAAAACTGAGAGAGGTTATTGTAGAGGGGCCCAACATAATCTTATAGGCTTAGACAAAGAGTTCATAAGTGTCACAGTTTTTGAGTAATAGCCCGACAAAGATTGCAACCATTTTGCACTTTGGACCCTTAAGGGATCGAGCCGGTTGAACGTAGCTCAGAGTGATTCAGAGTGTTTGGGTGTGAAAGAGGACCATTCCTAGCATAAACGTACCCATCTAGACATGTTGGAATAATTCGTTTGGTCACACGAGTCGCAGAACAAAAGTTGCACCACTTTGTAACTTTACACTGCTTGCATTTGACACTTTTTCCATCAAGTGAAAATTGGATACCACGGGAAAATGACTTTGAGATAACAAAAATTGAGAGAGGTTATTGTAGAGGGGCTCAACATGATCCCATAGACTCAAATGAAAAGTTCGTAAGCATCACGGTTTTTGAGTAATAGCTCGTCAAAGATTGCAACCATTTTGCACTTTGGACTCTTAAGGGATCACGCCGATTGAATGTAGCTCAGAGTGACTTGACATGTTTGGGTGTGAAAGAGGGCTATACCTAGCGTAAACGTACCCATCCAGATGCGTTGGAATAGTCCGTTTGGTCACACAAGTTGTAGAACAAAAGTTGCACCACTTTGCAACTTTACACTGCTTGCATTTGACACTTTTTCCATCAAGTGAAAATTGGACACCATGGGAAAATAACTCTGAGATAACAAAAAATGAGAGAGCTTATTGTAAAGGGGCCCAACACAATCCCGTAGGCTCAGACGGAGAGTTCGTAAGGGCTATGATTTTTGAGTAATAGCCTATCAAAGAATGCATCCATTTTGCACTTTGGACCCTTAAGGGATTGAGCCAATTGAACGTAGCTCAAAGTGATTCAGTGTGTTTGGGTGTGGTAGAGGACCATGCCTAGCGTAAACGTATCCATCCAAATGCGTTGGAATAGTTCGTTTGGTTACATGAGTTGTAGAATGAAAGTTGCACCACTTTGTAACTTTACATTGCTTGCATTTAATACTTTTTCCATCAAGTGAAAAATGGACACCATGGGAAAATGACTCCAAGATAACAAAAAATGAGAGATTTTATTGTAGAGGGGCCCAACGCGATCCTGTAGGCTCAACGCGATCCTGTAGGCTCAGGGGAAGAGTTCTTAAGTGTCACGGTTTTTGAGTAATAGCCCGTCAAAGATTACAACCATTTTGCACTTTGGACCCTTAAGGGATCGAGCCAGTTGAACGTAGCTCAGAGTGATTCGGCGTGTTTGAGTGCCAAATAGGACCATTCCTAGCGTAAATGCACGTATCCAGATGTATTGAAACAATCTATTTGGTCACATGAGTTGCAAAATGAAAGTTGCACCACTTTGCAACTTTACACTACTTGCATTTGACACTTTTTCCATCAAGTGAAAACTGGACACTATGTGAAAACAACTTTGAGATAACAAAAACTGAGAGAGGTTATTGTAGAGGGGCCCAACATGATCCCGTAGGCTCAGATGGAGAGTTCGTAAGCATCATATTTTTTGAGTAATATCCTATCAAAGATTGCAGTCATTTTGCACTTTGGACCCTTAAGGGATCGAGCCGGTTGAACACAGCTTGGAGTGATTCAGTGTGTTTGGGTGCAAAAGATGACCATGCATAGCATAAATGTACCCATATGGATGTGTTGGAACAAACTGTTTGGTCAGACAAGTTGCAGAATGAAAGTTGTACCACTTTGCAAGTTTACACTGCTTGCATTTGACACTTTTTCCATCAAGTGAAAATTGGACTCCATGGGAAAACAACACCAAGATAACTAAAAATGAGAGAGGTTATTATAGAGGTACCCTACGTGATCCAGATGCCTCAGATGGAATGCCCATAATTGACACGATCTTCGAGTAATAGACCGTCAAAAATTGCTGCCCTTTTGCAATTTGGATTGTCATGGGATTACACTACATGAATTACAAATGTTTGAGGGTAGCAATAAATTTAAAAATTTGAGTAAATATCATTACAAATGTTTGAGGGCAGCAATAAATAGGCACTAGGGAACTATATCCCAAACCCAATTACAAATGTTTGAGGGAAGACATGAATTTTTAGTTGGGAAACGTGTGTGAAGAACTTGTGGGGTACTTGAGTTAATTCATGTTACTTGAACATCTAACAAGTCATCCATGCTTCTATTCCTTGTAAATGTGATTATTTTTATGACATATTGACATTATTTTATGAAATTATGCATAGAAAAGTTTACAAATTGAACTTAAATGTTTATGTGAATAGATGGTATGTTATATTGATATTGATATATAATCATTAGGTTGATTTGTTTTAATAAACTAAGTTTTTATAACAAGTTATTTAATTGGTGCTAGTTATAATAGGGACAAAATAAAAGAAGAAAAATAATGATTGGTAACCATCAATGGTTATTACACTCACTATATTAATAATACGATGTTTACAATAAAATGAGATTTGTTTGGTAGTCCTAATTCTTATGTTTGTGCTACAATTGTCTAATATGCTTCATACACCAATATGACACCCAAGTGCTTGTACTTGTAGGTACAATGCTTTCTCAAAACTATCAAGTGGTAATACAAAATTATGAGAAAAAAATCAACCAATGTGGATTCCAACACCCCACTTAGATTGAATCAATGTGCCCAATTTTCATGCACACAAACTCAGCTTATAAGATTCTCTCATAATAACCAAAAATAGGATTCAAGGATGCCTTAGGTACTCCATTATCATAGATATTTTACAATGTCACTCATACATTCGAGATGCTCTTATAATGTCTACATCATAGGTGCTCATGATGAGGTGAACTTCAAATGAATAACTTGAAATTCCCTCGCTAAGCTTCATACACACTTTTATAATGTCTACACCATAGGTGGTCATGATGACGTTAAATTAAAATGAATAATTTAGTACCATCTACTAGTCTTGTATTTGACATATACTTTATAACTTTATTTGGGTTTACTAGCTCCCATCTAAACAAAGAGAATAGATTGTAAATATTAATAATCAATAATCACATAATCAATTCAAATAAACATGTGATATGTCAATAATCTAAAACTTGTGTGCTAAATTTTGCAATATCTTAAAATTTATCACTAGTTAATCTAGTCCATTGAATATCTTAAAAAGTAATTTTTATATGAATATCAAGCATACCTCCCATCTATCAGGATTAAACTTTAGAGGGTCCTCGAAGTAATGAGGATGAACATGAATAGAACGTAACCAAACTATTACTTTCCAACCTTTTGGAAACTTGTAACCTATTATAAAAACAACACAATTTAATCTTCCACTTAGTTTACTATTCTATTGAGAATATCCTACATCATTTGCTTTTGCATATTTTTGAGAAAAAATAAAATACCATTGAACTCTGTATCTTTTTCCACAGTTCTAAACATGTGCTACATTTGCAAGTTTGATAACTTCATCAATCACCTACATACATGATATAAATGTGTGCGAACCCCAATCCCAATACCTGTAAAACAACATGAACAAACACATTAGAAGATGGAATGCAAGCAAGAACAAGGATTCCTCAAGAAATTCATTTGAATAGCAAAAGAGATAGAATATGAAATGAAGAACACAATGAAATTTAAAAGCATGTCAAATCCTATTCTAAAGAAAACAAACTCCTAATCTCTTGAGGGAATTGGTGCCAATTTGATGTGAAAATTGGCCCTTTCCCAACTCCAATGATGCAATGGTGATTTGATGAAGAAATTTGATCCACTTTGTTGATGCTTGATGAGTACTCCAATGGAAAAATCTGCATAACCTAGCTAAGATTCAATGATAATGGATGGAATTTTTCTAATGATTTGAGCATAGTAAGTTTACTCAAATTGTGGATGATGAAATGAGGAGTTTAGCCTCTTATTTATAGATGAGATTGATGGATGAATGCCCAAAATAGAGCAATGTGGGACTAAGAATTAGCCAATGGAAAAGTGCCACTTGTCAACCTATGAGTGGATGGAGGATGTGCAAGTTTTGAGGATTGTGCCAATAAATGCATATTTTGAATTTTGAATTTGTTGAAATGACATGCAAGAGGGAAGGAAAATGCAGAATGCCACTTGGCTCAAGGAAAAGGACATGTAAGAGAGAGAAATGCCTTGTTGGATGTACATGTCAACTTGGATTTTGAATTCAAACTTGAAGAATATTCCTTAAAAGATGCCTTGTTGAGGAAAATAGAGATTTAATAAATCAAATAAGTCTATTTTCATGTGCAAGTGGTAAAAGCTAGAGGATGGGACATAAGAGAGATTAAATTAATCAAAGTTAATTAATTTAATGAAGGGGTTAAATGATGTGACCTATTTGACTTAAATTTGTGGATTTATTTAAATCAAATATGAGAAGAATGTGATAAGGATTAATTAAATAAATATTTTGATTTATTTAATTAAAAGAGATGATGTTAGATTAAACTAAATAAGGTTTTAATTTATTTAATTTAATAGATAGACTTAAGAGATTTAATCAAATAAAATTAATTATTTAATTAAATAGGATAATTAGATCAAAATGGTTAATTTAATTATCGAGAAGAGGTGACTTAATTTAGATAACTAATTTAATTAATTAAGAGAGGAATATTGATGAATTTAATCAGATAAAGGTATCTGATTAAATGGCTAGACCGAAGGATGATTTAGGATGAAACGATGTTAGTGGTGAGGATCAGATGCATAATGTCAATCAATACATTTTCTTTGTCTACAAAATGTTAGACGATAGCATTGGAATCATAAAAATTAATGTGCATACTTACAAATTAATAAGAACCAATGTGCATACTCACAAATTAATCCAATGAACCATCCTGGTCTGCTCTACCCTTTATTGTGTCAAGTATTGCCTCATGGTCAGATTCACACACCTTTTACAAGTTCTTCTTCAAAGGTTTACCCCCATATTTGATCAAACAAACATTGGATGCCACGACAAGGTTCGAGTAATGAAGAATATTCCGATGCATGTCAAATTCTTGAAACAACCAAACATTAACACTCTTATGTAGGTACCTTCTAAGCCACGTTCCAGTAACAACAACTGAGCTTGTAGGGTATTCGATGTTTTTTCCATCTATAATTGGGGCCTCCAATTTCTTTTTGACCTCTACACAATGACACAAGTAATAATTTGTTCCCTCTTCATTGTCTTCATCTGCAATAAATGCATAAACATTCCCTACATTGATATGTGCAACAAATTAAATGAAATTAGTCAACATTACAATTACACTATAAAGTAAGATAATAATAGGAATTTCAAAAACTATGCAAGTAGATATATTACATAGTTGAACTAGATCTGATTTGTGGTCAAAGTCAATTGATGATTCCATCTATGTTAGTTCTAATGCTGTCGGAGGGTGATACGTGTGAAGTGGGCTAAGATAACTTAACCACCATTTCTCAACCCAATTCTTTGACTCACATTCATCCCAATACTTCATTGTACATGAGGAACAAAAGCATGCCATCTTCTACGTATGGATACTCCATGAACCTGCATTTGAGCTAAGGAAAGAGTATAGCTCACTCAATCCTATCACTGTACGACAATCCTCATATGGTGCAATGTTAATATCATCCATCAACCAAAAAATGTATGAACTGAAGACTTACCTTCATTACGTGGACCCATCAAAGCATTACACCATTAGATGATTGATCTTACATCTGTCGACTTTGCATTGTCTTTATAATTTAACTCTTCTCATGCTAATGCTCTTTTGACTAGCTTGTCAATGCGATCAAGGCAGTACATAACCATGGCACCCCATTTCTATGAAGTATTTTTTCATGCTACCCCTACCTTGTCAACCCTACCACATTGACAAGCTAGTGAGTACATCACCATGACACCCCATTTCTATGAAGCATTTTTTCATGCTGCCCCTACCTTGTCAACCCTACTGCATTGACAAGCTAGTGAGCTCACTAGCTTGCCAATGCTCACATGAATTTTTGGATCCAATGCCTTAAATAAATGTGGTCTTGTGGCATGCCATGATTGCAATATAGGCTGCACATTTCCCCATGTTGTTAACTTAGCCTTGAATAAAGAGTCTTGAAACAATGGAGAGAAGGGTTACCATCCCTTGTAAGTAGACTAATCAAGGAAACATTAAAAATATATCACAAAACTAGTGATGAGGTAAATTTAGAAATAGAGATGAAAACCAAAATAGATTCAAAGATCTATCAATGTGGGAGGAGTATATATTCCAATTTTGTAGATACATGTATGGAAAATTTGGTAGCATAGACAATGCAATCAACTATTTGAAAAAATGCACATCACCATGAGACCCCATTTCTTTGAGGCTTTTCTTCAAACAACTGATTTACTTGTCTATGCTATTTGATAAAATGCTTTGTAGACAAGGCAATCAATTGCTTGGTAGATCTGTTTGAAAAAATACCTCAATGAGATATGTCCTCATGGATTAGAATGATTGTAGGATATACACAAAATGGATTTGTTGAAAAGGCTTGAGAAAATTTCAAGCATGTGCAATTTCTAGGCGTATAACCAAATTCCACTACATTTTCCAACATCCCCCATGCCTATACCAAAATGAAAGATTTGGTGAGGGGTATGCACATCCATAGAAAAGGATTGATAAATGATGTATTATTTTACATACTTATAACTTCTGTCATATATATGTGTATACAAAATGTGGAAGCATACACAAGGTAAGTCAATTGTTTAACAAAATGCCTCAAAGAGATGTGCTTTAAAAATGTAATTGGCAAGTGTAAAGAATTGTGTAATTTAAAATGTGCATTGACAAGCTAAGGTTATAATGACAAACAAACAATGATGAACATGGAATATGCAAAATAACAAAATAAAAGCAAGCCAAAATAGAATGAAAGAAAAAATAAAGAAAATGTGTAAAGACTTCACATACCTAAAAAACAAAGATTCAAATGGAGGAGTTCTACCCAATTATGTAGCCTTTGATTCTTCTTTCTTCAAACTCAACAATTTGAGTTTTTAAAAAGCTTTTTTCCCTCTAAACATCAATTGTATATCAGTCTTGAGGGGAATTGAGACTTGAATTGATATTATATGCCTTTCAACATGAAAACTCTGCTATTTCATGCAAAGGGGGTGGAAATATCATAAAAAAGGTAGTGGAATCTGAAAAACTTGTATGCACACTTCACGAAAGCATCAAAAAGCTTCTTTTTGTCAGAACATGAGCATAACCAAGAGAATATGCAGAATGTGGGCCAAGAGATCATGAGTATATTGATTTTTTTACCATTTTTAGAGCAAGACATAAGGTTCCCGTGTCATAACATGAGCGCGTTGTCTTGCTAAAAAAGCGACTACATCTAAACTACTTCAAAATGCACTCACATTATGAGAAAGTTGATATTTTATAGGTTTATTTTCTCTCTCTCTCTCTCTCTCTCTATCCTTAGCCATCCATCCCCCTTAGCCATCTAGGTCTCTCACTTATCCCTAAACCCTCAACCCTATACACTATGCCTTAAACCCTAATCCCTTAAACCCTAAACCCTAATCTCTCTCTCCCACTCTCTCTCTCTCTCACTCACTCCCTCTATCTCTCTCCCCTCTACCCTTAACCCTTAAACCCTAAACCATTAACCCTATACCCTCTATCTCTCTCCCACTC
>VDFB02047230.1:11529432-11639499 GCA_007258455.2 Sequoia sempervirens | reverse complement strand
TCTCTCTCTCTCTCTCTCTCCCCCTCTCTCTATCTATCCCTCACACCCTACCTAGATATGTCCCTCTCACTCCAATCCCCCTCTCTCTCCCTCTCTCTCAGGTCACTCCCTCCCACTCCCTCTCCCTCTCTCAGGCCTCTCACTCTCTCACTCCCTCTCTCTCGCACTCCCTCTCACTACCTATCTCTCAAGTCTCTCCCTATCACCCACACTCACACTCTCAAGTCTCTCCTCCTGAACTGTTACCATAAATACATCTTTTCTCCCTCTCCTCTCCACCCCTCTCTGCCTTCCTTCCATCTCCTCTCTCTCCCACCCCCTCTCTCTCAGTTCTCCCTCTCCCATCCCCCCTCTCTCTCCCTCTCACCCTACCTAGCTAAGTCCCTCTCACCCCAACCCCTTCTCTCCCTTCCACCCCCTCTCCCTCTCTCAAGACTCTCTCTCACTACCTATCTACCTCTTTCTCTCTCAGGTCTCTCCCTCCCTCTCTCTTAACATTCTCCCTCCCTCTAAAGACATACATAAATACATACATACTTACATACATACAAGCATAATACACATGTACATACAATCTTACATACATACATACATGCACTGATACATACATATCATACATACATGCATACATACATACATACAAGCACACATACATACATACAAGCATGCATACATACATACATACATGACATACAAGCATACATTCATACATAAAAACATAAAAATATATAAAGATACATTCAATAGAGTAGCATTTAACACAAAGCAAGACATAACGTGAGCACGCCATAACGTGCTCGCGTTATGTCTTGCTATACATGTATTGCAAAAATGCAAAAACCATCTCAAAACTAGGAAATTACATGCGCACATTATAACGCGCTCACGTTATATCTTGCTTTGGGAATCACCAAGCCTTGGGCTTGGTATTTGCTTTGGAATACCAACCCAAAGGCTTGGAGGGCCTTCCCAACATCTAAAGATAGTTTTTTGCAAATTCTACAATATTTCACATAATTGGGTTCATGCTCACCATCAGGATTGCACTGGTGCAGGAGCACCTAGGCTAACCTCCATTTTGTTTGTTATCATTTTTGGCTTGCATCTGACCTTAGCCAAGTCAGAGTTTAGTGTGTTTGTTTTGGACCTTAGAAGGTCATAGTTATGGCTAGGTGGATTAGTCATTAGGACTAAGGTCACCATAGCTTAGTTTTTGTTAATTATCTTTTGCTTTAATTAGCTTAGTAGTTTGAATTGAAAGTTGAGCCTCAAATGTGTTCTAAACACATCTATGTTGTTAGAAGATGCCAAGAGGCAGTTAAGGGAGTTGGATGCTCGAAATCAAGGAGTTAGAGGTCCTAGGAGTTAGGAAGAGGACATAATGATAAGTTGCAAAAAGTTGTTGCAAAGTTGCATGACAACATTTGTCAGGTTGCATGCAACTTAGTTATCTTGGATCCCCTAAAAGCTAGGAGTGTGGGATCGACCAACATCCCTAGAAACATGGAAAAAGGAATCTATGAAAGGTGTGGTTCGAATGCAAGATGGCAGAGTGGTTGTAATCAAGTTTTTGGTTTTTTGGAATAGAAGACAAGTCTGCAATTTCTGTGTTTTCCCGAATATCTTGAGTGACAGTGATATAAAATGCATCGTATATACTGATTTGGCATTGTATTCGTGTTCATAGTGTAGTTTTAAGTCTTTTTCATTTTGTAAGCAAGTTAATCTGAGTTAAATTAGTGTTGTGAATTCATAGATTAGGGGTTAGAGGGTTTGTTGGATCTGCTTTGACCAGTCAGTCTTTTCATGGCTCCCCCATAAAGTCTAGCCACGGGATCTTCATGAGATTAGATGGATATGATAGGGGAGCCAATGATCTATAAATATTTAGCAGTAGGAGTCATGGGGAGTCGAGCATTTGCATTTAAAACCAAACCCTAGGCGAGTTCACCATACCCAGTTAGAGGTTTGGCAGTGAAAAGTTGAAGAGAACAGGCAGGGGAAAGAGGTACTGTACGAAACAAGTATAGTTCCAGGTGGGGCATAACTATATCTAAGAATGCTAGAAGGATTGTGGCTTAATCAATCCATTTGTGTGAGAGATGAGCAAGAGATCAGTGAAACCCTAGCAATTAGGCCTATTAGGCCTATTTGCCCTAGATTGTAGGAACCCAGTGTACGGAGGAGTCAGGGGTCTAAAACCCTGTGAATCTTTTAAAGGATCAAAAAGGGTGTCTGAAAGTGCAATTTGTTTTCCAGGTTGTTTGGAAAGTTTGAGCAAGAAAAGCAAAAAGGACACTGTCAAGGGCTACAAGGAATTAGGCCTTCTCAAGGCAAATTCCTGAGATCGGTAAGAGTAAGGATTGGAGACCATCCAATATGGACCTAATTGGATGTGAAAGGCATGTTTCCAGTATCTCTAACACCCCTGCAAGCAGTTCAAGGTTGTGAGCGAAGTTGGCACTTAGATTCTTCTAAGTGTAGGAGAGAGTTTACAAGTTCAAGTGGTGTCAGTCCTCCAAGGTGAAGCACAAGGAGTGAGACTCTTGGAGAAGAGTTGAAATAGGGCTTAGTTAATGACCTAAGCCTAATCAGAACCTAGAAGCTATCAGGTTCCTGGATGAAGACAAGGAGAAGTCTTCCTAACTAGTTGTGCAAGCAAACCAAGGAGCACTTACATCATGCACGTGTTTCAATTTCGAACAAATCGAACACTTGGGTAATGTTAGGATCTCTCTTAGCTATCTAACGATGTAATTTTTTTCACTTTTTGACAATGTTAAGCCTTTGATCTATAATTTCTTTTGTTTGTGTGTCTCTTTTTTGGCAAAAACCAGTGTTTGGTGTATTTTTGTTATAAATTAACCATTCATCGAAATTTCAAATAAATTACATTTTTAGAAACTATACTCCATTCCACACATTGAAATAAAAAAAAAAAATTCAATTAGTTTCCAAAATTTGTAGGGGTAGCACGGCCAAAATTATATTTTTTAGGAAGTGTCCACTTTGAAAATTAGTAAAAAATCAAATATTCATTAAAAAATTATTAGAAAAATCATGCATAAACTACATATTGTTAGCTAATTTCTCACTTAAGCGATTTTAAAAATACTAAAAAAAAATTCACCATGCTAGGTACCCACAAAAGTTGCTATGTTATGTTTTTTTGACAAAAAAAACACCAATTTTTGTGGGCCCCTCTTTTGAACCCCTTAATCTCAGCCATTTTCAAAATAAATTAGTAGTTTAAAAGTAGACTTAGAGCACTATGATCCTTGTTTTTTTTGCATCTCAAAATTTTGAGTGTAACTATCCTCAATTTCACGTCCAAGGTTAGTATTTCCTGATTTCAGAAAAAAAAGTAGCCACTTAAGCCCCCTTTTTGGCCCCCCATCTTTTTGCACTTACCCTGAAAACCATTGCCAACATGCATGTAACTACACTTGAAATGCTTGCAAGGTAAATGATCATTACATTGTAAACTTTTCCAATGTAGGGGAACCATATAATGCAAGTTTCAAACTCATTTGACACTAGTGCCTCAAGTGAACATGCATCAACAGGGGTGAAACTTTCTGAAGATAGGTCAACATCCAAGAGAAAAACTTCTGTAGATAGAAGAGAAACCTCCTCACAAAAGGATAGGACAATGTCATCACTGCTAACCTCCTCATTGCATGAATTGAAACCCAAAAAGAAATTTTCCAGCTCACATGGTGATGCAGAATATGGAAAACCTATGTTTTGATCAGCACAAGGAATCTCTTCTTCATGCACCTAACATGAAAATTTTTGAAGCTCAGAAATACTATAAAATTGAGCAATAGGAGCATCACTCTCTAGGAAGATGTGTGGCTGCTCAATGGTGGATTTTTTAGTATGTTGGTCCCATGTGAAGCATTTTAACCTAGTCACATTATCCCTAATGTCAAAGGTCGCATCTTCATCTTGAATAAAGACCTCATATTCAACATTGCTACATTTAGGGACAACATAAAACCAACAAACATCATAATTACTTGTATTGATGCACACTTCATCAACATATACCTTAGATTTGTGAGACACTTCAGGTGAAGAACTGAATTCTTCAAGTTGTCTCTCTATTTTAATTTTCTCTTGGCAACTGGCTGCAATAGAAACAAAATTTTGGCATGTAATGGCTATCACATCCTCTATTGCTTCCTTACTCTTATGCTTCTGCCCACAAAGCTCCTCTTTTGGGGGTGATGATTTGATGTTTAAACCTAAAAAGGTTTCTATAACATCCCAAAAGAGGTCCTCCACCTCAGAACTACAGACCTCAATAGATTGGGGATCTTCATCCACATTAATAGGGGTTGAACATGTATGTTGTTGTTGCTCCAAAACCTTGGATTTGTCTTCATCCATCAAACCAAGCCCAAGTTTTTTAGGGGCATCTTCTAATGTAGGTATATGTGATCTATACTCCTCATCTTCAATAAACCGAGGAGGACATCAAATGAGAGGACTGATTCCTCTACTGTATCAATTTTCTCTACCTCTTTAATGTCTTTCTATTGCAACTGATTATCTTCAATTGTTTCTTGCAGTAGATCAAGACACTCATTATCTTAAGCACATGAAGGCTCTTCAACAACAACCTCTTCAATCCTAGCCTGGAACTACTCCTTCCTCTGTTCTTTTGACTAATTAGGGTCCCATACCACTGGTCCACTTTTAAAGAGTGAAATGGAAATAAGGGAAGATAAACAATGAAAAGGGCACTAAAATTCTTGTTGAAGTTTTGGAAGGGGCTGCTCCATAGGAGTACAAATTTGGGCCTCCTCATGGATGGGTTCTTGTGAGGAATGGAGTGTATCAAATCTTGGGATCTCCAACATATGGGATCTACTTGATGGCACAGGAGGTTCAATCAAAGTTTCAAGAGGTTAATTAGGCTTCTTGAAACTAACAAAATTGTGCTTACATACCTCCTCCTTAGTAGGATGTTCTAGAACTAGTGGAGGTGCTTGTTTGAAAGTAGGTACACAAGGGACTACCTGAGTCTCGAGCATTTAAGCTAGAGCAAGGGTAATTTTGAGTTGCTATTGTCTAGTAGCAGCATCCTTTCCTATATAATCCTCTTACTACTTTGTTTGTGCCTCCATCTATTGGTCATACCTCCATTGAGCCTCTATGTTTTGTTGTTGTGGATAGTGAGCTTGATTAGCCCACTCCTCCTTTTGTAGGTCCAAAGCTTGTTGCTCCTTAAGCTCAACAATCTACCTATGGAGGTCCCTCACCATGGACATGAGTTGACTCTTATTTTGGGGCCAAAAGGAATAAAAAGGAGCCTCATGGGGTTGTTGATAGGAATGTGTAGGCATCCAAGAAGCTTGAGTAGGGTGGGGTGGGTGCTTAGCATTTTGATAAGACTGAGAACCCATAACAACAGGGTTCTGTGAAATGAATTTGGAGGTATAACCAACTTGATATGGTTGATTGGGAGGTGTAAAGTTGGCATTTTCATGAAATGGGGAACTATACAAGTTTCCATTAAAGTTTGACATTATTATGCATGGAAAAATAAGAAACCTTTAAAAATTACTAAATAAGAGCAGAGGACTACCCAACCATAAATTTTTGGTACATACTAGTAGAGTCACCTAAATGAATTGTAGATTCGCCAGGTGCTTGTAGAACTGCCTCCAAAGGCTGAAGTGTTGATGAGAACCACTCCCTCAACAACATGAAATAAATTTGGATTGCTTGAACCCATAGATTTTGAATGGAGTCACTATGGTGTTTGAAGAAATGCCTCAAACGACAAGGTGTATTGAAGAAAACATGATATTCTTCAATGGAGAGAAAGTGGTCCCACTGGGCATAACAAAAACTATTGTCACATGAAATTGCACCCTGCTAAACACAAAGTTTGACATTCCAATGACACAATAGAAACAACCTCAATATGTGGGACCTTTGCGGGTATGAGGTCAAATCTCTAGAGAATGCCAACTTCCTCTTTCGATCCAAGTGAAATGTGCTAGTCCAACCCAACACATGAAAACCTACCACAATCCTACTCTAACAACTCACAAGGGAAAAGGGGAGAAGGAAAGCATGAAAAGGAAATGGAGGTGATACACCAAGATGGAAAGCCATTTCTTCTTGGATGAAATTTCTCAACAACACATTGAAGAGGGACTAGGGGACTCACACAAATCTCTATTTGGTTGATTCCCAAAGGCAAGCATGGAGGTTAAGGTTTGATAGGGTGTTGGAAGGAAAGCAAGATTCTCATAAAAGCAACTGTAAATAATTTAATTCAACATACATGCATGGAAAGAGAGAACAAACACTTAGATATGAAGGTAATGCACTTACACAAGCATAAAAAGGTTGAGAAGAGGAAAGCTTGATTGATTTTATTGATGTAGAGGCAACAATCCAATCTTTACAATTGTAGAGTGCAAAATAAAAGTTTTCCAAAGAAAAACCCTGAAGGAGCCAAAGGAAGAACCATTGAAATGAATACATTTATTGCCTTTATAGATCAGGCATAACTTAGAACTAAAAATTGAACCCTAACCCTAACCAGGGTTAGCAATGAATTTTGTGTGTGGAAGGATGGAGCCATCTCATGGAAATTATGATTAGGGCATGGATTCGTTAGAAAAGGTCAAAAATCCGCAATAAATGGGCATTGGCGCCCATGAAATCCACTTGTAGAAGTCAAGGGGAGCAATAAATGCCATCCTTGAAGTCCAGAAATTAAAACAAGCTGCTCAAAAGTTAGATCGAGCATTCATGGCGTCACCTAGAAAGCACACCAGATCCACTGAAAGGTCGAGGCATTGGGCCCAAAAGGAAACCTTTTCTTATACATTAAATGGTCCGGAGTTGCGAAAAAGATCACCTTCGTCGGGGTTAGGTGTCAGGCTTGCTTCATACCTTATGCATATCTTGGCATCAAACCATTGGTGTTCAGGCTTCAAGCTTACCACTTACCACATGCTAAAGAAGGAAGAAGGGAGAAAGTAGAAAGAGTGAACCAAATTTTTTGATCAGATAACCCTTTTCAGGCTTTAGAGGTTGGGAAGGAGGCTTACACCTTATCATAGAGACGAAAAGGCTAAAAGGGAAGATCGAAGGTCAAAGTATGAAAGGAGCGATCGGGGTTCAAAGGGAATAGACCTCTTGCCAAAGAAAGGTAAGAGGTAAAGGAAAAGATCGAAGCCCAACGTCCGAAAACTCAACATTTAGCCAAATTTTTGAAGGAATGAAAGTGAGAAGGAAGAAAGGCGGAAGATGAAAGTCCGATGTCCAAAAGCCAAAGACTAGATTTCGGGGATCTGAGATCTAGAGGAAGGCTTACACCTTGCGAGGATAAATCAATAAGGCTTAAGAGGTAAGGCTGAAGGACAACACCCAAAGTTCATTAGAGGAAAAGGGTGAGAAGATGGAAGAGGTAAGAGGGAAGATCGACCCTCAAAGTCCGACAAGACTTAGGAAAAAATTGAAAGGCATCATCGAGACTTCGGTGATTGGGGGTAAGTCTTGAGGCTTACCAAAAGGAAGCGATAAGGGTTAAAGGGTAAGAATGAAGGTCGAAACCCAAAATACTTAGGGGAAAATGGAAGGGAGAGAAGGAACGAGAGCAATGAAGAAGACATGCTATTAGAGAGGTAAGCGAAAGCCCGAAAGTTCGAAACACCAAGACTTAGCCAATTTTAGGACCCTTCAAGGAGAATTAATGCAATATGGCCCATGTAGGATCTCTTAGATTAGTTATCAATGATGGGTCATCAAGGGGTGGCATGAAATGACAACATAAACACCAAAGGTATGTTAATAAAAGAAAAATAGAAGGAACAAAGTGATCATTCCTCTACACTAAGTAATGCTAAGGATAAATAAGTTTCCACCAAATAAAATTAGAATTATAGGGCCTAGATTTGAATAAAAGAGATTTAAATGGAAAAAATATCCAACCCACCAAGAATTTCTTGATAGCTAAGAAGGAATAGATTAAACAAGTACTACTAATCATACACCTTTTCTTCTAATATTATAATTCCTACTAACAAACCATTATCCAAGTATATTACATTGGATATGACACATGTATTGAGCCAAATAAAAGTTTCTATACTGTTGATGGAAGTAATGAAAATAACTAAGCATATGGATAGAGTATTAGATTTAATTTTTGACACCCCTATAGGTCAACCTGGTAATAGAGAAATCCACATTCAATAATAGAGTAGAGAAGCACAAATAACCAAGAAAAAAAATAGAGCAAACAATGTGGAAAACCCTGAGATATATCTAGGAACTACATTGAACAAGTTTTTGTCTTAGGTAGACCCTTTTTATGCCATATTGTTCATTAACAACATGCTTGTGAGAAATTGCATGATATATTCTCAAGATTCTACAAACTTTATTTCTCTACAAGTTATGCATTTGATAGTTCTGATAGAAGTTTAAATAAAACAACTATGCATGAACAAGATCTATAACAATTCAATTTGGGCACACATTCTACCATCACAATGATTCCCATTGGGAAAAAGTGGACCCTAAAATCAAAATGATTCTAATTACACTATTGGGTAAATATTGTTAGGTGATTATGTTGTCATATGATGACATAATGATATAGAAGAAAGATATTTTCAAACATGGGATACCCTTGAAACTAGATGCAAAGCCTTTTAGGAAAAAATAAATACCAATAAATCCTACCTTAGCTCCAAAAATGTAGCAAGAACTAACAAAACTTAGAGAAGGGGGGATTATCAAGACTATTAGGTACTCAACATGGGTTTCCAACTTGGTTATAGTAAAAAAAAAAAGAATATTGACATCAAAATGTGTGTTGACTTTAGGAACCTAAATATGTCTTCTCTTAAAGACAACTACCCTTTGCCTTTAACATGAAGAAATTTCTACAGAAAATCAATAGGGTATGAATTGCTATCAACGATGGATGGATTTTCTAGTTATAAATTCAAGGAATTAAAATAGTATAAGGAAAAAATTTCTACCCCATTCAAGGTATGTATGTTATTTTCGAATGCCTTTTTGTTTGCTAAATGCTGGGGAAACTTTCCAATGAGCTATGGATGTGGCCTTTGTAGATCTAATTGACATAATCATGGTTCTTTATCAAGATGACCTGAAATCCTTTAAAAAACCAAAGATCGCCATGGTGATCTAGAGAAGATATTTTAGTGGTGTCTGGAATATGGTATTTCTCTTAACCCTTAAAAGTGCATGTTTGGGGTGATTGAAGGTAGATTAATAGGATGTAGTTTCCAATATGTGATCAAAATTGATCTAGATAGGGTAGATAACATTGGAAAAATTATCCAACCTAAAACTAAAAAAGGTAAATTATGCGTTTATACAAAGTAGAATTGGTCTTTTCACATGATCGTGTAAGATCTAATTGAATTCTATTATATAATTATAACAATTTAAGTTTATTATATATCGCACTAACATTTTAAGAAAATTATGAGTATATCTAGCCTTACACACCATATAAGAGTGATGATATTGAATTATAGACATTCCAAAAAAATCATGAACATGAATCAAGTCAAATTCTTTAAAGAATTGAGGCTCATTTTATTAGATTATTAAGGCATGGTATTTTCACAAATATATGTAGTTATAAATTTTCACTTCTTCAATAGTAAATAGATGTCCTACTAAATATATATAATCAAAGAGGCATGAATAATCTCTTATTAATGGGTAAGCTATCCTTTCCGAGTATGCTTCCTAGATAGTTTCTTAAGGTGATAATCACCCAGTACAAATGTGTGTTTTATATCCAAAAAGTTTAGAGGATTTGGTCAATACATGAAGTTCATAAACAATACTAAAAACACGTTAAATCAACTATTTTGGTAAGTATAAAGTATATAATAAAGTTATGCATTTTTATGGACTATCAAAATGTTGCAATTACTAGAAATGGAAAGGATGATGATATATGCGTACATGTTATTAGAGGCACACATATTTTATTCTTCTTTGTATTTGTAGGTTGTGTGCATGTAAATTACTTTGTGTGGCACGAGATTGAAAAGATTAGAACCCTTAACATCTTGCATAGTGGTAGGCAATCTATGCATACATCATTATCTAACAACATAGAGGCGAAGCCATGCTTTCAAGTAAAAAATGTTCTTCAAGTTTTAGGTGTATTGTGTCATTTGAGGGAGCACTTCAAGAAAATTTAGAGTGTGATAAGTGGTAATTGTTACTATTTTTAAATGAGTGGATGCAAAAAGATAAAGTGTCCTAAGTGAGGAGACCAAATTTTATGAGTTATGTGGTCCTCTCAATAATGTAACATTGATGCATTGTTATCACACCCCTTTTACAATAAGATAATTTGTTCATTTTAAGGGTCATACTAAATAAATCACTCCTACACATTAACCCTCATCCTCAACCACATTCTTAGTTGGAAGGATAGTCTTTCTTGTTCCAAGATAAAAGACTTGTGCACTTGTATTTTCTTTGGGTCCCAAAGTTGTGGACATGATTATGTGTGATGTGACTTCCATGGATTGTTGCAATCTCTTTCTTAGAAAACCCTATTAATATGATAATTTGGGTTAATGTGGTAGAAAACAAATTTACCACATTAATCAATTTAACACTTGGAAAAATCAACTTAATACTTCATAGAAACTCATTCATTAGCTGATTATAATTCCATATGATAGGTAATTCTAACTCTAGTATGCTAATCTCATTAAATTTAATAGGATGTAATTGTTAGGGAAAATAATGGCTCAACCTTGCGATTATAACATATTAATATATTTGAGCATGAGAGGTGTAGAGGGGTACCCCCTTCGAGGTCTAAGGGACCCATCCCTTCGACGAGGGTTCAAAGGCATCGTCCTTGAAAGCCACATCTTGTATATATTTTATCCTTGTAAATTTGGACCATTCATCATTTTTTCACAGTCTGACAATAAAGATTATGTTGGCTTTGCTTGTCCTAAAAGACAACCCTATTCTATGAGGTCATTGTATTATGGTTGTGTATTACACTATTGTATTGTGTGAGAATTTAATAGCTATTGAGTTGCCTCTGAATCTCTAGTTGGTGATACTTTTGTGAGAAACTTGCTCTGCAAGTATATTGTAATCTTGTTGATTTCAAAATAATATTTTGGACAACTTTTGGAGTGCGGGTTTTTTCTTCCAAAAAGACTTTCCCCACGTAAATCACTGTGGTATGCATGATATTTATGTTTATTTTTATTTAGTTTTTGTAACTGTTGTAAAGATCTAATTTTTTTTGCATAATCTTCCTCTCAAAATTGGTGTAGAAAGTATTCCACTACCTTAATTTCCTTATAGTAATGTGAGGTACTCAAATTATGCTACATACATTTATAATGAACAATTGTATTTACATATTGCAATATGTGATATCATAAAATGAAAAATGAAATAAAATATGCTAATTCATCTAAGATGAAACTAACCTTGCACCAAGTCATTAATGTTTCTTCAAAACTATAAGATAAAGGAAAACAAAAAAATCACAAAATTTTTTTTTCTTAAACTTAATCACAATATAATCATGGTTTATTGTTCCAGAATACTTCATTATTTTGAAAGCCACTCACCTATAGTGAAGGCAGATTAGAGAACAAAAACAAGCTATACATTAAAAAGTATCAAATAAATTAAATTGTCTACTAGGAGGTTCTTAATCATGTACTGAGCACCAGCTACTTCAGTTCCTAAGAACTATGTGCCCTAGAATTATTGCTAATTTCAATTGGACACAAATTTTTATCACAAAATGTAATCTAAGCGATGCTAACATTGGTCATCTTAAAAACACCACCTGACATATCTTGTACGCTATTGAAGCCAAATTCATTGAACTTGTTCTGCAAATACACACTGACTTGAGGGAGCTCACATATTTTTTGTGCCAGAAAGTTTTAGCTTGTATGCACAGCCTTTATTTCTGTCACATCTCTGTGAACACCTATGTATGTTTACTTCCTTATCTTGATTCATGTTTTCCCAGTAGGCCTGAAGTTTGGATTACAGATGCATTTTTCAATTTTAATAATTTGTGTTCCCCACTTAAATTTGAACATTGTTTACTTTGTAGTTTGTTTCAGACAGTGTTTGTGTTTTTCAGTTATGTACTTCTGGTTTAAAAAAAAATTGAGTTGTAATTTAATCCACTAAAATGATTAATACAATCTAGATTTATTTTAATATTGTGTTAAAATTAAGATTTTAGACAATTAATCATTACATATAAATAAAAACATTTGAAATAAAATTACAGAAAGTATAGAAAAAAACACATTTTGCATTATGTACGTGGAAAAATTCTTTTAGATAAAAACTTCACAAAAAAATATCATTCATTATCGACTAAACTTACAATAATATATTTAGAAAAGAAACATATCAAGAACCTGGATATTACAATATCCAGTATCCTCTCCTTCCCCTTCTTTCCATAATGCCTCACATGCATACACAATGCATTTAATAGATCTGTCATGAAGTAATATATATATACCAACATATTCACTATATATTATATGTTAAATGGATGCCTACATTTAAAACAATCTGAAAGATCAACGAATAAGTCTCGACCTTTTACTTTATAATTTTTTATTATACATTTATTTATAAAGATAAACTTTATAAATTTTTATTTTATAAAGATAAACCTTATAAATTAGAGTCTTATAAATATTATTTAAAAATACTTATATTAAATGGATCCCAAAATAAATATTGTATTCTAATATGATCCTCTTGTTTGTTTTTATTCATGAAGGCTGAAACTATGAGTGGATCTATTGGTATAGCTCATAAGAAAAGTGAATGGAGAGGAATTAAAGTAACTCAAAATGTGGATGCTATCAGATGATACGTTGTTATTTGGTCTTGCTCACTTTATTGTTTGGCTTCTGTTTATGATATAAACAAAGATAAGTCTAATGTTCCTCTTATGTAGGGCTGTCTCCTAAGGCATTTGGGTTATAAAATTGGTTCCCTGCATTGCAAATATCTGGGGATCTCTTTCATATTTGGAGCAGGCAAGTCTAAATTTTAGAAAACAGACTGTTTTTTCTATTCAATCTAAATTACCATTATGGAAAAGAAGGCATTTCACTTGTGCAGGAGAAATTCTCTTAATCAAACCAGTTTTGACTGCCATACCTATATATATGATGTCTGTTACAAAATCTCTTGTTACAGTTGTTTATGCATTGGAAAAATTGATGAAAATTTCATATGGCAAGGAACAACTGAGAAAAAAAAAGTTTCCAAGTTTCTTGCTTGGAATTTGGTGTGCAAACTAAACAGAATGGTGTGGGGGTTTGCAATGTCTTTTCAATCATAATATTGCACTTAGAGCTAAACAAGCTTGGAAAGTGTTCTCCTATCCTGAATCCAAGTGGTGTAATATCTTCCAAAGTATTTGGATTCAGAAGATCCTAGTAGAATTTTCACAATTGCTAATCCTCAAGTTGGGTCACACATCTAGAACTTCATTATTTAGTGTCATGGCATTATCAGAAATCACCTCACATGGCTTTATTTTGAAAGACTCATGGAAGGGGTGGCCCTCACTTGATTCTTGATCATATTTGTAGGATGCCAAAGATTTTCTGACAAGAGCATGAGGGGAGTGAGTTTTTAATTACTTGGAGATGTTTTAGGAGCTTGGCTTAAGTAAAGTAGTTTGGAAGGATTTTTCTAAGTGCATTTTTCTAGATGCTCAAAAAGAAATACTCAGAGCTAAATGGTCATCTAGATTTTTTTAATCTCTAATAATTTGATTCTCTGAGATGGATAAGTTCCCAAGTCTGGTGAGTATGTAGTTAAAGAAGGTTATTTATCCCTAAACCCAATCTCTAATTACAAGGAGTGGACTGCTGCATTATGTTGGAATAAGACTTGTTTATCAAAGGTGGGTGCTTTTTCTTTGGTAGCTTTGCATTATAGAATTTTAATTGGTGATCACCTTATTCATTTCGGGGTTCCAGGAATGGACTTGTGTTTTTTATGGGGAGTTAAAATGCAAGTGCTGATCATCTTGTCTTTTTTCTTCATTTATGAGAAGCTATTGGGAATGAATATGTGGGGAATTTTCCTATTTTACTTTTAGCTTTTGTGATTACATGGTTTTATTGTTTTTATGGGTAAACAAATTTGAAATGAACATATCAGTCTTGGCACATCTCTAAGGACCACATATATTGATTGATAATTCTTTCACTTGCATTTTTCTATAATTATCCCACATTATCTAAAATTTTGTAAGATAATACCATCATTACACATTAAGTCTGTTTATTTTTAATTCAATGCTTTTGTAGGCAGTGGATTCAAGATCAAATGTCATGTCAATTCTAGATTTTATTCTAAAACTGAGATAATGTAAATATTCATTTTGGGCCTGGCTTGTCTTGTTCTGTCATAGATTTTCAAGGTGGGAAAAAAACATGAATTGAAAGATTCTTCTACCAATGTGCCAATGGGAAGTCCATCACCTTGGTGTCTAAGATTTGGAGACATACAGGATAGTCTTCATAACTGGGTCCCCACAGGTTGAAAGTGCAGTACATTAGGTGGTAGGTCAAGAAATCCTAATGGAATATCCTTGGTGAAATCTCCTTAACTTTGTGGCCTATATCTTCCTCTCTAACCTCATGGATTTGCTTTGGAATAAGGATATGGTGATATCCTTGGCCTATGTGTATATGTAAGAAACTCTTTATTCTGACAAAATATTGGAAGATGCTATACTGCCAATTATGATTAGGAAATCGGTCCCTGGAATTTGTGGGAGTATTCCCCAAGTTGATTCAGGAAATCTCTGGGACAATTAACTATATTCTTTTTGTAGCAAGAGTGGGACCATTTTGTGATTCCCTTAAAGATTTCAACACTATCTTGATTGTACTGAGAAAATGAGATTTACAGGTTCTTGATCGCCGGAATGAGGAATGAGATAAATGCAATGCCATTTCTACTTAGGAATGTTGTAATTCAAAGAAGGCCTAGGACGGTTCAGACTGTGCACCATGAAACAATTGAAATGGACAGTTCGAGTGGTCGTAATTGAATATCTTTGAAGATTTGGTCTTTTTGGCTCCATTTGAACACTTTTTGGTTTTTATCTTAATCTCCATATCAGGCTGTAACTACTGCAAAATTGGCACTTTTGTCTTAAATACTTGTTGGGTCTCTGGGTAAATATGCAATCTCTGTTTTTCAGATGGATAGTTTTCAAGTTATAAAAAGTAATATTGTCAAATAGTTTGTAGATTTCACTGTCATGAGATTTTTTTTTTGGTTGGAATTTCTATTTTTTTTGAATTTTTTGTTAAGACAATGGGCAGGATTCTTATGGGTCACATTTATCACTTAATTTTTTGGAGGAACATATTATGGTTAAGTTTGGAATTTCTTTTGGTTTGGTATGTGATAATGGTCTTGGTTTTTCTTCTTTTCAATTCATTGGATGAGTTTATAGTAACAAGGTAATCATCAAATTCTATTCTAACTATTATCCATAGGGTAATAGTGTTGCTAAATCTAGATCTAAAAACTTGTTAGATGTCATTAAGAAATTTTTGAACAAGAATCATAGGGATTGACATCATAGGTTGAAATATTCACTTATACCTAGGTGCTATCTCTATAGCATCTAGTTTATGACCAAGATCTAGTCTTTTATATAGGTCTAAAAGTTCTTACATTGCAATTTGTAAGAGGATATTTAAGACAAAATGACAAAATTAAATCTAGATTGTTATACTTGACATGGTTAAAAAAAGGGAGATGTAATATTGCAACATTTTAGTAAACATCGAGAGGTTTTGAAAATATGGTATGATAAAAGAGCTAAAACCAAAGCATTTAGAATTGTTGATTTAATCCTACTTTGGGATGAAGCAAATTAAAAGAAAGTTTCAATCATGGAAAATTTTATATCTTATGATTAGGTCCCTTTCAATTTTTTTTTTTGAGAGAACCCATTCAAAAATTTGTACTTTACTTGGATAGGATCAATGGACAATTCCTAAACATTATTTTGAGGCCTCAATTATTATGATTTTGTTGCATACATAATTTTTTTTGTGCATTTTATTTTCTATGATTTGAATAAGTTCATTTGTTTGTTTTTGTGTTAGTTTGTTGTCTTAGATTAGATTGTTGTTTATGCATTTTTTCAAAAAGTTTATAAATTTTGTTTACCATTTATTGTTGTTGTTTCCACCCTTTATTAATTGGGCTTGATTTTGGAATCTCTTGGTCTTCTGTTGGGTAGCAAAATGGGGGAGAGAGTTCTTGTAAGTAATAATAGAAGTGTTGCTATTGGCCTGCTTTTGATATTTTGAGATGAAATTATTGTTTTCAATCTAGAGTTGAAGTGTAAGATAACAATGTATGATCTCCTCCATTTTGGGCCAAGGTTTGGAACTAGATCTTAATCTCTTAATCCCTAAAGTGAACATTTTCTTTTGAATCTTGGTTCAAAATAATATTATCTCTTGGCAACCTTGAGAAACATGGTTTTTCCCTCCATAATAGGTGTGCCCTTTGTGAAGATAACATTGAAAGCGCATTTCATTTGTTGTTGGTTTGTTATTTCTATCAAGATATTTAAAGACATCTCTCCTTTCCCTTTGGAATGTTAGTTGGGTCTTCATGTAGAAAGTGTATTTCATTTTTTGTTGGTTTGTTCATTCTCTTGGTTTGTTTGGTCCTTTCTCCTTTCCCTTTGGAATGTTAGTTGGGTCTTTCATAGTTCCTTAGAGGATTTATTGGTTCAATTGGTCTCCCCTTCCCATAATCCTTCACTATGGCCTTTGTGGTTCCTTAGGCTTCCACATGTTGCTTGGGGTTTGTGGAAGGAATGAAACAATAAAATATTTAGAGATAAAAAGTGATGGCCTTTCAAAGTTGTTGGAAAAATCTCTTTGGCTACAAAAGATAGTTTTTTGGTGGGAATTATGGATAGGTGTGTGAAGAACTCTAGAATTGAAGTTTCTTGACCTAACCTCCAAATTGCCATGAGTTGGAACATAAATTTTGATTTCTCTATTTACCTTAAGAAATCCAAAACTTCTAGAGAGGGATTAGTTTGGAACACTCCTCTCGTGTGGTGGATAAAGGTAAATTTTGATGGTTCTTCCAATGGTAAACCTGATGTTGTTGGGGGTGGTGTTGTCCTGAGAAATGATAAGGGTCTATTGATACTAGCTTTTTCTATCCCTCATGGTATTTAGACTAGCCATAAAGATTGGTCTTTCTAAAGGGTTTAAAAAATTTATCGTGGAAGGAGACTCCTTGAATATAACTCAATGTTTGAGGGGGAATTAAAGTCTTATTTGGATGATAGATAACTTTACAAATGACTCCCTAAAGATTGCTCAAAACTCTAAGGAGATTGTTGTCAAACATGTGTTTTGTGAGGGTAATCAATTGGTTTATTCCTTTGTGATCTTAGGAGTCAATTTGGATCATATGCAGATTTGGGACGATGTTTCCTTAATTCCCATAGAAGTGAAATCCATTCAAGTTAATAATTATTTCACTAGAAGTGGCTTAGACCCAAGGGGCAATTATGAGCAAATGAGAGGAAACACAATGTTTAATTAATGATGGATTTTAGTTTATTCCTTTATTTTTTGTTTTGTTCCCAACTCAACCTTAACAACAAAGGAATCCTAAAGGGTTTAAGGAAGTTTGCAAGAAGAAGTGACAAGGACTTAGAGAAAATGGGCGATGATAGGAATCATGTGGAGCCCCCAAATTGTGAGGGGTTATTCTGTAGGCCCCAAGTTTAAGAAATATTGGTTGATGGAGGCTTAACCTTGTTCTTGGACATAATGCATGGTCATGACCTTGAAGTGGTAAAAGGATTTAGCAAGGGGATTAAAGAATATGAAGGTAGATTTATTTGGTTGTGAGTACATGATAAATGAGGAGCTCATTGGACAAGCGACTAGTCTTTGAGAAAAAGGAAACAAGTGTTTAAAGGTAGAAAGGTGAGAGATGAAACACTCAAAGTCTTTTTTAAAGGAGACTAGATAAAGAGACTGGTGAAATTACATTCTAGGTATGAGGGCATTTCTTTGAAATTTGTGTGGGAAAAAGTGGTAGAGATGGTAATGAGGTATGTCTCCCTTGAAAGGAGGTACAACAATTTATGTTTATCATTTTGTATAATTAAATCATTTTTGGCATAAAATGCATGCCTCCATTCCTTGTTATCTATGGGTTTCAATAAGTGATGTAGTCATGGCAAGTGGTATTATCATGCAAACCAACCTTGTAGCCACTCAACAACAAACTCACTAAACAACTCATATATCTCATTCAAATATCCACAATCACAACAAAAATTTAATGTTTTATTCATATAAGAAATCTGCTTCAATAAATTATATAATCCATCTTTTATACATCACATTCTTCATCTTAGTTTTATGTCTCTACCTTCTTCTGACCTCCAAAATACCACTGTCTAATCCACTTTCTAATTTCCAAGATCTCTTCTCATCCAGTCGTGAACATTACTCACATTTTATACTCTCAATGATGAGGAAGTTAAATAGTCCTAAATTATTTAGTTTCAAAATTGAACAACCAAAACACCAAAATTATTGTTCCAAATTATAATTGTTGTAATCGTAGACCCCGTGAATATAGAGAATGTCAAGAAAAAATATAAAGAAAATACTTTAGTGCACACTTAACTCTCAAAATATTCTAGCTCGACATCATTCTTCTATGTCACAATTTTAGAGAATTCTCTTAACTCACGAATGTGCCTTTCTTTTTGACAAATTGACAAATTACTGAACTCCCAAACTTGGCTTCCTCAATATCTTTTTTGAAAATTGACACTTTCAAAAACTTACAAACCATTTTAGAGCTTTGATGAGTTCATAAACCTTTGAACTTGCTGACAAATTCATGTTTTGGTAATTTCTAAAACTCACAATCAAGCCCACTTTTAAGCTTTTTTGACCTTTCAATGAGTTTGTGAACTTTCAAACTTGCCAACAAACCTTCTCTTCAACACAAGGTAAAGTTTACAAAATTAAACTTTTATCGATAGGCAAAGCTTCAACATTTTAGTGATTTGCACTTTTGATGAACCTGTTGGTTTACAAACTTAGGATTTTTTCGAAAATGTTCCTCCTTAAGATTTTTGCATTAAAAAATTTACACTTTTGACAAACCTACCAATTTGTGAACCTGGGAAACCTTTGAAATTTCCTGACTTGGCCAATACTTAGCCAAATTTAACCAAATTTGGACTGTAGACACCCTTTAAGCTTCTTGACATAGTGAAATTTTGACTTGGCCAAAATGTTAACCCATAATTTCCCATGAAGAAAAACCACTAAAACCAACTTAAAGCACACTAAAATTGAATTAGAAAATAAAATAGAACCTAATTTTTTTTTGTTGATGTTGATCGTTTGTGCACTTGGATGCTCCTACATAAAACACTTTGAGTAAGAGAAATGTTCCATGAGTGTGCAAATCATGAAAATTTAGGCAAGTATAGAATAGAAATCCCATAATTTTCCAAATTTGAACCATTCATCCAAGTGGCTTTCATCAACTTATTTTTTCTTCCAATGAACCAAATATTCCCAATATTCCTTGCCTTTGGATCATTTCACCACTAAGGTACTCTATTACCTTGTCAACTTCTTCAAGTTTCTTCTTAGGAAATTGATATATCTAGTCTTGTATATCCTGTAAACCTGAATTCATGTTTCCATGTGTGCTTGACTCTCCATCATAATACATGTATAGATCAACAACATTAAATATTAGAGAGAAATCAATTCATTTTGGAAGTGCAATCTCATAAGAATTGGATGAGAAATTATTCAAGACCTTGCAAGGGCCTATCTTCTTCCATTTTAATTTATTGTAAGTTCCCTATGAGAACCTCTCCTTTCTTAAATGTGCCAAAACCAAATCTCCAACTTGGAACTCCTTTCCTCTTTTGTGTACAATGGCTTGTTCCTTATACTTTGTGGCACTCTTCTCCAATTTCTCCTTTACCTCCTTGTGTAACTCATGAATGTAATCAATAAAATATTTTGCTACTACACTCCTACTCAAATATCCACCAGAAATGGCCAACAAACTTTACATGACAATCTTAAATAATACTTTTAGGCAAACCATGTAGCCTAACTACCTCTTTGAAAAATAATGTAGTAATATGAGATGCATCATCACTCTTCTGACATGGTATGAAGTGCACCATCTTCAAAAATCTATCTACTATAACAAATGTCAAATCATGACCTCACTAGGTACAAGGCAATCCCAAAACAAAATCCATACTTGCATGCTCTGATGGCCTCTATGAAATCAACAATGGTTGATAAAACCAAAGTTATGTTGTGCCCCTTTGACATGTTGGAATATTTGACACCCAAACACCAATCTATGAACATACCTAATCATCTCAAGCCAAAATTATCCCTCACTCACCTTCTCCAACATTTTATCAATGTCGAAGTGACACCCAATCCACCAATGTGTTTTTCTCTCATCAAGCACTCTTGCATTGAACCTATTGGAATACACAAATTTTCCCCTTAAATAGAAAACCATATTTTACAAAATATTTTAACCATGGAGTCTTATTTTACTCCATTGATCTCTGAACAACTATCCACACTTCTCAAAAATCAAGATCATTAGGATATAATTTCCTCATTGCATCAAAACCAACTACATTGACCCTCAATTCATTCAATAGAAAATATTTCCTACTAATTGCATTTTCTACCCTATTCAATTTACAAATTCTATGCCTCAAAACAAAAAAATAACTTTATAAAAATTCCACCCATTTCATATTCCTTTGGTTCAACTTACTTGGACTATTGATAAATTATAAGGCATGGTGATTCATGTAGAGTATAAATTCTTTGGGAAACAAAAAATGTCTCCACTTCTTTAGAGCTTGCACTATAGCATAAAACTCTTGATCATAAACTGAATATTTCCTCTTTGTTTCATTCTACTTTTCATTGAAATAGGAAATGGGTCTTCTCTCTTCTATCAATACTCCAATCACACATCCACTAGCATCACAATTTACCTAAAATACCTTTCCAAATTCTGGAAATTCCAAGACTGGTTGTTTTGTCACCTTTTTTTTCAACAGTTGAAAGCTTGCTACAGGTGTTGTCATTGATGTCAACAGAATGGAGATTTTTGCAAAATAGAGATTATTGCAAGTGTTGTCATTAATACTAGTGTTGTCATTGATGTTAACACAATGGAATTACGAAAGGTTTCATGTGATGCAATTTGTGTGATGTGAAGGTGTGGTTTCATCATATTGATAAAGAATATTGTAAATGTGGCATATAATGTTGAGAATTATTGTATTATCTTTCTCTTGATGTAAAATATTGCATATGATATGAAAGAATGTATGAAAGTTTTTTATGCAATTAATGGTTCAGGAAGTTGTACTCAAACACTCTAGAGAATGCTCTACATTACTCTGCATTTGAAGATATTTCCTTGCTATTTGAAAGGTGGACCAAAATAAGTGTGAAGCATGTTTGTTCCTATTTTCAATGGATGAAAGTTATCGAAGATATTTCTAGAGCTAGAAAAGTGAAGACTACGTTGTTCTAGTCAAGAAAGTTTAGAGAAATGCTCTGCATTTCTCTATAGTTGATGTTGTGGTCTTGTGGTTTGGAGGATGAGCTCAAGTTGTCTATCTATTTCCTAATCTCAAGTTTCAAGTGTTGAGGTGTACTGTAAGTCGAGTTTTCAATGTTTTATCTCAAGACTGTGTTTTTTGGGTTCACAAGTGATATTGGGTTCAATGTTTATTTTATTTATTTCTCTTTTATTCCCAACAACACCTTAAGGAGGATTTTAATAGTGAACTATAATTTTTTATTTTTCAATTTTTTGTATTCTATGGACTAAGGAACTCAGATTGTTCCAATTTTTTTTTTTTTTTGCATCAAATATTTATATGAAAACCATTTTTTGGTCACCTTCTAGGATATAATCATGGAGTCCATGAACTCAACTAAAGCTTCATCATTTTTAAACATATTTATAGAAAAAGAACCTTTTTGGTCCCATTTAATGAGTTTTGGATGGATGAGGAGGAGGTTGATAGAAGATGGAGTTATGCGAGTAGTAATGCAAATGTGAGGTTCAATAATGGAAGTGATAGTGCAAATTTTCATGTCATGGAAAAAAAAAATAGTGAAGAAGTCTTCAAAGTCCTATCCTTGACATGTTAAACAATGAGAAAGAATCTTGCAATGTTGAAGGTTTCATTAATACCATAGAATTCCTCAATCAAGGGCATCTATTCTAAGAAAAATCTATAATATTTAACCTTAATGGTAAGAATTTCAATGATTCTTTGTTCAAGACATCCCAATCCTTTGTCTTTGTATCCCATGTTTTACATATTTGGAATGGTTCTAGATAAGTTTGATAAAAAAACATGATGCATATTCATCATCTTTGTATAACTAGGAGGCTATGTCATTGTCAACAATCTCATCCTTGAAGAAACCATTCAAATGGAATTAGTTGTACCACATTGGATTAATTTAGGATATTTCTTGATACAATGCTAAGGTTTTCCATAGGATCATAAGAAAGAGATATCTGACCAATGTAGAATTTGTTATGTAGCTCATACTCCCAATACCCTTTGTCTATGATCTTGACCTTTATTTGGGAAGCACAATTATTGGAATATGTTGATGCCAAAGTACTAGTATCAACATAGGACAAGGATAGTAATGAAGTAGGAATGGAAATATCCTTACTAGGATGATTATGGGAATTATTGTAAGGGAATATTGAAAGGGGTTAGGATTAGTGAGAATTGTGAATTCTACACCATTATGTGATAATTTGATATAATGGTGGTATATGGAGGGAACAAGATACATGATGTGAATCCATGGGAAGCCAAGGAGAATATTGTATGGTATTTCAATATTAAGAACACAAAACAAGGCTTTTTTGTAAAATAGGACCCACCTAAATTAGAAGCCAAATAGTACCTTCAAAATCTCTTTTTGCATCATCATAAACTTTAATAGTGGTCCTTTTTTGAGGTTCCATGTCATCTTCATAATATCTCAATTTCTTGACATGTTTTTATTTATTGATGTTTAAAGTATACTTTCCATCTATGAGGACTTTGACCTTATGTTGACTGACTATAGCTTCTATATATAGTGCTTATATATGTGATGGATTAATAGAATACATATCCAATATACTAAAAAAATTGGTAAGAGGAGGATAAATAACCCACCATGGCTTGAAATTGATCTACATTATTATTACAGGGACTTGTGATTCCTTTAAGGCATAGTCCAATATGTCCTTATGAAAAGGTGATGATCAAAGAAACTCCAATAGATATCTACATTTGATTATTTTCAAGATTCTATAGGAAGCCATATTAGGTGACCTTTTAGGAAGATAAATAAGCCCCTTTCGATAGTAACTTGACCACACCTACTGGTGATAACACAATTAGGATTTCTATTTTTGATGGTATTAACTTGTGAATAAGCTTCCTCAATGTGACCAATTACTAAATCATATTAGATAGATGACTTATTGGTGTGGGTATTATTTTCACAATTATTTTGGGGTAATCCTTTGTTTAATATAGAGGACTAGTTTGATCATTCTTAGGAAATAGATCTTGATAGATACCTAATTTCTCATTAGGAGAGGAGGATATATGTCCTTCCACTTCATTTTCATTGCAATTGATGAGATCTTGAATATTTTTTTTAAGTTTCATGCACTTTGATATGGTGTGACCTTTGATACACTTGGTACTCATCATATTTATTTTATTTGTACCATGCAAGTTTAGGTGTATTTTCATCGAACAATTGGGTGTGTAGAAATTTTATTAAGTTGCATTGAACTAAATTTTAAAATATGAATTCAATAGGTTCCCTCAAGGAAGTGTACTTATATTTTGTATGGTTAGGGGTTTTTATCATCCTTGTGGTAATGAAACATGCATTTGTGGTTGGAAATTTTGGACATTGGGATTTGTTGCTTAATTTATTTGTTGTGTAGTTTTTATGAGTTTGGAGTTAGTTACCCCATCATTGACAAAAAAATTATTCTCAACCCAAAAGAATAGTTTTTTATTGGTTTAATTATTGTTATCTTTTCCTTTGTTGTAGATTTTTACTATAACTTTGACAATGAGGTATCTCTCAATGGTGTCCCCCTTGTCAATAATTTGTCATAGGTGGATACACAATGGACATGTAAATGAAGAGCCATTTTAAGATTAATATTTGTGACAAACATATGGATAAGTTGTTTTTTGGTATTGGCCAATAAAAGAAACTAGCGAGTTTCCTCCATTAGAAGGAAGGAAGAAAAAAAATCCCCATTTCATTGTTTGGAATTACACAGGTAAAGCATAGTTAACTCTTGTTCAACATTGTAAGAGAAATGGGTTACAAATTTATGAACCAAGTCAAATGAATCCTTGAGATAGTTATAAAAAATACTCAAAGTACATGTCCCCCTAAACAGGGATAAAATAGTCTCATAAGGTATATGTCACTGTAGGCAACTTCTTGGCATGTCATGAAAAATTATTTGACACGATCTCAAGGGTCTCCCTTTCCCTTATATTTGTCAAAATTTGGTATCTCAAAATTCTTAGGGAAAGGTATTATTGATATTGATCGATTGAAGTGGCAGGGACATAACTCATCAAATCTATATGTTTTCTTTTGGTGTAAGGCTCATATTTGTATCTCCTTCATAGTATATTTTATTTCCTACTTGGGAGAATGAATTCAAAGGAGTTAGATGTGGATATTGATATGGATTGTTGTATGGAATTTTTGGATAGGTGGCTTGAAATTTGTTTATTTTTTGAATGTACTATTGTTGATACAATGGATGTTGTTGATATGTGGTTTGAAGTGCATTCGTTGGTGGAATATATTACTTGTGAGATGAAGGCTATTGATAGGTATTGATAGGTGGTATGCGTTATTCATGAGATGGTGACTATTCATAAGTGGATTGAAATGTGTTAACCAATGGGGTGTATTATTAATAAAATGAAAATTGTTGACAAGTGGATGGAAGTGTATATATAAGTGGATTGTATTGTTGGTGGGATAGTGGTTGTTGACAAGTGGATAGAAGTGTATTGATAGGTGGATTATATTTTTTGTGGGGCAATGGTTGTTTAATAGTGTATTAGAGTGTGTTGATAGGTGGAATATATTGTTGGGATGATATTGGAGATGTTGGTAATTATTTGTAAGTTGAGTGACATGATTTATAAGATGGGATTGTGTTTAATTAGAAATTTTTTGGTTGTGGTATGGATAGAGGGGGTAATGATTGAATTAACTGTAACATGGATGAAAATTTTGTTTGGAGTGGATTAAATGGAAGAGGATAATTTTGGGCTACAAGATTGCAATGGATGTTTAGGTGAATGGTGTTAAGTAAGTATGGATATGATGTGAAAGAGTGTGATCAGTTAGGTAGAGAATGATCATGGATTTGTTGGTATGAATGACATTGGATTTTAAGTGTATATATAGTGGGAGGGTGACATGATAGAGTATGACGAAAGGTGGAAAATATCTTATTTTTTGTAGTGTAGTTATTTTATGTTTTGTGTGTTGTGTGTTTTTAGTTGACTAACTAATGTAGGATATTATTGGATAAGGTTATTAATATTACACTTATCAAATTTAGGTGGTAATATATCTCCTTATTCAATTAATCATCATAATAAATCATCTCTATGAAGGTTGATGAGACAATCTAAGAAGGTTTTTGAAAAATTCCATGAACTTAGGAGAATACTCAAGTTGGCTAATAAGGTGTTCTTTCTCATTTATGGTTTGGTGATGCATATGTGAACTTGATCTTTCACCTTGGGTATAATGACTATCACTAGGTACCATAGGATTATTGTTGTGTTGTTTCATGTTAAGTTTCACTTGTAACCTAGTAATTGTTGGTTGGATTTTAGATTTTTTAAGGGGGATTTTTTGGGATTTTGAATTTTGTGATTTTTTTGAATTTTTTGATTATTAGTAAAATAATATAAGTTGATCAAAGTATTTCCTAAATAACCCCATGAGAGAAAAGCATGCATACAATTTTATAGAATATCAGTATGCAAAGGTCAAAGACATACCACAAGATAACACACAATATACCCTAGGAAAAGCCTCAAGAGGGAAAAACATAACCTCCAAAAGCATCCAAAATCAATTTATTATTCAACAATGGAAACATTAAAATAATTGCAAAGTATCCATGAAAGTTTTGAAACATTAATCTCCTCAAAAGTATCCTCCATGTGTCCAAGTATGTATCCATACAAACCATGCCATGAAATTCACATATGTACTCTTTAGAAGAGATCTCAATACAATGATAGCAAAGCCAAAGAACTAACAAGCCAACCTCAACCACTAAATATTGTTTTCTTTTATAGAATCAAGCTCACATAAAACATCTAAATGCTAAGGTAAAACCATGTGCCTCTAAACCATGATGACAAAAAAACATTGACCCCACATTTTTTGGGTACTAAGTTTTCCAATATTAAATATTTTCTCATATGTAATTGTTATAATTTATGATCTTAGGATACTGATAATTATAAACAGAACATAGAATAAATAAAATGAGAATCATACAAGCATATAATTTGCGCATTACACAAGATATACATGGTGAAAACCCTTTCAGGTAAAAAAGCCCCATACATCATTGTTTTATTAAAATGCTTACAATAATGGTCTATTATAACATAGACCAAACTTGGGGAACACTTCTCCATACTTCCACATGGACAAAAATACCTCATGTGCGTAGTGATATAATTCATTATAAAATATCCAAATTCTTCACCTCTCAAATGAGATGGAACCTCCTTGAATATAGGAGAAAGGGTGGCATAATACCTTAGGGGGTATTAGTCACAACTATTCAAAATAACCATTCATAAATAATTAATCATCTAATAGTATTAGACTATAACTATTTCAAATGGGATATGCTTAATAAAGCATATAATATATAAGGTTTAATAACCTTATATTAGAACATTATATATATATATATGTTATAAGGGTATGACCCCTACTAATATTATATTCTAACACTCCCCCTTAATGTTAATAGGGGCATCACATGTCAATTTCCATAAAAAAAATGAAGTATCCCAGTAACGTAGGTCTACTTTGATTGATAAATAGGGACACTTGAATATATGCCAAAATGAAATTTGTGTATTTTGGACTAGACATGAAAGTCATCTTTTCATAATTTATAATTTTAATGTTTTAAAAATGATGCTATAAATGAGGTCTTATAAATATTTTTATTGGAGCACAAGTCTCCTTAAAATAGCCTCACCCTAGGTTCATTACATAGTGCTCGTAGGACTTAATACAATGTGCCCATATGAATTAATACAATGCTTTTATAAGTGAGATTTATAGAGAGAAGAATTTTAATAAATTCCCATAGGACTTATACATAGAATACCTAAAGGACTTGCTACTACCTAGAGGTATTATGCTTTTGGACTATTAGGACTTACTTATGCCTATTGGGATTTAAATATGCCTAAAGGACTTACTAATGCCTAAAGGTCTTACGTTTTGCCTACTAGGAATTGCTTATGTTAGAAGGACTTACATCTAGGATTTAGCCACTAGGTGGTGTCATTAACATGCACACTCCCCCTCAATGGCATAACCTTTCCAGTGAAGTATTGATTTGATTTTGGAGAATTTTGCACTACACAAAGGTTTTGATAAGTGATGGCAAAGATTCATGTTACCTAATTTTGCTTCTAGCTCAATCAGGTAGAGCTGAGATAGTGTTTGCAAAACAAAGATAAAAGGTAAACATTCTACTCTACTATGTTATATCCATATGCATAAAAGAGATTACCAACTAGATTGCATTACATTATGAAAATGTATACAACAAAGAAGAGAGTGAACAATTTTATGCAAAAATTAGTCTTTATTGATAATCATAAGTGTATAGTGTCCCACACAAGCCATGGGACTGACTATTTTAATGCATTAAAAGAAATAGACTATACATTTATAAATACGTAAGGGAAAAAATACATATGGAATAAAAGGGGACCCACCATTTCCTGAATGATGAATCCCAGTTGAGTAAGAGCTGCATTTGCTTCAGTCTCCCTCCTGCTTTTCTAGCCTCCAAAAGTTGCTTTCTTGTTGCTCCAAGATTTCTTGCATGAGTGAGAGAGAGTTTGTTAGAGCTTGGGATCACCAATCATTACATATGCAAACATCTACAAACATATAGGCTAATCCTCATAAAGCATTGAAATAGTTTGCATACCAAAGATGTCCAAGAAAACATAAAGGTTATCATAAACATCTATCATATGCTATGTTTTATCTAACATGTTTGTTCATTGTGCAGAAATAGGTGAAATATTTGTTGTTGGTTTGTTTCATTTGATTGCAACATGTGGAGTAAAATGGGCTCCCACAAGGGTTGAGCCCAACATGCTGTCCTCTTGTTTCATTAGAGAGGGATAGTCATATTTTCTTTCACCAATGAAATCCTTGAAGGTAGGTTTCATAATCATGGTGATATTCATAAAGGATAGACACCTTATTTATAAGGTTTATCTCTTATTACTAAGGGCACTCCTTACCAATATGAACATGATGCAAAACTAGTCTATAAAGTTCCATGATGATTGCATAAAGAAAATTGGAATATGGTTGCAAGTTTTTAATCCATAAGTACAAGAGATCAACAAATGTCTTAATAATCAACTTTGCATTCAACATTGAAGGATGGTTTATGCTCATGTATTTAGGCAAGAAGAAGGTTCACTATTTGTTTCCAAAACAGAGCATATGAGGCAACATCATCATTATAGTAGGATACAGAACAAAGTGATGTAAGAGATAGAGAGTGGCTTTATGTTTTCCACAGTATAGTTCTCATGAATTATATAGAGCAGCCATACTCAAGTAGATTGCATAGTTCAAGAATGATGTGAACAATGCCAAAGGTTTGTTGAAGATTGATGCATTGTTAGAATACTCTACACCAGTTTATTTTCTAGGTTACAAGCTCTTGTAACAATGTTACTTTCAGTTTTCCAAAAGAGTTTCTTGTTTAAAAGTAGTAGCTTATATAGTAGGTCATAATGCAATGACTATCCACAAGTAACAGTCAAGCTAACATGAACAAAAGAAAACTCACCTACAAAATGCATTGGTATAGGGCAGTGATATTCAAGTAAAAAGCATGAAAAGTGGTTTTGATAGCATCATCATTAAAGCAAGAGATGGTAGATCACAATGAGGAAGGACCAAGCCCATATGCTATAGAGCATTGTGTAAGGGATTGTACAGTCCTATAGAAACAAGCACTAATCACTTGTGGAGAATAAATAAAACAATGCATAGGGATTTCAATATACAATCCTTAATCAGGTATGCAAGTGAAAAGAAAAGCTTTTACTGTACAGATGAAAGCAAAAATAATGGCCATGAAAAATTGCAGTTTGGATGACCCTTGGACTTGCAAGTTAATGAAAAGGTTAGTGCTCATGAAGGAAAGGAAAAGATGTGTAGAGTCTTTGAGTTATACCTATATTGCGCAAGGGTTTCAAATCATTTAGCAAACCTATTTTTTTCTTTCACGGGGCAGCATTTTTTTGTGAAACAATTGATTGAGATAACTCTTGTTTCAACTGTCCAACCTCTTGTGAAATCTCATTCATATTATAATCTTGCACAATTTTATCATTGCAAAAGTGATTATGACACTGCTGATCACTACTACATGGCATCACAAGGAAAACAAAGTTACTTGTGATTTTAAAATCAACAGAGAGTGAGGAGAAACCCTTGTAATTATAGAAAGATGAAAGAAGACCCAGAAAACTAAATATTCTGAGAAACTAAAAATCCCTCAAGATCTATAAAAAGAGAAAGATGGAAGAGAATCAACCACATTTAAGCAAAAAGAATCAAACACCTACAAATATATGAGTCGTGACCATGAAGGATAAAAGTTCTATATTTTCTACAGAGACTATTAGCCATGGTATTCAGAATACAAAAAATGAACAAGAAGTGCAAAAATTGAGCAAGAAGTGCATGAGTTACACAAAGAAGCAAATAATTTCCATCAAACCGTGTAAGTAAGCTCAAAACAACAAGGTATTTGTGGTTTTTACATAGAAAATGCAAAAAATGTATACATCAAAGAGCTTATCTGGACCTTTCAGTCTATTTTTCACAAGAAAATTCCTTCAGAATCCATCATGAAAGTGAAAGAGAAGCCATGGAAGAAAACCCTAGGTTGGCGCTCTCAGTCTCCAGAAGCTCGATGTTATGAATGAAATGGTTTGCAAACTTTTGCATTGTTTTTGTTTTTAGGGTTTCTACCCTAATGCATGCCGACACAACTAAGGCATTTTTTCCTTTTATTTAAAATTTACAAAAAAACTAATGCCTCACCCTTATGTATTTATGCTTAGCAACTATAGGTTATGTCTCCTTTAGGACTTATATCTTTTGTATTGATTTCCATATGGGTCAAATCTCGACCTTTTTTATTTTGCATCAAATCACAATTGTAAAACATTAATCTAAGTGATGTGATTATGAATCACTTAATTTAATTGTTAATTAAATACAAGATAAGAGGCGTTGGTTTTCAAGGTATGGTCAAAGGGGATAGTTGAGGATTAATAATGACTTGTGCCAAGCATGTAGGAAAGTTGGAGGAGATTGACCAACATGTGGAAAGTATGTGGGTTGTTTTTGACTAGGTTCTTGGAGGGAATGAGAGCATCTAGGGGTAGTTTCTCATGCTTTTATGGTGGACAAGGTCATGTGTTGACTTTTTCTTCCCTTTAGACTCTTTTTGGAGGGAGTTTGAGACCTATTTTAGGTTTTTTTGGTTATACACGACCAAGAAGCTTCTAGAAGAATATGTGTGGGGCAAGCTTCAAAAAAGCATAACTTTAAACATGAGTTTTAAAAGGAGCTCTTTCTTCTCTCATCATGTATTGTAGCTTATTTTGGAGCTCTTTCAGGAAAAAGACAACATTGTGACTCAATATCAGACATGTACAATAGTATGTAACACCTTTTTATCAATGAAATTCAGTGTTTTACCTTCTTTGAAGCTATCTCAATGTGTGTAGTGTGATGATGAATGAATATTCTTGTGAGTTTTGATAATTCCTTTAATGTTTATCTCATTTTAGCACCTTTAGGTAGAAGAAACATATGTTTTTTGCAGGTTGTAAGTTGTGTAGTGGTTCAAATAGCTACTTTAGTTGTGAAAGAACTCTTTTCCTTCAAAAGTGTAAAGAGAACCAAGCCTCCTTGCAAAATACTTATGCATTAATATAAAAAAATATCTGAGTTGTGTTAAGTTAAGTTGAGCTTTTGAGAAAATTGTGTTAAAAAGGTAGTATAGGTTATGAGAAAACACATTTAGGTGCATCACCATAAGAGTTTAGTTTCGTTGATGTTACCTCCTTCCCCTTTTCCCAACAAGAGAAGTAGATTAGGTGAGTACCTTAGGAGCCAACCTTCTCTGGAGGTCCATTCCAAGTTTAGGCAACCCACAACCTAGGAATGTTCCCATGTTCCTCCAAAGTGCTAAGTTCTGCAACTTAGCAAGGGTGCAACCTTAGGAGACAACAATTCCAATATTTTTTTTAAATTTTTATAGCAACCTTTCACTAGAATAAAATTGGAGATAAATTTTATGATTGAATACTTTCTCTTGAATAAAACTGGAGATAACTTTAATGATGGAATACTTTGGCTTGAAGAAAATTGGAGAGAACTTTTAAAATGGAATATTTTCACTTGAGTGAGGTGCCCATGATTTTCAGTGTTTTTTTCTCTTTGGAAATGAGATTCTTTGGTAAGAGCAAAATAGCTCGAATTATCATATGGTAAAGTGGTACTTTTACAAGTATCCATTTGAAGCTCTTCCATAAATCTTCAATGCCACATTAATTTTTCAGGAGCTATTTTTGTATTTTGGGCTTTGATTTAAAAACCATAGAAGATAGTTTTAAGATAGCTTTTAAAAGTATTACACCATCCATGAAAGAGCACCCACACCATTTAGTTTGAAGACATTCTAAAATAGAATTGAACCAATATAGTTAGTAACATAGTAATCAATTTGTTGATTCTTGGTGCAAGAATTTTTTAATATGCATTTTTCATTTTCCAGTAAGCATATTCCTCATAAATCTAGATTATAGTCTAATGATCATTAGCAAAGACATCATAAGATATTTTTATGAACATAAGTATGAATAATTTGTCATTTTCCTTTCAAGAAAAAAATAGTCATGCTACAAATCATAAAGCGATTATAAAAAAGAAGCAATGGGTGAGTTATCCTTTCTAAGTTTGGCTCCTTGGACAATTTTATTAGGGTGATAGCCACCCATTATAAGTAGGTTCTTTAAACCCAATAAATTTAGAGGATACTTGAACATCATAAAAAATGTTAACTAAAGTAACACTCAAGAGAGAAAAATATATAGTACATCAAAATAATGCTTTGAAAGTTTATACAATTCCACTTTGTCTATGGACATGTAAGAGAAAATCTCTTGCCTTTTCATTCTCCTTGTCATCCTTGTTTTTTAGTCAAAGGGAATGAATGTGGCCATTTTAATATAATAATAATGATAATTCTTTGACAAAGATAATACTCTCCTTAGATCCATGGTGGTTGAATAAGCACATACTTTTGATTTGGGATCTAAATTACTTCCAAAAAACTTATGTAGGAATTTTTTTCATTTTTTAAGTACTAAATAATCATCCTACTAAATATATAAACTTAAAGAGTCATAAAAAAGTCATCTTACTGATTTCATCCATATGATTGATTATATGCCAATGACTATTCACATATCTAAGGAATGTTTTTTCATTTGGATCTCCACATATCAGAAGGTTTGTTTTACAAATGAATGAATGTATGATGATGGCAATGTTGTGCTTAGGATTGGCTGTGGCATTCGCATTAACTACTGCCATTGCAATACAAAACGCCAACAGTTCCTCTTCTCCTCGTGTCTTTGAAAGCTTTTCTGTCTCGAAAGATCGTATGCTGTTGGAGAAAGTAGACGCTGAGAAGAGGGACGTTGAAGCTCTACTGGCCTTTAGAAATGGCATTACAGCTAACCCCATGCGATCACTCTCCAACTGGACTTCTACCAATTCAGAAAACGTGTGCCTTTGGAGTGGTGTATGGTGCAAAAAACATACGAAGAGAGTGGTGGCCATAATTCTTCCTGAATTGGAATTGGAAGGTACAATTTCTCCATCCCAAATTGTGTGATGACACTCTTTGTCTATTACATGATTGTGGTCTTTTGTAGAGAGTTATCTCTAGATGTATTTTGCCTCTGGGAGTTTGTTCGATATGGTTTTGAAATCGTTATGTCGTTATGTGAATGTAAGCCAAGTAAATGTATTGTTCTATCTTCTTTTTTATTTGTTCTGTGGACCTATCATTATCTCCCAGCACAGAGGGAGTGGACCTACGGGTTTCACGCGGTAGGGAGGAAACTGTGCTATACCTTCATTGGATATTCTTACAGTTGATACTATATTTGTAGCTGGTTCCTATTACTTCATTGATCGTGATAGTGGACACAAAACATGTTTGAAGACATGGATGTTAGATATGATGAGATCATTATCCTCTTTGTATATTTACCTCATGTTTATGAGTGTACTCTTGTATCAATATTTTGATGTAACAAGATTTATGAAAATCTCACTTGATGTAATCTGGATATATAAATATCTTGACTATATGAATTTATAAAATTGGATCTTTCATGAATATGTTATGTACATATGTTTTATGACTTCTATATTATATTGTAATTTTCTTATTTATAATGTTTAAGTAACGTCGTCTTGAAATCCTTAAGACAATTATATAACCAGATGACTTTTAAAAAAAATTATTTGGTTAATTTGTTCTTTACACTTTGTTTTAATGGAAACCTTGGCGGGGCGTTACAGAAACAATTGACTGAGACAACTCTTGTTTCAATTCTCCAACCTCTCGTGAAATATCATCCATATTATAATATTGGACAATTTTATCATTGCAAAAGTGATTATGACACTGCTGATCACTACTACATGGCATCACAAGGAAAACAAAGTTACTCGTGATTTTAAAATCAACAAAGGAGAGTGAGGAGAAACCCTTGTAATTACAAAAAGATGAAAGAAGACCCAAAAAACTAAATATTCTGAGAAACTAAAAATCCCTCAAACACCTACAGATATATGAGCTGCGACCATGAAGGATAAAAGTTATATGTTTTCTATAGAGGCTATTAGCCATGGTATTCATAATACAAAAAATGAACAAGAAGTGCAAAAACTAAGCAAGAAGTGCATGAGTTACACAGAGAAGAAAATAATTTCCATCAAACTGTGTAAGTAAGCTCAAAACAACAAGGTATTTGTGGTTTTTACATAGAAAATGCAAAAAATGTATACATCAGAGAGCTTACCTGGACCTTTCAGTCTATTTTTCACAAGAAAATGCCTTCAGAATCCATCATGAAAGTGCAAGAGAAGCCATGGAAGAAAACCCTAGGTCGGTGCTCTCAGTCTCCATAAGCTTGATGTTACGAATGAAATGGTTTGCAAATTTTTGCATTGTTTTTTGTTTTTAGGGTTTCTACCCTAATGCATGCCAACACAACTAAGGCATTTTTTCCTTTTATTTAAAATTTACAACAAAACTAATGCCTCACCCTTATGTATTTATGCTTAGCAACTATAGGTTATGTCTCCTTTAGGACTTATATCTTTTGTATTGATTTCCATATGGGTCGAATCTTGACCTTTTTATTTTTCATCAAATCATAATTGTAAAACATTAATCTAAGTGATGTGATTATGAATCACTTAATTTAATTGTTAATTAAATGCAAGACAAGAGGTGTTGGTTTTCAAGATATGGTCAAAGGGGATAGTTGATGATTAATAATGACCTGTGCCAAGCATGTATGGAAGTTGGAGGAGATTGACCAACATGTGGAAAGTATGTGGGTTGTTTTTTACTAGGTTTTTGGAGGGAATGAGAGCATCTAGGGGTAGTTTTTCATGATTTTATGGTGGACAAGGTCATGTGTTGACGTTTTCTTCCCTTTAGACTCTTTTTGGAGGGAGTTTGAGATCTATTTTTAGGTTTTTTTGGTTATACACGACCAAGAAGCTTCTAGAAGAATATGTGTGGGGCAAGCTTCAAAAAAGCATAACTTCAAACATGAGTTTTAAAAGGAGCTCTTTCTTCTCTCATCATGTATTGTAGCTTATTTTGGAGCTCTTTCAGGAAAAAGACAACATTGTGACTCAATATCAGACATGTACAATAGTATGTAACACCTTTTTATCAATGAAATTCAGTGTTTTACCTTCTTTGAAGCTATCTCAATGTGTGTAGTGTGATGATGAATGAATATTCTTGTGAGTTTTGATAATTCCTTTAATGTTTATCTCATTTTAGCACCTTTAGGTAGAAGAAACATATGTTTTTTGTAGGTTGTAAGTTGTGTAGTGGTTCAAATAGCTACTTTAGTTGTGAAAGAACTCTTTTCCTTCAAAAGTGTAAAGAGAACCAAGCCTCCTTGCAAAATACTTATGCATTAATATATAAAAATATCTGAGTTGTGTTAAGTTAAGTTGAGCTTTTGAGAAAATTGTGTGTTAAAAAAGTAGTATAGGTTATGAGAAAACACATTTAGGTGCATCACCATAAGAGTTTAGTTTCGTTTATGTTACCTCCTTCCCCTTTTCCCAACAAGAGAAGTAGATTAGGTGAGTACCTTAGGAGCTAGCCTTCTCTGGAGGTCCATTCCAAGTTTAGGCAACCCACAACCTAGGAATGACCCCATGTTCCTCCAAAGTGCTAAGTTTTGCAACTTAGCAAGGGTGCAACCTTAGGAGACAACAATTCCAATCTATATTTTTTTTTTATAGCAACCTTTCACTGGAATAAAATTGGAGAGAACTTTTATGATTGAATACTTTCTCTTGAATAAAAATGGAGAGAACTTTAATGATGGAATACTTTGGCTTGAAGAAAATTGGAGAGAACTTTTAAAATGGAATATTTTCACTTGAGTGAGGTGCCCATGATTTTCAATGTTTTTTTCTCTTTGGAAATGAGATTCTTTGGTAAGAGTAAAATAGACCGAATTATCATATGGTAAAGTGGTACTTTTACAAGTATCCATTTGAAGCTCTTCCATAAATCTTCAATGCCACATTAATTTTTTAGGAGCTATTTTTGTATTTTGGGATTTGATTTAAAAACCAGAGAAGATAGCTTTAAGATAGCTTTTAAAAGTATTACACCATCCATGTAAGAGCACCCACACCATTTATTTTGAAGACATATTCTAAAATAGAATTGAACCAATATAGCTAGTAACATAGTAATCAATTTGTTGATTCTTGGTGCAAGAATTTTTTAATATGCATTTTTCATTTTCCAGTAAGCATATTCCTCATAAATCTAGATTATAGTCTAATGATCATTAGCAAGGACATCATAAGATATTTTTATGAACATAAGTATGAATAATTTGTCATTTTCCTTTCAAGAAAAAAATAGTCATGCTACAAATCATAAAGTGATTATCCAAAAAAAAGCAATGGGTGAGTTATCCTTTCTAAGCTTGGCTCCATGGACAATTTTATTAAGGTGATAGCAACCCATTATAAGTAGGTTCTTTAAACCCAATAAATTAGAGGATACTTGAACATCATAAAAAATGTTAGCTAAAGTAACACTCAAGAGAGAAAAAGATATAGAACATCAAAATAATGCTTTGAAAGTTTATACAATTCCACTTTGTCTATGGACATGTAAGAGTTTGAAAAAAATCTCTTGCCTTTTCATTCTCCTTGTCATCCTTGTTTTTTAGTCAAAGGGAATGAATGTGGCCATTTTAATATAATAATAATGAGAATTCTTTGACAAAGATAATACTCTCCTTAGATCCATGGTGGTTGAATAAGCACATACTTTTGATTTGGGATCTAAATTACTTCCAAAAAACTTATGTAGGATTTTTTTTCATTTTTTAAGTACTAAATAATCATCCTACTAAATATATAAACTTAAAGAGTCATAAAAAAAGTCATCTTACTGATTTCATCCATATGATTGATTATATGTCAATGACTATTCACATATCTAATGAGGTTGGTGGCTATACAATGTATTTTCTCTTTGATCTCCAAAAAAGACACTAGAGTTCTTAAGGTGATTTGACAAGAATCACCATTTCACATGATTAATTGTTGATATGTTTGATATCACAATGTGGGCCATTGAGCATGCTGATTGCCCTCATGAAATTTGGATTAAAAAACTATGAGATATGTGGAGATTCAAATGAAAAAACATTCCTAGAAGATCATATTATGGATCAAGTTTAGTAAAAAAATATTTAATTTAATTATTTCAATCTATTGCTGGTATATTATATACAAAAAAATGACATCCAACATCTAGATGAGACAATAATGATATCACATGTCATTTTAACTATGGCATACTATAAAGAAAATAGGTACAAAATGTTCCATGATATTATTTCAAATTTGGTACATATAAAATGTTGATACCTAGTTATAAGAATGAGGCAAAAAAATACTCTTTTAGCACAAATTCTCCAAAAATATCCTCAAACCTTGGTATTACTTAAATAGATTAGACTATACTTCTTGAATGAGGTAAGATAATAATAGAAAAATATGTTCTAGAAGAATTTATGGTAAATGCTATTATAAAGAAGATTTAAATAACAATTTGTAAGAGAGAGAACTTTGAGAGTTCTATTTTTAGATAAGATTACTATTTTGAGCGAGGATGATATCCTATATAAACTATTGATAAGAACATGCTAAGCTTAAGTGATAGTTTTCCTTGTAATACTTATGTTAAATTGATTTAATATTAAATATTCATTTAATATTAATGTGGTTGAATCATAAGTGTTTAGCCTTCAACTGATTACAACTGTTTAACAACTTACACATTTTCAACTCACAAGGCTTAACTGCTGGTAAATAGATCAAACAATAACATCCTTCAAAAAATATTGTTTGCTAAACGCTATTGATCACTATTTATCAAAGAACTTTATAATCAACTATGTTCTATCCTTCATCCTTGCTTTCAGCATGATACTCCCATTCTGCCCATCCTAGAGGGCGATCATTAATAGAAATGTCTTCCTTAGAACGAACATCTTCAATAGCAAAGTCAAAACCATCATTGATATGAAATTTGGTGGTGTGTTTCTCCTTTTTGGCTCTTCTCTCATTTTCCTTGTTGTAACTCTCTAGCAGTTATGCCATTCCTTTCAGCAAGGGGATGCTTTCATCCTTGTTAAATGCCCACGTGTGCCCATATCTGATCTCTTCAATGTCCATATTGACAGTGTCATTTTTTATCATTTTCAAGAACTTGTGTCTTGATATTTCCATTGTTATAGTTACCTGCACAACAACATTGTGAAATATGAGTTTTTTATAAAACTCGGTAAGAGATCCTTTGACACCATGCAGTTTTTCCTCATTCCTTTTACTCCAAATTTGTCATAAAATTTCATTGGTAAGTATTAGCCAAAATAAGTTGTTATCTTTATCTAGACCATCAACATTGCCAAGTAGTATTTCAATCCAATTTATGTTACCTTTCCAACCTTTTAGATTAAAACAAAATAAGCTCCAAACCTCTTTTACAAGAAGACAATCAAAGAATATATGTTTAACCGTTTCAGGTTGCCTACAAGCACTGCACAAATCATCATCAGAGTGGTTAATCCTGTAAGGTAGATTTTGAAGAATTAAAAGCCATTTGAAACAAGCTCTTTTTGGCTCAATGGAACTAGACCAGTTCTTAACAAACACACTTTTCCATTTCTTATTAGATGAAGAAAGATTCTATTTCTAATTGAGATATTCAAACACATTGCTACATAAGAAATTGTAAATTATTTTTGAGTTAATTTTATGCAACTGTGAACCATCAGACCACTTGAAGTGCTTAAAACAGTCATCTTCTGACTTATATAAAAACACTTTTAAATAAATGATTAAGATTCTAATTAAATTATTTTTATTTTAAATAAATATTAAGTTTTAAGAAAAACTCCTTTATGAGAAAAAAATTACAAGTGTCAAATTTAGGCTCATATTCTGACACTTAGGAGTACTTGGGGGACATATCATACACTTGGTCTAAGAACCATAATGTGACCCAATGGCATATCTACATTTGAAAGGACCTATTAGTTGAGCATGTTCCAATAGTTGTTATAGCATTTGTTGATTTAATGTTCAACATTTTTGACAATATTGAACCAATAGTTGTGACTTTAAAGTTGTTAGTGTTGACGATAACTACCAATAATTGAATAATATGTATTCCTTAGATCTAAAAAGCAACAAATCATGTGATGCCACATCAGTGCACCAATAAAACATGATTTAGTGCACAAGTATCAGTCTCACTTTTATTTTGGACTTTTTTGGACACCTCGACAAAAAGCATGCTGATGTGACATCATATTTAATGATGTGACCCTGAAACCTTAGTTATAAGCAGGGGCGTTATCAAACAAACTGCTGTAAAAATTTGAGAATTTTTTAAAATTTCCACATAAAATTTTGAAAAGCGTAAAATTAAAGTACTCAACTATCAGATCCTCCACTATGCTCTCAATGACTTTATCGCCCATTGTACACTTAGAGAACATGTGTTTTTTGGTCAAATTGCAATACATTACCTTCAATGAGACGCAATCACAACTTCCCACATGCAGGGAAAACGAATGAAAGTCGAGCCAGTGCAGAATGGACTTGTCGCTACTGTGACTTTGAGAAGAAAAAAAATGGAATTCTAACTAGAGGTCTTTTTCCTTTCATCCACGAAAGAAAACTTGAATAGCTCTCAACAAGACAACAAAAAACATCACAAGACTTTTGAAGAAATATGTGATTATGTGGTTCGCCGAGAGTTGAGCCCTTCATACAAAGATTTGAGATCTCTGAGAAATATTCTACCTGTCAGATGTTTTCTTGGGAGACCCATCATAATGGACAGCCTCTAATACATGTAAACCTTTTGCAATAAAATACTATGTAGAAGATCTTCCAAATCAGATATTTCTTAGAGAATGTGTATGTTAAGAATTGATGAATCTATAAATAGTCGTCTATTTATTTTGATGAAGTTGGAACGAGTGAAGCATAAGTTTTTGGTATAAACAATGCCAGTGTGTTGTGAAATCCAAAAAAATATGTTTGTATATGTTCAAAAATAGATTGGAAACTATCAGATTTAGGAAGAAGCATGGCTGAGTTGTTATGGAGAGAAAAGTTTGAGGAGTTGGTTGGTCTTGGCCTTGTAGTGGGAGAAGCGAAATCGATTTGTGCAATCACAAGGAGGTTCTTAAATCTCTTGGTCAAGATATTCTCATTATACTCATTCTTTTCTCCTAATTTGAAGCAAATCCTCTATAGGATCCCTATGGTGTACTTGTTGGCACTCTTAGAGACATAGTAAGCTTTTCACAATGACCGACAAAGCATGAGGTCTTCAATTTGATAGCACACCCTTTAGCCATGGTGGTTCTCTAATCACTAAACCCACCTAATGTCATTATGAGGCATATATCAGCTAGTAGAGCCCTTTATCATTAAAACCACAAGGAGATCCAAACAGGTGAAACAAATAAGTGACACCAGATGATATCTAGGTGAAGAATGCATTGGCTTGTGTCTAGAGTCTAAATATGGGAGATGCCTCAAAAGAGGAAACTCACTAGTCCTTTGTGAGAGAAAAACCTTCCAAATACTAATTGACATTCCTACCTTGACAAAAAAAATGCATATCTTCTTTGCGTTGTAGACCATTGAGCCAAAAAGAGTTCAAATCATTGTATTGAGAAATTCATCTCTTTCTACTTTGTAAAGATCTAGAGTTATGTGGTAGACATGAGTCCTTATTTTTCAAAATACATGTATATTCATGAAGAGGAACACTCATTTATGTAGCATAGGCATGTGAGAGTGCATAAAGAGAGAAAAAATGTGGCTTCTATTACCACAACGTTGATCATCAAGATAAGTAAATAATAATAAGGATAATGTATATGAGTAAAATGTTTTGGTCTATCTTTGTTTGGTGGTATTTAATTCATCGTTTGAGAAAAAGACATAATAGATTTAGAATATAATGTAACAAATGTTTCATGTAGATAAATTTGAGATATATTTTTCTATCTACTATATGTAGAGGATGCATTCCTTTTTGAGCAGTTTACATAATCTTTTGATCATTCATTTTTTTGGTCATTTATTTGTAGAATGCAATTATATTTCAAAGCTAAAAAAATTATGAAGGAGGGAGGAGTATTAAAATTTTCAAAGACTAAAAAATTTTATGGAGGAGCATAAAATTTTCAAGGACCAAAAAATTTGTAGAGGGAGGAGCATAAGATTTTCAAAGACCAAAAAATTATTGGCTCTAATACCATGTTGTAATTTACAATCTTAGAATATTAATCATTATAAGAAAAACAAAAAATAAATAAAATTAGTTCATCATACAAGCATAGAATTTACACATTACCCAAGATATACATGGGAAAAACCCTTCTAGGTAAAAACCTCATAAAGCATCATTTTATGAAAAATCTTACAATAATGATTTATTATAACATAGACCAAACATGGGGAACACTTATGTATACTTCCACATGGACTATAATACCACATGTGCATAGTGATATAATTCATTATAAAATCTCTAAATTCTTCACCTCTCAAATGAGAGGGAACCTCCTTGAATATAGGAGAAAGAGTGGCATAATACCTTAAGGGATATTAGTCACACCTATTCAAAATAAACATTCATAAATAATTAATAATCTAATACTATTAGACTATTACTATTTCAAATGGGATATGCTTAATAAAGTATATAATATATAAGGTTTAATAACCTTATATTAGAACATTATATAAATGTTATAAAGGTGTAACCAAGCTATCCATAAAATTATGATAAACAACATGCTGCTAGTCCCAATTGATAGCTTTCCAAGAACTCTCATCATATATCCTCTCATCTCAATGCAACATACCAATTTGCAAATGACTGCATACAATGTCAACTAATTGAACATACAAAAAAACTAAAAATACATGTGCATATAGGTAGTCCACATTTGCGTAATCCCACTACAACCAAATGGGTGCTCAACCCTATAACTACACAACTTGTAATCCTCAATTAATATATCATACAAACTCACCATCAAATCAATAACCTTAAAACAATATAACCAAGAAGATAATCTATAGATCTTGAAAGAATCAACTCTAGATTTGACTTGCCAAACAAATCCAAAATAAAGTACCATAGTCAAGAAACTAAACATGCATCTAGGACATAATATAAACCTCTTAAAACTAAATCACACCATCACCTATCAATCAAATACATGAACATCCATGACACCATGATCATCACCATCATTGTACCTATAATCAAATCTCATTGAACCAAGACTCCAAGTCTACATGTGTATCAATTATGTCCTCAAAATAGAAGACATCCTATATACCTATCTCCATCAAATCCCAAGCTTTGAATACACATCTAAACCATATCATGAAGAACCAAATATGATAATATAATGTACCATCATATAGATCTCATAAAAATATGCACTCCCTCAAGTTTTTTCCCTCTAATTAAACTAGATTCTCACATAATCACACCCTAAATCTAAGGCTCCTATAAGTGATCAAACAAGTACCAAACTCTCTACTCATGCAAGTGAAAAATCACCTAATCCACTATGTAGTACTCTATAATTGCTCTCCATTTCCTACTCAAAATTGAAGTATATACAAAAATTATGACTTGTTAACTATTCTAGAATCTTTCTTGGAATGATGGTACCAAAATCTAACAAAAACAACAAAATATAGCAACCAAACCTATACCACTACATATTGCTTAAAGATCTTTCTGACAACTATTGAAATTTAAAAATATGACACTACAGATGAAATTTATGCCCCCAAAAGAAAAATGCTCCTTTAGGCTATAAAGGGGGTCTATTGTAGTCCATACAATTGACATCATCTGACACCAGTGGGTGGTGCTTGAGTGGAACTATGGTAGAGGTTTCAAGTTAATGATGCACAAGAAATTCTTGAGTGGGAATTTGGTGGTGGATTTCAAAGTTTATAAACTTCATTTTAATCTAGCAAATTTTTAAATTCTCATAAGGGCACTAAATGCCTAGCTTACCCAACTAGGCCATGTGAATTAGGGTTTGAAGGCCTACCAACCTAACACTACTGGCTAGTACTGATAGGGGCCCGATAGAGGTTCACATTCTTGTATGTTGGTCATATGGGCTATCAAATATATGTTGTCAAAGAACAAGGTAGAGTGGTAGTCTATGGACCATGTATCCCTACATTTTAATTATTTTTTTTGTAAAATAAAATACTTTCAATTTAATTATTTTCAATGTAGGTTTAATATATTTTTTGAATTATTTTTCTTTTTATTTAGAATATATTTATTTATTTATTTTTGTAAGATTTTTTTAATTTATTTTATACTCTATAAAACTTGGTGATTGTATTGCCATACAATTGAATAGAGGATGATTATTTTTTCTTTTGGTCATAGTGGCCAAAATAGGCTAAAATTTATGTCAATCTTCATTTCTCATACCTCCTTGATCCAATGGTGAGGTCTACTTTATCCAAGGGATTCATCTATGAATCTTCCCCCTCAAAATGCTCATGGCAAACACCTAAAAAAATCATTGTTGTAAATCATGTTCAAAACCTAGATTTATAGAAAGTAACCACAAATATGCAAATCCCTAAACCCCAAATCTACATATAACAACTTGCACAACATATCTCATACCTTGGAATTTCTAAAATATCTCCAACATTGTCATGGTTCAAATTTGCATCAAAACTACTCATACAAGAGTTAAACCAAAATACGGATTTGTCACATCCCTCAACCACAATTAGGGCTTTGATACCACTTGTTAAGAAAATAATAAAATTTGATCAAACCATTTCCTAAATAACCCTATCATAGAAAAGCATGCATACAAGCTTACAAAATAACTATATGCAAATATCAAAGGCATAATACAAGATAACACAAGGTATACCCTAAGAAAAACCTCAAGAGGGAATAACCTAGCCTCCAAAAGCATCCACACTCAATGCATTATTTAATGGAAACATTATAATACAATACACTTACATAGTCTCAATGTGAATACTTCTTGAACATTAAGCTCCTCCAATGAATTCTCAAATTTTATAAGAATGTATGCACACATCTCATGCCATGCTTCACATATGCACTCTCTAGAAGAGAGTTCAATACAATGATAAACAATCCAAACCACTATCTAACCAACCTCAACCACTAAACATGTGCTTGATTTTATAGAATCAAGATCACACAAAACAACCAAGTGGTAAGGTAAAATAATGTGCCTCAAAACTATGAGAACACAAAACCATTAACCCCATATTTACCTTTTGGAACTAAGTTTTTGAATATTAAATATTTTTCCCATTTTCAATCCACATAGAAAATTTCTAATCAATGTTGTAACATACAAATTTACAAGTGGACCCAAATTAATATTTAACTTCTAAGATGCACCACAAATAAATATATATTATACATAATAAAATAATTATTTCTTGTGCAATGTGTACAACAACCTATTTCTATTATTCTTCCACTTGTTGTATACATTATATAAGTGTCAATCGATGAAATGTGTTAGCAAGAAAAGTAGGGGGTCATAGACCATAGCTATGTGCCCCAAGTATTCTATATTAAGTTGTATTTATACCTCAGACTTAGTAATAAAGAGGGATTAGCAATTAGTGCATAGTGTAGAATAGACAAGATTAACATAAAGACATAAATTTTTTTTAACAAACATTCCATATATTACCCAAATTCATATATAATATACTTCCATTTTGTCATCATACACCATATCTTGTATACATTTTTCTAATACATCATTGCTCTTATATTTTCTTATATCTTATCTTCTATCTCTTACATATATATTTCTCTCTTTTGTTACATAATATTCTATCTATATATAATTTCATAATGGGACGTGTCCCTTATAATCTAACCTACTTATTGGATTTTAATACTTGGATAGGAGCTCCACAACCCTCTTGTAGTGGTTTGTGGTAGGATTTATTGCTCTATTTTATACTCAGCATTTTCCCTGCTAACATCATCCCCCCTTTCAAAACTGTTTCTTATTCTCAATACATCTTTATGTTAGTTGGATGGAATGATGACATTGTAAATATCCTTTATATGTACCAAAAAATTACCATCACATTGTTTCTTCAATTAGTTATTCCAGGTTTATTTGATAATGTTTTAATTTGGCCCATTGACATAACATTGCATTTTTATATCGTCTAATTTCCTTAACTTGATTGTGCTAGATTTTAGTATATCGTCAATGTAATAGGTACCTAGCCGTCTAAATTTTAACTTGTTTCTTAAATTTACTATCGTATAGTAAAAGCATATCATTTTTCTTAAATTATGTTTTATATTTTTGTCATGCCATGCCTTCTACCTTTTAATTTTTATAAGTTGGTGATATACCATTAGTTGTATATCACCATTAGTTGTCTAAACTCATCTAATTTTTCTAAGTCCTCAATTCTCTATTTTATTGATTCATCATATGTCAATCTCAAAGTGAGTGTGGTGCAAAGGTTGGGAACTATGAATTTTAAGGGTGAGCTTGCTTCCATCCCATAGACTAATTCAAAAGGGGTCAGTTCGGTGGATCTTTAATAAGTGGTCATATAAGCCTAGAGTAACACTTGTATCTTGAGATCTCAATCTATTCTATTTGTATTCCACATCTTAGTCAAGGTGGTGCATATAATCTTGTTTAGAGTCTCACTTGCTCCATTGGCTTGTGGGTGATAAGGGGTACTCAAGTTATGGGTTATCATGAAACTTGCTTGTAATTCTATGATCACTTTGTTAACAAAGTGTTTTCCTTGATCACTGGTTATGCTTAGTGGGAATCTGAATCTTGTAATGATGTTTTGATAGATGAACTTTGTGACAGCCTTTGTGGTACAATCTTTAGCCAGTTCTACCTCTGCCTATTTTTTCAATTATTTTACACTGATGATGATAAATCTAGTTTTAGATAGTTTTGTCGAGGGATCGAGGCGTCCAATAAAATCAATAGCCAAATTTTCAAAGGGTATTTGGGCTAATACTTGTTGTAGGGTCATTTCATCCATTTTTTTGGGGCCTCCCAACTCTCTAACAGATGTCACAACTTTTAGCATATTGTTTTGCATCTTTGTTTAGGGTAGGCCACCGTAGTCCTTCTAGCTGGAATTTCCTGGCGGTAGAATTTCCAAAATTATTTCCACCAGATATCCATTCATTTGATTCCCTTTAGATATCATTCCTCTTGTGTTCATATACTACTCGTCGCATTATATCATCCCTTCTTATTCTATACAATTCTCCTATCAATGTGAAGGGAAGGGAATTTTGCAGTTGCAGTTGTTTGTCTTGCAAAGATATATCAATTGGGTATTGTTTGGTGGATAGTAATGTGATAGAATCATCTGTATCTCTTCTCGTACTAAAGTTATTCTAAACAAATTTTCACCGAATAGGTCCTATTTATGTTCATTTGGTTCTTCTCTAGTGTCAATTCTTGATAAATAATTCAAACCTTTGATTATTCCTTCCCGATTTGACCATGATGTTAAAGTTAAACTCTTGAAACAATAGTAGCCATCTACATATCCTTCCCTAGATTATTGGTTTTTTCAATATATATTTTATGAGCTCATGGTCAATGTAAAATGTGAATGGTGTAGATAATAAATAGTAACAATTTTTTTGCAAGGCATACACCATCACTAAATTTTCTCTCTATAGTGGTATAGTTCTTTTCAGCTTGAGAGAGCTTCTAGCTTGCAAGGGAAATAGGGTGGTCTTTGTTTCCATGGGGTTGTGTGAATGCTATTCCTATGGACATCTTGGAGGGTTCCACATGTACATGAAAAGGATTTGTCCAATCTGGAAATATCAATATAGGTGCTTCCACATTCTTTTTTTTAGTATATCAAATGAGTATTGGCATTGTTCCATCCAATTTATAAACTTTTTTTTCTTTTTCTTTAGTAAGTCTTTTAGTGGTGTTGCTATCATTACATATTCTCTAATAAATTTCTAGTGGTATTCAATATAACTCAAGAATATTTTTACCTCCAGTGCTATTTTAGGTGGTGGTAGGGTCATGATCAAGGCCACCTTCATATGATCTACCATTAATCCTTCCTTGCAAATGATATGCCCTAACAATGTGCCAAATGGTATTGTTAATATATTTATTAATATTCAAGGATATTTGTGTGAGATAAGAGGGATTCGCTACACGCGGGTCTCTTCATTCTCAAGAGAACACCAAGGAACAAACTACCCTTATCCACCTCAACATAAAGAAATTGCAAGGGAAATAAGCACATGTTAACTTTCACAGAAAACTACTCTAGATCTTGAGGGAGTGAAACTTTTGGATTTCTGCCTCTAATAGAGGAGTTCTCAACCAAAGGATGACAATGCATATTTAGGACACCAACACAATGCGTTGTCGTCCAAATGGTGTGTTAGCATCCTAAGCAACGGAAAGCTCAAGAGCTTAGGCAGGAAGAATAAAGTCTCACTTCCTAACTCGGATCTAAGGTCTTTTGAACAGAATAATCAAACAGGGAATAGAAACTTCAAGTAAAGCACAAAGAGAACTCAGAGAAAACTTACCCTCAATCAGATGTTTGAGTCTTCACTCCAAGCTCCACCTTGCGGCCTACACACATAAGAATGAAGGGAAAAGGTTGGAGTTGTATAGGGGCCAGGCCCCTCATTTTGGTGTTCCCATCCCCATGGACAACCAGATAAGAAAGGAGTGCAAACAAAATAGACAAAGCCTGTGGTGAAAGGAAAACCCGCTTCAAGGATAGAACCTGCACCACTAAGTAGTAAATGAACAAGTAGATAAGAAAGAATGAGAGAGAGAGAGTTACCCACGGGCCTAGACCCTCTCTGGAGCACACAAATGCACTGTTGAGTGCTTGCTTGAGAGTTGTAGCTATTGGAGGGACCTTAGTCCAGCATGGCTTCGCTTGTGAAAGTGTTGCTATCAAGAATGAAGGGAACTTAAGAGTGAAAACTGAAGAGAGAGCTTGACTGAATGACTTGAACCCCCAAGATGAGAGAAAATGAGGGGTTTTATTGCATGCAAGGGCGACAAAGAGTCATTACACCTGAAATCTTGATTGTCAAGACACGTGTTAGGAGTCAAGATTTGAGATTCCTTGTTTCATACTTGAAAAATTGATAGGACGCTAACATGTCGCGCAGGCGTCCATGTGCCGCGTAGGCATCCAAGGCATCAATTTTTGCGAAACGTGTCATTAGGCTTTTGTTGCTTCACCAATGGTCCTCATGGAGCTAGAATTTGTGAAATTATGGCCCATGGGATTTTTGTCATTAATTCTCTTAGGTGTCATGAATGCTAGGCAAAGTGCTAAAATGTGGAATTACCCCTAGGTGCAATTCTGCGACATTACATTTTCCCCCCACTTTAGTGGGCTTGATTTTGGAAAAAATCAGCCACACTAAAGTAGAGAATTTTTTTTTACCCAGACTTGAAATTTTAAGGATTTGTGTGCCAAGAGAAAAGGGGCTTTAGAGGCCACCAAGGTTGAGCTAGCTAGTACCAAATGATCCCCCAACAACTGAGCTCAACAAGCAATGCCAGATCGGTTGAAAAGATTGCACACAATTATACCCTACAAAAATCAAATTTTAGGTCAATTTCAAAAATTGGAAGAAGCTACAATGACGAGAAGAATGGTCAAGAAAAATTTGACGATTCAGAAGAAAAATATGATCAAGAGGTGACTATATGCCCCCTCCCGAGTTTTCCCCAAGCTAGGTGGAGTAAATTTAGGAGAAACTAGGGAGCCACAAACTCTAGGAAAAATGGGACCTGGGGAGCCTATATATACCTAGGTGGGCCCCTAGAAGGGTCATTTTCACTATTCACTGCAAGGAAATTATTGACTTTTGTGAGAGAAAAGTCAGCAAAATGCCGAGCAGGAGAGAGTACGAGGTGCCAAGACTAGAGCAATTGAGGGAGGACATCGCCAAGGGGTACGAGGTGGACCAGGTAGGTCTCAAAACCTCTTTGTTAGTGTTTTTTAGCATTTTTTAGGCAATTTTCTTCACATCGAGTTGCGTAGGCATCTTTTTTCCGCATAGATGTCTCAAATATGTGTTGTTGTCTAGTTTTAGTATCTTTTTCCTAATTACACGTTGGTGTCCTTAGGGAGTCAATGGTAGACCAGGACCTATGCATGGTGAGCATAAGTCTTATAAATTTTGCTTTCAAATTTTTACAAATCTCTTGTTCTGACTTAAAATTTATTCAATTCTTGTAGGACTATCCCGAGATCTGTGAGCATCTTGGTGGGTGAGCATACTGGCTAGTCCGTGAGCAGAGGGACCACCTTAGTGATGATGAGGTCACACATCTATAGGTCGATCTCTGTAATGTATTCACCATGCCAGAGATGTGCTATCATGAGCATATGCTGACAACCCTAATGGAGCGGCGGGATGCCACCACATCATCTTTCCAGTTGCCTACTAAAGAGATTGCAATCACTTTGAAGGACATGTATCAGATTCTCAGACTACCCATCCATGGAAAATAGGTGGCTATCGACGATGCCCAATTGGTATAGGAGCGATCAGAGGGTGTCCTTTATTGTTCAAGGTGGATCGACAATGATGGCAGCACATGCCATATCTACACGCACTGGTACGAACAAGCATGGACCACTGCACCCCTGCTCGACGAGTGATGGTTGTGACTATGGAATTTCAGGTCATGATAAACGGGTGAGGCTCTCACCTTCACGAGGTCCTCCTCCATACCATTTGCAAGATGGTGGAGCATTAGACATTTTTTTCCTTGGGGCACAACATGCTGGCACACCTATATCAAGAGTTTGGGAGGTACGCTCATTATGAGAACTGTAACTTCACAGTGTACACACTACTACAAGTGTAGGCATTCACCCACATTATGTGCATGAGGTCAGTCGGTTCCCCCAGCGGTGACCATACCATGTCCCCATGGCCCATTGGTATGAGATCACTAGACAGTGGAGGCATAAAGACCTACAATTTTGGAGATTGTAGTTCGATACTCTTATTCCAGATCGGGTCAGGTGAAGACCCTATCAATTTTTTAGATGGGTAGACGATAGCAGGTATCTTATGAACCTGCAGTAGGACCATTTTCTCATTTGTCGTTGCGATCACATTATTATGCCATACTATTGGAGCCGGGTCATGCGACAACATGGTCGTGTATAGACTATCTCTCTCTGATGTGTCCACATATACACGGGTTGTTAGGAGTGTTGCGAGACCCGGGGACATTCACCACCCATCCATCATTGATTTTGTTCCTTCTGATGATGATCAGCCCAACCGAGATCTATTGTCGATAGTGTCGACAAATAATGTTGGTATTGTTGCAAATTTTTGAGTGTGGTGGGATAGGCACCATCCTTGTCTTGTGTTTATAGAGGGTGCCCCCAGAGGGGATCTTGACCCATAGGGGGACATGCCACCACAGGCATTGCAGGACAGGTAGAGAGGGCGGTAGCAGGGTGAGGAGGAGGAGACATCATCACATAGGCTATGTAGTACCCCTCCATTTATGCTTATGTTTTCTGTTTGCATGTTTTCACACTGTTAGACTTTGGTACTTTGGTTTGGATATTTTGATCGCTAACTTTGAGCGACAATGGATTCACTATGTGATATGATGATACATTGTATGGTGATAATTAATTTCTGACATGCTTTGTACTAGCGTAGATATTTCCTTCAAATGTTATTGCTATATATATGTTTATGATGGATTAACTGTTATTTAACTTGTCAGTTTGTTGTGACGTGTATTGGTGTGGAGAACGGAGTTGCATCACTCGTTTGCGAGTGCCCTGTGATTTCCATGATTTTCTCCGCACGGTGTGCCTGTATAACGGATTATATATATATGCATGTTATTTGTTTGGTTGCAGGATTGTAGGTACATGACACCGACTCCACCTAGTTACAGGTCTGAGCGTGTCAAGACTCAACGGAAATGTTGATTGGGAGGTAGTAACATGGTTTATCCTAGTCTAGTCTTAAACCCAGTCACAGTATATTGTCAGTTTTAGTTTGGAGTCATTGGTGGTCTTGTTTGTCCCTGATTGGATCAATTGCTTTGAAAGGAAAATTTTGTCAATTTTATGATAGTTTGTTATTCTTTAATTTAATGTTTATTTAAATTAATTTTAAATGTTAAAAATAATTTTTACATTTTATTTAATTAATAAATTAGTTTGTTTGGTTAAGTAATTTGATCACTGCGATTAAAATTATTTAATTAAATAAATAAAATAAATAAATTAAAGTTATCTTAATTGTGTGAATAGATTTAAATTTGAAATTAATTTTTATGTGGGAAATGGTATTTTTAATTGTTAGATAAATAAAATAAATAAAGAAAAAGGGGAAATTTGTATTCTGAAATTTGAAAAATTTTAAATTCTTTAAAAGCATGCAAATCTTGAAAAAGAGAGGAAAAATAAGATTTACGGTAAGTTGTTAGAAGATATTTTCTTCTCGACATGTGTGCCAGTGGAATTTATTGTTTCTTGTTGAGGATTTTCTTGGAGGTTATCTAGGATTTGGGGAAAAATAGAAGATCACTTCTTCACGGGAAATGAAAAGAATAGGGTTCTGCAAGTAAAAGATTGATTTGTGTAAAATTTGTGATTTCCTCTGGGATTTGCTTAGTTTTTTCTGGAAGAAGCTTTTTGGATTAGTATTTGTTTTCTTTTGGGTATTGGTTTTCTGGAGAAGCTTGGAGGATTGCATGCAACAGGTAGCAAAGAATCTCCCCTTCAGATAGTTTTCAAGCTACAGGAAACAGGTTTTTCACTGGTTATTATTTAATTTATTTCTTTTGAAAAGTTTGTTTGAGAAAAGGATTTGTATTGTGAGGTATTGTTAAAAAAAACGTGTTTGTTTGAGAAAATAGTTTGTTATTAAATCTCTGTTCTTCTCGGCAATTTAGCCTGTAAAGAATTGGTTATTTCTTTGTTAAAAGCTCCTGTAGGAAACAGTTTGAGTAAGAATTTGTGAAGGAAATCATCTGTTTGGGGAAATACAATTGAAACCTCTGGGGATTAATTAGAATTTGAATTGGAAATTCTTGTGCGTATTTTCCATTAAAACCCTGTTGAAATTTTACAATTTCCCCATAAGAAAACTCTGTAGAATTTTCTAAAAATTCCCCATATGAAAACCCTGTTGAATTTTGTATATATATATTTTCATATACAAATTGGATTGTGAAACTTTATTGATTTATTTTTATTTGAAGAAATTTTATATTCTTTGAAGAATATTGTGAAAGTGCCGTACAGGAAAATTGGGGTTTTATTTTTTAAAATGAAACGAAATTTAATCCATAGTCGAAAACCAGTGAAAACACATTTTACACATTTTATGTAGCATTTTTAGGTTAATGGTTTTTGTTAAGGGGGCAGCGGGACTACCCCATAGCTGCCCCCATATGGGGCGACGGCTGTGGAGGTAGTCGACACTGCCCTCACAGGCAGCGCGCGGCTGTCACACAGCCGCCTCCCCATACGGGGAGGGCTGTAGGCTGTGAATACAACCGCGGCTGTATGTACACAGCATATTGTAAATCGTATGAAACCTTGTAAACTATAAAAAAATGAATGCAATTTCGAATATTTATTAATTCGAATGCAATTTCGATTTAGAGTTTTTTATTATTTAATAATACATTATATATATATATTTATTTAAATAAATTTTTAAATTCATATTTATTTTAATAAAGAAATAAGAATTTCTTTGAGTATAAATACATGTTAAGTATGAGATTAACTAGTACTTAAACATTATAAATGAAAAAGAAAATTTAGTTTTTATATTTATGTGAAATTGAGGAAGTTAAAATTAGAATAAATTGATGCAATTTCCTTTATTTGTATGAGAAAAGAATTACAATCAAGTTGTTATAATTTCTTGCTAATTCTTATTAAATTATTGGATTTAGTAAATCCAAATAGTAGATGTTTAGTTTTCCTGATTTGCTTTAAATTGTGTTTTCTTTTTATTGGGCAAATTGGGCATGTTTTAGATGTACAAGTCTTCCAGACAAGTGGTATAACGTGGGAGTTGTGATTGTTTAAGTAGAATTCTTGTGTTGACTAAGGTTGTGTACATGATTTTGCATGGTGTTTAGACACTTGGTTTTATGAACATAGACATTGATGTTCGTTATGAAAAGTGTAGAATTATATGTTGTATTTTTGTACACCTTGTTTACCTTAGTCAGGGAAACTTAAATTCCTTTGTTATGTTTAGGGGAGTGGCTCTGTGTGAGGGCCGACACACAAAGTGGTGCCAGGGTAACTTACAAAGAGTTAGTAAGTCAGTGAAAATTAAACAACACAGTAGTTAGATTAAAATCTTTAATTAGATTAATATGCCTCGCTTATAGACTCAAGAGCTAGTTCAGTATTGAGTATAAGATGAGAAGGCCTGGAATGGAAAATCGATATCTTGTTACTTTAAAAGATATTCAATTCCGCAATAGTTAGCATGTGGGGCCGGGTTTCGTAAGAGGTTACCAGGGTAACCCAAGTTGGGGGTCGAAACCTAGGAAGAAACACCAGGGTAACCTTTGCAACACTGTGATGACACTCCACCTAAAATAATAGTTTACCTTGTGAACTTAGCATATATGATTGTCTTAATTCTGGAAGCAATGTAACCATCAGTTAAGTATGTACTTGTGTCTAGGGTTAGTAGATTATGTCTAGGTAACCTTATTACTATCTCCTAGCACGGGGGGTGGACTTACGGGTACCACAAGGTTGGGTGGAACGTGCACCTTACTCTGTTGGGTCCCCAGTTTATGATCATGGCATCGAGAGCTTCATGGATGGAGAGCTTGTACTTGGATATATATGTACTTCCTTTATTGCATCATTGGAAATCTTGTATTTGAAACATCCCTCAATTTTTTATGAGGTGAACATTTGTAAAATGTAATTGTAAACTATTATTTGATCTACCTCATCTGAAAAATGAGTATTGTAATGTCATTTTAGATGCAATGTAAGAATCTTATTTGTACTTTATACTATCATGAATGGAATTCAAATGTTATGCAATGTTTATTCTTAAGTTTATGATAATTATATATATGTAATGCTAAATACTAAAGTCGTCTATGGAATCTCAAGTAGTGTGACGTCGCGTAACTTAGAGAATGTATGCAACTAATAAAGTTAATATTAATACTTTAAAAAATAAAATATTACACTTACATAGACAAATGCAACATTCCTTAGGTTACAAGACGGGGCATTACAGGCTAAGGTAGCGGCTGAGGAGGTCAGATCCTCCACCAACTAGCCCTACTCGTTGGTGCCACCCGCACCCATTGTTATAGTAGCAACAATGCTAGGGGCATCAGGAGCGACTATTGACACCAGCGACACAAGTCCTAGCATCCCTCCTCACCCTGACCCTACATGGCAGCCAATGGACCCAGGTATATTGAGCATGTGGTTTATATTTCAGTACTTTCAATTTTTCTTGTTTATGATTATTCCATGTGATACTAATGCTATTATTTTCATTTTGTGGTTGCAGATGATGCACAGGGATGGACTGGGTTGATGGCTTAGTGCATTTCAAAGGTGGCTCTTGACATTCCTATCTAGGGGACAGTTCTTGAGGCATACCGACCAGTTTTCGTGGGGCAACATGTCCACATTTTTGAGCTGATAGCGTGTTTGAGAACCACCTACAAGGAGCGGGGTGTAGAGATCGTACAACTAACTGCAGAGGTGACCACCATCCAGGGGCAGTGTGACCAGCTGTCGGGGGAGCTACATATGACACTTGTAAAGTGAGACGTGATAGTGACGAGGGCTGATGCCACTAAGCAGGTGTGTGACACCCTTCAAAGCCATCTCAATGACCTTGATAGGAAATCGACAATTGTGATCTTGACATATGCTCAACAACTGTGGCAAGAGTTGACGCAGGTGCAGATGAAAATATGCTCCTTGTAGGGAGAGATCATGGGGATGCAAGTAGCTCTATCCACATCGCACTCACACCGATCCAGGTCCATGACAACTATGTAGCCGCTCCCCAAACCACAGTAGTAGTAGCCAAAGCTGGAGGGCTCTGGGAGCCATGTGCCACAACCATAGGGTGATTTGATTTTTTGTACATCATTTTTGTAGGAAGACACACACACACACACATATATATTGTAGATCATTTTGTATAGTCATTGATACACATATTTAGTAGCCACTAATTTTTTGACAATAGTGGCTTGATACATGTACATGACATTTGATATATATACATATATATGGATTCTGATATCATGACATTGTGTATTTCAATGTGTATGCTTCTTTATTTTCTGTGTATGTTGATGGTGCAAATGTTATGTATATGGATGCATGTTTATACTAGATGCTAATATGATTTAATGAACACCCATGGATGTATGTTAATTAAATGTAATAATGATCCAACTGTCGTAAAATATGTAATGTAATACATGGATACATAGCATAGTAAGACACATGTATGTATATTTTTTATACACACCAACACACATGGTCATATCATAACACAATATTTTTTACAATGTGTTAATGAATAATGTCAATATATGCAGCGCTACTACCCTTAAGCTAGAGAAAACACCACACATATGACACGTTGGACTCTACGCATAGTATTGACGGAGATGAATCACATTAATGGGCTCTTTTAGAGGAATTCCATCCATAGACGATAATCTATAGGCACTTGAACCATACATGGATACGACAATGTAGGGGCCTAACTAGTTAGGACTGTATTTCCCTCTCTGATCAGGCGGTGCATTTACATTTCTCTAATTCTCATAAAGAACCAGGTCTCCCAACTTCAACTTAAAAGTTATAGGAAGCACACTTTGATTATACTATCTTGATAATGATCATTGATAAGCTTTAAGATGATTGAGGGCCTGTAATCGGCACTCGTCGAGTATCTCTAACTGATGCAAATGATTAGCTCAATAAGTTTCATCATCAATTAACCCTTTAAGGGAAACCTGCAAGGATGAAATTTCCAATTCTAAAGGCATGATAGCTTTGGCACCATACATGAGGTTGTAAGGCGTTGTTCCCATCGTCGTACGAACACTTGTATAATAGGACCACAAATTGTACGTTAACTGAATATGCCAATCCTTACTGTGCTTATTAACTATTTTATGAAGTATAAGATCAAGAGTCTTATTAGATGCTTCTTCCTGACCATTAGATTTCAGATAGTAAGGTGTAGAAAATCTATGTTAAATGTGAAATTTCTCTAAGAATTGCTTTACTTCCTTGTTCTTGAATGGCGTACCATTGTCAGAGACAAGTGTAGCAGGAAATCCAAAATGAGAAATAATTTTGTTTAGAAGAAACCTATAGATAGCTTCAGCGTTCATGGATCGAAGTGGAATGGCTTCGACCCACATCATGAAATAATATGTAGCGGTAATGATAAAGGTATGTCCCTTAGAAGAAGGAGGTGATATTTTTCCAATAATATCCAACCCCCAATTCACAAATGGCCAAGGAGAGGTTTGATTTTGTAACTCTTGTGCGGGTGCATGAATAAGACAACTATGCTACTGATGTTGCAGACATTTTTTAACAAAATCGAAGGAATCTTGTTCCATCATTTTCCAAAAATACCCCATGTGTATCAATTTCCTCACCAAGGATTTACCACCAAAGTGTCCACCCCTAGAGCCTGAATGGGGTTCTTTAAGGGTGAGAGGCATTTATGCTTTAGTGAGACATCAGAGAAGCAAGCCGTTATAATATTTTTGATAGAGAACATCGGATAAAATAACATAACGGGCTGAAAGATTTCGTATACGAGTGCAATTTCTCTTCGTCACATCATTGGGAAAGTTTCTAGTCTTTAGGTAGTTGTAAATATTAGAGAACCATTCTCCCAAGTCCACGTGAGAACACACAAAGGCATTAGATTCAGGTTGGTTTGAAACAATTGGGGTTCAAAGAACCTGAACCACAAAGTGGTATTCTTTTGCATCTTCATCTGAAGGGACCAGGGAAGTGATGATTGCCATGGCATCTGCATGTCTATTCTCCCTCCTAGGGACACTATCTATTGTGAAGGAAGATAACTGATTAAGAAAGGACAAAGCAAGGTATCAATATCGAGACAACTTACTTTTCTTAGCTTGATAGGTTCCTGTAATTTGGTTCACAATGAGCTCAAAATCACCTAGTATGTAGAGATGTTTTATCTTTAGTGCAATCACGACATGCAAGCCAAAAATGAGAGCTTCGTACTAAAAAATATTATTAGTACAAGGAAAGTCCAGTTGAAAGGAGAGAGGGACCGATTTACCTTTTGGTGACATTAGAACCACACTTGCTTTGGAATCAGTCTAACATCTCGACCCATCGAAGTACATCTTCCACTCGAGATCATAATTTGTTGCAAAAATTTTCTCATTGGGAAATAAGTCCAAACCCAAGAAAGAGTGAGATGAAGGAGCATCTATCAATTGAATGACAACAACTTGACCTTTTATTGAATTCTGAGTAATGAACTTTATGTCGAACTCAAAAAGAAACATTACCCATTTCACTAACCTCCCAACAAGGTTGGTACTGGAGAACAAATGCTTTAGAAGTTCACTCTTTACAATGACGTTTGTTTCGGCATGGAGACGATAGTGCCTTAACTTCTGTGTAGCAAAGACAAGAGCAAGGAATTGTTTCTCCATGGAGGAATAATGATTTTCGTAATCAACTAGAACACGACTAATGTAGTAGATTGCTCTCTCTTTCTCGACATCATCATACTAAGCCAACAAAGTTGCCAAGGTGTATGGTGATTTTGTGAGGTAAAGATAGACCAAATAGGCTTTGATTGACTCAAAAGCTTTTTGGCACTCTTCATCCCATATGAATTGAACTTTTTTCAACAAGCGAGTGAAGGGAATGGTACGATCATCCAATTGAGATATGAATCTATGAATCACCTGAATATTCCCTTCTAAGCTTTCCAATTCAGTAATATTCCTGGGCGGATGCATGTTAACAATAGCATCGATCTTATTTGTGTCGACTTTGATTCCACGGTGAGAGACTATGAACCCCAGAAGTTTGCTTGCATCTACACTGAAGACACACTTAAGAGGATTGAGTCTCATCTTATAGAGTTGAAGCCTCTCAAAAATAAGACGGAGGATCTTCACATGATCTTGACGAGTTATAGATTTCACCAAGATGTCATCAACATAATCTTTTAAGATCTTATGAATGAAATAGTGAAATATTAGTATCATCGCCCGTTGGTAAGTTGCTCCTGCATTCTTTAACCCAAAGGGCATAACCACATAACAAGAGGTACCCCAAGGGGTAGTGAAGGATATCTTGTACTGATCTTCTGGATTAATACAGATCTGATTGTAACTCGAGAAACCATCCATAAAAGATAACAATGCATGGCCTGTAGTCGAATCCATAATCATATCTATATTAGGCAATAGAAATTCATCATTGAGAGAAGCATTATTGAGATCATGAAATTCAATGCATATATGAATACATCCATCAGGGTTATTAACAACAACTATGCTCAAAATCCAAGGGGAGTAGTTGATTGGACATATAAAGCCTACTTTCAATAGCTTCTCTATCTCAGTCTTAACCATCAACGCCACCCTGGGATTGATCTTTTGAATTTTTTGCTTAACTGGCTTGGCATCGAGACATTGGACGATATTGTGAACCACTATAGAATCATCAATGTCATGCATGTCCTCATATGTCCAAGCAAAGATATTAGGATGGGAATGCAGGAGGTCAGAATGCTCTTTAGCTTCTTCGGAGGAAAGGCACTTCCCAACCTTGATCAAATTTTCAAAAGACTTAGGATCCATATATATTTTAGTGTTTTCTCCCTTAAGGAGAGAACTACGATCTCCAAGATGCATTATTGGAACATCATCACCCACGTTAGATAGAGGGTCTTCTTCATGAATACTTAAGAAAAATTCTCCAAAGTACACTTGTTTATGCAAATGATACGAGAATAATCTTTTGTGATGAAAGGGGGGAAAAGGGGAGTAGGCACCTAGGAATTCCCCAAGTGCTTCATTTGAAGAGAAGAAATCTAAAGGAACTTTCTTAGTCTGCCCCCTATCCTCTACCAACTCAGGATGGACCAAACTTAGTGGTTCAACCGAAATCATATTAACACTCCACCAAGTTTTTTGTTTAGATTATTCAATAGAGCATCCCAAACCTAGATAGAACTTTTGTGGCTTAAATTGGATGGGGACTTGGATTCCTTTCTCAATACACCCTAGGCATTTCTTCCCATAGCCATACTGAGAACCAAGTTCATATCCAAAACCATAATGAGTTTGTAAAACTTTGGGAGGTGGTGGCTCTACGTAGAGGGCTTCCTTCCACCAAATAACATCAGACACATCCACGAGATTGTTGATGTATCCTTTACTTGATTCACAAACATTAACCTCTTTTACAAGATTAGGGATACCCTCCTTAGTAAGGAGAGAATTGGGCTCCTAGACATGATCATATTTCTCTTCCTCAGTGGGAGCATCATCCACCTTTACATCAAGGGCATTCAAAAAATCTAGACGAGTGGGACTCGCTTTATATATTGCAATAAAGAATTTGGAGAATTCCAAGGAGCCCTAATCATCACCAAGGAAAGCATTTGATTCAGAAGAAGAGGAAGAAGAGGAGGGGGTGGACTTAGGAATTTTTTCTTTAGGTGATTCAAATTTAATGACGTTCACTTTAGGAACAACCTCCACAGAGGGTATCTTTGAGGAACATGCCATAGCATTAGTAGTTAAGGATGGAATACAATTCTTAAGAGTGGAGAGGACTGAAGCCCGACTAGTAGCTGCTAGCTCACAAAAGTGAATAGCTTTTAGATCAGCTTTAACCGTGACCACCCGATTATTTGTGATGAACTTTAAGGAACCATGTAAAGTAGAAGTTACAACAACCATAGCATGAATCCAAGGTCTTCCCAATAGAAGATTGTAAGATAAAGGGGCAAGAATCACATAAACCAAAGTAGGCAAGGTAATGGGGCTTAGTTGCAAAGGTAGTATTATCGTGCCTAGAGCTTGATGGTCAACGTTATCGAACCCATGAATGTACAAGGAAGAAGTAGCGAGAGAAGATGAATCAACTTTAATCTTAGGTGGCAGGTCAATACCGAAGACGTTGAGAGCCAAATCGGTGTCAACGAGAGTATGCCTAATTATGATATTATTAACATTAATTATAATCATCAAGGGGTTCACTTGTTTATGCACATCCAGAGGTAGGAGTTCTTGTGGATGGAACATGATATTTGGAAAATTCACTCGAATATGAGCCAACAATGCATTATCATCTGTAGGCCTAGCGGAGGCAGGCAAGAGGATCTTCTGCAAGGCTTCCTCAAGCATCTCCTGATAAACCGAAGTAGTCTGAAGCAAATCCCAAAGTGAGATATTAGCCAGAGTAACATGAAGTTTCTCGACAATATCATAATCATCTGGTGCTTTGATTGCAGGTTTAGGTGCTAAAGGAAGGCTTGGTTGAGAAGGAGGTAAAGAAGTAGGAATTTGAGTGGGTTGAGACGTAGGAACAAAAGGTTTTTGATCCAAGTTTTGTTTATTTCTTCTTAAAGTATTATATGTGTTCTCGACAACATTATAGGAAGTGGAGTCTGTAGATTTTACGAACCTTGACTACAAATCTGATGAATCATTTCGATATAAAACCCCATAGATAGAATAATCCTCCCTAGAAGAAGGGCTAGCTGAGGTCACATAAATGACGAGTTTCTTAGAGATTGGAGGAGCCACATAGACCACTACTACATTTATCGACTCCTCAACTTGTGGGGAGGGAGTTTCCTTGGAAGGTTTGTGGATAGAGGAGGGAACCTCTAAGAAGTAATCTAGAGCATCATCCAACATATTAAAATCTTCCTTAGAGAAAGTGTTATCATAAACATGGAAACATTGTAAAAATAGATCTGACATTGTTCACGTCATGTTCACCAAAATGTGAGATAAGAGGGATTCGTTGCACATGGGTCTCTTTGTTCTCAAGAGATCACTAGGGAACGAACTGCCCTTATCCACCTCAGCATAAAGAAATTGCAAGGGAAATAAGCACACATTAAATTTCATAGAAAACTAATCCAGATCTTGAGGGAGTGAAACTTTTGGATTTCTACCTCTGATAGAGGAGCTCTCGACCAAAGGACGAAAACATAGATTGAGGATGCTAGTGCAGCGCCCTGGCGTCCTAAGCAACAAAAAGCTCAGGAGCTTAGGCAGGCAGAATAAAGTCTCACTTCCTAATTCAGATCTAAGGTCTTTTGAATAGAATAATCAAATAGGGAATAGAAACTTCAAGTAAAGCACAAAGAGAACTCAGAGAAAACTTATTGTCAATTAGACATTCGAGTCTTCAATCCAAGCTTCGCCTTGTGACCTACACACAAAAGAATGAAGGGAAAAGGTTGGGGTTGTATAGGGGTCTTCCTTAGTCAAACCCCCATTTTGGTTTTCCCACCTCCATGGACAACTAGATAGAAAGGAGCACAAATGAAATAGACAAAGCATGTGGTGAAAGAAAAACCCGCTTCAAGGATAGAACCTGCACCACTAAGTAGTAAATGAACAAGTAGATAGGAAAGAGTGAGAGAGAGAGAGCATTACCCATAGTCCTAGACCCTCTATGAAGAACACAAATGCACCGTTGAGTGCTTGCTAGAGATTTGTAGTTGTTGGAGGGACCTCAGTATGGCATGAATTCACTTGTGAGAGTGTTGCTATCAATAATGAAGGGAACTCAAGAGCAAAAACTAAAGAGAGAGCTTGAATGAATGAATTGAACCCACAAGATGAGAGAAAATGAGGGGTTTTTTTGCATGCAAGGGTGGCAAAGAGCCATTACACCTGAAATCCTGACTATCAAGACACGTGTCTTGAGTCAAGATTCAAGATTCTTTGTTTTAGACTCATAAAAGTGACAGGACACTAGCGCACTGTGCAGATGTTCACGCATCGCATAGGCGTCCAAGGAATCATTTTTTGGGAAATGTGTCATTAGGCTTCTATTGCTTTTCCAATGGTCCTCATGGAGCTAGAATTTGTCAAATTCTGGCCCATGGGATTTTTCCATTAATGCTCTTAGGTGTCATGAATACTAGGCAAAGTGCTAAAATGTGGAATTGCCCCTAGGTGTAATTATGTGACATTACAATATGTATGCATCTACATCTTTTTAGTATTGTGTGGAGTGTTTGAATATGGTTTTTAACCAACCCATATACCATCTAGTCATCCAAATAGACTTCTATGAAGTCATGAATAAAATCTTTAAATATATTAACCATTATCTAGTTGAATACTACTGGAGCATTACTTAACCCAAATGACATGAACATGTACATAAATGACCCCCATTCTATGGAAAAAGTTGTCTTTGGTTGGTCTTCTTCTCTAATCTTCACTTGATGGTAGTAAAAAAATCCATCAATAAATGAGTATATTTCCCTTCCTACAAAAAATTCTAATATTTATTTTGTAAATGGAGTTGGAAAAGGATTGTGGATACAAGATTTATTTAGTTCCCTAAAATCAAAACATATTCCTATTTCACCGATCTTGTTTTGTACCACCATGGGGAAAATCCACTTTGCATCCTCAACTAGTTTTATGATTCTAGTTGTCAGTAACTTGTCCAACTCTATTTTTACTTTCTTTTTCATATTGGGATTGAGCCAAGATGGTCTTTTCTTTTGTGGTTTGTCTCCTTCCAATTTCATTTTCATTCCTCTAGCTTCTTCCTTGAGCCCTTTCATATATGTGAATGTACAAGGAAATAGTTCTTCATACTCAGATAAAATCTCAATTGCATTGGAAACTAATTTTTCATCCCAATAGTCTACAATTTTATCTAATTTAGGATTGTCAATAGATGCTATATTATCTTCCCTTAGTTTGAGAGGTTTTCTATAGTATTGATATTTAGAAACATTATGTAATTGTATTTCTCTTTCACCTTATTTTATTTGTATATCTAGTTTAGGATATGGGTCTCCTTCATCTTGATGTGTAATATAACATCTTTTCTTTCTAAGTGGAGTTGGTTTATACATCCACTCTATTGATTCCCATACCCCTTCTTTCTAATGGGAGGTGGAATTTGTACGTGTGTTTGTACATTATTCTCTTTGACTAGAATACATATAATTTATTTCATCCTCATTAGTGTAGTATGGATATTTTCATATTCATCCCAAAACGAGGTGTGAAAATTTTGTTGAAGTTCTTACCATTCTTTTATTCCAGTCCTTCTCTCTTGATTTATGTACCATGTTTGGACTATTGGTGTTAAATTCAAGTAGAAAAGTTGTATGTATAGCATGTTATTGTATTTTATTTTCCCCTTCCATGTGGTTATACATATATGTAATTTCTCCTCCATAGTGGTTGGGATTATAATATATTATCCTTCTTCTTACATGTATCTAGTTCTAATAATTCTATATTTAGGAGTTTTCCACTAGCATACGACATTGCATATTAATGTATCTTGCAGTGTTGCAATATGTAAATCTTCTTTTATAAAAAATTCTCCATCTCTTCAAAGTAACTATTTAGGTCATCAAGTCCTAAAAATATAAGAAATTTAATGGGTGAGATGCCCCTTTGGATGTGGTTTATATGTTTTATTTCCCTAGAGATGAGATTCAAGCTACTAGTTGTCTCTTCTTCTGGTGTTTTCAATCTATTATTCTTATTTGTAGTAGTTTTTGGTACCTTTTTAGGGTGTCTATATATCATAAATATATCGTAAATCCATATACCTTCTAGGAGGTCAACTTAGGTTCTTCCTGCATCCATGCATTTAATATATCCTCATTGTTTGTGTTGTCATCCTAACTTTCTAATTTAATTTCTCCTTTGCTATTAGGTTGCTCTATTATACCTATTTCAAGCAATTTAGAGATTGAATATATCACTTTTTTATTTTCTTCTCCATCCTTCTCCTAGGAAATCTCCTCTACATAAGAACTCGCTTCATTATCTCCAAAAAAAATATGAACTACTTTGATATCGTCCATAAAATATACTTCCTCTTTTCTAGATTTTACTATTCCGTTTGTATTAACAAGCCATTTCAATCCCAAAAAAACTCGAAATGTATTGAAAGGCTCTTTCATGGCTACTAATTCAAAATTAAATGTTAACTTCACTTCTTGCACATCAACTTCAATATTTTTCCATGTGCACTGATGAGACTAATTAATAGCTAGTTTTCTCTTACTTAGTTCATACTTTTTTAGACATTTCAAACTATTTATTTCATATACATTCTTGAACTTATATATCTTTTTATATCCTTCATGCAACCTAAACCATATTTTGATGTATGAAAATATAATTATAATATGTTAGTATTTGCATGGATAAATGTGTGAATGTGTATGAGACACTAGTAGAATTTGACAAATAAATGACTAGGTGACTAAAACTTTTAGTCACAACAACTAAAAATGACTAAATTCTACTAATTTTTTGCAACTCAGCTATAAATGAGTAAATAAATGACTAATTTGGTCATTGACTAAAAAATTATTTAGTCACAGAAAAAAAAAGAGAGTAAATAGTTAGTCACCAAATACATATTAGATAAAATTTTAAAAATGCATTTTATCCTATTATTGGCGCGATGTATTGCACACATCGATGTATTGAAACTTATTAGTGTTTATTCACGTTCATTGCATAAATATTCCTCACTTCATTCGTTAGTTGTAGGTTAGCTTGGCACTGAGGTGTTTTGATCAGTTATAACAGCTACTTGTATGGGCGATAAGGATTCAGAGAGGACCTAGAGACTTCTGAAAAGGCGGGCAAGGGCAACGAATTTGAAGTCGGCAAGGCCCTTTGTAGCGAAGTCAGATTTGGGGATGCCCTCTGCAGTGAATTCAGAGGTAATTCAAAACCCTCACTACATTAAACACAAAATCTATAGCTTTTTGATTGGCAACTTACAATAGTTACAATCTACTGCTCTTAATAATGTTCTTTTACAATCTTGCCACTATTCTACTTCATAATGTGTTCGAGCTAAATATAATAAAATTTGGGTGTTAGAAAATAGAATTTCCTCAAACAATTTTGATGCATTTTCACTGCAAGCACACCTTGTGCAAAGTAAACATGTGCTAGATTTACTCACACATCAGGCATCTGATGTTTCCTACTACAGCTTCTTGTACCTGTGTAAAAATTTCCTTTGCAATATCAAATTGACCCCTTTCAACTAGCATAATGGTTGCCCCATTTGCAACATAAACATTTCCTGGTCTTTGTTCCAACACTTTACAATACAATTCTCTATCCTTCTCAAGATGTTGTGCCTCCACCTTTGGATCCCTCCTCTCATTGTGAAAAGCTACAAAATAATTCCAATTTCCAAGTGAAATTTCAACATAAGAATTCTTTGCATCTGATTCACTTTATACAACTTTAATTGTTTCTTTTGCTTTAAGCTAGTCATTTGTTTTTAGTTCCATTTTTCCAAGAATAGATAAAGCATTTTATGATTTATTATCCACCTTAAGTGCATCCCTAATAAATTCTAGGCTTAGTTAGATCTCATTTCGAGCTTGGGCCATTGCTGCAAGATGTAGATATGCATCCACATAATCAAGAAACTTGAACAATATTAGCTTGTATAAAAGATTTAATTTTTCAGTATCATGTAGTTGTTCAAACAACCTAGCAAGATTAAATAGTGTTGTGAATTTATCCCATGGTAACTCAAGTGAAACACCACCTTCTTCTAGTCAATGGAAGAATTTCATATCCTCAAAGAGTACAAGAAAAAATGTAGAATTGGCACTAGGGATTTTATTTATGAATTCAACCCAAATGCCATTTCCTAATGCCTACATAAAAAATTGTTGAGCCAACTCTAGTTCATCACGCTCAAAATGAAGAACCCCAATGTTGTTTAACAATTGAATGGGCACTTCTTCTCTGCTCTTCTTCAAAAGATACTTTGTTGTCTTAAGAGAATCTAAGATTGCACTGGGGTTTGATGATATTAATAACTTACCCATCTTGATAAATGCATGGGAATCATGTGGATCTATGTGAGTTGTATTTCTTAATTTCCAAATCCTTCTCTTCCTACCCTTGTTGAGCATATATATGGCGTACAAATTTTAATCTCTCATAGCTCTCAAGGTGGACCTCCAAAACCTTTTCAAAATTTGAGATAGAACTCTTAAGATCTCCCAGCTTCAATTGAACCTGTCCACAAAATCCTATGGCCTCTAGCTTTCCTTGACTGATGTCATGTAGTAGTGGCCAGTGGTGTCATAATCACCTTTACTATGAGAATATCGTGCAAGATTATAATATGAATTATATTTCATGAGAGGGTGGTTAGTTGAAACAAGAGTTGTCTCAGTCAACTAAACCATAAGAAAATGTTGTCATGTAGTGAATAAAAAATGGTTTGCTTAATTTGTTGATGCCATTGCACAGTACGAGTATAATTCAAAGGCTCTATGCATATTTTTCATTCCTTCACGAACACTACCTTTTTCCCTAATTGTGAGAATCCTACAAATAAAAAATGCACAAAACTGACCACAAAGATTTATGTAGAGGCATAACATCATTTCCTAATGCCTCCATAAAAGTTTTTTGAGCCAACTCTAGTTCATCACGCTCAAAATGAAGAACCCCAATGTTTTTTAAAAATTGAATGGGTACTGCTTCTCTGCTCTTCTTTAGAAGAGACTTTGGCATCTTAAGAGAATATAAGGCTGCATTGGGGTTTGACGATATTAATAACTCACCCATCTTGATAAATGCATGGGCATCATGTGGATCTATTCAAGTTTCCTTTCTTAAAATTTCCAAAGCCTTCTCTACCCACCCTTGCTAAGCATATATATGGTCTACAACTTTTAATCTCTCAAAATTCGCAAGGTGGACCTCTAGAACCTTTTCAAAATTTGAGAGAGAACTCTTAAGATCTCCCAGCTTCAATTGAACTTGTCCACAAAATCTTGTGGCCTCTAGCTTTCCTTCCCTGATGCCATGTAGTAGTGGCTAGTTGTGTCATAATAACCTTTACTATGATAAGATCGTGCAAGATTATAATATGAATGAGATTTTATGAGAGGGTGGTCAGTTGAAACAAGAGTTGTCTCAGTCAACTGTTCCACAAGAAAATGCTTCCCTGTGAAGAAAAAATGGTTTGCTAAATGACTCAATGCCATCACATAGTACGGGTATAATTCAAAGGATCTACGCATATTTTCCATTCCTTCATGAACACTACCTTTTTCACTAACTATGAGAATCCCATAATTAAAAAGTGCACAAAACTGACCACAAATATTTTTCCCCATTTCAAACAACAAAATTGCCAAAAAAATGCATTTAAAACCTACAAAAGAATACAAATAAAATCACGATGATTTTCGCACCAAAAAAAAAACATGAGACCATAGCTTGTTGCTTACTATTATGCTTTGATAGATTTTTTCCAAGCATCCATAGCTTTTTTGAAATCACTTGTTTTAGGATTTTAGCCATAGCAGCAAGGCAGTGAACTGTTTGATAAAATGCTTTGGTAGACATGTATGAAAAATGTGATAGCATAGACAAGGCAATGAACTTTGGAAAAAATGCCTCAAAGAAATGTGGTCTCATGTTGATGGAATGCCATGATGAATTCCATGAAAATCGAATTGTTATGGATTGTCATGGCATTCCATCACCATGAGACCACATTTCTTTGAGGCATTTTTTCAACCAGTTCACTGCCTTATCTATGCTATTGCTTACTATTATACTTTGATAGATTTTTTCCAATCATCCATAGCTTGTTTGAAAGCACTTGTTTTAGGATTTTAGCCATAGCAACAAGGTAGTGAAATGTTTGATAAAATGCTTTGGTAGACAATATGTATGAAAAATGTGGTAGCATAGACAAGGCAGTGAACTTTTTGAAAAAATGCCTCAAATAAATGGGGTCTCATGGAATGCCATGACAAGCAAATGCAATTGGCAGCTGCTCCTAGTTATTAGTTATGCAATGTGAAGTAATTGCATAATTGCTTAGGTTGACTTTGTAAAAAGTATATTGTAATTGAATTTTTTTCATCTACCAACATCTAGTTATTAGTTATGCAATGTGAAGTAATGCTTTGAGTTTGAAAGATGTGCAATGCAATGTAATAAGCAATTTGAATATAAACTACAAAAATCTATTTTTTGTAATTCATTAGTTAAAATATCTATTTTATTTGCTCTCTATAACTCTACTGCTATGTAAATGCCTTTCAATTAAAAAAATAGTTTTTGTCTCTTAGTCTACAAATTTTTGTTGCTATGTAGAACATTACAGATGGATCAACGTTGAAGGTTGACTAGGGATCAATACCATACATTTTATGAGAGAATAGTTGATGAGAGGGACATGGAAAAATATCCATGTCCATGTAATGGTTGTCTTGGTGGAAAGGTGAAAAAAAGAGGTCAGATTTATCGACATATGATAAGATATGGGCATAGTGGTATAAGCCATTGGAATATCAATTATTATGAAGATATGATAGAATGGTAGAGTGTGAGAGATGAAGAGGTAACACAAATAGATGAAGTGGCACCAAACATAGATGAAGAGGCAACAATGTTAGACAAAGGGTTTGAAGTTGATAGAATGCTGAATGAGGGTCTAAACAATGATTGGGCCAAGTTGATAGAGGATGCTTCAAATCCTGTGTATGCTAATTGCAAGTTAAGTCCTTTGACAACAATCCTTTAAATTCTTAACTTGCAAGTGGTGTTTGGTTGGAAAAATGAGAGTGTAGATTAGTTATTGGCATTATTAAGTTCATTGTTACCACCTGACTCCACATTTCCAACAAAATGAAGTCAATATAGAAAGGAAATCACTAAGCTAGGATTAGGGTATGAAAACATCCACACATGTGTGAAAGGTTGATTATTATTTCTCAAGAATCTTGCAAGTGAGAGTGAATGCTTGAAATGTCATGAAGCGAGGTATACACAAGGGTTGAAATCAACTGTGGTTCCTAGAAAGGTTTTTTACCACTTTCCAATAATCCCACGATTACTTTGAATGTATAGGTGTAGAGACATTGTTGAACTTATGCAATGGCATGCCCAAAATAAGAGTGCTGATGGAAAACAAGGACATGTGCCTGATTCTAAGACGTGGATGGAATTTGATAATAGATGGGTTGGTTTTTCTCAAGATCCTCGTAATATAAGGTTGGGTTTGGCTCTAGATGGGGTGAACCCATTCTCAGATCAAAGTACTAAATGGTCAACTTGGCCAATTTTTTTAATAAATTATAACTTGCATCCATGGTTAGCAACTAAACCATTTTTCTTAATGGTATCATTGATTATACCGGGAAAGAAAAGTGACTTTAGATACAATTGATGCTTATTATGAGCTAATGGAATTGTGGAAAGGAATTGAAACATTTCAATCTTTAAGGGATGGCCATTCAATCAAATTTAGTTTAAGAGCTTCCTTATTGTTTATGATTCATGATCTTCCTACATATAGCACATTGTTTGGTATCAATGTTCATTGATACCATGGATGTCATGCTTGCAACTTAAGGATTTTGTGAGGCACTCAAGAATTGTGTGTAAGTGTACTTATTGTGGACATTGTGCTTACCTTAAAATGGATCATCCATATTGTCAACAAAAAACATGGTTCAATGGTCAAGAAGAGAATTGTGAAGCACCATTGCTAATAACAGGGGATTCCATTATTGAGAATGGACAAAAGAGAATGTCATTTATTGAAAATGATGGGATTGCTAGTAGTAGATATGTCCATGTAATGAAAGCGGTGTAAAAAGGTTGTGCATATTCTATAAGTAGCCATACTTTAAGGATATAACCATTAGGCATACTGCTGACTTTATGCATACCGAGAAAAATATAGCCTATGATATTATAGAAACTCTTTTTGGTGCTTTTGATACTATTTCATCACGTGAATACTTTTTCCAACTAAAGACTCATTGAAATATTTAGGTTGAAAAATATAATGATGATAAAATATAGAAAACCTAGTGCTCCTTATGTCTAGACAAAGGAACAACGTGCACAATTCTTACAATTGATGTCTCAGATTTTCTTTCCCACTGGATATGTAAGTAGTAGTATTATAATCCAAACTAACATTAATGGCTTAATAGGCCTCAAGACCCATGACTATCATGTCATAATGGAGAATATTTTAGCTATTGTGGCAAATATATTAAGTTTGGCAAAGGGGCCAAGATTGACAGTTATAAGGTTGGGCCTAATATTAAAGAGAATGAGTTTACATATATTAGATCCTTAGAAATTTGATAGTTTGAGGGAGGAGTTTGTTGAAGTCCTTTGTCTATTGGAATGGGAATTTCCACCATCAATCTTTAACATATCTATGCATCTTTTGATATATCTACAATATGAACTAAAGCATTGTGGCCCAATAAGAACAAGATGGATGTATCCTATAGAACAATATATGAAGGTTTTGAAAAAAATTGTTAGTACGAGGGAAAAATCGGAAGGCAAGATGTTTGAGGCATATTCAATGAAAGAGGCCACGGGATTTTGCACAAAATATATGAAGGATTTTAAAAATGTTAATCAGTGTATATGGGATGATGACGAAGAAGATACAATTGTAGGTGAAGTATTAGAAGGAAATGGATGTCACTTCAAGCTATCACATCAAAAAAGAAGTGTGATACATACCTATATTCTTCAAAACACATATTCATTTGATAAGTGGCACAGGTACAAAAAAAATTACACAATAATTTATTTACTCAATTGCATTTACACATTTATATTATCAATCTTACTATTTGTACATTAATATTCTATGTAGAAAATATGAAGAATACAATCAAGCTTGGATGCAACATCGACCTCAAAAGTGCAGACGTCATGTTGATTTGATTGGAGGTGATTCTTTTCCAAAATTTGAAGAATGGATTGCTAATGCAGTCAGTGATGCAAAAGAAGAAGGTCAAGATATAACAACAAAGGAAAGTGAGCTTTCACAATCTCCACATTTATGGGCTACCCGTTTCAGTGGAATGTGGGCCTATGGTAGTCATTTAAGAGTGGAAGAAAAAGACAAAGGAAAGATAAATTGTGATTGTGTTGTTAATGCTGAATTTCTTCATGTAACTAAGAAGAAAATTTATTTTGGATTCATCCAACAAATTATTCTAGTGGACTATGTTGAAAATAGTCCTATATTATTAAAATGTAAGTGGATCTGACCATATGTAGTACAATTTGATGAGTATGGATTTGTACGCACAAGTATAAGACAATTTTTATCAGAGACAAATGAGCCATATGTTTCCCCTCTTCAAATTAACCAATCATTTCTAATTGATGATGTAAGAAGACCAAGATGGTCAAGTGTGTCATTAAAAAAGAGTCTCATTCAAAATGAAAATTCATGGAAGTTGTTGATATAATGCCTGATGGGCAATATGTTAATTTACAAGAAACATTCGAAGAAGTGGATGAAGATGATGATGGAGTGTTTGAAGAAGACATTTTGATTAACAATGAAGAGATTGGGAGAGAGAATGCATTGAATTTCACATATGAGGATGAGGAAGAAAATCAAGCAGATGCAAACACAAATGATAAGGATTTTAATCTTGCTAGAAATGTAGATGATTATGATGATGTTTTGTCACCTTAAGAGGTTAGCTTGTCACCTAAATTTTGGTTATTTTTATGGTGTAATTTATTATTGAATGTAATAAAGATCTGAGTATAGGTATGCTTATTCACCGTTGTTTTACTGATACATTTCTGAATGTAATAATCATTATTCAGTCGGTACATTGTATACAAAACTTGAGATGTTCACTGCTGATTTGGAGTGCATTTAAGGTTAGGTTCAATCATTCTTCTTAGTTTTCTTACTTTGGTTGAAAATTTGAAATTAATTTTGTTTAGTTAGAATATAATTTCTTGTATGTCCTATATGTTTTCTAGAAGCAAACACATAATGAACATCTATGATTTAATAATACATATAGATATCTTAACATTAGGTGAACTAAGCCTCCTTACTACAAACAAAGAAATGATCTCTTAGGTCTGGCTGATACTAGAAACTAAAATTGAGAAATTGTAAAATAAGAAAATTGTTCAATCTTTTCAATAAAATGATATCTAAAATACTACATTCATAATAAAATCCAATACCGCACTACTACAACAGTCAATAGAGGCATGTGCAGGATGGTGGGACATATAGGTCAATGTAAAAATGCTTCATGGAATTCCACGACAACCAAATATGAATACAAGGGGGTGGTGGTGAGAACATGTTAACAACTAAAGTAAATTGCAGCCCCGCAAGGGGTAAATAGTGAAACTACAGTATGGCGGTGAACAATCACTCAACCACTAGAATTAACCCACTGTCCCGCGAGAGTCCAAAGGGGTGTGCGCGGGGTGTCGGTATTGCTAACCCTACCATAACATGACCCCACAATGGTCTTGATATGATAGAGCGGTATGGTGGTGAACAGACACTCAATCGCTAGAATTAACCTACCGTCCCATGGGAGTCCAAAGGGGTGTACGTAGGGTGGCGGTACTACTAATGCTACCCCATAGTGGTCTTGAAATGACAAAGCGGTACTATGGTACAAGTTTTCAAAGCATTTAATGATTACACCATTTGATTTCCCAAGATCAAAGGCATGTATTCAAACTCAAAATATGGGAAAATTCTGAAATATTTTGCACAAATTGATATTAATAGTGAGGTGACCAAGCTCAGCAACAAATATTACTTGGGGCTCGACAACATTTTGGAAATCATTCACATAGCTCAGCATACTAGAGGCAAGGGAGTTCAAACAGGAAGACTCTGCAACTACTATTTCACCAGGTAAGTTCACATAAACCCTCTATAGCAAGTATATAAGAATTGAATTTTCTTCTACAAGTAGACACTTAAAGAAATCAAGTAGGACTAAATTCTTCATCATGCCACCCAAAAGAGGTCAACTTGCGAGTAAAAAGGAAGAGTCCACAGTTTCTAAATCAAAGAAGAGGTCCCTACAACAATCCATTTTAGATGTGTTACCTAATTCTGTAGACAAAGGATTCAAAAAAGTGTTTAAAGATACAACCCATGATTGTAGAGACCCAATTATCCTTATCTTAGGGTGGGATCTTTTTTGGTACTTCTATGAAAAAAGGGATGACAAGATTCCAATTTTGAATCCTTGGACCTTAGATTTGGCCAAATTGATAGTCCCAAATGTCTTTGTATATGTTGATTTTATTAAAGTATTGGCACAATATTATCACCCGACTACCAGGACTATAAGAATGCCAGATGGTTCACCATTAGTGGTGCTGACTAAAGAAATAATTATAGAGTGTTTTATGTTAAACAAGCAAGCTATCACTAAGATTGACTTGGACAAAAGTGAGGATAATTATAGGAGATTGAGTAAAACCTACAGGAGTGATGAACTTCCTTTACACATGAAAAGAGGTGTAAACAATAGGAGGATACCTATCTACCCCTTCCAAATTGAGCCATTTTCCATAGAAGACTTCCAAGTATATTTCAAAAGAACTTATTTTTCTTTGTGCTAAGTGATTGGAATAGATGCTGAAGAGAGGATGCCAACCTATCTCATGATGATGGTAATGAAGATACAAAATCCTGAAGTCAACATTGAGTATGAATTTATTGTTGAAATTGAGAAAGGGATACATGAGTGATTTCTTCAAGTAAGAGAGAACTTAGCTCCCATCACTTTCAGGAAATACTCTCTACTATGCCATTTAATATTATACCAAAACATAAATAGATGGACTAAAAGAATGTGTTTGGGAATGACTGATGATGAAGGGAATAGATTGCTTGTACAAAAATAGTGTTACATTTGGGATAGTAAATGTAAAAATAGTGATTATGTAATATTTCATGATGATTTCGTAATAAAGGTCATGACCGCTCTTGGTCATATTTCACCAAGATTGCCTAATAAAATCATGCAAGTATTAAGACCTTTAACATTGAAGCCAGAGTAGGGACACACTCACAATTTCGGTGACTGATTCTTCTTAGTAGACCAAACAGTAATAAGGGTCTATGGGTGTCCTCAAGCCCCACATGTTTTACCTAAATTTGTTTCTATTTGAATTGAATTTTTAGACTTTATGTGGCAAATGTTATGGATGGAATAGGATATTATGAAAAGACAGAAAATAGAACATTCATCCCTGACCTAATTGAATGTGAGGAGCTATCTGTAGGGTCTGACACTCTTGAAGAACTACAAAACTATTTGAAGATGGGCTATTCATTGAAGTCAGAAAGGGTCTTTGATCCTAAAGGGCATATTAATTTTATAAAGCAGGAACTTCTCACTAAAGCTGGGATTATCCATGTAATGGATTATGAAGAAGATGTAATAAGAAATTGCTTTACACCTAATGAAGTTTTTTAGAGGAAGAGGAAGTGGGAAATAATAAAGAGGCTTGATGAGGAGGAGAAGAAAAGGGACATTGGATTCCAAGGATTCTATGTTGAAGAAAAGGATCCTATCAAAAGGATGAACGCAATAATTGAAAACTTTGAAAGATTATATGTTGAACCAAAAAAGAAACTTGAGGGTTAGTCTTCAAAACCCTCCAAGCTACCCATCAAACCAAGTGGTATTGTAATCAAAGAGCCTCTACAAAACACTGTCATAATACAAGAAGAAGCATTCCCTGAGCAACCAAGTCCTAAAAGGCAGAAGACACATGGAGTTCCCCCCTTAGTGGCATATGAAATAAGTGAAGGAAGTAGGGGATGTTGAAGAGGTAGTTGATGAACTTTTGAATTTTAAAGATGACGAAGTTGATCAGCCACTGCCTAAGCTTGCAACTTATGCTCACAAACTACAAGAAAGAGTGGATGTACATGGGAATAATGATCAAGAAGTGCATGATGATGAAAGGGTGATTGTTGTCCTTAGATTTATTGAAGATGATGAATTTATTCAAACTCTCAAGTTTAGGGATTTTTGGTTTAAAATGAAAATGAAAGAATTTGAGGAGAGACTCCAAATTAATAAGATGGGCACTGAGGAGTCACTACATGACCATATTTTTTCCCAAACTCTTGAAGAACTCAAGATTAATGAAATTATTGTTAGCCCCCAAGAAGCAAGAAAATTGGTCTTAGAAAGAAATATACTAATTATTCCTAGGATGGAGTTAAAATACATATTATTACTAGATCAAGTAAGAAGCCAAGAAGATCCCATGTTGGTTTTTGAATTCAATTCAGATGAGGGAATGAGTGGCAAAGGTTACAATCCAAGACTTGAAACCCTAGCCTTTTGGACAAAGAAAAAGAGAACAAAAAAACCAAGATTGCTACTATGACACATTAGTATTGGAGGCAACTACTATGACAATGCACTCAATAATATTTACTAGGGATGTGGTTAAAGCTATGGAGCTTAGATTGGAAGAATATGAGAAAGCATAGACTGATTTGAATGATGAAGTGAATAGGTTATTCATAGAAAATGTGAAATTGAAAGAGCAGTTGAAGGGAGCAAGTCCTTTCCAAAGCACTGAATTAACAATATACCGACTCCCTTCCATCCAAACTGATACAGGTGCAATCACTATTGAACAAGTAAATGTGATAAAACAAAGAAGTAAGAAGTTGAAAAAGACTAATGAAGAAACAAAGGAAAGAGAAAAGAGAGAAACCCTCAGGGTATTAGAATAGATCTTGGAGCATAGGGTTAAACTAATTGTGGAAAAATTGGAAAATATGTATGAATGTTATGTCTCCTTGTCACAAGCAGTTGATCAGATAAAGGGCCATGTACCTATATTGGACCCCTTATTCAAGAAATGACAACTTGTACATCACACCTTAATGACTTTGTATAGAAATTTACAAAAGGAGTGTTGAGGCCCCCACAAATTTAAAGCCTACTAAGAAAATGGTTTGAATGGTCACAGATGAATTTTATTACATATTTGCAGAAGACCAAAAGATCAAGGAATTAATGGATTCATTTCACACACTAAAGCTATGGTTTGTGCCTAAGATACTGAGGTATGGTGATCAACTGAAAGGCTCCAAGGATTGGATAGATGAGTTTAGCAAAATTATTCCCAAATACCTCACTAATTTACAGAAGGATGGTGACAAATATTCACCACCTCAATTTAACCTTGGATGGAATAATTGCACTCGATGTTGGATACTCAAAATTCATCACAGATAGCAAAGGGTTATTAGGAAACAGATGGAAGAGTCACTTGGCCAACACACAAAAAATCTAGGAGTACAAATGGCCTCATGATTATACGGTGTACCAACAGGGGCAGACATATCTAGCTCCCCCAAAAGAATAGGCCTTGTAGTGAAGTGCCAAGCCTTGTAGATACTATCATGGAGAGAGGACCTTGCTAGATCTGAATGGTCATGGGTACCTTATGATGAGTAACAGACTTTTGTATCTTGCGAGTGCTTTGGACTTCAACATCTGATCATTTCTCTTCACTTCTCATCTTTCATTTCTTTTATGTAATCCTATGTAAACAACGATAATTAAGACTTTTTGATTTATGTTAAAAGTGGGTAACTAAAAAGACACTTTTTGACATGTTAGTCAGGAAATTTTTTTGAAATGTATTGTAAAATCTTTTTGAAGATCAATAGAATGAAGTTATAATTGGTGGTCGAATTCTGGTTTCAATTATTTGTTGAAGTGAATTAATGAATGTTATCTTGTTGTCTCCAGTTTGATATTTCCTTGTTATTTAAATCAATATATCAAGGGTAATTTGGTTTATAAAAACAATTTTTTTGTCAAAAAATTCATTTTGTACTACATTTTGGTGTCAAATCTTTGGTAACTATGGTTAGTTTCATTACATTCAAATTTTGAATTCTAGGAAATTATATATAGTAAATAGATTGATGGTTGTTTGGATAGTGAAATTAGCTCTCTTAGAAATTAACTGAAATATCTTGTCTTGAAATATATAGAAGGATTATTTTAATTAAAGAGGATTTTGTGGTTATTTTTCCAACAATGATTAACAATGATTTTACAGTGCAACTAGCTTGCTATTTTCATTCAAGATACAAGTCATGATCAAAGTCAAGCACATACTAAGAAGATGGTACTCTACTTCAAAACCTCAACCTCACTTAGTGTAGTCTACTTACATGGGGATATTAAGGAAGTTGTTAATCAATTAATATACATCATTTGTTGTTTGTGAAGGAGAATTCTGTGAGATCCAATATGGGAGTGGATCAATATCTGATTTCTTAAGTAAATATGATGTCACAGTTAGGAAACTTGTTGTGAAACATTAGGTTAGTAATTTTTGGATGTTAAGGCTTCCCAGTTAGATATCAAAGATATTTTCTCATCAAATTAATTTGGAATTTATGTATAAATGGATTCTTTCATGGTGCAGGTCTTTACGGAGATAACACATGAGCTAGGGTTGACATTTTTGTTGTCCAAGTCTGATGGAATTCTTGGGCTTGGTTTCCAAGAATTTTTTTTTGATAATGTTGTTCCAGTCTAGTTAGTGTTGATAACATTCATTCTATAATTTGTCAACTTCATTCTATAATCTGAGTGTATCACCTTTCTTAAATTCTGAACAAGGTTCTAAAATCAAGGGTTCAAAATGCATATTTCAGGCCTATGTTGAACACTCTGTTTAAGGAATTTTTTGACAAGGCTACAATTTTTTAATTGATTTATCTTTTTGTTGTGTTTGGACTTACTTTTGTAAAATTACAATATACAATGCACTTTTATTCTTTCTAAATTGACACTAATAGTAATTTTGTTGGTTCCATTGAAGCACAACTTCATTCATGGCAAAAAAGGCAGCACCCTGTTGCTCATATTAGATGGCACGTTGCATATAAAGGAGGAAAGATTCTAGTTGGGTTATTGTTGACTGCATTGAAGGAGAGAGCTTCATATATGGGACATGATCAACACTCTCCTTGGATTCTACATGTTATAGCTTGCTCCAGGAAGATTTTCCATGTTGTAGAAGTTTTAAGAGATGAAAGGGGCATGTTCTCATATTGAAGGGCTTTAAGCATGCATTTCCATCATTGCAGAAGTTTTTTGGAGAAGTTTCTTTTTTGTAGTCATTTCTATGCAATATTGTAACTTAGATTTTTTAGTCTTATGACCAAAAATGACAATTGTAATACTCTATTTCTAAGTTGTAACTAGAACACCTTTCTTTTATTAATAAAGTTCACCGATTTTTCCTTCTCAATGGTTGTCTTATTGTGTGAAATTGATGATTGATGTGTATTTCTGTGTTTTATGTTTAAATCCTCAAATATCAGTCAATTAAAATGACTAAATATACTACTAATTGACATCAATTAATAATTAAATTGACTAAATATATTACCAACTGACAAAAATCAGTGAACAGTGAATAAATATGACTAGATATATGACCTGTGAAATCAGTGAATAAAAATGACTAAATATACTACCAAATTGATCAAAATGATGATTAAAATTAATGACTAAATACACTACCAATGCAAAAAAATTAGTGAAAAAAAAGAAGTAACCAGTTAACAAAAATCAATGACTAAATATATTAGTGAATTAAAAAATGACTAAATAAGTGACCAGATTACAAAAATCAATGACTAAATCAACAACTAAATAAGTGACTAGTTAAATATATCAGTGAATAAAAAATGACTAAATGAGTGACTAGATTATAGCAATCAATGACTAAATCAAGGACTAAATATATCAGTGAAAAAAAATGACTAAATAAGTGACCAAATTACAACAATCAATCACTAAATCAACAACTAAATAGACTACCAAATCAATCAATCAAAACAACCACTAAATGACTAAAAATGGTTTAGTCATCAATCTAGTAGCATTATATATGACTGGCAATAAACTACTAATGGTCACGTGACCAAGTTCAGTCATTTATAAGCAGTTTTTTGTAGATTTTTCAGTAGTTTATTGTTGTTTCTGTACTAGTGAGATTCAATATGAACCTATGTTTGATTCATGGTTATGTATAGGCGTGAATTTGTACCCCCCCTTGCAAGTTCCCCTTTTACACCCTTCACCTTAGGAAAATCAAACCTGACAATGTAATTCCACATCCTCTATCCATACTCCATCCACTTGGCACTTGTCTATAGTGTCGGTGGGGGAATTTATGTCGGCGACACACATGCGATGTGAAGACGTTTGTGTGGCGCGTTGCCATCCTGACAGGATTCCTACCTCTAGAATTTGTAGAGGTGTTACGTTCACCATTGGGGCCGAATTGTAACATATCTACACCCTTCAACCAACCTTTGAATGGCTCTTTCCCTCCGAAGTTCACCTAAAATGACTATCTCCCATTCTCATTCATTCCTCTACACACTCTTCGATAGTTTCTTTACAATCCTTACATTCTCTCATACTTCTTGGCTACTTGTTGCACTATCAACTACACCACTCCAACATCACAACATTATTCACATCTACCACAGAAGCTACAACTTGATGTCTTACGAAACTTCCTTCGACACTGCTTTGGCCACGTCGACTTTGCCACAGTTGTAGACTTGCATTCCTCTCTCATTGGCCTTGAGTGCCTTTGGTCGAGGGTGGTATTATTTTCCTACTATTACATTGTTGTTGGATTTGAGTAGCATAGTGCTTCTTGTAGTATTTGGTATCCTTTATTTTCCAACATAGTTTCTTTCTCACTTTTCTATACTATTGCTATACTAGTTGTCTGTGGAGGTGGAAACACCAAAATAGGGGTTTGACTATGGCAAGCCCCAAAACAGCCCCAATATTTTTCCTTTCTTTTATGTGTTTAGGTACTTGTCGAAGAACTTGAACTTTTGTGAGTTTATTTCTCACCACCTTTGTTATCCTCTCTTTCATAACATTCCTTACATTATCTTAGTCTCTTTGTTATATCTTGATTTTTCCATTGCAGTAAACCTTTAGCTAAGTTGTTTAGTGGGTTTCTGTTATTCTATCTATGTCTTTTCACTATCTATCCATACAGATTCCAGTGCACTTGTGAGACGCCAATGTGCCATGCTATCATCCCTATTGTGCGTTGTTGTCCTCTAGCAGAGGGTTGATAGGGCCACAATATGAGTGCTAGAAACTTGCTCGCTTAGTCCAAACCAAACTCTTGGGTTAGTAGAGTGATAGAAGCACTGAGAGTGCTCTTCATTCTTTATCCTTAAATATCATACAATTCCCTAAAAACATGCGTGGTTGAGGTAGATTAGGGAAACCTTCAACTCTCGGCTCTCTATGACTTGGAGTCGTTGAATGGTCAGTCCCCCTCCTCTACATTTTGGTGAACCCCATGTGAACAACGACTATCTATTCCTTTGTGTCAAGAATCTCTCCCTCACACTCGGCTATCATTGCAAACTTAGGTGTTGTGGGGTTTTATGAGCATCACAACCCATTCTATGACCTTCGGGTACATTGTCAGAAGAAGTGTATGACACTTATCAATCGATATGACGAAGGTCACTACCGGCTTTACGACAGGCTTTACTATTGGTCATTTTTATCAAGAAGAGGTTTCAACAGCCGAGATGGGTTTCGCTGATGAGACCACTTGTGTGCCCACTCCTCCAACATCCCCTACAACCTTGTTTGTGGATGAGGATGAAGTTCTACACATTCCTGCGGAACACCTTATGGCATTAGACAAAAGATTGTTAGATCTCAGGAATCATTTGGAGAAAGTACTAAATATGGCAAGAGCCACTAGGCTTGTTAATGAGGTGAGATACATGTTAGGAAAATATCAGACAAGCATGGAATTCTTACACGGCCTCACTGATCTAACTGAAGCATATATCCCTTCATATAACACTAGATCAGGTACTACTCGAGGGATGGTGCTTGATGCCTATGAGAGACAAATAGGTGTCTCGATACCTATAATGTTCATATGCATGGATGAAACAGGCCCTATGATTAGTGTTTCCTTTGCTCCTCAAACATACCGCACAATCAAGACAAGTAGAATATCTGTTGGCTTTAGCTTCACTCCTCCTAGTGCCCCTGTTAGGAGGGCTCCAGTGGAATAAGTGGTGGTGGTTTTGGTAGTGATGGTAGTGCCGGTAGTGGTGTCGTTGGTAGTCATAATGGTAGCTTTGGTGGTGGTCATGGCGGTGGCTCCAGCAAGGGCCACAACGATGGTCATAGTGGAGGCCCCGATGGGGGATCAAGAGGTGGTTCTTGTTAGAGTTACCATACATTAGCTAATAATTAATTAATCTTTAATTGATTATTAGTCTAATTTATTGTCACAAGCTTTAGCTAAACTTAGGAATGCTTTATTAGTTGAGCTTATATTAGATCATTATGCTACATCTCATGTGATGTTGAAACTTGTCATGATCTGATCCCTTTCTCATTTAGGGATTTTCTCTTATAAGCATTCAACCCTTATTGTAAATCACTCGGATAATATTCACGGGAAATATCACGACTTTCATATCTTCTTGAAAGCTTCTTTTGTAACTTTTCCTTGTTGATGAATATAGCAATTCTTGTTTTCAGATCTCTTACGTGGAAGGTGTCTTTGTTTGTTGTTTGATCCTATGGCCATCAAATTTAGGCTCATAGTTTTGCTACGACGGCCATTTGGCTGTCAAATTTAATGTTGTGAACTGTATTTTTGCACTTTGGGAGTTGTTTTTCTTCCGAAGGCCATAAATTTTACCCACAATGTCAAAATTGGGCAAATGAAATATCATCAGAAAGAGGATTCAGATTAATTTCCAATGGTGCAGGTGATTTTTGAAGATTTTTTTTGAGGTTCTTGTTATTTCTAGCTAAAGTCAGATCTTCTTTTTTGGGGTTGCCTTCAGTATTTTCGGCATAACTTTTGCATACGATGTCGAAAATGGGAAAACGAGATATTGTCGGAAAGCTATTTCTAAGCTCTTTCCAGTGGTATAGGTGGTTTCTAGATTTGATTTTTGGTATTTTACAGAAATCCTTCTTCTCATTTGTTGTCTATTTTGGACTTTATGGGCTCACTTGCATGTATTAATCATCTGTAAACGCATTGAGATAAAGTGCCTCAGCTTTGTATACATGTAGTATTGGTATTCTTGCACATCACTTTGTGCCTTATTGTACTTGCACTATGATAGAAAGTTCCATGGGGGTTGATTTTTTCCTTTGTTTTCCTTCATACCTTTCTCATGCATATGTGACTTTTATTTTCACATCCTTTCTATCTGCTTGTACTTTCATGTTTGCACCTTCAAATGTTCTTAGTTCCTCTTCATGCACTACTTTTAGGCATTCAACTTCAATGTACCTATCATACCTCTCCCTTGTTAGCATTATGGGGGAGATTCTACTATTGGTGTTATTGCTTCCTTGGTTTCGTTGGAGTGAGCTATGTATACAGTATTTGTTCCTATGTACTAGGAAGATGCAGTGGCTAGTTACCCATGAATTTTGGTGAGATGGAGCACTTATCATATGGACACTCTTGCATTCCTATTTCTGGAGGTGACTTTCCATTTTCTCATGATCAACTCTTTATACTTTTGGTACCTTTTCCATATGTATCTTCGAGTTCCAGGTGTTTTCCTTTGTTTTCCATCTGATTCGAGTAGTGTCGTTGGGGGAACTCATACATATTTTTTTCTTCTTGATCCTGATCACAACGAAGGTTCTTCTTTCAGTATTTCAACAGTTCTTCTTCGACAATGTTTGCATCTTCTTCATGATTCTATGGTATTCTCTTTGTTCCTATCTTTTGGGATAACCTTTCCTTTTTTGGAGGCTTCTTCAGTCCTTCACTTGGCTTTCATCTCTTCTTGGAGTAGAGTTTTTCCCATGAGGTTTTCTCTATTTCTCCACATTATAGAGATCTTCTTTTTGTACATGGGTACCTTACTTGGCCTTGTTTTTCGGGACCCATCTTGCATTATTTTTAGGGTTTTTAGCTACTCCCTAAGTTCAACTTAAGGGGGGGTGTTAGAGTTATCATACATTAGCTAATAATTAATTAATCTTTAATTGATTATTAGTCTAATTTATTCTTACATGCTTTAGCTAAACTTAGGAATGCTTTATTAGTTGAGCTTATATTAGATCATTATGTCACATCTCATGTGATGTTGACACTTGTCATGATATGATCCATTTCTCATTTAGGGCTTTGCTCTTATAAGCATTCAACCCTTATTGTAAATCACTCGGATATTATTCATGGGAAATATCACGGCTTTCATATCTTCTTGAAAGCTTCTTCTGTAACTTTTCCTTGTTGATGAATATAACAATTATTGTTTGCAGATCCCTTAAGTGGAAGGTGTACTTGTTTGTTGTTTGATCCTTTGGCTCGTGGTTTTGTGCTTGTTTCAAAATTCTAATAGTTCCAAAGGTGGGCATGGTGGTGGTTCTGGTGGTGGCTCTACTGGTCCTACATTATATAATGACCCTGTTTTAAATGCTTTGCTTCAAAACATGGGCCAGATGCAAAACCAGTTAGCAAGCCTATCCCAAGCTTCTACTCAACCCATCTTCTAGCCTTATCTATGGAAATATTAAAAACTCCTTTCCCTCAAGGAATGGAGATTCCTAAGTTTGAGAAATATGGTGGTAAAGGGGATCCTCGGACACACATATCTGCTTTTAACACAATGTGTACGAATTTCTTTCACCACGATGCTTTGATGGCTAAATTTTTTCCTCAATCTCTCAAGGATACAAAACTAGAGTGTTACTATTCCTTGCCTAAAAAATCTATATTCTCATTCAATCAACTAGTTAATCAGTTTCTCCGTCAATTCTAGGCTAACATTGGTTTGAAGATGACCTTCTCTGATCTCATGCGATGTAAGCAGGGAGAGCAATAGAAAATCACTAATGTCATTGTGTGATACCAAGTGCTCTTTTCACAAATTTCTTACCTGCTACCTGACTCAGATATATAAAAGGTATTCATAGGAAACCTGCAACAATCTTGGTATGATAAATTCACCCTAATGAAATATCCTTCTTTTGCACATTTGTGTGTTGTGTTGTGGGAGTACCAACAAACGGTTGTCTAGTTCGGGGGATCCTCCTCGCACTTCCATTGCGAAGGAAGGTCTATAGTATCAATTTTATGGAAAGGAAAGTCTGTTGCAAATGTAGTCACTATGACTAAAAATTGAGGCCTCAAACACAACAAAAAGATTCTAAAATTATTTGAGTCTTATTCTTCTATTCTACAAAAATTATTGAAGGATAAGATTATAACATTAGAATATCCTCAACCTTTGAGGGAGCCTTATCCTGACTGGTATGATGGAAAATAATTCTACCAATACTATCATGTCCACGAGCATGCTAATAAACATTGCATGCACCTACGCCATGAGATATAGGACCACATCAATGATGGTACCATCCATCTCGATGGTAAGAAAAAAAACACAAATAAGTCAGTGGCGAAGGAAAATAATGAGTTGCAGATTTATACGAACCTATTTCTGTCTCACTCTATGAACTTATTTATTGATCCTTTTGATGCTTCTCCTAAGGCCTCAACATACGTAAATGTGGTTTTGTTTACTCTTAGTCCTCCCCCTTAGCCTACAACTGGCTCACCAGATGTGACTTTCAATTTGCAATACTTACCCATGAATAACAAAGTCTCTCCTCTATATATTCTTGCTCACCTCAATGGAAACATTGTGACATGAGACCTAGTTGACCCCATGAGGCGCATGAATGTTATCACGAAAGAGACTCTTTTGGTAAATTCTTTACAGAGGGAGGAATATGAGAAGATAAAAACTACTATATGTACACACAATGGTCTCTCTCTTATTTTGTATGGTTCTATAACTTTTTCTATCCTAGTAGGACCTAGGGTTGTGGATACTATTTTTGATGTCATTCTAGAATCCGATCTATTCAAGGTGAAGTTGTACATCCCTTGGCTAGCTTCCATGAACGGAATCACTTTCATTATTCATAAATTTTTTAAGTCCTCTCACGAAGGTGTTGTGCACATCATGCATGACACTGGGTATCAGCCATTGGTATCCTATGGGGGTTATTCCTTGGACCATTTTTGGCCCACTTCGATTGGTCTGCTTCCTCCTAGAATGGACTTGCTTTACCAAAATTATGTTAAGTACAAAATCGAGGCCAAGGTACTGCCGAAAGTGACTCATCCTATAGCACAACATCAAGTTGCCTCTCCCTCTCAAAAGGGGAAGGGAAATCCTGCTTGCGCTCAGGGATCTTCCTCTTCTTCTTCCACTGTATCACCTGCCATTTCCTCTCACCCTATTGCGGCACCATCAACTTCCACTCCTATGTGCTTGCTAGGGAGTTCAATGGTGCTTGCTTGGCGAAAGCCCAAGCATCTAACATTTGAACTTCCTGTCTTACCCATGGTGCCTCGACCCATTTTGTATGGTAAGGGGAAGAGTCATCATGGAGCATCCACTATGTCTTAGCCTTCGTGGCCTCTTACTACTCTTATGTCTAAGGTATTGAATGGGAAGAGGCCCACCGCTGAGGTGCTCGAGCTTTCTCCCCCCATTTTTGTTCCATAATCCTCTCTATCTCTTCCTCCTATTTCCATCCAGGAGTCCATCCCTCCATTGGAAATGACTATGATCGACACTTTGATGGTTGAACAAGAGTCTTTTGTCCCTTCTTAGGTTGCAACCTCTAGCTCTCGAAGTCATAGAAACTGCCTTGTGCGTGAGCACAAGTGTTGGGGGATGGCTATTGTTGTTGAGTAGGCCGCCTTGCAAAAGAAGGAAGAGGAACCAACAACTCCTGCTTTGGCATCTCCTGTTGTGTCATCCTCTTCCACTCTTCCTACTTTAGTTCCCTTAGCCTCAGTCTTGCTTCTAGCTCCCCCTGTGAGCATGAACGATCCTCACCTGAAGAGGGTGTAGGTATTCATTACTCCTTTAGTTGATCCTCCCCTTCTGATGTCCCTTTTGGAAATCCTGCCCTTTTCAAAACCTATGGACATGCTAAATACCTCAATGGTGTTCACCATGGTTTTCTCCTCTTCCTTCGCGCTCGTTGCTTCATGTATGGGGATTTCACATCCTTTGATGAAGTGAAATATGGAGGATGACCTTGCTAGTAATGAGGTTCAAAAGAAGGGTTCACCCTCTTTTGAAGGTAGTTTTGTTTTGGCTTGCACCATCCTAGTGACAGAGGAAGTGTTGATGTCCCCAGAGTTTTTCACTGCTCTTGAATCATTTGGTGAGCCTAGAAATGGATCTTGGCCGCCATCTCCATCACCTACTAAGTTGACACATGGCACTCTTGTAAAGTGCATGTTCAACTTTATAGACGATGTCCCAGCCTTATCAGTGATTTTCGCAAGATCGCTGACATTCACCTCACATCAACTAAATGGAGAAGACCTTGAGGGGCCTTCTTCATTGGATCTTGTTGCAGGAGGGTTGGAGGATACCTCCCTTCATATTCTGACTCTCCCCTTACAGTGATCTAGATTGGGAGAACGATGACCTCTTGGTCGATGAGGACTAGGGGGTGCCTCTTATTTATTTGTAGATTAGATTATGTGTGTATGTATTGTGTCCCCCCATGCTTGTTTTATATGTTATGGATGACCCTTGTCACTCTTGTAGGTGCTTGGATATAGGAATGTTTTTGTGTTGTAAAACTTCCTTTTTTTGTCACATCATTCTTCTCTTTGTCATACCTTCAATTTTCGACGATTGGGGATGATGCAAAGTGTTAGGGCCATTTAGGCCTCCCTTCCATGTTGAACCAATTTTTCATTTTCATTTTGTCTTCATTTTCCTTCCTCACATGGTTTGATATAGTAGGGGGTTGATGATAGTTCATTTATATATGTTATATCTATTTATCTATATTTATGAGCATCTCTAACCCAAAAATATTAGATCCCCTTGTCTCTTGTTTGTTATGTTATTGTTTTTCCTTTTTTGCATCTTTCTCTCTTCTTAGCTTGCTTTGTGATGTTGTGGTGCTCATGTGTTGTCCCTCACATGTGCAACAACATTACCACAGTTACATTTCATCATGTTTCACGAGCCATAACATCACTTTTATTCTTGCTTTTCTCTCCTTAGGATGTCACATGCCTTTGTGTTTGACAGGCACCATCCTAAGGGGGGCTCTCATACTACTTCAATTTTCAAAAGGCATATTTGATGGCCAACAAATCCCTTCTTGGAAATCTCTATTTTTCAAAAATCGCATTCCTCAACAAGGACCCCTAGTGGAATACTTTTCCTTCATCATGGGTTCATAAAGAAAGAATTTGAAACTACTTCCCTCCAAGGAGGGAGTACCTTCTCTTACAAGTGAAGTTTTGACCTTCCCCTTGCAAGGGGGATTTCTTCCTTTCCAATTCCTTGATGAAATGAAATCTTTCAAAATGATTCCTTGGTGTTGAATTGATTTGCGAAAAATACTCTTACACTTTCAAACAGTGTCCCTTGAGTGGAGTCCTTTCTTTTGAAGGGTTCTTGAGGGACCCCTTTGAAAGCTCTTCCTTCAATTTTTGATTTTCTGCTTGTCTGCCTGTGTGGACACCTAGGGGGCACCTCCTTTGCAAGTTTGAGGACCTATGAAGCACTTTCATCCTACAATATCTGTTCACCATTGGTCTATGAGTCTCTTATGCACTTTGTTTAACTCTCTTCAAGATCGAGTACCTGTGGAGCAATTTGCCTACCCTGCGCTTTTGAGCATGCTAGATTTTGGTCTACTTCCTTGACAGTTTAGGTATATCTTCTTGTAACTCTTTCAACCTACTTTATCGAACACTCATTGGAACTCATGTTCATTAAAGTGGGGGAAAAATGTATAGGCATGAATTTGCACCCCCTTGCAAGTTCCCCTTTTACACCCTTCACCTTAGAAAAATCAAACCCGAAAATGTAATTCCACATCCTCCGTCCATACTCCATCCACTTGGTGCTTGTGTGTAGTTTCGATGGGGGAATTTCTCTCGAGGATGCACATGTGACACACGGACGTATGTGCAGCACACTACCATACTGACAAGATTCATGCCTTTGGAATCTGTAGAGGTGCTACGTTCGTCATTGGGGCCGAAGTGTAACATATTTTCACCCTTCAACCAACCTTTGAATGACTCTTTCCCTCCCAAGTTCACCTAAAATGACTATCTCTCATTCTCATTCATTCCTCTACATACTCTTGGATAGTTTCTTTATAATTCTCACATTCTCTCATACTTCTTGGCTACTTGATACACTATCAACTCCACCACTCCAACATCATAACATTCTTCACATCTACCACAAAATTTGCAACTTGGTGTCTTGTGAGACTTCCTTCGATGTCGTTGCGGCCACATCAACTTTGCCACAGTTGTAGACTTGCATTCCTATCTCATTGGCCTTGAGTGTCTTTGGTTGAGGGTGGTATTATTTTATTACTATCATATTGTTGTTATATTTGAGTAACATAGTGCTTCTTGTAGTATTTGGCATCCTTTATTTTCTAGCATAGTTTCTTTATCGCTTTTCTATATTGTTGCTATACTGGCTATCCCATGGAGGTGGAAACACCAAAACAAGGGTTTGACTATGGAAATCCCCGAAGTAGCCCCAACATTTTTCCTTGATTTTGTGTGTGTAGGTACTTGTTCATGTGGAGCTTGTGGGAGAATTGGACATTTCTTAAGTTTATTTCTTAGCACCTTTGTTCTCCTCTCTTTCATAACATTCCTTACGGTATCTTAGTCTCTGTTATTTCCTATTTTTGTCATCGTAGTAAACCTTTAGCTAAGTTGTTAGTGGGTTTATTGTTATTCTATCTATGTCTTCTCATTGTCTGTTTGTATGGACTCCAACACACCTGTGAAATTCTAGCACGTTGCATTGTCATCCCTGTTGTGCATTGTTGTCCTCTAGAAAAGGGTTGATAGGGCCATAGTCTGGGTTCTGAAAACCTGCTCACTTAGTCCAAACCTAACTCTCAAGTTAGTAGAGTGACAAAAGCATTGAGAGTGCTCTTCATTCTATATCCTTACATATCATACAATTCCCTAAACACTGATGTGGTTGAGGTAGATCAGGGCAACCTTTAACTCTCAACTTTCTGTGACCTAGAGTCATTGAGTGGTCGGTAACCCTCCGCTACAAGTTATTAATGGTGTGTATATTTTAGATGGAACTAACTATTTGAAGGCAATAACCTGTAGCAACTGGAGCACTCAAGCCATAGCCAAAGGATCATGAGCAACAAGGGAGAGTCCAAATTGATGAATGTGCAACATTTCTAGAATGAATGAAGGTGATCATTGACAAGATTAGATTGTGAGTCACCAAGGAAATGAATAAACACAAAAGAGGAAGAAGGGGTCAATACAGTTATGCTAACATGACAATTTGACTATGTCTTTGTCAAAACTATTTGAGCAAGAGTCCAGCTTCAACTTCCTGAAGAAATATCTAGTTGAAGTTAAAAGTTTCAAAAAATCTTGAAAAAGGATGAGTTGGTTGCCAACTAGGATGCCACATAGATAGTTTTGGTAGAAAGGGTTTCAATCGAAATGGTTTTGACTAAAACCTTTCTATCGAAAAATTACACAAAATGAGTCACATTTCAAAGTGACAAAGGAAAAAAATCAATTTTTTTAGTTCTTGGTGAAAGGGTTTCACCTGAAAATCTATCTGCCACGTATAGGCCATGTGGTTTTGAGTGAAACAATTTCAATCGAAACTATTTAGGTTGAACATGTTTCACTCAAAACTATTTAGTTGGCCAAAAGTGTGACATAGGTTTGTGTTGTTACCCTCTAAACATTCTTTGTTGTATCCAAATTTAGAAATAATTTAAAATCTAGGTCCATAATGTGTCTCCCAATTATGCAAAAGAGGAGCCATATTACTAGTTTTCTCTAAATGAGAAGTATGATCACTTTTTGGAGAAGTAGTAGCTTTGATACGATGAGAATCAATTATTTTGCAAGAATGAAGATCCTTGTTGAGTGTTGAGATGTTAGGATGAGGAGGGTTGGTCTTAGATTTAGCTAGTACCTGAGGAATGAAAGCTAAAGAGCCCCCAATGTTAGAGGAAGAAGGAATGTTATAGTTAAGTGATGATGTTGTAGGTTTTATAATATATTTGTGGGAATTAGAGATGTAAATTATGTTAGGAAATTTTTTATTAATATTCAAGCTTGTGCATTTGGAATCTTCATTTATGGTTGTCATATTTTCAAGAGGAAGAGAAGTTGAATCAAGAGTGGGTAAAGTGGTGTTAAGAAATATATCAATGATTATATCCTCTTACCAAGATATCTTCACTAGTAGGAGAGATATTGGGAGAGGGACAAGCATTAGCCTCATCATCATTTGAAGGAAGGCTACCAAAGGAACAAAAGGAAACACGTATCACTGATTAAATAAAGGAGAACATTTTTAGAATGCAATTGGAAATGAAAAGAAGGTGATGACAAGACATATATGTTGATTATATGTTATAAGAAAGTGTTTTAGGTTTATTTTTTGCAATAATAAAAGAGAACAAAAAATTAAAATCTTTATTTTTAAAATTAGCATACAATGAGTGCATATGAGCAATAATATATTCAAGTAACCTGATGTTTTGATAATATTACAAAATATATGCTTGTAAATAATAAAAAATGCTACTATAAGAGATGTCGAGTTTACCAAAATATAATATGGTAAAATGGGATCTAGGTAAACACCCTAACCTAAATCAATCATTCCACCATTAAAACATTAAGGGACACAAAATTAAGCAATAGACACTATTTGGTTGTCCTCAAGGGAGAGCCAAATAGGTTGGTAAGGGTTTTGGTCCCTTTCTGAGTTTGTTGGGTGTGATGATTGATTGATAAAATGTAAGAAAATAGGTGAATTAGGATTAAATTAACAAAATGAGCTATAGAATCTAGAAAATATAGATAAAAAATATTGAAACATAAGATAGATTTGGAGAGTGTAGATAGAGAAGAACATGTCATTCAAATCCAGAGTTAAATTTGTAGGATAGGGGCACTAGGCACCATAGTCTAGAAATGCTAGAATCTAGGGTTGTGGAGTTGGTATAAGTATAGTAGTCTCTATGAGTCTCTAACTATGAAAATCCAAATCTAAATTCTGATAGTGTGCAAATAATCAGCTTGCCCTAATATTTTGATGAGTAGTGCATGAATGTATGAAATGAGGTTTTGAAGCCTTGAGATATCAAATCCACTTCAATCAAATCCATACTTGTAACCTGCAAAATAGATAGAGGGATAAGGGTTGTTTCATATAGGGGATTTCCTTGGTCAAACCCCATTTTGGTATTTCCACCTCCACAATGACTATGATGATTGATGATAAATATCACGTGCTCAAAAGGGAGTAGAGGAAAAACAATAAAAATGAATGATAACGAATACAAATGGAACTTACCACTAAGATATGATATCCTTGTTGAACTAAAGTCAATTATCTCATAACATACAAGGAAAAATAGGAGGATTCTTGGAGATCCTACAAGTGTTAGTGCATATGATAATAAAAAACATAAACATGAAACATCTTACAATGCATGAAAAATGAATTTTTTAATGTGTTGCAAATTGTAGTTGATTGTAATTATGCCTTTGATCTTCTCCTCATTCTACTCTTGATATTACATTAATTGCCTTTAGGATGCTAGAGTGATATAAAATTACTTAGATGTTCAAATAGAGGGAATAAATTATATTTATATGGATTTAAACATATTTTTCATTAACCATTAAGATAAGCCAACAACTGACTTTAAATTCTTTAACATATTGAGGCTGACAATAACATTTAAAATTTAGGGCCTAATTAGATAGGACAAGGGCATTGGGTTCCTTGATCTAGTCCTTTTAAACTTTTCAAAGTTTGGTAAATAATGATTTAATTCAATTTCTCAAAAATGACAATTAAATGGGTAAATCATAAGCATAAATAGGTACATGCACTTAAGAGGGTGCCAAACCTAGTGTGAAATTGTCAAGGGTGACAATTTATGATACTACACAAGGTATGCAAAGTATTGATGGAAATGAATAAATGATCAAAACATAGTTTGGACAAAGTAAAAGCATACATATGATGTCTCACATGAACGTTCAATAGACTCTATAACTCAAAAATAACAAGGCTAAAACCAACGTATGAGAACCATGGTAGGATTTACTACACCTTTAATTCTCCTTTGAATTTGAGGTGTTTACATCTAATACTTTGTTTATATATTTAATAATTATGGCTATGGTTGCCAATTGTATGAAACAATAATTAGTAGTTGTGCATGGGAAGAGAACCTTAAAAAATGATGGAGTCCACTAGACTAACATGGAGGCACTAATCACTACCACAATGAAATAAAGATGTTTTTATGACAATGTAATTGAGGTGGACAAACTATTGGATGTGATGAAATCAAACAAATTCAAACTTTATTATTTTTCATTTAGTGGGTCCCACTAGACAAGTCACACTACCTCAAATCAATAGCACACTAATATTTCTAATATTTATTATAAATATTATCTAGCATGTTTTTGTCATTAGATTAAGACTAATAAGAGCATTTAGAAAACTCTAGCAAATTTATAACTCAATACTCACCCACACTAATGGTACATCACTAGTTTTTAACAATATAGGCAAGGCTTTGGAGATATGTTGAGATGACACAAACCAAACCTATGGCATCCAAATCTCCCTTTACTACATGTAGATCAAATAATGGAGGGCCCCACCAAGTTAATGAAATGTGAGTGCCAACCAAAGGTGAAACATAAAATAGTTGTTAGATTGGAACCCCTATAAAGGTACACTAACCATTGATGAGGACAAAATTAAGATGATTCCAAATTTCCTTGCAACTATGAACATGAACCTTCTAAAATGCATCAAAAATGTGCACAAAAAGAAGAAAGCCACCCAAAAATAAAACTAGCCTCCCCCAAGATAAAAAATCATAGTAATTTGGAAAGAATAGCCATTGGAAGGCAAAAAAAAAAATTGAAAAATATTTTTCCAAAAGAAAATGATGTGGCCAAACAAAGAAGGTGCTCAACAACATTTTGCACACAAAAGAGAAGACAACACAATTTTGGGGCATACAAGAAAACGTGTCAATAGTAATCACCACCTTGTTCTTTTTACAAAATTATTATGCAATGTAAGGTCTTAGAGATTGAATATCAAATTCTTCTACCATCATATAAGATATTACACTGAAATTTTTATTGCCACACTTTTTTTTTTGTGGCTCTACATATTTTTTCTATATCAAAAACTTGCATTTCAGGTGTAATATATTCCAAAAAAAAATTAAGATCTAAATAAAAAGTGAGGTGATTTTATGGCATATGTATGTTGTTTTATGTAAAGTTATCTTGGAAATAAAGTTTTTCAAAATAAAACAAAACAAAATAAATATTTCATGTGAATTTTTATTAAATACAAAAATATTCTCAAGTGCTTATTTTTATCACAATGCAATTAATATTTTAACCACTTGAATATCCATTGTATGCAAAATGTGTCACCACAAAGTCCTCTTTCTTATTAAGATTGAATATTTAAAGTAGACAATCACATTTTAGACAAATAAGTGTTGGCATATTTTACGCCATATAATTCATATAAATTTGTTTGTTTATAATTCATATATAAATGCTTCTAATGCATCATGATCATGGTTAGCTTAACATAATAAGAAATTATCAATTAATCCATTCAGAATATATAAAAAATTAATAACTCTAATGTGTTAAATAAGTAATCCCTTGGAGCATAAGAAATGAATCTAATCAAAAAAAGTCATCCTTTCTTAAAGCACCATCAATAGTAAGATTTGAACATTGCTTGTGGGGATTGTATTTTTCAACATCAATACTCAAAACCTTTATAACATGTAGTTAGATCGAGTTTCTTTACAAATTTGAAGTGAACTATTGTATTGAATAGTAGAATCTAAAAACTAATAATATTATTTTATTATATGATCTATAAAGATCCAAAACTTCTGGTTATATAAGAGAAATATGTCAATTTTGAAACTATATCAACAAACATTGGAAGTAGAAATAAGCAATAGTTAAAAAATAAATTATTATGTTCTTGTTTCATCATTGTAATTTTGAAATAGAAGAACATGGAAATTAAAAAAAAAATACTCTTAAATTTGAAAATGAATTGGTTGCAAAAATTTAGATTAATAAAATGTTTTCATGATCCATAAAACCTAAAATTACAATAAAAAATTAAAAAAATGATAGAGTTTTAAATAATGTAATATATCACAAATTAAGATATGCATTTGATAGATTGAACGATCTTAATTTTCTAAAACTACAAGCCATTGTCAAATGTATATATACGAAACATTCATAGGTTTTTCTATTTTATATAGAATCGGATAATACAATATTCATATCTATTATATTACTATAATTACAATGTAGAAAAAAATATGTTTTCTACATAATAATGTGATCTAGGATTATAGTAGCATGGATAAATAGCTAGAATTGATAAATTGGGAATAGGGTAAAATTAGACGAAGAGATGGTGTTGATGAATGTTTTATTGTGATGTCTATTTTGTTTTTAATAAATTGAGGGTGGTGTAATAGTAAATGTATAGGTGGGGATACAATAGATGCAACAGTTGTCCTAGTGGATAATTGTTTGATTTGTTTGTTTCATTTTGAGTTCCTTGTCTTAATTGGATGACAATCAAATTATAAAATTGGAATGGTCATGTTTCCTCGTTGATCAATTTATTAAGATATATTTTACTAATTCTTATAATGAACATATCAAATTAGTAAGCAATCTAACAATATGTTTTGTAATGATAAATTTTCAAAGAAAATGAAATTATACAAGAAATGAGTTCTTATTCAATTGTCGCACAAAAATATATAATATAACTATATAATTCATTTGTTATAATATTTCTATGGTAATGAAATGGTTATATTCTTAATATTTATAACATTTTTGATTTAGAATATTAGAAGGATCCAATAGATAGAATCAATTATAAATTGAGGCATTTAAAAATGTAGTGACCTCAATGAAAGTAGACATAAATAATTGTTGTCTTAGGATATAGGTCACAACACAAAAATAGAGTAATCATTTTGGAGAAACCTAGAAATAGATAATAAAAAATAGAAAATTCTATAATTTGAAACACTTTTTAAACTCAAGTATTTATACATGTACTTATGAATTAGAAAATGAGTAGCAGGAGTAATACCCTCAATATAATGTTAACTCTAGTTTTTACATTAAACTAAACTTTATAACACAACTAACACTAAACTCAGTGTTCGAAAACAACACTAAACTAAGTTTTTTTGAATTCAAGTCTAAAGAAGCATTGATTGTTAGCAGTAAATGGATCAAAAACTAAATATTAGCAATAAAGGTGGATTTTTTTGATCAATTTTCTACTATAATAGATAAGAATTCCCTAACTACTCATTTAACATCTATTGTCATTTTTGTACAACATAGACATCAAGGCAACAAGTTAACCTTACTAAATATGAACAATTGAAATATACATTATTCTAAGGCCGTACAATATGTTCATTCTAATTAAATTGAATTATATTCTATCTTTTTCTATATATGTTACTACATTCTCTTAGCAATAGCAATACCCTCAATTGTTATTCTTTATAATCTACCATTATATTTAATTGGAATTTTCTCCATATCTAAAAACTACTTTTAATCCGATTTAATTTTCCTTTTCTCTAAAGTGAGTTAAAACTCCAGCAAATAAGTGATGGTGATTGAGAAGGAAGCATAAAAATAGGTAGGCTAGTCAGGAGGACCGACCGTTACCTTTGGAAAACAACACATTTGAATGTGAAAGCATCTTCTTATTCGTTTAATAGTTTTGGTGTACTTTTTTTTTGTTATAGATGCTATCCACGTGGGACCCACTTTATTCTACCAAATAAGATATTCAATATATTTAAATGGAGTGGGTGGTTGTACTTACTATGGCATCCTAAGTCTTCATTTTAGTATTATTGTATTGCAATTGCATGGTTGCCCTCTTATAGTCTAAAGCTTATTGCTTGACTTCGAAGTGTGGGACCAAAAATTTATCTTATTAATAAATTTGAGTGTATATTAAAAATCATTTTTTTTAAAAGTATGATTTAGTCAAATTTAATTCTGATGTCAATGGGCCCTTGGTCTATTGCTGAAGTTGAAAGGTTTTAAATGAGCCCATCAGGGATAAGTCTTGCTGAGTGCAAAGACTCCGACACTGAAAAAGGGATGAGGCCAAGATTGTGCCTCAAGTGAATTTGGTGGAATGGACACCCCTCAGTCCTTGGCTCTTAGCCGAAGAGGTTCAGCCCAAGAAGGCTCGTGCTCCGTATTGGATAAGTTAAATATTTTATTTGTTCATGGTATTCTAAATTTTGGTTTCAACTTATTAATATTTAATTATTCTATTATTAAAAAAAAAATCATTTAGAAATATGATATAGAGATTTTTAATGTTTAAATATTTATTTATGTTTGATTTAGATTTAGATTTAATTTGAAGGCATAGTAAATTTGGAAAGAAATTTAAGCTAATTAAATTAATTTGTGTAAATTTAAGTTAAATCAATCTATATAAGTTTAAGTTATGTTTTATTGGTATTTTAAATTTTTAAGTTGATTCAAGTTAAATTATAAATAAACATTTCATCTTTAAATTAAATCACTTCATTCATTAAGAATCATTTTAAATAACATGTCTTATTGAATCAAGAAATTTAACTTTATTCAAATTTAAAAACATAAAAAATTATAATAAAAATGCAAGAACAACCCCCTAATATTCTACCTTAATTATAAATTTAATTTATATTTTTAATATAAATAAAAACTAGTTTGTATATATATATATATATATATATATATATATGTATCTATATGTATATGTATATATATGTATATGTATATGTGTATATATACATATATATATACACACACACACATAGAAATACATTTTACACTTAATTTATTTACTTAAGAGTTATTCTATTTTACTTTAGAACTATTTTATTTACTACATATATAGACATATTTTTTTATTTTTACTTAAGAATTATACACACATATATATACATATACATACATTATAATTGATAACATAATATGTAAAAAAGTTATATGAAAAAAGGAAGGATGTTTCTATATTAGAAGCAAATATAAAAATGTATTTTAAAATTATAAGATGGAAAAAGATCAATTTGTAATAGATGCGTGTTTCAACTCTAATCTTTAATACTCTACATTGTTCTATGATTTTCTTTCTTCATTACTTATATAATAAGTAGTGGATCCATTAACATGAGTAAGTGTAATAATTATTTACAATTGTAGGGGTAATCATGTATGGAAGGGTAACTCACTAGAAACTTATAATCAAACAAGTAAGATGTAGATTTGTATTAAAATCTTAGGGTATTTTTTAGGTTGGATAGTATCAATGCCACATAAATCATAGTTATTTCAACTATCTCATATAGGAAACACCTAAAAGAGGGAAAACCTAAAATAGTCATGGTGCATGCATATTTTATGGGGTTGTAATGCTAAACTTTGTAACCTTTGTTAGCACCCCTTCCATCCTATGCCAAACATATTTTTTAGAAAATAGTAAGAATGTTCATCAAAACATAAGAAAGAGTGAACATCCAAAAAAATATATAGGAATTTTTTTTATAAAATCCACACATATTAGGTTTTCAAAATCATAATTAATATAGGAGAAAAAGGAAGAATAATGTTGATATATGTGCTAGAAAGACTAAGAATTTTACCACCATTTACATACAACCACTATGAAAAGATAAAAAGAGGAAAAGAGGTTTCCAATCATAAAGTTGAAGAAGAGAGACTAAAGTTATTAAGATAAGTAAATAGATGTTATGACTATGGATGTGAAATATGCAGCCTCTAATTTACGTAAAGAGAAATAAAATCATAATTTATCGTTATAATTTAGATTGTGATTGTTTTTCATGATTTATACAATTTATGCAATTATTAAGTCTAAAACTAAACTATTTATTAAAAAACTATAAATTATTTAAAAATAATTTAATTTACTATATATTATTTTCATATGTATAATTTAATGTTTTGTATTATATTATATTATATCTCAATGCATATATCATTTATTATATTACATATTATATACAACATGTATTAAATTAAATTGGTGAATAGTTTTCCTTGTTGGTATATGGAGCCTAATCAAACTCAGAGGTTAAATTTTCCCCACTTTTATCAGCGTGGTTTCCCCCCAAATTATTTAATGGGGTCAAGGGGCAGCGCCCCTTGCGGGGGATTGGGGGCAACGCCCCCAAGACAGGGTTGAGGGGTAGCGCCCTCGAAACCTCTCATGATTTTTTTTAATTTTATAAAGGCATCGGGTGTTATTTTTCTATTGGTCGACATAAAAAACCCTAATTTTGTAATTGACATAAGTCTTGATAAAATGCTAAGGGTTTTGGTTTCTGTTGACATTGTATTGTAGCATTTGCAGCGGTATTGAGTTGCAAGGATTATTGGTTGTAATCGGTTTGATTTACTAGATAATAATATTGGACTCTCTGTTGGTGGACGTAGCCCAAGTTTGGGTGAACCACGTTAAATATTGTCTCTTGTTGTTATTATTTATGTGTTTTTCATTCCTCTGTTTAATCTTTATTTGCATGCAATTGATATTTTCTGCATACAATTCCTAACAAGTGGTATTAGAGCGGGTTGTGTTTGATTATTGTCTGCAAGAAGGTCTCACAGTTGAGTGGGAGTCTCACAGTTAAGTGGGAGTCTCACAGATGAGGGTAAATTAAAGGTAGATAAATTCAATGGGCAGAACTATCAGTTATGGAAGATGCAGATGGAGGATTATCTCTATCAAAAGGATTTATGGAGGCCGTTGGAAGGAACAACCAAGAAACCGACAGGAATGAGTGATGAGGAATGGAATCTTCTGGACAGAAAGGCACTAGGAGCCATTCGTTTATGCATGGCACAATCGGTGGCATTGAATATTACAATAGAAAAGATAACTCAAGAGTTGATGGAAACCCTGACAAAGTTATATGAAAAGACTTCCACTTCAAATAAGGCATTTCTCATGAAGCGTTTATTTAAAATATGAAAATGGCAGAAGGTGGGTCAATTGTTGATCATTTAAATGAGTTTAATACAGTTACCAGTCAATTAACTTTTGTAAATGTAAACTTTGATGAAGAAGTTAGGGATCTTTTGATTATGTGTTCTTTGTCTGAAAGCTAGAATAGCTTGGTCATGGTTGTTAGTAATTATGTTTTTGGTTCGAATACATTGAAATTTGATGATGTTGTTGGTGTTATTTTGAGCGAGAAAATTTGTAGGAAAAGTTCAAGTGGAACATCCACATTAGGCAGTGTTTTGAATGCAGAAAGCAGGGGCATAACAAATGAGAGAGGAAACAATTTTGGAAGTCGTGGGAAGTCACGAGGAAAGTTAAAGGACAAAAGGTCCCAATCTAGAGACAAGAGGGATTGTTGGTACTGTGGTAAGTAGGGTCATTTAAATAAAGATTGTTGGTCTCGAAAAAATAAAGGAGACAAAAAGGAAGGCAATACAGAGGCAAATGTGGTAAGTAATAAATCTAATGAGGATGCTTTGATTCTTTCCCTTGGGGTGATCCCACAATAGTGGTTTACAATTTTTGGCCAAACTGGACACTGAAATAATTTTTTAAAACTAAATCTTCACTTTTGGGAACCTATAGTGGCTAAATCGTGAGGATTTTGAAGATGATGCAAACTAGAGTTTCGTGAATTTTTTTTCCTGTATATTATAAATATATTTTTTTAAAAAAAATTGGAATTAGATTGCACTTCGTTTTCCATCTCCCTCAAAAACTAGTTTTTTCAAAAAATAACATTTTTAAAAAGTGACACTCACCGTATTACGCATAACTTTTTTTCCATGAAGGATAAAATTCTAATTCTTTCGAATTTAGATTTGTAACTTCGATATCTAGTGCTTCCACTTGGTTAGATAGTTTTATTGAATATTTTTTTCTTTAATCAAGTTTCAAAGTCAAACCAATTACAATTCGGACATGGCGTGACCGTTATAACCACGCAACTTTTTTTGTATGTATTGAAATTCAATTTTTGTTGGATCAAGGAATTCAATATCTAGTGCACTCATATTTTTCAATTTTTTTTTTTGACAATATTCTATTTTTCCACGTGTAGAACAGAGAGTTTGATTTTCAGTGAAAAACCTACATTCACAAGAAATATAATAATAAAATTAAATTTATTTAAAATTATAATTTTTGGGAAGCTTATAATAAGGACTACATATTTACAAAAAATATTTTTTAAATGAATTCATTTGATTCCCCAAAAGGTAAATCAAAAGTTTTTTTTTATCAGCATCTTAATAGGTGTAAAGGAGATTGTTATAGGTATGGTTTAAAACTAGCGGGGTTCTATCCAAGGGGGTTTGATCTAAGGTAGTTTGATCAAACCCTTTTCAGTTGGAATGTTTTAAATGAAACTTTTAAAGGCTTAAATCATTATATTTTCTAAAAATATGCGATTTTAGCAAAAATCAAAATCTCCCATAAATTGTAAACCAGCTTTGTGGGATCACCCCTTGATAATGCTGATGATTCTTGGGTGTTAGATTCAGGGGCTTCATTTCATGCTACACCCCATAGAATTTATTTTCTTGATTACTTCCAAAGGGATTTTGGGATGGTTTATTTGGGAGATAACGAACCCTTTTAGATTGTTGGAAAGGGAAGAATCAAGATTAAGTTGTAGAATGGGAATCGTTGGCTACTACATGAGGTAAGGCACATTCCAAAGTTAAAAAAAGAAATTTAATTTCAGCAGGGCAACTAGATGATGAAGGTTGTGTTGTTACATTTAGTGATAAAAATTGGAAGGTTACAAAAGGTTCTTTAGTGGCAGCAAAAGGTGTGAAAGTAGGCACCTTATATCTTTGTATAGGTCATATTGTTCCTTCTACTTTAGCTATTGCAAATAAAAATCAATGTTTAGGAACAGTTGCTACAATTCAGCAGGCATAAAAATAGACAGTTGCTATGGATTATGAATCAACACTGTGGCATAATAGACTTGGGCATATGAGTGCAAAAGGTATGAAAGTACTTCATTCAAAGAATGTTTTACCAGGTTTGAAATGTGTTAATATGGATTTATGTGAAAGTTGTGTGTATGGAAAACAAAAGAGAGTTAGTTTTCTCAAGGATGGAAAGCAAAAGAAAGATGAGAAATTGGAGCTTGTGCATACGGATGTATGGGGACCAACTCAAACATCTTCTCTCGGTGGCTCTAAGTTCTATGTCACTTTTATTGATGATGCAACAAGGAAGGTATGGATTTATTTCCTTAGGCATAAATTTGATGTATTTGAAACTTTTAAAAAATGGAGAAGCTTGGTTGAGAATGAGACTGGTAAAAAGTTAAAATGTCTCATATTTGATAATGGTGGTGAGTATTGCAACAAATATTTTGAAGATTATTGTTCCTCAAATGGTATTAGTAGGCAAAAAATGGTTCCAAGGACTCCACAGGAGAATGGAGTGGCTGAGTACATGAACATAACAATATTGGAGTGTGCACGGACTATGAGATGTAATACCCCTCATACTATTTAGACTTATTTTTTTTCTGTGCTTTGCTTGGATACTGTGATGATACTAGTATTGTTTGATTCGGTTAGTTGACATTTGATGATACTGTTATTGTTGATGTGGTTAGTTAGATGCTTGATGATGTTGCTATTTCATTATGGACATGATTACTTTATATGACATTAGGGTTGATTATATCAGTTAATTTTCTGAATTATGATTTAATGCAGTGATTTAAATTAATATGTTATGAGATGATTGTTACTTAGAAATGTAATTCATTGATTATGTTATTATTGTTAGAATAGGTGTGACGAAGGACAATATAGCATCACTCGTTCGCGAGTGCCCTGTTATGTTGCGATTCCTTCTCACAATGCTGTATCTTGATTTAATGCTTTGATATATATGTATATATGCACATGTACACAACTTCGTTGGTATGCAGGATTGCAGGTATAAGTCTCGATTCCACCTGCTTCGGCAGGACAGGGCGAGCACCAAATAACCCAACGGATAAATGTTGATACAGAGGTGACGATGAAGTCCTTCTGTCCCATGATGTCAGATCGTCTCGTTTGTCTGGTAGTGTTTATTTTCTGTAATTGTCGTCATTGTGGTTGTGTTGTGTATGTCGTACTTTATTAATGTGAGTGTTTAATAGGTGGTGATTTAGTTAATTGAATGTGGATAATAATTGGTTATTTTTAATGTTGATTTATTTGTATGAAATATTTAAATGTTTTATTTAATTTTTATAAAGTCATGTGTTTTGATTAAATAATAATTAAATATTAAAGGTATTTTAATTATTTTAATTAATTATCAGGTGGGGATAATTATTAGAATAATTTATTTAATTAAATAGAAAATGTGTTGTGCAAGAAAGTGGTAAAATAGAAATTAAAGCAAGAAAACAAATAAAAGATTAAAAAAGACTGTATGAGCCAATAGGAATTAAGAGTTGGGAAAAAAGCTAGTTTTAAAGAATGGATTTTTTTTTTTAATTGGGATTTTTGGAGAGTTTTGGGGAGAAGGGAAAATATATTTTTTATTATTATGAATTTTTGAGGGGTTCTCACACCCAGAGGAACAGAAAGTTGAAGTGCTCAAGTAAAGGTGGAGTTCGTTCTGGACTAGGATTGGTATCGGATTCGAAAACATCAGAGTCAAGCAGGCATCTTCAAATTTGCATTGGACTCCAGGTTCCTCTCGTTGTTCTCTTCTCATACCCTTCTGTTTGTTCTGAAAAGAAGAAATAAATGTTATTAAAAATAATTTTTGTGATTATTGAAAACTTCTGTTGAATTGATAACTAGGGCAAATTATTAGATTGAAAACAAAGAAAACCAGAGTTAATATTCTGTGCAAAATCTGTCAAATCTAGAAACCTTTGTCTTCTGAATGATTCAGTTTATTAATATGAGGTTTTCAAGAAAGTAATTTTGTAGAGTATAATAAAGTTTGAAGTTTTATTAAAATGATTGTTCTATGTTATTCTCTGTATTTTCCTCTAATCTTCTTAATATTTAAAAAAAATCTCTTTCCTCTGTACTTTTACCAGAAGATATATATCTACTATTTTTATATTGATCTGTTTCCCATGAATATATATATATATAAATGTTTATATATATATATATAATATTCTGATTTTTATTGGTCTGTATATACCCAGAATATATATATATATACTTACTGGTTTTATTGGGCTGTTGCAATGCGTTGGCCGTACTGGCCTTCAATGGAATTGTTCTTTATCGAAATTTTTCGTACTGTGATTTCGTTTATATCGAAATTCGTGTTTATTCAAATCTTATTTAAATTTCGTTTAAATCGAAATTTGTTTTGATAAAAAAATTTTTTTGCAAATAAATTTTTAAAAGTGCAGGGGCGGTGAAGGAACGGCCGAAGCCGTTCCCTCCACCCTACCTCCTGCCGGGTGTACGTAGCCGCAGTCTTAAGACTGCTGCGTACACAACAGTCTTAAGACTGCTGCGTACACAGTAGTCTTAAGACTGCTGCGTACACAGCAGTCTTAATGACTGCTGCGTACCCAGCAGCCTTAAGGGCTGTGCACTGTACACAGCAGTCATAAAGACTGCTGTGTGCAGCAGTCTTTATGACTGCTGCGTACAGCCTGCGGCCTATCATAAGGGCCGACGGCTGTTATTTAATTTTTATGTTTTATTTTATTTGTTTTTTTTTTTTTTTCTACATATATATATATATATATATATATATTTAAACTTATATTTTGGATATGTGGTTATTTTTATTTTGTATAAATAAAATTATGAGGCATCTTTTTGTTATATAAAATTAAATCATAATTAGTTAAATTATTTATTTTAATTAATTAATTGTAATGTAAATTCATTACGTTTTTTGAATGTAGTTGTGCATGGTATTAAAATGTTTAATTTTAATTATAATTAAGTAAATTTTATTTATTTTAAATGGAGCATTGAATAAGTTACGAATTGGATTTAACAAATAAGAAAGATAAGATTTTAGTCTTTAATTGTGATGGTAGACCTTGTTGAAATAATCATATTTAATTCATAAACCGGATTGGAGTCAAACGTGTGGGTGTAACCTTAATTATGTTATGTGAGTTTTCTTTTCCTGTTGTAGTTTTCCTCGTTCAATGTCGTCGATGTGGGAACCGTGTTGGTCTGTGAAATTCTGGTTCCAGAGGCTTGTGAATTTAAATGTTAATTTCTCTTGTTTAAGCTGTTGAGCGTTATTGGTGTTATGATAAGAAGGGTTGGACGGGTTTGCAAGTTTGTTGCTTATGTGCAGTTGCGAGATGGTTTATGCCTCGTGTTTTGGATTTTGGTTTCATGACTTATATGTGGTAGTCCAACCCTTACCTGTTTTAAGATTTGTTAGGGGTCATAGGTGGAAGAGTGGCTCTTCGTGGGCGCCGGCGCCTCAGATGAGGAAGGGCCAGGATAACCCTCGAAAGAGTAGTAAACAAGTGATAACCTAAACAATATATTTAGGGGGTTGGGTAGTTTTAAAAACACAAGATAATAAAACTTTGGATTCCTCGGCTATGCATTAGGACTACCCTAGACTAGTGATAGACTGAGAAGGCCGTGGTCGGCATAGTCATAGTCTCGTCTTCACGAGAGACTATTGGCTCCGCATCAGCTACCCTATGGTGCCGGCGCCTCAGTTAGGAGGAAGGGCCAGGATATCCATAGATGGGTGCCGGCGCCTCAGTTGGAGGAAGGGCCAGGAAATCCCATGAGAGCTATGCGATGACACTCTCCACTTGACACCCTTGTGCTTGTTGTTGCCTCTGGATGTTATCTCGTTGTGATGTATCTTTGATTTCTTGTGAATTTGATTTGTGATTGTTTTGTGATATTACTTCATGTTATTGTGATGAGCTCTTGGTTTAACTGGTTATGTGATTTGAGTACGTTGTTGGTTGTGCATTGCATATTTGAGTTGTTCTTGTTCTGTATCATGTTGTTGAGTCGGTTTGACATTCATGGTCGGGTTCACTTCCTCGTCACCTCTGAGCACGGGGGGTGAGTTACTTCGTAATTCACATGGTTGGGTGGAACGTGCTCCGCACCCGTTGGGTTCCCCATCAGCGTCTTGTCATCTCAGCTTCCGCAGTGCAGATGTTCCAGTGATCAGTTGTACTTCATGTTCATTATTTTGTATCAATTCCCATGTTGGGAAATTCAATGTAATTCTTGTATCGAAGAAGATTGTAATGTAATATTATTTCAATGATGTAATAGTTAGGTTTGAATTGGATCATGTTACAAGATTTATCATGGATGTAATTATGCGATGTTGTCATACTCGCATCATGGCTATCAGTTGTATCTTTGTATATGGTTTTTATAAATTAAATGGTTATGTTGTTTTCATTATCTTTATGTTGTGTTGTGATTGCAATGTAACCTCGCGTGCCCCAGAGAACCATGTGGTTTTAATGCTATGTGTTATGCTATGTGTTTATGATTTAATGTTGTTACATGTTACTTCTTTTATTTTAAAAAAAAATTTATTCGCATTATGTGTGTGTTCTCTGGGGTTTGCACGACGGGCGTTACAACTTGGTATCAGAGCCAAGGTTGCAAACGCTAGGGTCCTTGGGTAGTGTAGTCCATTAGGTTACCGTTTGTGCAACTCTTGTGCTCATGTCGTACTTTATCTTGTGGCGCAGAACTATGCCTCGAGGTAGAGGACGTGGTCGTGGAAGAGGCCGTGGTGCCGGACGTGGAGCAAACCGGCGAAGTCCCTCAGTTCCTAGTTCCCATGGCTCTGAGCATGAGGAACAGCAGAGCCTTCATAATGTTCCATCAGGTAACCAGAATCCAGTACCGCCAGGTCTAGACGGTCAGTTACAGCATATACTTGGAGAGATTCTTGACCGATTGGGACCCAGGCCAGATGAGGTACACCAGGTGGAGAGGGAGAGAGAGAGATCTCCGAGGCGCAGGGATACAGATGTGGTTCCGGATGCAGTCGTAGCAGGCCACATGAGGGATTTGATGAGGGCACACCCTCCTACTTTTGATGGTTCTGGAGGAGGTCTTGAGGCTGAGACCTGGTTAATTGACTTAGACCGTTGCTTCGCCATGCACCCCTACGGTAGCAATACCAAGGCTCGGTGCGCAGTTATGCACTTGCGAGGCTTCGCGTCTACTTGGTGGCCTTGAGGAACAGAAACTGCATCTTGATCTCAGTATGGTTACTTGGGAGTTGTTCCTAGACAGGTTCAGAGCTCGTTTCCTCTCAGTTCACTGGAGGCAACGCAAGGCTGACGAGTTTCATGATCTCAAGCAATTGTCTATGTCAGTGGAGCAGTATGAGAGGCACTTCTATGAGTTGAAGCAATATGCAGGGATTAGCCACGATGAGGGCATGTTAGTGCAGCATTTTGTTCGAGGCTTGAATGGCCGCATCAGTGGTGGTGTACGAGTCTTCGAGCCAAAGACGATGGAAATGGCAGTTGAGAAGGCTCGCTTAGTGGAGGAGAATTTGGCCATGGCTTTGGGTGGTCACATTGGAGTGCAGATTGGTAGTGCACCTACACCTGACTTTAGCACTCATGGAGGTCAGTCGCAGGGAGCAGGAGCTTCTAGGAACATGAACCCACCTTCTAAAGGGGGTCAGCAACGTCAGCAGCAGCAGCATCAACAACAACAATCACAGCCGAAGCATGAAAACTTTCAATCTCAGCAAGGTGGCAATTCGCAGTTTCGTAGGGATCGGAACAGGATCAGGCACCAAATTCGACAGGAACGTTTTGCTCAGCCTGCACCTAGTTTTCAGTCAGCGCCGAGTCGAGCAAGCTTTCAACAATCCAATGCTCCATCCGAGGGCAGAGGATTTGGCCGAGGTACTGGTTGCTACTCATGTGGGCAACAAGGGCATATCGCTAGAGTGTGTCCACAGAAGAGCACTTCTGGTTTTTATCAGAGACCTGCCGCTTCTGAGCCGACGGTGGGTGATGCAGGTAGATCTCATCAAGTGTTTTTCGTTGTCGACAATCGCCAGGGTGGATACCAGGATGCAGGTGCAGAGGCTTCTGGTAGAGGACGAGGTTCTGGCTTCGGAGTTCGCGAGTGAGCTCGAAAGGGGTTCGATGGTGTCCTAAACGTTGTGATCTTGGCGTCATGGGAGGATGTCTCCCTTATTTGAGAATCTTAATTTTTCTTTTTATTCTGTTATTTAATGGCTTCCAGGAGTAAGCCATGTCCTAGGGGGGGAGGATGTAATACCCCTCATACTATTTAGACTTATTTTTTTTCTGTGCTTTGCTTGGATACTATGATGATACTAGTATTGTTTGATTCGGTTAGTTGACATTTGATGATACTGTTATTGTTGATGTGGTTAGTTAGATGCTTGATGATGTTGCTATTTCATTATGGACATGATTACTTTATATGACATTAGGGTTGATTATATCAGTTAATTTTCTGAATTATGATTTAATGCAGTGATTTAAATTAATATGTTATGAGATGATTGTTACTTAGAAATGTAATTCATTGATTATGTTATTATTGTTAGAATAGGTGTGACGAAGGACAATATAGCATCACTCGTTCGCGAGTGCCCTGTTATGTTGCGATTCCTTCTCACAATGCTGTATCTTGATTTAATGCTTTGATATATATGTATATATGCACATGTACACAACTTCGTTGGTATGTAGGATTGCAGGTATAAGTCTCGATTCCACCTGCTTCGGCAGGACAGGGCGAGCACCAAATAACCCAACGGATAAATGTTGATACAGAGGTGACGATGAAGTCCTTCTGTCCCATGATGTCAGATCGTCTCGTTTGTCTGGTAGTGTTTATTTTCTGTAATTGTCGTCATTGTGGTTGTGTTGTGTATGTCGTACTTTATTAATGTGAGTGTTTAATAGGTGGTGATTTAGTTAATTGAATGTGGATAATAATTGGTTATTTTAATGTTGATTTATTTGTATGAAAATATTTAAATGTTTTATTTAATTTTTATAAAGTCATGTGTTTTGATTAAATAATAATTAAATATTAAAGGTATTTTAATTATTTTAATTAATTATCAGGTGGGGATAATTATTAGAATAATTTATTTAATTAAATAGAAAATGTGTTGTGCAAGAAAGTGGTAAAATAGAAATTAAAGCAAGAAAACAAATAAAAGATTAAAAAGACTGTATGAGCCAATAGGAATTAAGAGTTGGGAAAAAAAGCTAGTTTTAAAGAATGGATTTTTTTTTTTAATTGGGATTTTTGGAGAGTTTTGGGGAGAAGGGAAAATATATTTTTTATTATTATGAATTTTTGAGGGGTTCTCACACCCAGAGGAACAGAAAGTTGAAGTGCTCAAGTAAAGGTGGAGTTCGTTCTGGACTAGGATTGGTATCGGATTCGAAAACATCAGAGTCAAGCAGGCATCTTCAAATTTGCATTGGACTCCAGGTTCCTCTCGTTGTTCTCTTCTCATACCCTTCTGTTTGTTCTGAAAAGAAGAAATAAATGTTATTAAAAATAATTTTTGTGATTATTGAAAACTTCTGTTGAATTGATAACTAGGGCAAATTATTAGATTGAAAACAAAGAAAACCAGAGTTAATATTCTGTGCAAAATCTGTCAAATCTAGAAACCTTTGTCTTCTGAATGATTCAGTTTATTAATATGAGGTTTTCAAGAAAGTAATTTTGTAGAGTATAATAAAGTTTGAAGTTTTATTAAAATGATTGTTCTATGTTATTCTCTGTATTTTCCTCTAATCTTCTTAATATTTAAAAAAAATCTCTTTCCTCTGTACTTTTACCAGAAGATATATATCTACTATTTTTATATTGATCTGTTTCCCATGAATATATATATATATAAATGTTTATATATATATATAATATTCTGATTTTTATTGGTCTGTATATACCCAGAATATATATATATATACTTACTGGTTTTATTGGGCTGTTGCAATGCGTTGGCCGTACTGGCCTTCAATGGAATTGTTCTTTATCGAAATTTTTCGTACTGTGATTTCGTTTATATCGAAATTCGTGTTTATTCAAATCTTATTTAAATTTTGTTTAAATCGAAATTTGTTTTGATAAAAAATTTTTTTTGCAAATAAATTTTTAAAAGTGCAGGG
>VDFB02047230.1:11300035-11529332 GCA_007258455.2 Sequoia sempervirens | reverse complement strand
AAAATATATGTATATTTATTTTTCTATTTTATTAAAAAAAATATATTCTAAACTGGCTATTCCTCAACTCAAACTATACAAATTCATAATATATATATATATTAAAAAAAACCGAATGAAATTAATAATAAAAAAAAAAACACTAAGCACAATCTTCAACTGCCCGCGCACAGAGAGGACTGCACAGCAGTCCATAGGACTGTTGTGCGCTGCAGTCTACGAACTGTTGTGGCAGCCATCCGCAGGCCATGGGGAGAGGGGGAGGTACGACCTTCACCATCCTTCCCCTTCACCCAAATAAATCCTATATTTAATATTTTTTTTTAAAATAAAAAATCTTTGTTTATCATAAACAAAAATGAATGTTAAGCACAAGTTCGCCCAATACGAAAATTTGAAATGACATTAATATACATATATTCAGATATATATGTATATATATATATATGTATATGTATATATGTATATATATATATGTGTATATATATATATATGTATATATGTGTATATATATATATAAATGTATATACATATATATATATATATATTCCAACACATTGTTCAGAAGAACAAAATCAAAATCAATATATTTGAATGTATATATTATATATATATATATATACTCTAGGGTATATATATATATATAAACACCCTTCTCTCACAGAGGGGAAATAAATTTCCCAAAACCAAAATTATAAACACACTGAACATTTTCACAGGTTCAAACAATAAATTTCTCCATAGCCAAATTGTAAAACACAGAACATTTTCAAAAATCCAGTTTAATTTTTTTCCATTTGCTTGCAATCCAGAAAGATTTCTAAAACCCCATAAGAATTATTTTCTTTCACATAAAACATATTTATTTATTATTATTTTTCTTTTGAATCAAAAAACTAAAGAATAACGAAATGGAACTTGGAGTCCTGCACTGTTGAAAATCTGATGAAGCTTTGCTTGATTCCAATATCCTTTTCGAAGATCTCTCGTTCCTGCCTTCAAAACTTCTTCACCCGATTCCCTTGACCAATCTTCTAATCTAAAATTTACTTCAGAAGGACCTCTCTTCCAGAACAATGAAAAGCTAAAATAATTTACTACAGAAGAAGAACAAGGGAAAATTTCATTCCCAAAACTCGATATTTTCTGTAACTTCTGTCAATTTCCCGTGAATGAAAAAAATCTCACAAATTTCCTATTAAATAAAAATATATCTTCTTCTTTTTTGAAAACTCCAAAAATCAAAATTAAAGAAGTTTTCTAGTTTCATTCTCAGCTTTACAGCCAAAACTCAACATTCATTGGTCCTTTTTATCTTTTCTTTCTTTTCTTGATTTTTTTTTTCTATTTAACAACACTTTTTTTCTTTTTAATTCTAATTTTGCAAGCTTTACTTGTAATACACACAATTTAATATCTTTAATTAATTTATTTCATAATTATCCTCAACATTCTTATTTAATTAAATTATCAAAATACCAAATTTAAATAATTTAATTTACACTTTTAAATAAATCACATGACTTTTAATATTAGACTTTTATATTTTAATACAAATTATTCCAACACTATTATCAACATTTATTAGCATCATTTAATTATATAAATTACATCATACAAAATACCAACGTAAAATAAATACCAAAAGTACACTCACACAAACCATTATAATAAATTGCAAAAATGAAAAAAGTCAAAGACGCACAATACCACTCAATCGTGACGGTTTGACAAACATGGGACGAGGTGACTTGTCATCTTTGTTTTCAACATCATGCCCATTGGGTTAAATTGATGCTCACCTTGTCCTGCCGAAGCAGGTGGAATCGAGACTCTGTACCTGCAATCCCTGCATACAAACAAAGTGTGTACAACATGTATATATATATGTATAATCAAAAACATCACATCGTGAGAAGGAATTGCAATGTAGTAGGGCACTCGTAAACGAGTGGTGCTACACTGTCCTCTCACTAAATCTATACTAACAATTACAACATTAGATAAAAGTAACATTGCTAAACTAACTGATCACATCATAAAATAATTACTAAACCACTACATCACAATGAATTACTGAAATCAAATTAAACATCACCCAACCAAATGTAATCATAATGTCATATCAAATATCCATGTCATCAAATGAAGTAGCATAATCACTAAGCAGTCTAACTATCCAATCACTAACCAACAATAAATAGTAACTATCAAAGTCTCAAAGTATCAAACAAAAACATAGAAAAATAACAAGTCCAAACAACAACATGAGGGGTATTACATGAGAGGTTTCGGGGGCGCTACCCCTTGACCCCGTTAAATAATTTGGGGGAAACCGCACCGATAAAAGTGGGGAAAATTTAACCTCAGAGTTTGATTAGGCTCCATATACCAACAATCTCCAACTTGGAGACTGATCAGACTCCACCCCATATCACCTCCCACTTGGAGACTGATCATAATACCGTTAACCATATAGCTCCCACTAGAAATAAGCACCCTGGACCCTAATGTTCTAATTTTATTGTTTTTAGTCTTCAAGACCAACCAGAGCTAAAGAGGATCTCAACTTCTCCCTTGGCACTACCTTTGTAAACATATCCACTGGATTATCGTCTGTATGTATCTTTTCCAACCTTAACTATCCATCATCCAACACCGTCTGAATGAAGTGATACCTCAACTGTATGTGTTTGGTCTTTGAATGCAAGGAAAATCTCTTTGCAAGATGTATGGCACTCTGACTATTTGTAAACAAATAACTGGTGGCCTGTTGTTTTCCCAATTCTTTCATGAAAGATTGTAGTCATATCATCTCCTTGCTTGCCTCTATTGCAACTACATACTCTGCCTTCGTGGTGGATAAAGCAACCACCTTTTGCAATCATGAGATCCAACTTATTACTGTCCCACCTACAATACTCTGCTTGGTATCAATATCCCCTACCAAATCTGAGTCTACATAACCTGCAAAATCAATATTAAAGCCCTTGAAACATAAACATTTATTGGATTTACCTCTCAAATACCTAAGAACCCATCTTACTGCATTCCAATGCTCCAATCTGGGATTACTCATATACCTGCTTATGACTCCAACAACATGTGCAATATCTAGTCTCGTGCATACCATGGCATACGTTAAACTTCCTACAACTAAAGCATATGGTACCTTGGACATTTTATCTTCCTCCTCATGTGTCTTTGGACACATCTCCTTAGTCATTTTCAAATGACTAGGCAAAGGTGTGTACTAACAACTTTTGCATTCTCCATGTGGAATCTCTGCAACACCTCTTCAACATAACCAGCCTGAGATAGAGTCAATTTTTTGTTCTTCCTATCTCTACAAATTCTCATACCAAGGATTTGTTTTGCTGCCCCCAAATCCTTCATAGCAAATGATTTTGCTAACTGTTGTTTTAACTCACTTATGTGATCCATGTTAGACCCCACTACAAGCATGTCATCAACATATAAACATAAAATAATGTAGCTCTCATTATCCAACCTCTTTAACTAAACACAATGGTCAGAATTACACCTATTGTATCCTTGTTCAACCATAAAACTATCAAATTTCAAGTACCATTGTCAAGGTGCTTGTTTCAAGCCATATAAACTCTTCTTCAATCTGCACACCAATGTCTCATTTCCTTTGACCTCAAATCCTTGGGGATGTTCCATACATATCTCCTGCTCCAAATCACCATGAAGAAAGGCAGTTTTCACATCTACTTGTTCCAAATGCAAATCTTCAACATCCACAATTTTTAAAATAGTACAAATAGAAGTCATCTTAACAACTGGAGAAAAAATCTTAGCAAAATCAATGCCCTTTTTCTGTGCAAATCCTTTTACAAATAACCTAGCTTTAAATTTGTTCTTACCTCCATTTTCCTCTTTCAACCTATAAACCCATTTGTTTGGTAAAGCCTTTTTACCTGCAGGCAACTTGCATAATTCCCAAGTCTCATTTTTTAGCAAGGAGCCCATTTATTCTTCCATTGCATGCTCCCATTGAAGCTTTGTATCCACCTGCATAGTTTCATCATACCCTTCAGGTTCACCAACATCTATTAACAAAATAGAATACAAAGAGGGAGAAAATATTTCTGGAGGTTTCTTATCCTTGAAGATCATCTAACATTCACTAGAGTTTGTGGTATTTGTTGTTGTTGTTGTTGCTGTGGAGCATGAGGAACCACTGGAACATTGGTATTTGGTGTATCATCTAGCACTACATAATCATTTTATTTCTTCTCATGTTGCTACAACTGATCTTTGTATAACACTTTCTCATTGAATATGACATCCCTGCTTCTCACAATTTTTTTATTTTCAGAATCCCAAAGCTAATAACCAAATTCATCAATGCCATATCCAACAAATATATATTTCTTTGATTTTGCATTCAGCTTGGTTCTATTTTCAGAATCTACATGTGCAAATGCTTCACAACCAAAGGTCTTGAGAAAAGAATAACTCACCTTCTTACTTGTTTGTGCTTCCTCTGGAATACCACAACCCAAGGAACTGAAGGACCTCTATTAATTAAATAAACAACAATATTTATAGCCTCTGGCCACATCTTTAAAGGCAACCCAACATGCAATCTCATAGTCCGTGCACACTCCATTATTGTTTTGTTCATGCACTCAGCCACTCCATTTTCCTATGGAATCCTTGGAACCATTTTTTGCCTATGAATACCATTTGAGGAACAATAATCTTCAAAATATTTGCTGCAATACTCACCACCATTATCAGATCTCATACATTTTAACTTCTTACCTATCTCATTCTCAACCAAGCTTCTCCATTTCTTAAAAGTTTCAAATACATCAGATTTTTTCCTAAGGAAATAAATCCATACCTTCCTTGTTGCATCATCAATAAAAGTGGCATAGTACTGAGAGCCACCAAGAGAAGATGCTTGAGTTGGTCCCCATACATCCATATGCACAAGCTCCAATTTCTCATCTTTCTTTGCTTCCCATCCTTGAGAAAACTAACTCTCTTTTGTTTGCCATACACACAACTTTCATAGAAATCCATATTAACACATTTCAGACCTGGTAAAACATTCTTTGAATGAAGTACTTTCATACCTTTTGCACTCATATGCCCAAGTCTATTATGCCACAGTGTTGATTCAAAATCCATAGAAACTGTCTATTTTTCTGCCTACTGAATTACAACAAGTGTTCCTGAACATTGATTTTTATTTGCAATAGCTAAAGTAGAAGAAACAATATGATCTATACAAAGATATAAGGTGCCTACTTTCACACCTTTTGCTGCCACTAAGGCACCTTTTGTAACCTTCTAATTTTTATCACTAAATGTAACAACACAACCTTCATCATCTAGTTGCCCTACTGAAATTAAATTTCTTTTTAACTTTGGAACGTGCCTTACCTCATGTAGTAGCCAACGTTTCCCATTTTGCAACTTAATCTTGATTCTTCCCTTTCCAACAATCTGACAGGGTTCGTTATCTCCCAAATAAACCAGCCCAAAATCCCCTTGGACATAATCAAGAAAATAACTTCTATGGGGTGTAGCATGAAATGAAGCCCTTGAATCTAACACCCAAGAATCATCAGCATTATCAAGGGGTGATCCCACAAAGCTGGTTTACAATTTATGGGAAATTTTGATTTTTGCTAAAATCACATATTTTTAGAAAATACAATGATTTCATCCTTTAAAAGTTTCATTTAAAGCATTCCAATTGAAAAGGGTTTGATCAAACTACCTTAGATCAAACCCCTTGGATAGAACCCCGCTAGTTTTAAACCATACCTATAACAAAGTCTCCTTTACACCTATCAAGATGTTGATTAAAAAAATTTGATTTACCTTTTGGGGAATCAAATGAATTCATTAAAAAACAAAAATTGTAAGTATTTAGTCCTTATTATAAGCTTCCCAAAAAGTATAATTTTAAATAAATTTAATTTTATTGTTATATTTATTTTTTATTTCTTGTGAATGTAGGTTTTTCATTGAAAATCAAACTCTTTGTTCTGCCCATGTGGAAAAATAGAATATAGTAAAAAAAAATTGAAAAATAAGAGTGCACCAAATATTGAAGTCCTTGATCCAACAAAAAAAAAATTTGAATTTTGATACATACAAAAAAAGTTACTTGTTATATGGTCGCGCTATGTCTGAATTGTAATTGGTTTGACTTTGAAACTTGATTAAAGAAAAAATATTCAATAAAAAACTATCTAACCAAGTGGAAGCACTAGATATTGGAGTTACAAATCTAAATTCAAAAGAATTAGAATTTTATCCTTCATGGAAAAAAAATTATGTGTAATATGAGCGTCACTTTTTAAAAATGTTGTTTTCTGAAAAAAAACTAGTTTTCAAGGGAGATGGAAAATGAAGTGCAATCTAATTCCAAAATTTTTGAAAAAAAAATAAAATTATAATATACAGACAAAATTTCATGAAACTCTAGTTTGCATCATCTTCAAATTCCTCACGGTTTAGCCGCTATAGGTTCCCGCAACTGAAGATTTAGTTAAAAAAAATTATTTCAGTGTCTAGTTTGGCCAAAAATTGTAAACCACTATTGTGGGATCACCCCAAGGGAAATAATCAAAGCATCCTCATCATATTTATTACTTACCACATTTGCATCTTTATTGCCTTCCTTTTTGTCTCCTTTATTTTTTTGAGACCAACAATCTTTCTTTAAATGACCCGACTTACCACAATACCAGCAATCCCTCTTGTCTCTAGATTGGGACCTTTTGTCCTTTGATTTTCTTCGTGACTTCCCACAACTTCCAGAATTGTTTCCTCTCTCCTTTGTTCTGCCCCTACTTTCTGCATTCAAAACACTTCCTGATGTGGATGTTCCACCTAAGCTTTTCCTACAAATTTCCTCGCTCAAAATAACACCAACAACATCATCAAATTTCAATGTATTCGAACCAGAAACATAATTACTAACAACCATGACCAAGCTATTCCAGATTTCAGGCAAAGAACACAGAATCAAAAGAGCCCTAACTTCTTCATCAAAGTTTACATTTATAGAAGTTAATTGACTGGTAACTGTATTAAACTCATTTAAATGATCAACAATTGACCCACCTTTTGCCATTTTCATATTTTAAATAAACGCTTCATGAGAAATACCTTATTCAAAGCGAAAGTCTTTTCATATAACTTCGTCAGGGTTTCCATCAACTCTTGAGTTGTCTTTGTTGTTGTAATATTGAATGCCACCAATTGTGCCAGGCATAAATGAATGGCTCCCAGTGCCTTTCTGTCCAGAAGATTCCATTCCTCATCACTCATTCCTACCGGTTTCTTGGTTGTTCCTTCCAATGGCCTCCATAAATCCTTTTGATAGAGATAATCCTCCATCTGCATCTTCCATAACTGATAGTGCTTCCCATTTAATTTATCTACCTTCAATTTACCCTCGTCCACCATTGCTCCCACTTAACTGTGAGACTCCCACTCAACCGTGAGACCTTCCTACATACGATAATCTAACACCACCCGCTCTGATACCACTTGTTAGGAATTGTATGCAGAAAATATCAATTGCATGCAAATAAAGATTAAACAGAGGAATGAAAAACATAAATAATAACAAGAGACAATATTTAACGTGGTTCACCCAAACTTGGGCTACGTCCACCAATAGAGAGTCCAATATTATTATCCAGAAAATCGAACTGATTACAACCAGTAATCCTTGCAACTCAATACCGCTGCAAATGCTACAATATAATGTCAACAGAAACCAAAACCCTTAGCCTTTTATCAAGACTTATGTCAATTACAAAATTAGGGTTTTTTATGTCGACCAATAGAAAAATAACACCCGATGCCTTTATAAAATAATAAAAAATTGTGAGAGGTTTTGGGGGCGCTGCCCCTTGACCCTATCTTGGGGGAACTGCCCCTTGACCCCGTTAAATAATTTGGGGGGAAACCACGCCGATAAAAGCGGGGAAAATTTAATCTTTGGGTTTGATTAGGCTCCATATACCAACAAGGAAAACTATTCACCAATTTAATTTAATACATGTTGTATATAATATGTAATATAATGAATGATATATGCATTAAGATATAATATAATATAATACAAAACATTAAATTATACATATGAAAATAATATATAGTAAATTAAATTATTTTTAAATAATTTATAGTTTTTTAATAAATAGTGTAGTTTTAGACTTATGGTGTACAAATTTTATTATTAAATAATTGCATAAATTGTATAAATCATGAAAAACAATCACAATCTAAATTATAATGATAAATTATGATTTTATATCTCTTTAAGTAAATTAGAGGCTTCATATTTCACATCCATAGTCATAACATCTATTTACTTATCTTAATAACTTTAGTCTCTCTTCTTCAACTTTATGATTGGAAATCTCTTTTCCTCTTTTTATCTTTTCATCGTGGTTGTATGTAAATGGTGGTAAAATTCTTAGTCTTTCTAGCACATATATCAACATTATTCTTCCTTGTTGTCCTATATTAATTATGATTTTGAAAACCTAATATGTGTGGAATTTATAAAAAAATAATCGTATATATATTTTTTGGATGTTCACTTTTTCTTATGTTTCGGTGAACATTCTTACTATTTTCTAAAAAATAATGTTCTCACATAGGATGGAAGAGGTGCTAACAAAGGTTACAAAGTTTAGCATTACAACCCCATAAAATATGCATGCACCATGATTATTTTAGGTTTTCCCTCTTTTAGGTGTTTCTTATATGAGATAGTTGAAATAACTATGATTTATGTGGCATTGATACTATCCAACCTAAAAAATACCCTAAGATTGTAATACAAATCTACATCTTACTTGTTTGATTATAAGTCTCTAATGAGTTACCCTTCCATACGTGGTTACCCCTACAATTGTAAATAATTATTACACTTATGCATGTTAATGGATCCACTACTTATTAGTTCTAGAATACTAAAGCATTCATTCAATTCAATTTTTTTGAGTGATAGTGACAATCCAACCAATAAACATCTAGAATTAAAAATTCTACCAACAATTTTATATAGTCTATTTTAAATTGTCTATTTCTAAAATTGTTAAAATATTTTTTATCTTTCTTTTTATTGGTTCATGTTGTCAACAGTCATTGCAAAAATTAGGGATTTTTTTTCTTTCTAAATTATGTGCAATGCAATGCATTTAATTCATGAATCAAATTTCAAACCTATTACATGAGCACTATTACATACATCATCATATAATTACATTGTTGACTTACAAGTATTATTTTACATATTTTATTTAATAATTGGTAAGATTTTCAAACTTATTAAATAAATGTGAGTACACTCAATGCATATTTTATATTTGTTTATCAAGTGTGTATTAAATATCACAATAAAATTTATCTATCTATAATAAATATCAAAAAAAAAATTATGTATCTACAATTAAAATTTCAATAAAATCTATTTTAAAAATATACATGTAATAATATAATTTAGCAAGGCAAAAATTACATAAATATCACATTATCAAAAGGATAAAAATATATATATATATATGAAATTATTATGATAATATATTTGTATAATTGCATATTTTTTTATTTTTGGAACATTAATTAACTATAATAATAACATTATACAACAAACAATTATATTACACCCCTACTTGCTTCTATTAACTAAATGTTTAAAACAACAAAACACACCCATATGAATTTTATTTTTTATTTATGCAACATTAATCAACTATAATAATAACATTATACAACAACAAACAATCACATTACACCCCTAGCTGCTTCTAACTAAATGTTTAAAAGAACAAGTACACCTCACAAGATTTTTTATTTTTATTTTTCAATATTAATCAACTATAATAATGACATTATAAAACAACAAACAATCACATTAAACCCCTAGCTATTTCTATTAACTAGATGTTTAAAACAATCAAGCACACCCCACAATCGACAGAACCTAACACAAATGCGTCTCTTGTTAAATAAGTAATGAAGAAAGAAAATCATAGAGTATTAAAGATTAGAGTTGAAACATGCATCTATTACAAATTGATCTTTTTCCATCTTATAATTTTAAAATACATTTTTATATTTGCTTCTAATATAGAAGCATCCTTCCTTTTTTCATATAACTTTTTTACATATTATGTTATCAATTATAATGTATGTATGTATGTATGTATATGTATATATATATATGTGTGTGTGTATATATATAATTCTTAAGTAAAAATAAAAAATTGTGTCTATATATGTAATAAATAAAATAGTTCTAAAGTAAAATAGAATAACTCTTAAGTAAATAAATTAAGTGTAAAATATATTTCTAAGTGTGTGTGTATACATATATACATACGCATATACACATACACATATACATATACATATATATACATATACATATAGATACATATACATATATATATACACATTCACACTAGGTACCTATTTCATTTTATGCTTCTTTCTCAATCACCATCACTTATTTGCTGGAGTTTTAACTCACTTCAGAGAAATAAAGGAAAATTAAATTAAATAAAGGAACATTAAATTGGAGTAAAAGTAAAGTTCTTAGATATGGAAAAAAATTCAATTAAATATAATGGTAGATTTTAAAGAATAACAATTAAGTTTATTGTTAAGAGAATGTAGTAACATAAATGGAATATATAGTTCAATTCAATTAGAATGAATATATTGCATCATCATAGAAAATGTATATTTATAAAAGAAAGAAAATATATTTCAATTGTTCATATCTAGTAAGGCTAATTTGTTGTCTTGATGTCTATGTTGTACAAAAATGACAATCGCGGTAAAATGAGTAGTTAGGCAATTCTTATCTATTATAGTAGAAAATTGAACACAAAAAAATACCTTATTGCTAATTTTTAGATTTTGATGCATTCTATTTCTAACAATCAAAGCTTTTTTAGACATGAATTCAAAAAAACTTAGTTTAGTGTTGTTTTTGAACACGAGTTTAGTGTTATGTTGTGTTACAAAGTTTAGTTTAATGTCAAAACTAGAATTAACATTATATTGAAGGTATTACTCAGGCTACTCATTCTAGTATATATAATATATATTTTCTAATTCATAAGTAAATGCATAAATACTTGAGTTTAAAAAGTATTTCAAATTATAGATTTTTCTATTTTTTTATTTATCTATTTCTAGGTTTCTCCAAAATGATTACTCTATTTTTGTGATGTGACCTATATTCTAAGGCAACAATTATTTATGTCTACTTTCATTGAGGTCACTACATTTTTAAATGCCTCAATTTATAATCAATTCTATCTATTGGATCCTTCTACTATTCTAAACTGGAAATGTTTTTGACATAAAAAGTAGCAAAAACAAGGGTGTTGTCCCATCACAACAAGGCAACCAAGGCCATCCAAAGCAAACACATTAACAACACAGTGACAGCAGAGTAAACCAAGCCATCACCCCCACCAAATCATATCAAAAACTCCAAAACAACACTAAAGACTAAATAATAAAAAGAGTCCATCATGCAAGTATGATACTGAGCAATTGAGTCCATAGACCCCCAGGGGTCAAACCAACCATAAAACAGCATATACATACTAATAGTCATAGATAAACTATCAAAAAACTTAAAGAACCAAAAGCCTAATTATTTTCTTCCATGCATGGTTTGTCCTTAATAGCAGTCACCCAATCCGCCGTGAGGAACTTAAGCAGTTCCTTAAAGCTAGCGTCCTCCTCACCATTGTCCGCGAACTTGTCCTTCTGCAGTAGATAAAGACTAGTAGCCGACCTGTGCATGACCTTCAGGGAAAAGCGTGACACTTCTTGAACCTTTTTTTCCAATCTCTCGATTCTCCCTTTCAGCTTGTCCATTCCGTCCCCCACCTGTTCCTTTTTATTATAATCTTCTTTCAAGGGGGCATTTCCCTTAGCTGTATTAGAGGCCCGGGGTTTAATGGTAGAGCCCTTCTTCAAACTTTCAAACACGTGGGGTTTAAATATTAAGAATATAACTATTTTATTACCATAAAAATATTATAACATAAATGACTTATATAGTTATATTCTATATTTTGTGTGGTAATTAAATAAGAACTCATTTCATTTATAATTTCATTTTCTTTGAAAATATATCATTACAAAACATATTGTTAGATTGCTTAGTAATTTGATATGTTCATTATAAGAATATGTAAAATATATCTTAATAAATTGATCAATGAGGAAACATGATCATTCCTATTTTGTAATCTGATTGTCATCCAATTAAGACAAGGAACTCAAAATGAAACAAACAAATCAAACAATTATCCACTAGGACAACCGTTTCATCTATTTTATTCCCGCCTATACATTTACTATTACACCACCCTCAATTTATTAAAAACAAAATAGACATTACAATAAAACATTCATCAACACCATCTCTTCATCTAGTTTCACCCTATTCCCAATTTATCAATTCTAGCTATTTATCCATGCTGCTATAATCCTAGATCGCATTATTATGTAGAAAACATATTTTCTTCTACATTGTAATTATAGTAATATAATAGATATGAATATTGTATTATCCCATTCTATATAAAATAGAAAAACCTATGAGTGTTTGGTATACATACATTTGAAAATGGCTTGTAGTTTTAGAAAATTAAGATCGTTCAATCTATCAAATGCATATCTTAATTTGCGATATATTACATTATTTAAAACTCTATCATTTTTATTTTTTTTTATTGTAATTTTAGGTTTTATGGATCATGAAAACATTTTATTAATCTAAATTTTTGCAACCAATTCATTTTCAAATTTAAGAGTATTTTTTTTTTAATTTCCATGTTCTTCTATTTCAAAATCACAATGATGAAACAAGAACATAATAATTTATTTTTTAACTATTGCTTATTTCTACTTCCAATGTTTGTTGATATAGTTTCAAAATTGACACATTTTTCTTATATAACCAGAAGTTTTGGATCTTTATAGATCATATAATAATTTTTTATTTATTTTTTATTCTACTATACAATATAATAGTTCACTTCAAATTTGTAAAGAAATTTTCACTTGTTTTGATTAGATTCATTTCTTATGCTCTAAGGGATTACTTATTTGACACATTAGAGTTATTAATTTTTTATATATTCATTAAATTGTGAAATGGATTAATTGATAATTTCTTATTATGTTAATCTAACCATGATCATGATGCATTACAAACATTTGCATATAAACTATAAACAAAAATTTTCTATGAATTGCATTGTGTAAAATATGTCAACACTTATTTGCCTAAAATGTAATTGTCTACTTTAAATACTCAATCTTAATAAGAAAGAGGACTTCGTGGTGACAGATTTTGCATACAATGGATATGCAAGTGGTTAAAAAATTAATTGCATTGTTATAAAAATAAGTAAGAGAATATTTTTTTAATTAATGAAAATTCACATAAAATATTTATTTTGTTTTCTTTTATTATGAAAAACTCCATCATGTTCATTATGAACAATTTATTTCCAAGATAACTTTACATAAAACAACATACATCCTTTTTTATTTAGATCTTAATAATTTTTTTGGAATATGTTACACCTGAAATGCAAGTTTTTGATATAGAAAAATATGTATCTAGCCACAAAAAAAAAAAGTGTGGTAATAAAAATTTCAATGTAATATCTAATATGATGGTAGAAGAATTTGATATTCAATCTCTAAGACTTCATATTGCATAATAATTTTATAAAAAAAAAAGCAAGGTGGTGATTACTATTGACACTTTTTCTTGTATGCCCCAAAATTGTGCTGTCTTCTCTTTTGTGTGTGAAATGTTGTCGAGCACCTTCTTTGTTTGGCCACATCTTTTTCTTTTGGAAAAATATTTTTCAATTTTTTCTTTGCCTTCCAATGGCTATTCTTTCCAAATTATTATAATTTTTTAGCTTGGGAGTGGCTAAGTTTTATTTTTGGATGTCTTACTTCTGTTTGTGCAAGTTTTTGATGCATTTTAGAAGGTTCATGTTCATAGGTGCAAGGAAATTTGGAATCATCTTAATTTTTTCCCCATCAGTGGTTAGTGTATCTCTATAGGGGTTCCAATCTAATAACTATTTTATGCTAGTGTATCTCTATAGGGGTTCCAATCTAATAACTATTTTATGTTACACCTTTGGTTGGCACTTACATTTCATCAACTTTGTGGACCCCTCCATTATTTGGTTTACATGTAGTAAATGAAAATTTGGATGACATAGGCTTGGTTTGTGTCATCTCAACACATCTTCAAAGCCTTGCCTATATTGTTAAAAACTTGTGATGTACCATTGGTGTGGGTGAGTATTGAGTTGCAAATTTTCTATAGTTTTCTAAATGCTCTTATTAGTCTTAATCTAATGACATAAACATGCTAGATAATATTTATAATAAATATTAGAAATATTAGTGTGCTATTGGTTTGAGGTAGTGTGACTTGTCTAGTGGGACCCATTATATGAAAAATAATAAAGATTAAATTTATTTGATTTCATCACATCCAATAGTTTGTCCACCTCAATTACATTTTCATAAAAACATCTTTATTTCATTGTGGTAGTGGTTAGTGCCTCCATGTTAGTCTAGTGGGCTCCATCATTTTTTAAGGTTCTCTTCCCATGCGCAGCTACTAATTATTGTTTCATATAATTGGCAACCATAGTCATAATCATTAAATATATAAACAAAGTATTAGATGTAAACACCTCAAATTCAAAGGAGTATTAAAGGTGTAGTAAATCCTACCATGGTTCTCATACGTTGGTTTTAGGGAGTTTCTATTCAATTCTTTGGTATTTTTTGAGTTATAGAGTCTATTGAACATTCATGTGAGACATCATGTGTATGCTTTTACTTTGTGAAAACTATGCTTTGATTATTTATTCATTTCCATCAATACTTTGCATACCTTATGTAGTGTCGTAAATTGTCGCCCTTGACAATTTCACACTAGGTTTGGCACCCTCTTAAGTGCATGTACCTAATTATGCTTACATATTTACCCATTTGATTGTCATTTTTGAGAAATTGAATTAAATCCTTATTTACCAAACTTTGAAAAGCTTAAAAGGGTTGGATCAAGGAACCTAGCGCCCCTGTCCCATCTAATTAGGCCCTAAATTTCAAATGTTATTGTCGGCCTCAATATATTAAAGAATTTAAAGTCAGTTGTTGGCTTATCTTAATGGTTAATGCGAAATATGTTTAAGTCTATATAAATATAATTATTCCCTCTATTCGAACATCTAAGCAATTTTATATCACTCTAGCATCCTAAAGGAAATTAATGCAATATCAAGAGTAGAAGATCAAAGGCATAATTATAATCAAAATTACAATTTGCAACACATCAAAAAATTCATGTTTCATGCATTGTAAGATGTTTCGTGTTTATGTTTGTTATTATCATATGCACTAACACTTGTAGGATCTCAAAGAATCCTCCTATTTTTCCTTGTATGTTATGAGATAATTGACTTTAGTCCAATAAGGATATCATATCTTAATGGTAAGTTCCATTTGTGTTCATTATCATTTATTTTTATTGTTTTTCCTCTACTCCCTCAAGAGCATGTGATATTTGTCATCAATCATCATAGTCATTGTGGATGTGGAAACACCAAAATGGGGTTTGACCAAGGCAAGCCCCTATATGACACAACTCTTCTCTCTCTATCTATTTTGAAAGTTACAAGTATGAATTTGATTGAAGTGGATTTGATATCTCAAGGCTTCAAAACCTTATTTCATACATCCATGCACTACTCATCAAAATATTAGGGCAAGCTAATTATTTGCACACTATCAGACTTTAGATCTAGATTTTCATAGTTAAAGACTTACAGAGACTACTATACTTATACCAGCTCCACAACCCTAGATTCTAGCACTTCTAGAATATGGTGCCTAGTGCCCCTATCCTACCAATTCAACTCCAGATTTGAATGCTAGGTTCTTATATGTCTGCACTCTCCGGATCTATCTTATGTTTCAATATTTCTTATCTACATTTTCTAGATTCTATAACAGTTTGTTAATTTGATCCTAATTCACCTATTTTCTTACACTTTATCAATCAATCATGACACCCAACAAACTCAGAAAGGGACCAAACCCCTTACCAACCTATTTGGCTCTCCCTTGAGTACAACCAAATAGTGTCTATTGCTTAATTTTGTGTCCCTTAATGTTTTAATGGTGGAATGATTGATTTAGGTTAGGGTGTTTTCCTAGATCCCATTTCACCATATTATATTTTGGTAAACCCGATGTCTCTTACAATAGAAATTTTTTTTATTTACAAGAATATATTTAATAATATTATCAAAACATTAGGTTACCTAAATAAATTTTGCTCATATGCACTCATTGTATGCTAATTTTGAAAATAAAACATTTAAATTTTTGTTCTCTTTTATTATTGCAAAAAATAAACCTAAAACACTTGAACTTATAACATATAATCAACATATATGTCTTCTCATCACCTTCTTTCATTTCCAATTGCATTCTAAAAAATTTCTCCTTTATTAAATCAGTGATATATGTTTATTTTTATTCCTTTGGTAGCCTTGCTTCAAATGATGATGAGGCTAATGCTTTTCCCTCTCCTAATATCTCTCCTACTAGTGAAGATATCTTGGTAATAGGATATAATCATTGATATATTTCTTAACACCACTTTACCCACTCTTGATTCAACTCCTCTTCCTCTTGAAAATATGACAACCATAAATGAAGATTCCAAATGCACAAGCTTGAATATTAATCAAAATCTGCCTAACACAATTTACATTTCTAATTCCCATAAATATATTATAAAATCTACAACATCATCACCCAACTGTAACATGCCTTCTTCCTCTAACATTGGGGGATCTTTAGCTTTCATTCCTCATGTACTAGCTAAATCTAAGACTAACCCTCATCATCCTAACATCTCAACACTCAACAAGGATCTGCATTCTTGTAAAATAATTGATTCTCATCATATCAATGCTACTACTTCTTCTCCCAAAATTGATCATACTTCTCATTTAGACAAAATTGGTAATATGGCCTCTCTTATGCATAATTGGGAGACACATTATGGACCCTAGATTTTTAAATTATTTCTAAATTTGGATACAATAGAAAAAATTTAGAGGGTAAAAGCACAAACACATGTCACACTTTCGGCCAACTAAATAGTTCTGAGTGATACATGTTCAACCTAAACAGTTTCGATCGAAATTGTTTCACTCAAAACCATGTGGCCTATATGTGGCACATAGACTTTTAGGTGAAACCCTTTTGCTTGGAACTAAAAAAAATGAATTTTTTCCTTTGTCACTTTGAAATGTGACTCATTTTGTGTAAGGTTCAATAGAAAGGATTTTGGCCAAAACCATTTTGACTGAAACCCTTTCTACTGAAACTATCTATGTGGCATCCTAGTTGGAAACCAACTCAGTCTTTTTTAGGATTTTCTGAAACTTTCAACTTCAACTAAATATTTCTTCAGGAAGTTGAAATAGGACTCTTACTTAAAAATTTTTGACAAAGACATAGTCAAACTGTCACGTGAGCATAATTGTATTGACCCCTTCTTCATCTTTTGTGTTTATTCATTTCCTTGGTGACTCACAATCTAACCTTTTCAACAATCACCTTCATTCATTTTGGAACTGTTGCACATTCATCAATCTGGACTCTCCCCTGCTGCTCATGATCCTTTGGCTATGGGTTGAGTGCTCTAGTTTTTATGAGTTACTAGCTACAAATAGTTAGTTCCTGTAGACACCTAAATTTGGACACTTCATTTGTCCAAATTTACCCCTTTTTCATCTAAATATCCCCTTATCCACATTAATTAAGTAATATCACTATTATTTAATTAATACCTCTAAAGTTCTTCTAATCTGTAAGGTTTTTAGTCAAATAATTAAATACATTATCCTCTTTAATCCCCCTTTCATCAAATGAATTAAATAAATGACATTTATTTAATTCTTCACATGTCACATCTTTTTCTTAATCTCAATCAATCTCCTAATCCCATCATTAGGGATGTGCCACATGCCTAATCCTCGATTAGGATGTGTCACATCCTCCAACTTTTGCAAGTTGGCCTCTAATCTTCCTTAACCACTAATTATCTTCTAATTACTGATCAGTTAAGCCTAATCAGTACCTTGGTCAACTCTCCCCTCTTTCCCATGTGATTTTTTAATTCACATTTATTCATCCAAGATTCCTCTCTTCCCCATGTGAATTTTTAATTCACGTTTATTCTTTCAAAACTCCTTATCCCCACGAAAGTTCTAGAACATTTGACTTGTCACATCACTCACATGTGCCAAGGTCTTCTAGAACCTTTGAACTCTCACATCACCCACATGTGTCAAAATCCTACCCTTTTGGGAACATTGTCTTACCCACTAGATTATTCCAATCATTGTGAATTTTAAATTCACTTTTATTCCTCCAAGGAATCTTCTCTTCCACATGTGATCATTGAGTGGTCACATCAAGGTACTTACAAGTACCTCCATCACATGTCCTTATTCCACCTCACCTACACCTCATCACATCCTTGGCCGCTTCACCTTCCACATGTCAAGATGTGAGGGCTTGTGAGTCCTCAACTCGTCATAGCCCTTCATCTTGGCCATGGTGGCTCAATCTTGACCATAGAGAATTCAATTGCCTCTATAAATAGCCCCTTTTTTCTCTCATTTAGGGACCTTATGCATTTGATACCAAACTCTTGCCATTTTTCCATTTGAGACAACACTTAGCCATTTGCACCCTTATGCTATCAATTTTATTACTCAATTTGCAAGCATTATCTTAGCCATTTAGTCAAGCCACTTAGTCACTAGCATTAGCATTTATCACATTGTTCATCTTGCATACACCATTTTCATAGCCATCCAAGGAATATACAAGCATTCAAATATCAAGGGCCAACCAATGGATTGCAGCATAAAGAAGGTATAATCAAGTTTATCTTCATTTCATTTTCATCTTCTTTCTTTGTATTATCATTCCTTAGGCTAATCTTTGAAGTTTTCCTTGTATTTTTCTTTATTGCATAATAGTTATTTTGCACCTTTAGGATATGTTAAAACACTAGGCCTCGCAGTTCCATATAACATATACACACCATTAATAACCATGAATCAAACACAAGTGCATATCAAATCTCATAGACATTCACACATTTATCCATGCAAATACTAACATGAGTATGTGCAGGATCATGATGGGCCAAAAAGTGGCAATATGATGGGTATGTGGCTGATGGCTAATTTTTTACCCAAAATTGATGAAACGAAAAGAGTTTTTAAAGGAGATTCTCAAATTTCCACCGATATAAATTATAGTTTACTTTGAATTTAATAAGTAAATATTATGCATTTTCTATTCAAATTATGATTAAAGTCCTAATTGATAGGCTAATTGAAAAACATCTATAGCTTTCAAATAGTATCACATTTTTTGAATCCAAAACATGCATCACATTCTATGCTTCGCATACTATAGGATTAAAAAAAAAATTGAATTTCATGAAGTTTTGACCAAGTTAAGGTGGTCGGACATCTGAGTTTTTATATTTTTAAAATTTGTAATAAAAATCATAATTAATTATTTACTTGAAAAAATTACAAAAATATGCATCACATTGGGGCATGAGTCCTCTACTTATATCTAAAATATTATAATAAAAAATTATCATTTTATTGTGGTTAGGGTGGTTAGACACACTGCTTATTATTTTTCCCGAAATTTAAGTACCATTGCATTGAAATTTCAAATTCTCACCAAATAGTTTTTTTTAAACAAACCTAGTAGTTTAGAAACTAAATTCAATTTGCTATAGATTCTATTCTTACATATTTTTGAAATAATATAGATAACTTATTCAAATTTTTACATCAAGTTGCCTAACTTTGATTTTTCTGAATTTTTTGCCACTTAAGGGCCTGCTTTTTCCATGATGATCTTGCACATACCCACATATTATAATTATATTTCCATACATCAAAATCTTGTTTAGGTTGTATAAGGATATAAAAAGATATATAAGTTCAAGAATGCATATGAATAAACAGCTTGAAATGTCTTAAAAGGTATGAGCTAAGCAAGAGAAACACTAGCTATTAATTAGTCTCATCAGTGCACATGGAAAATTATCAAATTTGATGACATGCAAGGAGCGTAGTTAATAGTTAATTTTGAATTAGTAGTCATGAGAGAGCCTTTCAATACATTCTGAGCTTTTTTGGGATTGCAATGGCTTGATAATGCAAATGGAATAGTAAAATCAAGAAAAGAGGAAGTATATTTTGTGGATGATATTAAAGTAGTTTATATTCCTTTTGGAGATAATGAAGAGAATTCTTATGTAGAGGAGATTTCCTATGATAAGGATGGAGAAGAAAATACAAAAGTGATATATTCAATCTCTAAATGGCTTGAAATAGATATAACAGAGGAACCTAATAGTGAAGGAGAAATTAAATTAGAAAGTTAGGATGGTAGCACAAACAATGAGGATGTATTAAATTCATGGATGCAGGAAGAACCTAAGTTGACCTCCTAGAAGGTATATGGGTTTAGGATATATTTATGATATATAAACACCCTAAAAAGGTACCACAAACTTTTGCAAATACAAATAATAGATTGAAAACACCAGAAGAAGAGACAATTAGTAGCTTGAATCTCATCTCTAGGGAAATAAAACATATAAACCACATCCAAAGGGGCATCTCACCCATTAAAATTCTTATATTTTTAGTACTTGTTGACCTAAATAGTTACTTTGAAGAGATGGAGATTTTTTTTTATAAAAGAAGATTTACATATTGCAACACTGCATGATACCTTAATATACAATGTCGTATGCTAGTGGAAAACTCCTAAATATAGTATTATTAGAACTAGATACCTGTAAGAAGAAGGATAATATATTATAATCCCAACCACTCTAGAGGATAACTTACAGATATGCATAACCACATGGAAGGGGCAAAGAAAATACAATAACATGCTATACATACAACTTTTCTACTCGACTTTAACACCAATAGTCCAAACATCGTACATAAACCAAGAGAGAAGGACTGAAATAAAAGAATGGTAAGAACTTCAACAAAATTTTCACACCTCGTTTTGGGGTGAATATGAAAAGATCCATATTGCGCTAATGAGGATGAAATAGATTATATTTATTCTACTTGAAGAGAATAATATACAAACATACGTGCAAATTCCACCTCCCCTTAGAAAGAAGGGGTATGGGAATCAATAGAGTGGATGTATAAACCGACTCCACTTACAAAGAAAAGGTGTTATATTACACATCAAGATGAAGGTGACCCATATCCTAAACTAGATATAAAAATAAAATAAGGTGAAAGAGAAATACAATTACATAATGAATCTAAAGATCAATACTATAGAAAATCTCTCAAACTAAGGGAAGAAAGTATAACATCTATTGACAATCCTAAATTAGATAAAATTGGGGACTACTGGGATGAACAATTATTTACCAATGCAATTGAGATTTTATCTAAGTATGAAGAACTATTTACATGTACATTCACGTATATGAAAGGGCTCAAGGAAGAAGCTAGAGTAATGAAAATGAAATTGGAAAAAGGAGACAAACCACAAAAGAAAAGACCATATTGGCTCAACCCCAATATGAAAAAGAAAGTAAAAATAGAGTTGGACGAGTTACTGGCAACTAGAATCATAAAACCAGTTGAGGATGTAGAGTGGATTTTCCCCATGGTGGTACAAAACAAGAAGACCAGTGAAATAAGGATATGTGTTGATTTTAGGGAACTAAATAAATCTTGTATCCATGATCCTTTTCCAACTCCATTTACAAAAGAAATATTAGAATTTGTTGTATGAATGGAATATACTCATTTATTGATGGATTTTTTTACTACCATCAAGTCAAGATTAGAGAAGAAGACCAACCAAAGAAAACTTTTGCAATAGAATGGGGATCATTTATGTACAAGTTCATGCCATTTGGGTTAAATAATGCTCCAATAGTATTCAACTAGATAATGGTTGTGACCGACGAACATAGTATAATCCAACTACACTTGATCCATGAGGATTCAAAGTATAATTAAACCACTAAACATCAGTCCAATAAGATCATTCAATGCAAAATTTAAGCTAAGAATCCATTAAAACTAACATATTAAAATACGAAAGCTTCATAAACATCTATTCTAATCCATTGAAACTTATCCTATTAGGGTAGTGGTGTTACATTGATGTGGAATGGTGACCCTTTCCCAATCCCTTGGAAAATAAGCTTGTTTTGATCAATTATATTGAAGAGAATCAATGAAACTGTTGAAAGATGTATTGTAAAACATGATGAAAGCTATTTTAACATGATAAATGCTTATGATAATCGATGTGAGTGTATGCAATATATTCTAAATGTATGCAAGATTCATAAGACTAAAACCCTAGGTAATTCAAGATATGCTAAATGGATGCACCTAATTTACCATGGAATCCATTAATGGACATTCTAAGCTAATAATGCAAGTAAATTAACCTAAAAATGCTTTTAAAACATAAAATATGGATGCAAGATGAGAGTGATTTTAATAACATAAGTTTCCTATTAAAAGATGGATCCCTATTCAATAGATGCAAGCTCTATTTATAGAATAGGAAAAGATGAAACTGATGGTCAAGATCAAAAAGATCAATCAACAATCAGAATGGGAGGAAGATGGAGGCATGGATCATGGATTCCCATCAAGGGTTGAGGATGCAAGTTGATATTTAATCAAGGGCTTACATTCATCCAAACAAACACACTTTCAAAACTTGCACAAGAAGCTTTGTTGAAAGTTTGTTATAAAAAGGAATCTACCCTTTTACAAATGAGTGAAGAAAGAGAATATTCTCAAATAATATTCTCATGGGTGAGGAAAATTAGATATTTAGTTAATTAAAACCAAATTTTAATGTGCAAAGGGGAAGGAATATTCTATGAGAATATTCCTTTTGGAGGAATGTGCAAAAGAGGAATATTTCCTTGCAAGTGGGAGGATTAGATTTAATTAGTAATTTGATAACTAAAACAAAATTTTAATTATGCAAATTAGGGTAATTAGATGATATTCATTAAATAAAATAATTTAATGAAAATGGGGATGTGATATGATATTTAATTAAATAGCTTGGGGTTATTTAATTAAATAAGAGGATTTAAGGATTTAAATTGGACAATTCGATTTATCCAATTTAACAAGACAAAAGGTTAGCATGAAAGGGATGAATTAACCTAATTAGGTCAATCAGGATAATATATGAAAATGATGCAATTAATTAAATAGCTAGGCTAATTTAATCAATTAAGTGAAAAGAGGATGGGTTTTAGGACGAAATGGTGTTAGTATATCAGATTCAAGTTCATGATATTATTCAGGACATTTTTAAGTGTCTACATTTTTCCCCTCTTTGAAGTGAGGTACTTGTTACATTGGTTCAAAGACTAGCGCTTTTCGGATTAAAACTGTTACTCAAATCAAAAAATTTAAAAAATTCTTGATTTTTTGGATGCCCCACTTTGCCCCAGTAGAAGGAATAAGCTGCTTCCCTACCTCCTCAAGAAAATAGGTAGAAATTTTGAATTTTGGGTTAATTTCTCAACAAAGGAAAAATATAGGTTTAGGTGCCAAAACAGGGCCCGAGATGCTAAAATGGCCTCAAAAACGCAAAAAACGGACCAAAATAGGTTGCACAGGGTGGAAACAAGTAAAACAGGCCAAAACCCTAGCTTTTGGCTCAAATTAGTGCAAAAAACCCTAATTTTTAGGCTTAAATAGGTGGGAAGGGTGACACTTCCAATTCATTTGTGCATTCAACCTTTTGAGATTTGTGCATTTGGAGCTCTGACACCTTGGTGAAATGGCTCACTGTGTGCTTCCTCTTCATCTTTCAAAGCGGGTTTGAGAGTACCAGCGTCAGGCAGATGTAGGACCCTGGGTATGTGACTCAAAACCTATCTCGATTTTCACATTTAGGTGCATTTAATAGGGGGTCAAAATTAGGTTTCTAGGTGTGTCACTATATAGAGACACATTTAAAGCGTTGGAAGCATCACTATTGATATAATTTTAGCGACACACTTACTGTTCAGCGACACACCACCATTTTTTGCTTGGGCGATGTATTTGATTTAGGGGTCACGATTTTAATATAGCAACGCATAGGCTTTTTGGATTTAGTGACACTTGAAATCGGTTGGCGACGCATGTAGCAAATAGCGACGCACCCCTATTTTTTACTATTGCGATGCATAGGAATGTTGATTTGCTATTGAGCATAGTGACGTGTGTTGCCAAATTGGTGACGTACCCCTGAAATGTATATGACACACCCTTAAAATATCAATGCTATTGATTTCAGCGATGCAATTAATTTTTTAGGATTCAAAGTCTCATATTTTGATCACTTTTTCAACTTTTTAGTAAATTGACATTGTGTGTGTGATGCATGTAGGAGGATCCTCCACCATTGATGTTGTGAGAGCACCATTCAAAAATTTTGGTTGTAATTAGAGACTTTGGTGACCATGAGGTGGAGTGGCTCGGGATGCTAGGGTTAGGTTTCATCGTGTTCCTTCTAGAGGTTTGGATGTATTTGGTTGTGATGACCGCGTTGACTGAGAGGTGGCATAGAAAGACCTCCCTTTTCCATCTACCCACTAGTGAGGCTACCGTCACACTCAAGGATGTGTGGCACATCCTAAGATTGTTGATACATGGTGAGTGTGTCATCTATGGCATCGATGTTGGGAGAGATGCATGTTGTTCGTTGTTACAAAAAAACATCATTTTGGCGAGCTCCCAGATTGATCTAGACTTGTATAGAGATTGCATACCGATATTTAGATTATTCATTGTTGCACTGATTTTCAGTGTTATTGCCCCAAAACGACAAGGTAGAGGCTTCAGTCCATGCTTGGGGTTGACATGGGAGGCTATGATCAGGAGGAACATCATGTTTGCATGGGGTCTAGTTCTACTTGCTTCCTTGTACCACGACATGCATCGGGCGATGTACTGTGAGGGCAGGAGTATAGGGGTAGGTGTTACACTGCTCCACATTTGGGCGTATGAGCATATTGTAGTTTTGAGGCCCTTGGTGGTTTTGGAAGAAATCCACGAGGACGAGCCCATCATCTTCAGATATAGGGTTTTGATGACTCTCTAACACACAAACCCTACAAGTTTACCATATTAGTGTCGTGTCATTGATGACATGACCATTTTTCAATGGAGGCCATGGTTGTAGGCTCCACCTTGGTACGATGATTAGCAACAACTGTATTTTTCTTGGTAGGCCCGCTATATGCAAGGGAGGGAGCATATGATGATAGAGTGGTACCTTCCAAACCACATTGCTCAAAAGTTTAGCGAGGTACAGGATGTGCCAATTGATTATTACATTGCAGTGTTTGCTAGATCCTAGAGGGAGGTATAGTGGGGAGCATAGATTGACCCTACAGTGGTTGTCAATGAGTTTAGACATCCCATTGCACAACCATGGGCCTACGATCAGGGCCTACCAAATGTGGGGACTACCTTGGCTTATGATGCATGGTTCAGGCCACCTATCTGCCTAATAGATCTAGTCGGGGGATACCCGAAGATAGAGGCAGAGGTAGAGGTAGAGGCCGAGATGGTGACTAGGACGAAGGCTAACATGGGGGTCAAGGTAGAGGGTAGGATCAGTCGGTGTAGGATAAGGCATAGGTGCCAAGGGATGGGCATCAACAACAATAGGTAGATCAGGGTCACTAGGACCAAGATAGCATCTCGATTAGCATGATAGATAGGTTCCAGGTGCAACATTTCCTCCTCCACTTGTACAACCAAATGTACAATTGCAAGATCAAATACAGGTTCTTACAACAAAGAGGGCACAACTGTAGGCAAAGAGGGATCAACTGCAGCAACAACTATATGACATGACAACAGATGAAGACCATGAGGTTTAGTTGTGGTAGCAACTAGACTTACAACTAGCCTAGGAGATTGGGAAGAGGTAGCAACTTGAGGTGGTGACAACTGTGTCATAGGGATGAACAATTTCCACATGATTGTACAGAGAGACAGTTACTGAGGTTGCTTATTACCACATGCATTATCATAGAGATGTCCCTCAGGCAATGAGATAGCCTAATTTTTCACAGAGGAGTGGAGCACCACCTAGAGTTGAGGATCAACCATTAGTTAGGGGTGAGTCGAGCAGCCACCAGGGCTAGTTGTTTTTGTAGACACCTTTTGATTATTTTCCCAATTTATTTATACAGATATATATTCATGGGATCATTTTTGATAGCCTCGTGGATTTCATACTTTTGATTTGATATACATACACTGATTCAAATATTGTACCATGACAGTCATTTATATATATACATATACACACACATGAGATGATCTAGATTCAATGTGTGATGTGCTTTATTTCATTCTTTATGGATGTATGGATGCCTATGATATGATGTGATGTGATATGCTCATGTATTATGACTATGTATGGATGCAATGTGATAGATTCCCTTCTTTTATTTATGTTTATGCTATATGTGATGATGATCTATGATGTGATGTATATGAGATGTAATGTTATGGGATAGATGCAATGCAATGCAATGGATGTATTATATTATTTTTTAGTACATTTATATGATATGCTATGGGATGGATGTTATGACACGATGCTTATGCAGATGCAAATTATATGGATGTATTTCTTTTTGCATACCTTTTCATGCAATTTATGATGTTATAATGTATGTATGCATATGGATGTATCTATGGGTAATGCAGATGTTCATGCTTATGATATGATAATGCAATGTATGCTTAGGAATAGAATATGTGTATGATATGTAATATGGATTAAGATGCTTAGAATTAAAAATCTATGTTTATTCAAAAAAACTTAAATGATAATGATGATGCAATGGATTATGTTTTATTTTATTATGATATGCCATGAGAATACGAGATGTATGCATGTTGATGATTTTGTGGATGTAGGATGGATGCATGATGATGTTTTTGTTGACTGTCATGATACCAGGTTAGCATGGAAAGAAGATAAAAGAATAAAAATTGACGTGACCATCAATTTTGAAGATTGATTCAAAAAGTCCAACAAGTCCTTGATCCACCGAGACTCTATTAGATATGGTGATGAGAGATGATGATGATGATGTGCTCATATCTTAGGATTGGGATTTTCCATCATTCCTTATGTTTGATATAACACATAGACATGATGCATCATGGTATTGAAAACTAGGATGGCATTGTATCTAGTGTAATGGACTTTGACTATGCAAACAGATAGGATAGTTCTTGTTCACATCTTGACATATGAAAGCCTCATCAGAATGTAGTTTAGTAGTTCAGAAATATATCAGACCAAAGCATACACAATAGTCAACAATCTACTTCAAACAACCTCCCTGCACACAACTAAGCAAGTATGCACCAAGATTATTTTACAAGACTACCCATAAGCACAAAAAATGAAAGATAATGATCGATGCCCCATTCCTTTCTCTCTAAATCATTTTGATAGACATCATCGAGAGGTCCTCAAAATGGGTCATTGAGATAAATCAAAAGAAAAGATCAAAGACAAACAGTCAATGTCATCTATATCTCTTTCCATTTTAACTTAGCTAAGGTGATTTCTGATGCTGATGTCCATCGCAGGAAGGATGCATCCTAGGACATGTTATCAAATGTTTTGATTAGGATGAGGTGTGTGATAAGTCATTGATAGAAACTTCACTAACCCATTTATCTATGATCTAGACTTTAGATTTTTATACTTAGGTTTTCACTTTACGACTTGCGATACTTGCTTTTAATTTGTTTTACCAAAGTTTGAAGATGATGATTTGATTTATTATGGGTGAAAGCGAGATGAGATGGATGGTTTTGGATTTTCTGGAATATTTCAATGTTTTTGATATTTTGAAAAAAAAAATCTTTTTGAAAGTTTATATGAATTTTTACATTTTCGGATTATTTGAGGTTGTTTAGGGTTTTCCAATGTTTTTGTGTTTCTCTAAGTTTTTAAATGTTTTTTGTGTTTTATGATTTTTTCAAATGTTTAGGGGTTTTCTGAGATTTGATCAAGCACCTAACCTAAAAGACTATCCTATGGGCCTCAAGGGCTTATCAAAGATGAGCCTAGCCTATGTTATACATGCAGAGACCACGTAGTTCGATTGACTTGACTTATTAGTGATGAGATATTAAAAATTGATGGATTGCTAGTTTATTATGACAAACTCCTAAAGGACTGGCCTAGGGTGTCTCGAGGGCACATCAATGATGGCCTTTCCTACATTCAAGCTCAGAGACTCATAGTTCAACATGGTACTATTTTTTGATTTTTAATGTTTTGACCTTTTTAGGGATTTTGATGTGATTTGGATGTTTTATATTTTAACTTCATAATTTTTGGATGTTTTTGGATTTTAGCTGTATAGGATTTTGATGTTTTTGGATTTTCCACTATACAAGATTTTGCAAGCCTTTTTGGATTTTTTGATGAATGTTTTATGAATTTTTTTAAGATTGTCAATGAGATTTACAATAACCTCAAGATATACAAGAACTCAATCCGATCCAGAACGAATTTCCCCTAGTGTGATGTGACAGACTACTTTGATATAGGCAAGACAAGCTAACCTTGGGAATATACCAAGTAGTACTAAAGGGGATACAATACTTCACAATATCAAGCCATGACTTAGATGCGGATGGTTGATGGAATAAATAGGATGAATGGTGTGATGGATGAATGCAATGCAAAGAATGATAAGATAAAGAGCCAAAAAATAGATGGAGGTGCTTTATTTACACAAGGCGCCTATTTGCTAGGTTTTCACCAAGGTACTTTCCCAAAGCGCCACCGAAGTGGTTTTCACAAGAGGATGATTGTTTTTCTTTACTTTTTTCAATCCTTTTTCCCTGTTTTTTTTGGATTTTGGATTTTTTTGTATTTTCATATTTACACCCTTCAAGCCTAGACATAAAACTTTTTAAGATGCAGACTATTGGTCGATTCCTACAAGGGTTCACCTTCAAGTTTTGATAATTGATATGCTCCTAATCCATAGCTTGCTATAATGACAAATGGACCTAACTAGTTAGGCTCAAGCTTTCCTTTTCTATCCTGATTTGGAAGATTTTTCTGATTTTGCTTTAGGATGAGATCCCCTACTTGGAAAGATCGATACTTGATCTTCTTGTTATACCTTTGTTTTAGTCAGTTTTGATATACTTGCAAGTGATTAAGGGCATCAAGACGACACTCATCTAGGAATTCTAACTCATTCAACCGAGATACCTTATACTCTTCATCGATGATCAAATTTTGTAGTGACACTCACAGTGATGGAAGCTCAACCTCAATAGACAATATGGCTTTTGATCCGTAGACCAAGGAGAACAGGGTTGCACTTGTAGGCATGTGGATGCTGGTTCGATAGGCCTAGAGGGCGAGATTTAACTATAAATCTCAGTCACGTCCAACTTCATTAACAATTTTTTTTAGGATTTTTAGAATGGTCTTGTTTGTAGCCTCAACTTGACTACTGCCATGGGAGTAATAAGGGGTAGAGAATTGATGTTGGGTGTTAAATGTTTGACATAAATCTTTCACATCATAATTCTTAAAGGGTGTTTCGTTGTCTGAGATAAGGGTTTGTGGAACACCATAATGGTAGATGAGGTAATTCAGGATAAATTCAGCAATTTGCTTTCTCATTATGTAGGTCATAGGAATGGATTCGACCCACTTGGTAAAGTACTCAATGGAGGTTATGATGAACTTATGGCCATTAGATGAGGTTGGAGTAATTTTTCCTATGAGGTCAAGCCCCCACTACGAGAAAGGCCAAGGTGTGACCATTGGTTGTAACTCCTAAGTTGGGGCATGAATAAGATCTCCATGTTGTTGACACTAGACACACTTCTACACATACTGATGGGCTTCTATTTCCATGGTTGGGTAGCAATACCCCGTCCTCAACAGTTTCTTAGCTAAAGTCATACCACTAGAATGGGAACTGCATATGTCATTGTATACTTTTGTTAAGGCATTTAAGGCTTCCTCTTGGTTAAGACATCATAGTAATGTCTCCTTGATGCTTTTGTGGTAAAGGGTATCACCTAGGATCATGAATCGGGATGCCTTTTTAACAAAGGTCTTCTTAAGGTTAGAGGTGATATCAGATGGGAGGGTTCCTCTGCTAAGGTAGGTGAATATATCATGATACCATGGGGATCCAGGACCAATAACGACACATGCAAATTCATATTCTGGTATTTCAAAAGTTGGTACGAGAAGTTGTTCTACCAGGAATTCATATTGAAGGACGTTGTGTGACATGTCTAACAATGATCCAATTGTTTCCATGGCATCTACTACTCATTTTTTCATGTGAGGAATCTGCTCAAAATTTATATTAATGAAAAGGTCCTTGAGACTCTCTACCATCTTCTTGTAAGGAGTGAGTTTATCACCCTTGGTTTGGTAGTCCTATTGACTTGGTTGATAACCAGTTGTGAGTCCCCATAGACTTTCTACTCTTGGATCTGCCATTGAACTACTATCCTTAGACCTCTTATTAGAGCTTTGTACTCAACAATGTTATTAGTACATGGAAATGATAGCCTTTATGACTTTGGGATACAATATCCTTGAGGGGTGATAAAGAGGATACTCGCCCCTGATCCATGTTGGGTGAATGATCCATCAAAGTATATTTTCCACTGATCTACTATATTGACAAGGAATACTGATTCATTAGGAAATTCATATACCAAACGATTCTCTGCATAGATAGGTACTTCCGCTAGTTGTTCTACGATCACTTGTACTTTTATTGCCTTATGCTCCACATATTATATGTCAAATTCAGTCAAGATCATTACCCATTTTTCCATTCGCCCAGTGAGAGTTGCTTTAGATAAAAAAATATTTCAGTGGGTCGATCTTGGCAATAAGCTTGATTTGGTGTGCCAACATGTAATGTATGAACTTTTTTGAAATAAAAACCACCGATAAGCATGCTTTCTCAATGGATGAATAGTTCATTTCATGGCCCACCAAGGTCCTACTGATGTAATAGATGGCTCTTTCCTTTCCGTTTTCATCATGTTATGCTAGAAGAGTACCTTGTGTTGTTGATGTTGTTGAGATATATAGGATTAATGGTTTGTTTGGTATCGGCGGAATGAACACTGGAGGTGTCAATAAGTAGTCCTTGATCTACTGGAAAGATTTATCACATGCACTTCTCATCCCACTTATAATTTATTCCTTTATGGAGGAGATGTGAGAAAGGATAGATCTTTACTGATAGTTGTGCTATGAACCTTTGAATGGATTGCAACCTTCCTTGTAACCCTCTCATCTGCTTCAATGTTTATGGTGGTCCCATATCTAGGATAACTTTCACTTTTGCCGAATCAATTTCTATCCCTCTTTGTGATACAATGTAGCCAAGAAGCTTCCCTAATGTAACCCCTAAGACACACTTTTTTGGGTTTACTCGTACCTTATACTCTTCGATTCTATCAAAGATGGGTCCCAAGACTTCTATGTGCTCACTCATTTTCTTTGACTTGGCCAAAATATCATCCACATACTCTTCGACTATTTTTTGGATCATGTCATTAAAGATGAAGGTTATTGCTCTTTGATAGGTTCTCCTACGTTCTTGAGCCCAAATGGTATCATATTCCAACAGTATGTTCCCCATGAACAAGTGAATGCAATTTTGTGTTAATCCTCCTTGGCGATCATGATTTGATTATATCCTAAAAAACCGTCCATGAGTGATAGAATCTCATGCCCAACTATTAAATCCACGATGATGTCGATGTTAGGAAGAGGGAAATCATCCTTCGGGTATTCCTTATTCAAGTCTCTTAAATATGTGCATGTTTTGATGCCCCCAGTGGGTTTGGAAACTAGTACTAGGTTGGAAACCCACTTAGGATAGTCAATGGGTCAGATAAATTTGACGTCAAGAAGCTTTTGTAACTCAAGTTTCACCAACAGTGCTATCTGATGGTGCATCTTTCTCAATTTCTGCTTCACTAGTTTGGCTTCAGGATAGACTGCTAGATGATGCACAACTACTTCTGGATCAATCCCTGGCATATGTTTGTATGACCATGCAAATTTGGTTCTTCGCTCTTTTAGGAATGTTGATAGTTTCTTTTTTTCTTCATCCAACAAGGATTCAACATAGAAAGTGATCTTTGGTGCCTCTTATGTTCCCACATTCACTGGGGTTTCCTTTTTTGCTAACACTTCTGACTTTTTCAGATGCATAGTACTAAGGGGGAGATTGAATGAACCTCATCCTTGGGCGCATCAGAGAAGTTTTCATCCTCGAATACGTCCTTTCTTTTTACTATTTTAGGATCAAAAAGTGTCACAATGTGGTTTTCACTTAGAGATATGCATGTTAGTCACATCCCATGAATTTTGTGACTGAAGGATTCAATCATCTCCTCATATGTGTCTAGCTCTATATCAAAACCAGCCTTGTGATCTGCCCATGGTAAGTTTTCATGGAGTCCCATGAATTTTGAGATCACTTCATCATTTTTGAATAAATCTAGAATCAGTGGTCCTTGTTGGTCCCAGTCAATGAGTTGTGGGTATACTAGGCTTATTTCAGTGGGTTGATCGTTTGGGGTGAAAGATGTTGTGGATATCATGAAGACAGAGTTATTCTCAAATAGCTCGACAACATCAAGGGGGAAGTTGTCTAGGGTAGTATCATGTGATGTTGGTAACCAAGAGGAAGCCTCATCTCGTTTAGCGGAAGTACCTTTGCCAAGAAGGGTAACCTTCCTAGTAGTACATCCTAGGCCAAGATTCTTTGGATGTTTCTCAGGAATGATGGGCTCTAGCAACCTTTTCATTTTTCCTAGTTTATCGCTCTTGTTGTACCCCCATCCCTTCATTAGTTGCAAAAATTTGTTGTCATCTTCCATGGGAAGAGTGGGGATGGGTCATTCATCTTGATATATCAGTTTAGAGATATCCTCTTCATTGACATCTTCTTTGTTCAAATCCCCCCACTTGGTGAAGGTAGTAGCTACCATCTTTATTGTTTTGGGGAATTTTTTGCTAGGTGTGGGTTTCCCTTGAGATGTGGGAGAAAGAGGTAGCTCTCCCAACACAAAAGTATCCTTTGTTGGTTTATAGCTTCCACAAAGATCATCCTAGATCACTACTTTGATGTCGGGAATGTTCTGCACAATGGGCGTTTTTGTTTCCAAGGTAGATGCAAGGGTAGATGGGTCAACAAGTGAGGTAGAAGGTGTAGACCCTTCATAATTTTTAGGGATCTGGGATACTTTGTAAAAATTGGCCTCAAGGTTCTTGCAGTAGTAAAAAGGCTCGGGATCTCCATAGATGGTGACTTCTCTGTCCTCAAAAGGAAACTTTACACATTGGTGATAGGTTGAAGCTACAACTTTTAGGACATGAATCCAGGGTCGACCAAGCAATATGGTGTAGGGGAGATCAAGATCTAATACTTGGCATATATTTTTTGCAATGACAGGTCCCACTTGGATGGGTAGTGTGATGATGCCTTGCGATACCCGCTCTTGATTGTCATATGCTTTGATGGTGGTACTCTTTTCTTTGTCAATAGTATCCTCTGAATATCCCAAGTTCTTGATCAACTAAAGGGTGAAAATATTCAGACCAACACCTCCATCTACTAAGACTCTTTTAACCTTGTTCTTATGAATAATGACCTCAAGGTGTAAAGCACGACTATGAGATGGATACGATGGTAGGTCTTGTTTCGAGAAGGTGAGAAGATGAGGGATAGTGAGATGTCATACCATAGGTTGAAACAACTATGTATCCATGTCCTCAGGGATGAATGATGAGGACAAAGCTTTCTCCAAGATTTCTCTATGTGCGGGGGATAGCCTCAATAGTTCCAAGATAGAAATCTGTGCGGTGGTTTTCTTAAGTTGATCTAGGAGATTGTATTTGCTAGGGGTTGATGTTGGAAAAGTAGGTTGTGCCCTAGGTTGAGATGGGACTCCTTGAATGGTGACCTTGCCACATCGTGTGGTGACTCCACACTCTATGCTAGGCCCTTTGATGGTGACAACGGTGATGACACTATCACAGGAAGTGACCACATTGGAATAGGTATGCTACATGTTTGTGTAATCCTTAGCTTTTCTAGTGTTTTTTCCTTTGCTATGATCTGGCATAGGGTTCTTGTATATCTTGAGATCCTGATTTATAGTTGGTACCTCCACAAATATGTCTCCATTTTCAATAAGATCTTGGATAACATTTTTGAGTCTCATATAGTTCAATGTTTTGTGTCCTTTAATGTTGTGAAAGTCACAAAGATATTTTTCGTTGTAGCAGGGCAGTTTATCCTATGGTTCTTGGTAGTTTTCAAAATTGGGAAGCATTATCAGGTTTGAATCTACCAATTTCTTCATGATGGTTTCAATAGGTTCTAAAAATTGTGTTTACTTGCGTTTCAGATAGTTGTTTCTGTTGGGAGTTCATCATTGTTGCATTTCAATGTTCTTGATCTAATTTTTTTATGATGGTGTAGCTTGTTGTATGGTTGATTGAGCATTAGTTGTTTAGTTGGTGTTTAGCCTAGGAGCACTTAGAACCACCTTAACATCTACCATGCCATCATTCGTTATGTTCTTGTTCTTGGCCCAAACACAAGGCTTTTCATTTGAACTAGTTGATGGGTGGTTGTCTTTGTAGGCTTGAGTATTTCCCTGTGAGATTAGAGCTCTCTCGATGTTAAGGGCTCTAGGGAAAAGCTCGTCAGAAGAGGTAATACACTGCATCTTTAAGTGGAAGGATAGATCTGGATCTAGACTTGGTATGATGATCCCCACTTGTTGTTAATCAAGAATTAGCCACTTGCTCTTACTATCTCTTTGTTTCCATCATTGTAAGAAATTGGCAAAAGATTCTCCTTTGTTTTGTTTGAGAGTGTACAACTCTTCTAGCCTCACATCCATGTCAAGATTAAAGGAGAAGTGATCTATGAATCTATCAATGATTTCTTGGAATTTTTTGATACCTAGAGCCAACTGAGAAAACCATTCGATGGCTAGGCCTATCAAGCTTCGTGGAAAGAGGCGCAAAAAATAGGACTCATTGTAGGAAACCCCCATACGCATGATGTTAAACTATTTGACATGGTCCACAGGACTTCCTCTCCCTTTGTATTTATCAAATTTTGGGACTTCAAAACTGAGAGGGAATGGTACCTCTACAATGTTTCAATTGAACAGATATGGGCATAGGTTATGTGTATGGGGATTCTTGATTTTTCCCATCCAGATATCCTACATTTCTTGTGTTAACACCTTAAGTTGTGATGCAACATCATCTTGTGGATTTGGTGGAGGAACATATTGTGGAAAGGCGGATGAATTGTATGTGGGATTTTGATATGATGAGGTGTTGTATGGTGTTGTAGGATATTGTGAAGGTGATTGTGGTGGAGGCGTATATGTTCCTAACATGTTTGGGTTGACAATGTTCTATTGGGGGTTATAGTATAAACCTTGTTGTTGTTGTTGGGCATACTGTTGGGATAGTAAGGCTTGTTGTTGTTGTTGTGTTGCTAAGGCTACTTCTTGTTGTTGTTGTTGTTGTTCTACTAGGGCTTGTTGTTGGGCTTGATGTTGTTGTTGCACCATGAGGGTTTATTATTGTGCTGCTAAGGTTGCTTCTTCTTCTTGTTGTTGTGCCATGAGGGCTTGTTGTTGTGTATGTTGTGCTGCTAAGGTTGCTTTTTGTTGTTGTTGATGTTGTTGTGCTATTAAGGTTGCTTGCTATTGTTGTTGTTGTGTTGCTAAGGTAACTTTCTATTGTTGTTGTTGTTGTTGTGCTACTAAGGTTGCTTGTTGTTGTTGTACAACTTTCTTATATATGTGTTGTGCTTGTTGCAAGGCTAGGGCATGTGCTTGCAATGTAGGATCGGTTGGTTGTTGGGACATCTGCGATGGATTCTGGGTGTTGATGTTTTGCACGAGTTGTGGGTTGTTGATGAGAGGTTGGGAGTTCTCTTGGTTTAACATTCCTTGTAAGATGGTGGGTTGGGATGGAGGAATGTAAGTTTGAGGTCCCATTTGATTTGGAATGATGAGAGGGACCATGGGGAAAGATGATGATGATTCCATTAGGTATTGTGATGGAAGTGACACATTAGGTCCTTGAGTCCATTGATTGAAAGGGTTCCCTTGACCAATGTTTTGGGGATTTCCTTGTGTTTGGGATGTGGTCAAGGTATTACCTTGGCTGATGGGTTTTGTGATCAATGGTTTATTTTGAGTTGGGTTGGTGATGGATGGGATAGATGTGTTTTGGGAAATCAATGGGATGGATGAATTCATTGGGGGATTTGATAAAGACGTCCCATATTGTGTTGAAGGTTGATTTTACATAAGGGGATTAACTTGCCCTTTTGGGTCTATTTGAGACACTTGGTCCACACTTCCTTATGTGATGTTGGGAACACTTGTGGTACTTGTGGGGATGGATGAAGAGGGGTACCCTCGATATGTTGAGGTTCTCATGGATTCATGAAGTGTAATTGGTTTATGTTGATGTAGAGGATTCTCAGGAATGGGGGGGCGCCAAATGTTGGTGTCCAAGTGGTGGTTTGAGAAGGATTGGTATTGAGGGTACCGACAAGAGTGTTACTTTCCAATGGAAGAGTGTGGCCAAAGTCCTTAGCAAGACTAGTTGCAATACTGGGAATGGGTGTTTGATTTAGCCCTAGCGATGGAGTTGTTTGAATGTCTACATCTTGTGGAAGAAGGATGCTCTTCTCTTCTTGGCTCTCTATGTTGATGCCTTGATTGTCACTGGGAGCTCTTCATCCATCATTCAAAGTGTCAATATTGCTTTGCAAAATAGATTTTCCATGATTGGATTGGGTCTCTTGCACTACTTTCTTGGGATCTAGATCACTCAAACCTCTTCCAAGGTCTCTCTTGTACAACCCAAGTAAGATCTTGATATTTTTTCTCATTTTCATGTGGTTGACTTTAAGCCTGCACTAACTCCCTTTTTATATGGGATCAAACTTGAGATGAAATACTCCACGCAAATAGTTGATGCCACTTTATATCATCAACTTGTTGGTAGCCTCATCTACTTGACTCATACTCACCTCAACATTTCCTTTGTAGTTGGCATTATTTTGAATTTCATGATAGAACCCCATGCACTTCATAGGAAAGCTATCAAGCATTATATCTATGGCACTCATAGGTATAGGATTCACTATGAAATAGGCACAAGTTCAAATTTACTTGGCTACATAGATTTTGATTGGGTTGATGATCTTGATGACCACAAGTTCACATTGCTACAATTTTCACTATGGTTATAGTCCCTTTATTGGCAAAGAAAGAAGTAACATATCATTTCTCTTTATTCAACTAAGGCTGAGTATCGAGCAGATGTCAATACCACCATTCAAGCTATTCTGGCTTCAAATTATCTTCATTGAAATTGGCATCAATTTTCAGAAGCCATTTTCCATGTATTGTGACAAGCAAAGCATTATCTAGATCTCGAAGAACCTAGTCCATCATGAGCAAACCAAACAAATTGAGATCCATATACATTTTTGTTGGGAGCCGATTCAAGAGAAAGTGATTGATTTGCACTACTAACCTACAATGGATCATGTTATAGATATATTCACCAAACCCTTCACTGAGAGCAAGTATGTTCATCTTCAGTCTCTCTTGGGAGTGTGGGAAATCTCTTCTGGGGGTTTACTTAGACCTTCTTCATCAATCCTATCATGAGGGGGTTTTTTCCCATTGGATTTTCTCCTTATTTATAGTTGAGAGGCTATTATGTATGCGGGTACCTCATTAGGCTTAGTAGTCAAGACCTATCTAAGTTGTATATTTGTATTTTCTACTCCCTAAGTTGCACTTAAGGGGGGGTGTTGGTGTGAAAGGGGTTACTAATCTAACTAGCTCATTTCCTAGCTAGTTATCCACTTAGGTCCTCTTTACACTAGATTAAGTTTACATAGGGATAAGGTTGTTGGGATTTAATGACCATGAGTTATCACACCTCACAAGATGACAACACTTGTCACAATCTTATTACATCCTATTTCTCCCCTTGGTCTATATAACCAATGGCTTCCCTTTGTAATCTCAATTCTTTTTTTTTTAGACTGCAGGAATCAGGTAGCACGACCCCCTATAAACTGCAGTGCGTCTAGTAAAATTTTTAACGTGACCGGCGGCACTAGCGCGACATGCCCTCTGGTACCACAAGGGTGGGGGAGACTAGACCTCGTGACCAATCTCCTACAACAGGAAAGATTTAGCCAACCGAGCTAGGGCCCCAACCCCTTTGTAATCTCAATTCTCAAGCTCATTGTAAGATTTACATTCTCTTGAGTAGAATATAGTTTATTCTTGCTCATTTTTTATTTTTATATCTACTTTCCTTCATTCATTTGCATTCTAGGTAGGATTTTCAACCAAAGCTTATAAAAGATAATGAACCTTTGATCCCCATGAAGTTGAACATGTTTCAAGATTGATATAATACACAATTTTCTATCAAGTTCATGTTAATAAAGAGAGTGGGGTGATCCTTTCTCTTTTGCAAGCAACCATTATTTCTTGAGATTTTTTCTAATTTCTATCAATAATTTAAAATATTTGTATCCTTTAGCAGGATTTTAACAATATTATCATGTTGGATGAAAGTCTAGAGTTGTGTCCCACTTTGAGTGAGGAAAAGAGTTTTAGGAAAAATTGTTACCCTTGAATCTATGTGGCACAAAGAGTTTTGATTAAAAATCCTTCGATTGAAAATATTAGCTTAATATAAATCTAAAATTAGAATTGAAATAGATATCAATTTGTATAGAAGGTTTCAATTGATTTTTTTTTGGTGAAAGAGTTTTGAATGAAACTCTTTCTCTTGAACCTATCTAGCTAGCAACCATGTGGTAGCCAAACCCCTTTTTTGGGACAAATTCACAAAATTAAATTGTAACTCCAAATTTGTCCAACTAACAATATTTTCATGAAAATTTGAAAATACACTCTAATAGAGCTCAAAGCTTAGAATTTGATAATATTTTGTATATTTTAATTAATTTTATATGATCATTTCTAATTTACTACAAGTAATTTTATTAAACATAAGATTAATTAAAAATTATAATATATATACTAAAATGTATTTTAATTTTTTCAATGTGGTTCATTAGAGGAGAGAGAATCCTCTCCAATATGGTATAATTTTTTTAATGATAAATAGTTTATAAAAAAAAGTTGCATCCCATCAAAACTATGATATTTCGAATAAAGTTAATTTTTTAAAAGTATAAAATTACAAATATTCATCAAAAATTTATTTCTTCTCTATGCACTAGATATTCAAGTTAGTTGATTGAGAAAAAATAGTGAAAAAAAAAAAAATTAACTATAATAATAGTTACGTCCCATTGACCTCACTTTCTTAAAAATATTTCAACAATTAAAATATTCTTTGAATTTTATTCAAAAAATTATATCTAACTAATTTCTAAAATTAAAATAAAAACTATAAACATAAATTAATTAAGAGTTCCACATTTTATCAATTTCCTAACATTTTTAAATTGAGACACTTCAATTCAAAAAATTGTATTTATGTTGATCATTTCCTTTATAATAAGATACAACTTTTAACTTTCAATCTTTTAGCAAAAAATATTTATGTATACATCTCATCCATGAAAGAAAAGGAAAAACGAACTAAGCCCCCTCCAACAAAACCAATGAAAATTAAGTAACCACAAAAAATTTAAAAAAAAACATTAAAACCCTTTTTTTTTTAATTCCCATATTCTTATAATCTAAAGAAAATATCATATTTTTATTTCTTTAGAATATTAAACAGTTTTAAAAAGTTGACAAAATACTTTATGTATAGAAAGTTTGAACTTTAATTTTCTTATTTGGTTTTAGGTTTAATCGTCGTAAGTTAATGGAACAAATTTTTAAAGATTGTATAGAATTGTGTATGATATGTAATTGTGTATATATTATATTTTGGGATGGTATGATGTGATTCATAATTAGGGAAACATACGTTAGGTTTATGGTCTATTGTGCATAAATATTTTAATAAAGTATTTTATTAAAGATAGGTTTATGGTCTATTGTGCATAAATATTCTAATAAAGTATTTTATTAAAGATAAATGATATCAATTGAGTTTATTATTAAATATAATAAATAAAAGTATATATATTTTTTAATAATTTATTTTAATTTATTAATATTTAAAATGATAAAATAAATTTATTTGTTAATATTTATGTGAGAAGTGTTTTATAGTGGTAGTAAGTACAAAATTTCATGTCATGATCTTATATTCATAAGTTAAAATATAATTATCAATCATATATTTAAAAAAATGAAATGATTGTTGACATTCCAAAAATAAAATACTTCTTCAAATAAAAATAAAGTAAACAATGTAGATACAATAAAACTTACCTATCTTTATGAAAATTACAAGAGATCACTCTCAAGACACTTATTTTTTATTGGATTTATGATTTAAGTGGAATAAACACCTTAAGAATGATATCTCTCGACATCTTATACTTGTTTTCCTAAAGATGAGCATGCTAGTAGTTGCAACATGTAAGATATTAATTTAGTCCCTAATATTATTTTAAGATTGGTAATGCTTATACATTTAGATAAGGAAAATGTTATTTATGCACTCAAAATTTTTGGCATAAATTAACATCTTAATTGTTTGGTTTTTAAGCCCTTTGTTAGGCACCTTTACATACATGATTGCCCTTATGCCTATAAATAATCATTGCCCCTTTATAGTAATGAAGTCACCACTTACAATATAAATAATAAAGCAACAAAAGTGTAAAATAAAATAAAATATTAAACATTAGGATTAAAACATGTATCTATTATAAATTTATTTTTAGGTTTATTTTATAACTAAAACATACATTTCTATTTTATCTTCTAATATAGAAGCATCATTTAATATCACCCACCTTTTTCATATAGCTTATCCACCATATTATCAATTAAAATAGTAAATATTATAATATAGTATAATTATTATAAATAATATTAATTTATTTTGAAAGGGTCTAAACTCTTGTATAAGAAAAAAATTTCATAAGAACAACATAAAAAACTCAAATCTACTAGATACAAAGGATGGAGCAATCACAACATCAAAAGCCCAAAATTGACCTACATAATCCCTAACCTTGACTTGACAGCTCTCACACTCTTGACTTGGGTATGGGAATCCAAAATAAATTTAGAAATACCTTTCTTCCTCCTTTGAACAAGTCACCCTCATTCTTAGGGTAGGGAGATAGAGAGGGGAGCTCACCTCTATTGTCCCAACATGGAACAATAAATGGGAGAGAGAGGACCAAAGATGTTTTCCCAAATATGAAATGACCAAAGTAGGTGCATCAAGAAACTTAGTTCAACAAGAATAAGAATTAAAAGTCCTAGAACCAATAGGAGAAAACTAGCCACCATAGGAGGGTTAGAATCAACCACAATAAACACCACCATAGGAGGTTGAGCAACTAGAATAGGTTCATCAAAGGTAGGAATCAAGGATTCAAGAGGAAACCTAGAAACTATGAAGTGACGAGGAAGAATATTCATCCACCAAGAATCAAATCCCTTAAAACTCCTCTTGTAGTGACAATACTTAGAATCCAAATGACTTATATCAAAGTAGTGATGACAATGAAATGGTAAAGCTTCGTAATCTAGTGGCTATACCCAAGGATGAAATTCTACTAGAAGGGTGGTAACATCAAAAAGATCCTTATATAAGTCAATAGCCATGAAAATATGTGCAAAGGTCATATAGGAAAAACTAAGGTACAGTAGAATCACCCATCAAAAAATGATCCAACACATTGGCTATATCCTCATAATATGAGTCTAACAAAAAATAAATTAAGAGATTTGACATATGCACATAAATCAGTAGATTTGTAGAGGACTTAGTAATGTTTTGAATGATGAGAACTAAGGTTTGATGGACATAATGAGTATTTTACCCATGTCTAAACCACACCATAGAGAATTTTATCCCTTTTCTCAGTAAAGGAAAAAATAACATTGAAGAACCCCTTGTCACATGGGTAAATCTCTATTTTCCCTTAATGAGAGGATGCCAAGGTTATAAAATAAAGTTGTGGAGCTCTAGGAGACCAAGCCACAAGTGATGAAATTACTAATCAAACACCTTTTTGTTAAAATATTCACACTCAATTACTTCCTTCTCAAAGGAGACCATTAGAATGACTTTGGCACAAGACAAAGAAAATACTACCTACCCAAGATATGAGTAAATCCCTACATTATTTTGCATGTTAAGAGTTATAGAAGAAACCACTACATAAGAATAATATTAGAAGCCTTTAGTTTTCCTAAAATGAATGGCCAATCAACTCAAACAACTCATGAAAAGGATGCATCATGTGATGACTAGACCTAGGAGTAGGAAATTATAATCCTTTAGATAGGGAAGGGAAGGAAAGTCCCTAGAGTTGTCACCTAAAGAGCACTTAAATTCATGCATGGAGAAGCAAAAATAACAATGCAATAAAAACCTCTAGAATGAGGATCAACAATCATAAAAAGAGTAAGAAAATTCCACAAGGAGTCAAGGAGTAGAGGTTCAAAACTAGTTGGGAATGTTAGGAATTGTATGCAGAAAATATCAATTGCATGCAAATAAAGATTAAACAGAGGAATGAAAAACACATAAATAATAATAACAAGAGACAATATTTAACGTGGTTCACCCAAACTCGAGCTACGTCCACCAACACAGAGTCCAATATTATTATCCAATAAATCGAACCGATTACAACCAATAATCCTTGCAACTCAATACCGCTGCAAATGCTACAATACAATGTCAACAAAAACCCAAACCTTTAGCCTTTTATCAAGACTTATGTCGGTTACAAAATTACGGTTTTTTTATGTCATCCAATAGAAAAATAACACCCGACACCTTTATAAAATAATAAAAAATTGTGAGGGGTTTCGGGGGCACTGCCCCTCAACCTCAGCTTGGGGGCGCTGCCCCTTGACCCCGTTAACTAATTTGGGGGGAAACCACACAGATAAAAGTGGGGAAAAATTAACCTTTGAGTCTGATTAGGCTCCATATACCAACAATCTCCCACTTGGAGACTGATTAGACTCCACCCCATATCACCTCCCACTTGGAGACTGATCATAATACCGCTAACCCTGTAGCTCCAACTAGAAATAAGCACCCTGGACCCTGATGTTTTGATTTTATATTTTTTAGTCTTGAAGACCAACCGAAGTTAAAGAGGAGCTCAACTTCTCCCTTGGCACTACCTTTGTAAACATATCCACTAGATTGTTATCTGTATGGATCTTTTCCAGCCTTAACTATCCATCATCCAACACTGTCTAACTGAAGTGATTCCTCAACTGTATGTGTTTGGTCTTTGAATGCAAGGAAAAATTCTTTGCAAGATGTATGGCACTCTGACTATCTGTAAACAAATAACTGGTGGCATGTTGTTTTCCCAATTCTTCCATGAAATATTGTAGCCATATCATCTCCTTGCTTGCCTCTGTTGCAGCTACATACTTTGCCTCCGTGGTGGATAAAGCAACCACCTTTTGCAATCATGAGATCCAACTTACTGTTGTCCCACCTACAGTAAAGACATAACCTATAGTGCTCTGCCCGGTATCAATATCCCCTACCAAATCTGAGTCTGCATAACCTGCAAAATCAATATTAGAGCCCCTAAAACATAAACATTTATTGGATTTACCTCTCAAATACCTGAGAACCCATTTTACTGCATTCCAATGCTCCAATCTGGGATTACTCGTATACCTACTTATGACTCCAACAATATGTGCAATATTTGGTCTCATGCATACCATGGCATACATTAAACTTCCTACAACTAAAGCATATGGTACCTTGGACATTTTGTCTTCCTCCTCTTGTGTTTTTGGACACATCTCCTTAGACAATTTCAAATGACTAGGCAAAGGTGTGTACTAACAACTTTTGCATTCTCCATGTGGAATCTCTACAACACCTTTTCAACATGACCAGCCTGAGATAGAGTCAATTTTTTGTTCTTCCTATCTCTACAAATTCTCATACCAAGGATTTGTTTTGTTGCCCCCAGATCCTTCATAGCAAATGATTTTGCTAACTGTTGTTTTAACTCACTTATGTGATCCATGTTAGACCCCACTACAAGCATGTCATCAACATATAAACATAAAATAATGTAGCTGTCATTATCCAACCTCTTAAAATAAACACAATGGTCAGAATTACACCTGTTGTATCCTTGCTCAACCATAAAACTATCAAATTTCAAGTACCATTGCCGAGGTGCTTGTTTCAAGCCATATAAACTCTTCTTCAATCTGCACACCAATGTCTCCTTTCCTTTGACCTCAAATCCTTGGGGTTGTTCCATATATATCTCCTCCTCCAAATCACCATGAAGAAAGGCAGTTTTCACATCTAGTTGTTCCAAATGCAAATCTTCAACATCCACAATGCTTAAAATAGTATAAATAGAAGTCATCTTAACAAGTGAAGAAAAAATCTCAGCAAAATCAATGCCCTTTTTCTATGTAAATCCTTTTACAACTAACCTAGCTTTAAATTTGTTCTTACCTCCATCTTCCTCTTTCAGCCTGTAAACCCATTTGTTTGGTAAAGCCTTTCTACCTGCAGGCAACTTGCATAATTCCCAAGTCTCATTTTTCAGCAAGGAGTCCATTTCTTCTTCCATTGCATGCTCCCACTAAACCTTTGTATCCACCTGCATAGCTTCATCATACCCTTCAGGTTCACCAACATTTGTTAACAAAATAGAATACGAAGAGGGAGAAAATATTTATGGAGGTCTACTTATCCTTGAAGACCGTCTAACATTCACTGGAGTTTGTGGTATTTGTTGTTGTTGTTGTTGCAGAGCATGAGGAACCACTGGAACATTGCTATTTGGTGTATCATCCAGCACTACATAATCATTTTATTTCTTCTCATGCTGCTGCAACTGATCTTTGTACAACACTTTCTCATTGAATATGACATCCCTGCTTCTCACAATTTTTTGATTTTCAGAATCCCAAAGCCTATAACCAAATTCATCAATGTCATATCCAACAAATATACATTTCTTTGATTTTGCATCCATCTTGTTTCTATTTTCATAATTTACATGTGCAAATGCTTCACAACCGAAGGTCTTGAGAAAAAAATAACTCACCTTCTTACCTGTCCATGCTTCCTCTGGAATACCACAACCCAAGGGAGCTGAAGGACCTCTATTAATTAAATAAACAACAGTATTTACAACCTCTTCCCACATGTTTAAAGGCAACCCAACATGCAATCTCATAGTCCGTGCACACTCCAATATTGTTATGTTCATGTACTCAGCCACTCCATTCTCCTGTGGAGTCCTTGGAACCATTTTTTGCCTACAAATACCATTTGAGGAACAATAATCTTCAAAATATTTGTTGCAATACTCACCACCATTATCAAATATGAGACATTTTAACTTTTTACCTGTCTCATTCTCAACCAAGCTTCTCCATTTCTTAAAAGTTTCAAATACATCAAATTTATGCCTAAGGAAATAAATCCATACCTTCCTTGTTGCATCATCAATAAAAGTGGCATAGTACTTAGAGCCACTGAGAGAAGATGTTTGAGTTGGTCCCCATACATCCGTATGCACAAGCTCCAATTTCTCATCTTTCTTTTGCTTCCCATCCTTGAGAAAACTAACTCTCTTTTGTTTTCCATACACACAACTTTCACAGAAATCCATATTAACACATTTTAAACCTGGTAAAACATTCTTTGAATGAAGTACTTTCATACCTTTTGCACTCATATGCCCAAGTCTATTATGCCACAGTGTTGATTCATAATCCATAGCAACTGTCTATTTTTATGCTTGCTGAATTGTAGCAACTGTTCCTAAACATTGATTTTTATTTGCAATAGCTAAAGTAGAAGGAACAATATGACCTATACAAAGATATAAGGTGCCTACTTTCACACCTTTTGCTGCCACTAAAGAACCTTTTGTAACCTTCCAATTTTTATCACCAAATGTAACAACACAACCTTCATCATCTAGTTGCCCTGCTAAAATTAAATTTTTTTTTTAAACTTTGGAATGTGCCTTACCTCATGCAGTAGCCAACGATTCCCATTCTACAACTTAATCTTGATTCTTCCCTTTCCAACAATCTAAAAGGGTTCGTTATCTCCCAAATAAACCATCCCAAAATCCCTTTGGAAGTAATCAAGAAAATAAATTCTATGGGGTGTAGCATGAAATGAAGCCCCTGAATCTAACACCCAAGAATCATCAGCATTATCAAGGGGTGATCCCACAAAGCTAGTTTACAATTTATGGGAGATTTTGATTTTTGCTAAAATCACATATTTTTAGAAAATATAATGATTTAAGCCTTTAAAAGTTTCATTTAAAACATTCCAATTGAAAAGGGTTTGATCAAACTACCTTAGATCAAACCCCCTTGGATAGAACCCCGCTAGTTTTAAACCATACCTATAACAAAGTCTCCTTTACACCTATTAAGATGCTAATAAAAAAAAACTTTTGATTTACCTTTTGGGGAATCAAATGAATTCATTAAAAAAATATTTTTTGTAAGTATGTAGTCCTTATTATAAGCTTCCCAAAAATTATAATTTTAAATAAATTTAATTTTATTATTATATTTATTTTTTATTTCTTATGAATGTAGGTTTTTCACCGAAAATCAAACTCTCTGTTCTACACATGTGGAAAAATAGAATATTGTCAAAAAAAAATTTTGAAAAATATGAGTGCACTAGATATTGAATTCCTTGATCCAACAAAAAAATTGAATTTCAATACATACAAAAAGTTGCGTGTTATACGGTCACGCTATGTCTGAATTGTAATTGGTTTGACTTTGAAACTTGATTAAAGAAAAAATATTCAATAAAAACTATCTAACCAAGTGGAAGCACTAGATATCGAGTTACAAATCTAAATTCGAAAGAATTAGAATTTTATCCTTCATGGAAAAAAAGTTATAATACGATGAGTGTCACTTTTAAAAAATGTTATTTTTTGAAAAACTAGTTTTTGAGGGAGATGGAAAACGAAGTGCAATCTAATTCCAATTTTTTTTTTAAAAATATATTTATAATATATAGAAAAAAAATTCACGAAACTCTAGTTTGCATCATCTTCAAAATCCTCACAATTTAGCCACTATAGGTTCCCAAAAGTGAAGATTTAGTTTAAAAAAATTATTTCAGTGTCCAGTTTGGCCAAAAATTGTAAACCACTATTGTGGGATCACCCCAAGGGAAAGAATCAAAGCATCCTCATTAGATTTATTACTTACCACATTTGCCTCTGTATTGCCTTCCTTTTTGTCTCCTTTATTTTTTCGAGACCAACAATCTTTATTTAAATGACCCTACTTACCACAGTACCAACAATCCCTCTTGTCTCTAGATTGGGACCTTTTGTCCTTTAACTTTCCTCGTGACTTCCCACGACTTCCAAAATTGTTTCCTCTCTCATTTGTTATGCCCCTGCTTTCTGCATTCAAAACACTACCTAATGTGGATGTTCCACTTGAGCTTTTCCTACAAATTTTCTCGCTCAAAATAACACCAACAACATCATCAAATTTCAATGTATTCAAACCAGAAACATAATTACTAACAACCATGACCAAGCTATTCTAGCTTTCAGACAAAGAACACAAAATCAAAAGATCCCTAACTTCTTCATCAAAGTTTACATTTACAGAAGTTAATTGACTAGTAACTGTATTAAACTCATTTAAATGATCAACAATTGACCCACCTTCTGCCATTTTCATATTTTAAATAAACGCTTCATGAGAAATGCCTTATTCAAAGTGGAAGTCTTTTCATATAACTTTGTCAGGGTTTCCATCAACTCTTGAGTTATCTTTGCTATTGTAATATTCAATGCCACCGATTGTGCCAGGCATAAACGAATGGCTCCTAGTGCCTTTATGTCCAGAAGATTCCATTCCTCATCACTCATTCCTGTCGGTTTCTTGGTTGTTCCTTCCAACGGCCTCCATAAATCCTTTTGATAGAGATAATCCTCCATCTGCATCTTCCATAACTGATAGTTCTGCCCATTGAATTTATCTACCTTTAATTTACCCTCATCTGTGAGACTCCCACTTAACTGTGAGACTCCCACTCAACTGTGAGACCTTCTTGCAGACAATAATCAAACACAACCCGCTCTAATACCACTTGTTAGGAATTGTATGCAGAAAATATCAATTGCATGCAAATAAAGATTAAACAGAGGAATGAAAAACACATAAATAATAACAACAAGAGACAATATTTAACGTGGTTCACCCAAACTTGGGCTACGTCCACCAACAGAGAGTCCAATATTATTATCTAGTAAATCAAACCGATTACAACCAATAATCCTTGCAACTCAATACCGCTGCAAATGCTACAATACAATGTCAACAGAAACCAAAACCCTTAGCATTTTATCAAGACTTATGTCAATTACAAAATTAGGGTTTTTTATGTCGACCAATAGAAAAATAACACCCGATGCCTTTATAAAATTAAAAAAAATCATGAGAGGTTTCGAGGGCGCTACCCCTCAACCCTGTCTTGGGGGCGTTGCCCCCAATCCCCCGCAAGGGGCGCTGCCCCTTGACCCCATTAAATAATTTGGGGGGAAACCACGCTGATAAAAGTGGGGAAAATTTAACCTCTGAGTTTTATTAGGCTCCATATACCAACAAGGAAAACTATTCACCAATTTAATTTAATACATGTTGTATATAATATGTAATATAATAAATGATATATGCATTGAGATATAATATAATATAATACAAAACATTAAATTATACATATGAAAATAATATATAGTAAATTAAATTATTTTTAAATAATTTATAGTTTTTTAATAAATAGTTTAGTTTTAAACTTATGGTGTACAATTTTTATTATTAAATAATTGCATAAATTGTATAAATCATGAAAAACAATCACAATCTAAATTATAACGATAAATTATGATTTTATTTCTCTTTACGTAAATTAGAGGCTACATATTTCACATCCATAGTCATAACATCTATTTACTTATCTTAATAACTTTAGTCTCTCTTCTTCAACTTTATGATTGGAAACCTCTTTTCCTCTTTTTATCTTTTCATAGTGGTTGTATGTAAATGGTGGTAAAATTCTTAGTCTTTCTAGCACATATATCAACATTATTCTTCCTTTTTCTCCTATATTAATTATGATTTTGAAAACCTAATATGTGTGGATTTTATAAAAAAAAATCCTATATATTTTTTTGGATGTTCACTCTTTCTTATGTTTTGATAAACATTCTTACTATTTTCTAAAAAATATGTTTGGCATAGGATGGAAGGGGTGCTAACAAAGGTTACAAAGTTTAGCATTACAACCCCATAAAATATGCATGCACCATGACTATTTTAGGTTTTCCCTCTTTTAAGTGTTTCCTATATGAGATAGTTGAAATAACTATGATTTATGTGGCATTGATACTATCCAACCTAAAAAATACCCTAAGATTTTAATACAAATCTACATCTTACTTGTTTGATTATAAGTTTCTAGTGAGTTACCCTTCCATACATGATTACCCCTACAATTGTAAATAATTATTACACTTACTCATGTTAATGGATCCACTACTTATTATATAAGTAATGAAGAAAGAAAATCATAGAACAATGTAGAGTATTAAAGATTAGAGTTGAAACACGCATCTATTACAAATTGATCTTTTTCCATCTTATAATTTTAAAATACATTTTTATATTTGCTTCTAATATAGAAACATCCTTCCTTTTTTCATATAACTTTTTTACATATTATGTTATCAATTATAATGTATGTATATGTATATATATGTGTGTATAATTCTTAAGTAAAAATAAAAAAATATGTCTATATATGTAGTAAATAAAATAGTTCTAAAGTAAAATAGAATAACTCTTAAGTAAATAAATTAAGTGTAAAATGTATTTCTATGTGTGTGTGTGTATATATATATGTATATATACACATATACATATACATATATATACATATACATATAGATACATATATATATATATATATATATATATATATATACAAACTAGTTTTTATTTATATTAAAAATATAAATTAAATTTATAATTAAGGTAGAATATTAGGGGGTTGTTCTTGCATTTTTATTATAATTTTTTATGTTTTTAAATTTGAATAAAGTTAAATTTCTTGATTCAATAAGACATGTTATTTAAAATGATTCTTAATGAATGAAGTGATTTAATTTAAAGATGAAATGTTTATTTATAATTTAACTTGAATCAACTTAAAAATTTAAAATACCAATAAAACATAACTTAAACTTATATAGATTGATTTAACTTAAATTTACACAAATTAATTTAATTAGCTTAAATTTCTTTCCAAATTTACTATGCCTTCAAATTAAATCTAAATCTAAATCAAACATAAATAAATATTTAAACATTAAAAATCTCTATATCATATTTCTAAATGATTTTTTTTTTAATAATAGAATAATTAAATATTAATAAGTTGAAACCAAAATTTAGAATACCATGAACAAATAAAATATTTAACTTATCCAATACGGAGCACGAGCCTTCTTGGGCTGAACCTCTTCGGCTAAGAGCCAAGGACTGAGGGGTGTCCATTCCACCAAATTCACTCAAGGCATAATCTTGGCCTCATCCCTTTTTCAGTGTCGGAGTCTTTGCACTCAACAAGACTTATCCCTGATGGACTCATTTAAAACCTTTCAACTTCAGCAATAGACCAAGGGCCCATTGACATCAGAATTAAATTTGACTAAATCATACTTTTTAAAAAAAAGATTTTTAATATACACTCAAATTTATTAATAAGATAAATTTTTGGTCCCACACTTCGAAGTCAAGCAATAAGCTTTAGACTATAAGAGGGCAACCATGCAATTGCAATACAATAATACTAAAATGAAGACTTAGGATGCCATAGTAAGTACAACCACCCACTCCATTTAAATATATTGAATATCTTATTTGGTAGAATAAAGTGGGTCCCACGTGGATAGCATCTATAACAAAAAAAAGTACACCAAAACTATTAAACAAATAAGAAGATGCTTTCACATTCAAATGTGTTGTTTTCCAAAGGTAACGGTCGGTCCTCCTGACTAGCCTACCTATTTTTATGCTTCCTTCTCAATCACCATCACTTATTTGCTGGAGTTTTAACTCACTTTAGAGAAAAGGAAAATTAAATCGGATTAAAAGTAGTTTTTAGATATGGAGAAAATTCCAATTAAATATAATGGTAGATTATAAAGAATAACAATTGAGGGTATTGCTATTGCTAAGAGAATGTAGTAACATATATAGAAAAAGATAGAATATAATTCAATTTAATTAGAATGAACATATTGTACGGCCTTAGAATAATGTATATTTCAATTGTTCATATTTAGTAAGGTTAACTTGTTGCCTTGATGTCTATGTTGTACAAAAATGACAATAGATGTTAAATGAGTAGTTAGGGAATTCTTATCTATTATAGTAGAAAATTGATCAAAAAAATCCACCTTTATTGCTAATATTTAGTTTTTGATCGATTTACTGCTAACAATCAATGCTTCTTTAGACTTGAATTCAAAAAAACTTAGTTTAGTGTTGTTTTCGAACACTGAGTTTAGTGTTAGTTGTGTTATAAAGTTTAGTTTAATGTCAAAACTAGAGTTAACATTATATTGAGGGTATTACTCCTACTACTCATTTTCTAATTCATAAGTACATGTATAAATACTTGAGTTAAAAAGGTATTTCAAATTATAGAATTTTCTAAAAAAAATTTATCTATTTCTAGGTTTCTCCAAAATGATTACTCTATTTTTGTGATGTGACCTCTATTATAACACAACAATTATTTATGTCTACTTTCATTAACATGAGGTTACTACGGTTTTAAATGCCTCAATTTATAATCAATTATGTCTATTGGATCCTTCTACTATTATAAATCGGAAATGTTATAAATATTAAGAATATAATAATTTCATTAACATAAAAATATTATAACAAATAAATTATATAATTATATTCTATATTTTGTGTGACAATTGAATAAGAACTCATTTCATTACAAAACATATTGTTAGATTACTTACTAATTTGATATGTTCATTATAAGAATATGTAAAATATATCTTAATAAATTGATCAAATAGGAAACATGACCATTCCTATTTTGTACTCTAATTGTCATCCAATTAGGACATACACCACCTTTACATTTTCTCTTACCTTGCCCTCAAGGAACTAAAAATGAAACTATGTACCTTAATGTTTTACCCTACTCTAGTGTGCAAAATAACTTTAAAATGCAAGTGATAAAAGACTAAGGACACTTCAAGATTAGCCTAAAGAGTGATAAAACAAGAAGGAAAATGGATAAAACAAGATGCAAATGATTTCACCTTTCTTGTTGTTGACGACTCCTTGATTGGCCCTTGCTTGGGATGATTTTGTGTGCTCCTTAGATGGCTTCTTGAGTGGCTAAATGCAAGATTGAATGTGCAAAATGATGGCTAGATGATAGTGAAGGCAAATTGGCAGCATGTAGTTATCAAATGGCTAAGTGTTTTTCAAATGCCCTTGAGGAGGGGGTATTTATAGGAGAATTTGAATTCTCTAGAGAATTCAACGGTCAAGATTCATCCAACAAGGTCAAGATGAAGGGCTATGGTGAGTTGAGAACTCACAAGTCCTCACATCTTGACATGTGGATGGTGAAGTGGCTAAGAGGAGATGAGGTGTAAGTGAGGTGGAAGAGAAGTACATGATGTGGAGGAAGTACAAGTACCTTGCAAGTACATTGGGAGATGGGAAGAATCTTGGGTGAATAAAAGTGAATTTTAAATTCACAATGATTGAAAGAATGGATAAGACAATGTTCCCAAAAGGTGGAATTTGTCACATGTGACTTCAAAGTCAAGATGCAAAAAGGTACCGCGAAGATTAATTAATCAAGAATTAGAAGATAAAGGATTAGAAGCCAACTTGCAGTTGGAGGATGTGACATCCTAATCAAGGATTAGGCATGTGCACATCCCTAATGAAAATTAGATGGATTAGGATTAGATGAAAATGACATGTGAGGAATTAAATAAATGTAATATTTATTTAATTTATTTGATGAAAAGATTAAGGAGGGTAAGGTATTTAATTATTAATTAAATACCTTAGAGATTTGGCAGAATTAAAGATATTAATTAAATAATAGTAATATTACTTAATTAACTCGAATAAGAGGATGTTTAGATGAAAAGTGATAAATTTGGATAAATTAAGTGTCCAAATTTGGATGTCTACAGAAACAAACAAATCAAACAATTATCCACTAGGACAACTGCTTCATCTATTTTATCCCCACCTATACATTTACTATTACACCACCCTCAATTTATTAAAAACAAACTAGACATTACAATAAAACATTCATCAACACCATCTCTTCATCTAGTTTTACCCTATTCCCAATTTATCAATTCTAGCTATTTATCCAACTACTATAATCCTAGATCACATTATTATGTAGAAAACATATCTTCTTCTACATTGTAATTATAGTAATATAATAGATATGAATATTGTATTATCCCATTCTATATAAAATAGAAAAACCTATGAATGTTTTGTATATATACATTTGACAATGGCTTGTAGTTTTAAAAAAGATCGTTCAATATATAAAATGCATATCTTAATTTGTGATATATTACATTATTTAAAACTCTATCAATTTTTTTTAATTTTTTATTGTAATTTTAGGTTTTATGGATCATGAAAACATTATATTAATCTAAATTTTTGCAACTAATTCATTTTCAAATTTAAGAGTATTTTTTTTAATTTCCTTGTTCTTCTATTTCAAAATTACAATGGTGAAACAATAACATAATAATTTATTTTTTAACTATTTCTTATTTCTACTTCCAATGTTTGTTGATATAGTTTTGAAATTGACATATTTTTCTTATATAACAAGAAGTTTTGGATCTTTATAGACTATATAATAATTTTTAAAATTTTTTTTTTAGATTCTACTATTCTATACAATAGTTCACTTCAAATTTTTAAAGCAACTTGATCTCACAACATGTTATAAAGGTTGTGAGTATTGATGTTGAAAACTACAATCCCCTCAAACAATGTTCAAATCTTACTATTGATGGTGCTTTAAGAAAAGATCACTTGTTTTGATTAGATTCATTTCTTATGCTCCAAGGGATTACTTATTTGACACATTAGAGTTATTAATTTTTTTATATATTCATTAAATTGTGAAATGGAATAATTGATAACTTCTTATTATGTTAAGCTAACCATGATCATGATGCATTACAAGCATTTGCATATGAACTATAAACAATTTTTTTTTATGAATTGCATGGTGTAAAAGATGTCAACACTTATTTGTTTAAAATGTGATTGTCTACTTTAAATACTCAATCTTAATAAGAAAGAGGACTTTGTGGTGACACATTTTGCATACAATGGATATGCTAGTGGTTAAAATATTAATTGCATTGTTATAAAAATAAGCAAGATAATATTTTTTTATTTAATGAAAATTCACATGAAATAATTATTTTGTTTTGTTTTATTATGAAAAACTCCATCATGTTCATTATGAACAATTCATTTCCAAGATAACTTTACATAAAAAAAAACATACATATTTCATAAAATCACCTCTCATTTTTTATTTAGATCTTAATATTTTTTTGGGAATATATTACACCTGAAATGCAAGTTTTTGATATAGAAAAAATATGTAGAGCCACACCAAAAAAAGTGTGGCAATACAACTTTCAGTGTAATATCTTATATGATGGTAGAAGAATTTGATATTTAACCTCTAAGACTTTAGATTGCATAAGAATTTTGTAAAAAAAAAACAAAATGGTGATTACTATTTACACTTTTTCTTGTATGCCCCAAAATTGTGTTGTCTTCTCTTTTGTGTGTGAAATTTTGTTGAGCACCTTCTTTGTTTGGCCACATCTTTTTATTTTGGAAATATACTTTTCAATTTTTTCTTTGCCTTCAATGGCTATTCTTTCTAAATTACTATGAATTTTTAGCTTTCGGGTGGCTAAGTTTTATTTTTGGGTGCCTTTCTTCTTTTTGTGCAAGTTTTTGATGCATTTTAGAAGATTCATGTTAATAGGTGCAAGGAAATTTGGAATCATCTTAATTTTGTCCCCATCAATGGTTAGTGTACCTCTATAGGGGTTCCAATCTAACAACTATTTTGTGTTGCACCTTTGGTTGGCACTTAAATTTCATCAACTTGGTGGGACCCTCCATTATTTGATTTACATGTAGCAAAGGAAAATTTGGATGGCATAGGCTTGGTTTGTGTCATCTCAAGACATCTTCAAAACCTTGCCTATATTGTTAAAAAATTGTGATGTACCATTGGTGTGGGTAAGTATTGAGTTGTAAATTTGCTAGAGTTTTCTAAACACTCTTACTAATCTTAATCTAATGACAAAAACATGCTAGATAATATTTATAATAAATATTAGAAATATTAGTGTGCTATTGGTTTGAGGTAGTGTGACTTGTCTAGTGGGACCCACTATATGAAAAAAATAAAGTTTGAATAAATTTTTGATTTCATCACATCCAATAGTTTGTCCACCTCAATTACATTGTCATAAAAACATCTTTATTTCATTGTGGTAGTGGTTAGTGCCTCCATGTTAGTCTAGTAGGCTCCATCATTTTTCAATGTTCTCTTCCCATGCAAAACTACTAATTATTGTTTCATACAATTGGAAACCATAACCATAATCATTAAATATATAAACAAAGTATTAGATGTAAACACCTCAAATTCAAAGGAGTATTAAAGGTGTAGTAAATCCTACCATGGTTCTCATACGTTGGTTTTAGGGAGTTTCTATTCAATTCTTTGTTATTTTTGAGTTATAGAATCTATTGAACATTCATGTGAGACATCATATGTATGCTTTTACTTTGTGTAAATTGTGCTTTGATCATTTATTCATTTTCATCAATACTTTTCATATCTTATGTAGTGTCATAAATTATCACCCTTGATAATTTCACACTAGGTTTGGCACCCTCGTAAGTGCATGTACCTAATTATGCTTATGATTTACGCATTTAATTATCATTTTTGAGAAATTGAATTAAATCCTTATTTACCAAATTTTGAAAAGCTTCAAAGGCTTGGATCAAGGAACCCAACGACCTTATCTCATCTAATTAGGCCCTAAATTTCAAATGTTATTGTTGGCCTCAATATGTTAAATAATTTAAAGTCAATTGTTGGCTTATCTTAATGTTTAATGCATAATATGTTTAAATCCATATAAATATAAGTCATTCCCTCTATTTGAACATCTAAGCAATTTTATATCACTCAAGCATCCTAAAGGAAATTAATGCAATATCAATCTAGTAGAATGAGTAAAGATTAAAGGAATAATTACAATCAATTACAATTTGCAACACATCAAAAAATCATGTTTCATGCACTGTAAGATGTTTCATGTTTATGTTTTTTATTATCATATGCACTAACACTTGTAGGATCTCCAAGGATCCTCCTATTTTTCCTTATATGTTATGAGATAATTGACTTTCGTCCAACAAGGAGATCATATCTTAGTGGTAAGTTCCATTTGTGTTCATTATCATTCACTTTTATTGTTTTTCCTCTACTCCCTCGAGAGCACGCGATATTTTTCATCATCATAGTCATTGTGGAGGTGGAAACACCAAAATGGGGTTTGACCAAGGCAAGCCCTTATATGACACAACCCTTCTCCCTTTGTCTATTTTGTAGGTTACAAGTATGAATTTGATTGAAGTGGATTTGATATCTCAAGGCTTCAAAACCTTATTTCATACATTCATGCACTACTCATCAAAATATTCGGGCAAGCTAATTATTTGCACACTATCAGGCTTTAGATCTATATTTTCATAGTTAGAAACTAATGGAGACTACTATACTTATACCAGCTCCACAACCCTAGATTCTAGCACTTCTAGACTATGGTGCCTAGTGCCCCTATCCTACCAATTCAACTCTAGATTTGAATGTCAGGTTCTTCTCTGTCTGCACTCTCTAGATCTATCTTATATTTCAATATTTCTGATCTACATTTTCTAGATTATATAAAATTTTGTTAATTTGATCCTAATCCACCTATTTTCTTACATTTTATCAATCAATCATTACACAAAATAAACTCAGAAAGGAACCAAAACCCTTACCAACCTATTTTTCTCTCCCTTGATGACAACCAAATAGTGTCTATTGGCTAATTTTGTGTCCCTTAATTTTTTAATGGTGGAATGATTGATTTAGGTTAGGGTGTTTGCCTAGATCCCATTTCACCATATTATATTTTGGTAAACCCAACGTCTCCTATAGTAGAAATTTTTCTAATTTACAAGAATATATTTTGTAATATTATCAAAACATTAGGTTACCTAAATATATTATTGCTCATATGCACTGATTGTATGCTAATTTTGAAAATAAAGAATAAATAAATTTTTGTTCTCTTTTATTATTGCAAAAAATAAACCTAAAACACTTTCTTATAACATATAATCAACATATATGTCTCGTCATCACCTTCTTTTCATTTTCATTTAAATTCTAAAAATGTTCTCCTTTATTGAATCAATGATATATGTTTCCTTTTTTTCCTTTCTTATCCTTGCTTCAAATGATGATGATGCTAATGCTTGTACCTCTCCCAATATCTCTCCTACTAGTGAAGATATCTTGGTAAGAGGATATAATCATTGATATCTTTCTTAACACCACTTTACCCACTCTTGATTCAAATTCTCTTCCTCTTGATAATATGACAACCATAAATGAAGATTCCAAATGCACAAGCTTGAATATTAATCAAAATCTTCCTAACACAATTTACATTTCTAATTCCCACAAATATATTATAAAACCTACAACATCATCACTCAACTATAGCATGCCTTCTTCCTCCAACATTGGGGGCTCTTTATCTTTCATTCCTCGAGTACTAGCTAAATCTAAGACTAACCCTCCTCATCCTAACATCTCAACACTCAACAAGGATCTGCATTCTTGCAAAAGAATCGATTCTCGTCATATCAATGTTATTACTTCTCCAAAAATTGATCATGCTTCTCATTTAGACAAAATTGGTAATATGGCCCCTCTTCTGCATAATTGGGAGACACATTATGGACCTGGATTTTAAATTATTTCTAAATTTGGATACAACAGAGAATTTCTAGAGGGTAAAAGCACAAACGTGTGTCACACTTTTGGCCAACTAAATAGTTTCAAGCGAAAAATGTTCAACCTAAACAGTTTCGATCAAAATCATTTCGCTCGAAACTACGTGGCCTATGTACGTGGCACATAGAGTTTCAAGTGAAACCATTTGGCCCGAAACTAAAAAATTTGAATTTTTCCTTTATCATTTTGAAATGTGACTCATTTTGTGCAAGGTTTCAATAGAAAGGATTTCAGTCAAAACCATTTTGACCGAAACCCTTTCTACTGAAACTATCTATGTGGCATCCTAGTTGGCAACCAAATCGTCCTTTTTCAGGATTTTCTGAAACTTTCAACTTCAACTAAATATTTCTTCAAGAAGTTGAAGCAAGACTCTTGCTCAAACAATTTTGACAAAGACATAGTCAAACTGTCACGTGAGCATAACTGTATTGACCCCTAATTCCTCTTTTGTGTTTATTCATTGCCTTGGTGACTCACAATATAACCTTGTTAATGACCACCTTCATTCATTCTAGAACTTCTGCACATTCATCAATCTAGACTCTCCATTGTTTCTCATAATCCTTTGGCTATAGGATGAGTGCTCCAGTTGCTATAGGTTACTGGTTGCAAATAGTTAGTTCCATCTAACATATACACACCATTAATAACCATGAATCAAACATAGGTTCATATCAAATCTCATACACATTCACACATTTATCTATGCAAATACTAACATATTATAATTATATTTCCATACATCAAAATCTGGTTTAGGTTGCATGAAGGATAAAAAAGATATATAAGCTCAGGAATGTATATGAAATAAATAGATTGAAATGTCTAAAAAAGCATGAACTAAGTAAGAGAAAACTAGTTATTAATTAGTCTCATCAGTGCACACGGAAAAATATTGAAGTTGATGTGCAAGGAGTGAAGTTAACAGTTAATTTTGAATTATTAGCCATGAAGGAGCCTTTCAATATATTCCAAGCTTTTTTGGAATTGCAATGGCTTGTTAATGTAAATGGAATAGTAAAATCTAGAAAAAAGGAAGTATATTTTGTGGATGATATCAAAGTAGTTCATATTCCTTTTGGAGATAATGAAGAGAATTCTTATGTAGAGGAGATTTCCTAGGAGAAGGATGGAGAAGAAAATACAAAAGTGATATATTCAATCTCTAAATGGCTTGAAATAGATATAACAGAGGAACCTAATAGCGAAGGAGAAATTAAATTACAAAGTAGGATGGTAGCACAAAAAATGAGGATGTATTAAATGCATGGATGCAGGAAGAACCTAAGTTGACCTCCTAGAAAGTATATGGGTTTAGGATATATTTATGATATATAGACACCCTAAAAAGGTACCACAAACTACTGCAAATAAGAATAATAGATTGAAAACACTAGAAGAAGAGATAACTAGTAGCTTGAATCTCATCTCTAGGGAAATAAAACATATAAACCACATCCAAAGGGGCATCTTTCCCATTAAACTTCTTATATTTTTAGCACTTGATGACCTAAATAATTACTTTGAAGAGATGGATAATTTTTTTATAAAAGAAGATTTACATATTGCTACACTACAAGATACATTAATATGCAATGTTGTATGCTAGTGGAAAACTTCTAAATATAGTATTATTAGAACTAGATACCTGTAAGAAGGATAATATATTATAATCCAAACCACTCTAGAGGAGAACTTACATATATGTATAACCACATGGAAGGGGAAAAGAAAATACAATAACATGCTATACATACAACTTTTCTACTCGACTTTAACACCAATAGTCCAAACATTGTACATAAACCAAGAGAGAAGGACTGAAATAAAAGAATGGTAAGAACTTCAACAAAATTTTCACACCGTCTCATTTTGGGACAAATATCCATACTACACTAATGAGGATGAAATAAATTATATTTATTGTAGTTAAAGAGAATTATATACAAACAGACGTACAAATTCCACCTCCCCTTAGAAAGAAGGGGTATGGGAATAAATAGAGTGGATGTATAAACCAACTCCACTTACAAAGAAAAGGTGTTATATTACACATCAAGATGAAGGAGACCCATATTCTAAACTAGATACACAAATAAATTAAGGTGAAAGAGAAATACAATTATATAATGAATCTAAAGATCAATACTATAGAAACTTCTCAAACTAAGGGAAGAGACTATGACATCTATTGACAATCCTAAATTAGATAAAATTGGGGACTACTGGGATGAACAATTAGTTGCCAATGCAATTGAGATTTTATCTGAGTATGAAGAACTATTTCCTTGTACATTCACATATATGAAAGGGCTCAAAGAAGAAGCTAGAGTAATGAAAATGTAATTGGAAGAAGGAGACAAACCACAAAAGAAAAGACTATCTTGGCTCAATCCCAATATGAAAAAGAAAGTTAAAGTAGAGTTGGAAAAGCTACTGGCATCTAGAATCATAAAACCAATTGAGGATGCAGAGTGGATTTTCCCCATGGTGGTACAAAACAAGAAGATCGGTGAAATAAGGATATGTGTTGATTTTAGGGAACTAAATAAATCTTGTATCCACGATCCTTTTATAACTCAATTTACAAAAGAAATATTAGAATTTGTTGTAGGAAGGGAAACATACTCATTTATTGATGGATTTTTTGACTACCATCAAGTCAAGATCAGAGTTGAAGAAGACCAACCAAATACAACTTTTACAATAGAATGGGGGTCATTTATGTACATGTTCATGCCATTTGGGTTAAATAATGCTCCAACAATATTCAACTAGATAATGGTTAATATATTTAAAGATTTTATTCATGACTTCATAGAAGTCTATTTGGATGACTGGATGGTATATGGGTTGGTTAAAAATTGCATTCAAACACTCCACACAATGCTTAAAATATGCAAAAGCATACAAATATCCTTGAATATTAATAAATGTATTAGCAATACCATTTGGAAAATCACTAGGGCATATCATTTGCAAGGAAGGATTAATGGTAGATCATGTGAAGGTGGCCTTGATCATGACCCTACCACCACCTAAAATAACACTGGAGGTAAAAACCTTCTTGGGTTATATTAGATACCACTAGAAATTTATTAGAGAATATGTAATGATAGCAACACCACTAGAAGACTTACTAAAGAAAAAGAATAATAAGTCTCTAAATTGGATGGAACAATGTCAATACTCATTTGATATACTCAAAAACAAAGAACGTGGAAGCACCTATATTGATATTTCTAGATTGGACAACTCCTTTTCATGTACATGTGGAACCCTCCAAGATGTCGATAGGAATAATACTCACACAACCCCATGGAAAAAAAGACCACCCTATTTCCTTTGCAAGCTAGAAGCTATATCAACCTGAAAAGAACTCTATGGAGAGAAAATTTAATGATGGTGTGTGCCTTGCAAAAAAAATTGTTACTATTTATTATCTACACCATTCACATTTTACATTGACCATGAGCCCCTAAAATATATATTGAAAAAACCAATAATCTAGGTAAGGATATGTAGATGGCTACTATTGTTTCAAGAATTTAAATTTAACATCATGGTCAAATTGGGAAGGAATAACCAAGGTTTGAATTATTTATCAAATTTGTTTAGGATAACTTTAGTACGGGAAGAGATATAGATGATTCTATCACATTACTATTTACCAAATAATACTCAACTGATATATCTTTGCAAGACAAACAATTGCTATTACAAAAGTCCCTTCCCTTCACATTGATAGAAGGAGAATTATATAGAAAATTAGAAGGGATGATATAATGCGACGAGTAGTATATGAACATGAGAGGAATGATATCTAAAGGGAATCACATGAAGAGATATCTGGTGGAAATAATTTTGGAAATTCTACCACCAAGAAAGTCTAGCTAGAAGGACTATGGTGGCCAACCCTAAACAAAGATGCAAAACAATATGCTAAAACTTGTGACATCTGTTAGAGAGTTGGGAGGCCCAACAAAATGGATGAAATGACCCTACAAATAGTATTAGCCCAAGTACCCTTTGAAAATTTGGCTATTGATTTTATTGGACTCATCGATCCCCTGACAAAACTATCTAAAGCTAGATTTATCATCATCAGTGTAAAATAATTGAAAAAAAAGGGCAAATGTAGAACTGGCTAAAGATTATACCGCAAAGATTGTCACAAAGTTCATATATCAAAACATGATTACAAGATTCATATTCCCACTAAGCATAACTAGTGATCAAGGAAAACACTTTGTTAACAAAGTGATCATAGAATTACAAGCAAGTTTCATGATAACCCATAACTTGAGTACCCCTTATCACCCACAAGCCAATGGAGCAAGTGAGGCTCTAAACAAGATTATAGGCACCACCTTGACTAAGATGTGGAATACAAATAGAATAGATTGAGATCTCACTTGATACAAGTGTTACTATGGGCTTACATGATCACTTATAAAAGCTCTACCAAATTTACCCCTTTTGAATTAGCCAATGGGATGGAAGCAAGCTCACCCTTAAAATTCATAGTTCCCAACCTTTATACCACACTCACTTTGAGATTGACAAATGATGAATCGATAAAATAGAGAATTGAGGACTTGGAAAAATTAGATGAGTTTAGACAACTAATGGTATATCACCAACTTATAGAAATAAAAAGGTAGAAGGCATGCCATGACAAAAATATGAAACATAATTTAAGAAAGATGATATGGTTTTACTATACGATAGTAAATTTAAGAAACAAGTTAAAATTTAGATGGCTAGGTCCCTATTACATTGACAATATACTAAAATCTAATGCAATCAAGTTAAGGAAATTAGACGATATAAAAATGCAATGTTATGTCAATGGGCTGGAGATTAAATCATTATCATATAAACCTGGAATAATTACTTGAAGAAAAAATGTGATAGTAATTTTTTGGTACATATAAAGGATATTTACAATGTCATCATTCCATCCAACTAACATAAAGATGTCTTGAGAATAAGAAATAGTTTTGAAAGGGGGGATGATGTTAGCAAGGAAAATTCCAAGTACAAAATAGAGCAATAAATCCTACCACAAACCCCTACAAGAGGGTTGTGGAGCTCCTATCCAATAATTAAACTCCAAGAAGTAGGTTAAATTATAAGGGACACGTCCCATTATGAAATTTTATATATAGATAGAATATTATGTAACAAAAGAGAGAGAAAGATATATGTAAGAGATATAAGATAAGATATAACAAAATATAAGAGCAACGATGCATTAGACAAATTTATAAAAGATATGATGTATGATGAGCAAATGGAAGTATATTATATATGAATTTGGGTAATATATGGAATGTTATTAATGTTTGTTAATTTTTTTTATCTTCCTTAATGTTAATCTTGTCTATTCTATGTGTATGCACTAATTGCTAATCCCTCTTTATTACTAAGTCTAGGGTATAAATACAACTTAATAGAGAATACTTGGGGCATATAGCTATGGTCTATGACCCCCTACTTTTCTTGCTAACACATTTCATCGTTTGACACTTATATAATGTATACAAGTGGGAGAATAATAGAAATAGGGTGTTGTACACATTGCACAAGAAATAATTATTTTATTATGTACAATATATATTTATTTGTGGTACATCTTAGAAGTTAAATATTAATTTGGGTCCACTTGTAAATTTGTATGTTACAACATTGATTAGATATTTTCTATGTGGATTGAAAATGGGAAAAATATTTAATATTTAGAAACTTAGTTCCAAAAAGTAAATATGGGGTTAATGGTTTTTTGTTCTCATAGTTTTGAGGCACATTATTTTACCTTACCACTTGGTTGTTTTATGTGATCTTGATTCTATAAAATCAAGCACATGTTTAGTGGTTGAGGTTGGTTAGTTAGTGGTTTGGATTGTTTATCATTGTATAGAACTCTCTTCTAGAGAGTGCATATGTGAAGCATTGCATGAGATGTGTGCATACATTCTTATAAAAAATGAGGATTCATTGGAGGAGCTTAATGTTTCAGAAGTATTCACATGGAGACTATGTAAGTGTATTGTATTATAATGTTTCCATTATTGAATAATACATTGAGTGTGGATGCTTTTGGAGGCTAGGTTATTCCCTCTTGAGGTTTTTTTTAGGGTATAAATACCTTGTGTTATCTTTTATTATGCCTTTGATATTTGCATAGTTATTTTGTAAGCTTGTATGCATGCTTTTCTATGATGGGGTTATTTAGGAAATGGTTTGATAAAATTGTGTTATTTTCCTAACAAGTGGTATCAAAGCCCTAGTTGTGGTTGAGGGATGTGACAAATCCCTATTTTGGTTTAACTCTTGTATGAGTAGATTTGATGCAAATTTGAACCATGACAATGTTGGAGATATTTTAGAAATTTCAAGATATGAGATATGTTGTGCAAGTTGTTATATGTAGATTTTGGGTTTAGGGGTTTTCATATTTGTGGTTACTTTTTACAAATCTAGGGTTTGAACATGAGTTACAAAAATAATTTTTTAGGTGTTCGCCATGAGTATCTTGAGGGGGGAGATCCATAGATGAATCCCTTGGATAAAGTAGACCTCACCATTGGATCACGAAGGTACAAGAAATGAAAATTGACATAAATTTTAGCCTATTTTGGCCACTATGACCAAAAGAAAAAAATTCCTCCTCTATTCAATTGTATGGCAGTACAATCACCAAGTTCTATAGAGTAAAAAATAAATTAAAAAAATGTTGCAAAAAATAAATAAATTAAAAAATTATAAATAAAAATAAAAAATAATTCAAAAAATATATTAAACCTATATTGAAAATAATTAAATTGAAAGGGTTTTATTTTACAAAAAAATTAATTAAAATGTAGGGATACATGGTCCATAGACTACCACTCTACCTTGTTCTTTGACAAAATATATTTGATAGCCCATTTGACCAACATACAAGAATGTGAACCTCTATCGGGCCCCTATCAGTGCTAGGTAGTAGTGTTAGGTTGGTAGGCCTTCGAACCCTAATTCACATGGCCTAGTTGGGTGAGCTAGGCATTTAGTGCCCCTATGAGAATTTAAAAAAATTCTAGATTAAAATGAAATTTATAATCTTTGAAATCCACCACCAAATTCCCACCCAAGAATTTCTTGTGCATCATTAACTTGCCACCTCTACCATAGTGCCACTCGAGCACCACCCATTAGTGTCAGTTGATGTCAATTATATGGACTACAATAGACCCCCCTTATAGCCCAAAGGAGCACTTTTCTTTTGGGGATATAAATTTCATCTATAGTGTCATATTTTTAAATTTCAATAGTTGTCAAAAAGATCTCTAAGAAATATGTAGTGATATAGGTTTGGTTGCTTTATTTTGTTGTTTTTGTTAGATTTTGTTACCATCATTCCAAGAAATATTCTAGAATAGTTAACAAGTCATAAATTTTGTAGATACTTCAATTTTGAATAGGAAATGGAGAGAAATTATAGAGAACTACATAGTGGATTAGGTGATTTTTCACTTGCATGAGTAGAGAGAGTTTTGTACTTGTTTGATCACTTATAGGAGCCTTATATTTAGGGTGTGAATATGTGAGAATCTAGTTTAATTAGAGGGAAAAACTTGAGGGAGTGCATATTTTTATGAGATCTATATGATGGTACATTAGATTATCATATTTGGTTCTTCATGATATGGTTTAGAGGTGTAATCAAAGCTTGGGATTTGATGGAGATAGGTACACATAGGATGTCTTCTATTTTGAGGACATAATTGATACACATGTAGACTTGGAGTCTTGGTTCAATGAGATTTTATTATAGGTACAATGATGGTGATGATCATGGTGTCATGGATGTTCATGTATTTGATTGATAGGTGGTGGTGTGATTTAGTTTTAAGAGGTTTATATTATTTCCTAGATGCATGTTTAGTTTCTTGACTATGGTACTTTATTTTGGATTTGTTTGGCAAGTCATATCTAGAGTTGCTTTGGTGTTTGAGTCTTGAGATCTATAGATTATCTTCTTGGTTATATTATTTTAAGGTTATTGTTTTGATGGTGAGTTTGTATGATATATTAATTGAGGATTAGAAGTTGTGTAGTTATGTGGGTTGAGCGCCCATTTGGTTGTAGTGGGATTACACAAATGTGGACTACCTATATCCACATGTATTTTTAATTTTTTTGTAGATTCAATTAGTTGACATTGTATGTGGTCATTTGCAAATTGGTATGTTGCATTGAGATGAGAGGATAGATGATGAGAGTTCTTGGAAAACTATCAATTGGGACTAGTAGCATGTTGTCTATCATAATTTCATGGATAGCTTGGTTACACCTTTATAACATTTATATAATGTTCTAATATAAGGTTATTAAACCTTATATATTATATACTTTATTAAGCATATCCCATTTGAAATAGTTATAGTCTAATACTATTAGATTATTAATTATTTATGAATGGTTATTTTGAATAGGTGTGACTAATATCCCTTAAGTTGTTATGCCACCCTTTCTTCTATATTCAAGGAGGTTCCCTCTCATTTGAGAGGTGAAGAATTTAGAGATTTTATAATGAATTATATCACTATGCACATGAGGTATTATAGTCCATGTGGAAGTATGCAAAAGTGTTCCCCAAGTTTGGTCTATGTTATAATAGACCATTATTGTAAGCATTTTAATAAAATGATGTTTTATAAGGTTTTTTACCTAAAAGGGTTTTCCCCGTGTATATCTTGGGTAATGTGTAAATTCTATGCTTGTATGATGAACTCATTTTATTTATTTTGTGTTTTGTTTATAATGATTAATATTCTAAGATCGTAAATTACAACATGGTATCGGAGCCATTTAGGATATATACTGATCATTTTTATAGGTTATACTAGAATACATATTGAACATGACCAATAATATTTTGTTCTTTGAAAATTTTATGCTCCTCCCTCTATAAATATTTTGGTCTTTGAAAATTTTATGCTCCTCCCTTCATAAATTTTTTTGGTCTTTGAAAATTTTAATACTCCTCCCTCCATAATTTTTTTAGCTTTGAAATATAATTGCATTCTACAAATAAATGACCCAAAAAATGAATGATCAAAAGATTATGTAAACTACTCAAAAAGGAATGCATCCTCTACATATAGTAGATAAAAATATATATCTCAAATTTATCTACATGAAACATTTGTTACATTATATTCTAAATCTATTATGTCTTTCTCAAATGATAAATTAAATACCACCAAACAAAGATAGACCAAAACATTTTACTCATATACATTATCCTTATTATTATTTACTTATCTTGATGGTCAACGTTATGGTAATAGAAGCCACATTTTTTCTCTCTTTATGCACTCTCACATGCCTGTGCTACATAAAGGAGTGTTCCTCTTCATGAATATACATGTATTTTGAAAAAATAGTGACTCATGTCTACCACATAACTCTAGATCTTTACAAAGTAGAAAGAGATGAATTTCTCAATACAATGATTTGAACTCTTTTGGCTCAATGGTCGACAACGCAAAGAAGCTATGCATTTTTTTTGTCAAGGTAGGAATGGCAATTAGTATTTGGAAGGTTTTTCCCTCACAAAGGACTAGTGAGTTTCCTCTTTTGAGGCATCTCCCATATTTAGACTCTAGAAACAAGCCAATGCATCTTTCACCTAGATATCATCTGGAGTCACTTATTTGTTTCACCTGTTTGGATCTCCTTGTGGTTTTAATGATAAGGGGCACTACTAGCTGATATATGCCTCATAATGACGTTAGGTGGGTTTAGTGATTAGAGAACCACCATGGCTAAAGGGTGTGCTATCAAATTGAAGACCCCATGCTTTGTCGGTCATTGTGAAAAGCTTACTATGTCTCTAAGAGTGCCAACAAGTACACCATAGGGATCCTCTAGAGGATTTGCTTCAAATTAGGAGAAAAGAATGGATTTAATGAGAATCTCTTGACCAAGACATTTAAGAACCTCCTTATAATTACACAAATCGATTTCGCTTCTCCCACTACAAGGCCAAGACCAACCAACTCCTCAAACTTTTCTCTCCATAACAACTCAGCCATGCTTCTTCCTAAATCTGATAGTTTCCAATCTATTTTTGAACATATACAAACATATTTTTTTGGATTTCACAACACACTGGCATTGTCTATACCAAAAACTTATGCTTCACTCGTTCCAACTTCATCAAAATAAATAGACGACTATTTATAGATTCATCAATTCTTAACATACACATTCTCTGATTTGGAAGATCTTCTGCATAGTATTTTATTGCAAAAGGTTTACATGTATTAGAGGCTGTCCATTATGATGGGTCTCCCAAGAAAACATCTGACAGGTAGAATATTTCTCAGAGATCTCAAATCTTTGTATGAAGGGCTCAACTCTCGGCGAACCACATAATCACATATTTCTTCAAAAGTCTTGTGATGTTTTTTGTTGTCTTGTTGAGAGCTATTCAAGTTTTCTTTCGTGGATGAAAGGAAAAAGACCTCTAGTTAGAATTCCATTTTTTTTCTTCTCAAAGTCACAGTAGCGACAAGTCCATTCTGCACTGGCTCGACTTTCATTCGTTTCCCTGCATGTGGGAAGTTGTGATTGCGTCTCATTGAAGGTAATGTATTGCAATTTGACCAAAAAACACATGTTCTCTAAGTGTACAATGGGCGATAAAGTCATTGAGAGCATAGTGGAGGATCTGATAGTTGAGTACTTTAATTTTACGCTTTTCAAAATTTTATGTGGAAATTTTTAAAAAAATTCAAATTTTTACAGCAGTTTGTTTGATAACGCCCCTGCTTATAACTAAGGTTTCAGGGTCACATCATTAAATATGATGTCACATCAGCATGCTTTTTGTCGAGGTGTCCAAAAAAGTCCAAAATAAAAGTGAGACTGATACTTGTGCACTAAATCATGTTTTATTGGTGCACTGATGTGGCATCACATGATTTGTTGCTTTTTAGATCTAAGGAATACATATTATTCAATTATTGGTAGTTATCGTCAACACTAACAACTTTAAAGTCACAACTATTGGTTCAATATTGTCAAAAATGTTGAACATTAAATCAACAAATGCTATAACAACTATTGGAACATGCTCAACTAATAGGTCCTTTCAAATGTAGATATGCCATTGGGTCACATTATGGTTCTTAGACCAAGTGTATGATATGTCCCCCAAGTACTCCTAAGTGTCAGAATATGAGCCTAAATTTGACACTTGTAATTTTTTTCTCATAAAGGAGTTTTTCTTAAAACTTAATATTTATTTAAAATAAAAATAATTTAATTAGAATCTTAATCATTTATTTAAAAGTGTTTTTATATAAGTCAGAAGATGACTGTTTTAAGCACTTCAAGTGGTCTGATGGTTCACAGTTGCATAAAATTAACTCAAAAATAATTTACAATTTCTTATGTAGCAATGTGTTTGAATATCTCAATTAGAAATAGAATCTTTCTTCATCTAATAAGAAATGGAAAAGTGTGTTTGTTAAGAACTGGTCTAGTTCCATTGAGCCAAAAAGAGCTTGTTTCAAATGGCTTTTAATTCTTCAAAATCTACCTTACAGGATTAACCACTCTGATGATGATTTGTGCAGTGCTTGTAGGCAACCTGAAACGGTTAAACATATATTCTTTGATTGTCTTCTTGTAAAAGAGGTTTGGAGCTTATTTTGTTTTAATCTAAAAGGTTGGAAAGGTAACATAAATTGGATTGAAATACTACTTGGCAATGTTGATGGTCTAGATAAAGATAACAACTTATTTTGGCTAATACTTACCAATGAAATTTTACGACAAATTTGGAGTAAAAGGAATGAGGAAAAACTGCATGGTGTCAAAGGATCTCTTACCGAGTTTTATAAAAAAACTCATATTTCACAATGTTGTTGTGTAGGTAACTATAACAATGGAAATATCAAGACACAAGTTCTTGAAAATGATAAAAAATGACACTGTCAATATGAACATTGAAGAGATCAGATATGGGCACACGTGGGCATTTAACAAGGATGAAAGCATCCCCTTGCTGAAAGGAATGGCATAACTGCTAGAGAGTTACAACAAGGAAAATGAGAGAAGAGCCAAAAAGGAGAAACACACCACCAAATTTCATATCAATGATGGTTTTGACTTTGCTATTGAAGATGTTCGTTCTAAGGAAGACATTTCTATTAATGATCGCCCTCTAGGATGGGCAGAATGGGAGTATCATGCTGAAAGCAAGGATGAAGGATAGAACATAGTTGATTATAAAGTTCTTTGATAAATAGTGATCAATAGCGTTTAGCAAACAATATTTTTTGAAGGATGTTATTGTTTGATCTATTTACCAGCAGTTAAGCCTTGTGAGTTGAAAATGTGTAAGTTGTTAAACAGTTGTAATCAATTGAAGGCTAAACACTTATGATTCAACCACATTAATATTAAATGAATAATTAATATTAAATCAATTTAACATAAGTATTACAAGGAAAACTATCACTTAAGCTTAGCATGTTCTTATCAATAGTTTATATAGGATATCATCCTCGCTCAAAATAGTAATCTTATCTAAAAATAGAACTCTCAAAGTTCTCTCTCTTACAAATTGTTATTTAAATCTTCTTTATAATAGCATTTACCATAAATTCTTCTAGAACATATTTTTCTATTATTATCTTACCTCATTCAAGAAGTATAGTCTAATCTATTTAAGTAATACCAAGGTTTGAGGATATTTTTGGAGAATTTGTGCTAAAAGAGTATTTTTTTGCCTCATTCTTATAACTAGGTATCAACATTTTATATGTACCAAATTTGAAATAATATCATGGAACATTTTGTACCTATTTTCTTTATAGTATGCCATAGTTAAAATGACATGTGATATCATTATTGTCTCATCTAGATGTTGGATGTCATTTTTTTGTATATAATATACCAGCAATAGATTGAAATAATTAAATTAAATATTTTTTTACTAAACTTGATCCATAATATGATCTTCTAGGAATGTTTTTTCATTTGAATCTCCACATATCTCATAGTTTTTTAATCCAAATTTCATGAGGGCAATCAGCATGCTCAATGGCCCACATTGTGATATCAAACATATCAACAATTAATCATGTGAAATGGTGATTCTTGTCAAATCACCTTAAGAACTCTAGTGTCTTTTTTGGAGATCAAAGAGAAAATACATTGTATAGCCACCAACCTCATTAGATATGTGAATAGTCATTGACATATAATCAATCATATGGATGAAATCAGTAAGATGACTTTTTTTATGACTCTTTAAGTTTATATATTTAGTAGGATGATTATTTAGTACTTAAAAAATGAAAAAAAATCCTACATAAGTTTTTTGGAAGTAATTTAGATCCCAAATCAAAAGTATGTGCTTATTCAACCACCATGGATCTAAGGAGAGTATTATCTTTGTCAAAGAATTCTCATTATTATTATATTAAAATGGCCACATTCATTCCCTTTGACTAAAAAACAAGGATGACAAGGAGAATGAAAAGGCAAGAGATTTTTTTCAAACTCTTACATGTCCATAGACAAAGTGGAATTGTATAAACTTTCAAAGCATTATTTTGATGTTCTATATCTTTTTCTCTCTTGAGTGTTACTTTAGCTAACATTTTTTATGATGTTCAAGTATCCTCTAATTTATTGGGTTTAAAGAACCTACTTATAATGGGTTGCTATCACCTTAATAAAATTGTCCATGGAGCCAAGCTTAGAAAGGATAACTCACCCATTGCTTTTTTTTGGATAATCACTTTATGATTTGTAGCATGACTATTTTTTTCTTGAAAGGAAAATGACAAATTATTCATACTTATGTTCATAAAAATATCTTATGATGTCCTTGCTAATGATCATTAGACTATAATCTAGATTTATGAGGAATATGCTTACTGGAAAATGAAAAATGCATATTAAAAAATTCTTGCACCAAGAATCAACAAATTGATTACTATGTTACTAGCTATATTGGTTCAATTCTATTTTAGAATATGTCTTCAAAATAAATGGTGTGGGTGCTCTTACATGGATGGTGTAATACTTTTAAAAGCTATCTTAAAGCTATCTTCTCTGGTTTTTAAATCAAATCCCAAAATACAAAAATAGCTCCTAAAAAATTAATGTGGCATTGAAGATTTATGGAAGAGCTTCAAATGGATACTTGTAAAAGTACCACTTTACCATATGATAATTCGGTCTATTTTACTCTTACCAAAGAATCTCATTTCCAAAGAGAAAAAAACATTGAAAATCATGGGCACCTCACTCAAGTGAAAATATTCCATTTTAAAAGTTCTCTCCAATTTTCTTCAAGCCAAAATATTCCATCATTAAAGTTCTCTCCATTTTTATTCAAGAGAAAGTATTCAATCATAAAAGTTCTCTCCAATTTTATTCCAGTGAAAGGTTGCTATAAAAAAAAAATATAGATTGGAATTGTTGTCTCCTAAGGTTGCACCCTTGCTAAGTTGCAAAACTTAGCACTTTGGAGGAACATGGGGTCATTCCTAGGTTGTGGGTTGCCTAAACTTGGAATGGACCTCCAGAGAAGGCTAGCTCCTAAGGTACTCACCTAATCTACTTCTCTTGTTGGGAAAAGGGGAAGGAGGTAACATAAACGAAACTAAACTCTTATGGTGATGCACCTAAATGTGTTTTCTCATAACCTATACTACTTTTTTAACACACAATTTTCTCAAAAGCTCAACTTAACTTAACACAACTCAGATATTTTTATATATTAATGCATAAGTATTTTGCAAGGAGGCTTGGTTCTCTTTACACTTTTGAAGGAAAAGAGTTCTTTCACAACTAAAGTAGCTATTTGAACCACTACACAACTTACAACCTACAAAAAACATATGTTTCTTCTACCTAAAGGTGCTAAAATGAGATAAACATTAAAGGAATTATCAAAACTCACAAGAATATTCATTCATCATCACACTACACACATTGAGATAGCTTCAAAGAAGGTAAAACACTGAATTTCATTGATAAAAAGGTGTTACATACTATTGTACATGTCTGATATTGAGTCACAATGTTGTCTTTTTCCTGAAAGAGCTCCAAAATAAGCTACAATACATGATGAGAGAAGAAAGAGCTCCTTTTAAAACTCATGTTTGAAGTTATGCTTTTTTGAAGCTTGCCCCACACATATTCTTCTAGAAGCTTCTTGGTCGTGTATAACCAAAAAAACCTAAAAATAGATCTCAAACTCCCTCCAAAAAGAGTCTAAAGGGAAGAAAACGTCAACACATGACCTTGTCCACCATAAAATCATGAAAAACTACCCCTAGATGCTCTCATTCCCTCCAAAAACCTAGTAAAAAACAACCCACATACTTTCCACATGTTGGTCAATCTCCTCCAACTTCCATACATGCTTGGCACAGGTCATTATTAATCATCAACTATCCCCTTTGACCATATCTTGAAAACCAACACCTCTTGTCTTGCATTTAATTAACAATTAAATTAAGTGATTCATAATCACATCACTTAGATTAATGTTTTACAATTATGATTTGATGAAAAATAAAAAGGTCAAGATTCGACCCATATGGAAATCAATACAAAAGATATAAGTCCTAAAGGAGACATAACCTATAGTTGCTAAGCATAAATACATAAGGGTGAGGCATTAGTTTTGTTGTAAATTTTAAATAAAAGGAAAAAATGCCTTAGTTGTGTTGGCATGCATTAGGGTAGAAACCCTAAAAACAAAAAACAATGCAAAAATTTGCAAACCATTTCATTCGTAACATCAAGCTTATGGAGACTGAGAGCACCGACCTAGGGTTTTCTTCCATGGCTTCTCTTGCACTTTCATGATGGATTCTGAAGGCATTTTCTTGTGAAAAATAGACTGAAAGGTCCAGGTAAGCTCTCTGATGTATACATTTTTTGCATTTTCTATGTAAAAACCACAAATACCTTGTTGTTTTGAGCTTACTTACACAGTTTGATGGAAATTATTTTCTTCTCTGTGTAACTCATGCACTTCTTGCTTAGTTTTTGCACTTCTTGTTCATTTTTTGTATTATGAATACCATGGCTAATAGCCTCTATAGAAAACATATAACTTTTATCCTTCATGGTCGCAGCTCATATATCTGTAGGTGTTTGAGGGATTTTTAGTTTCTCAGAATATTTAGTTTTTTGGGTCTTCTTTCATCTTTTTGTAATTACAAGGGTTTCTCCTCACTCTCCTTTGTTGATTTTAAAATCACGAGTAACTTTGTTTTCCTTGTGATGCCATGTAGTAGTGATCAGCAGTGTCATAATCACTTTTGCAATGATAAAATTGTCCAATATTATAATATGGATGATATTTCACGAGAGGTTGGAGAATTGAAACAAGAGTTGTCTCAGTCAATTGTTTCTGTAACGCCCCGCCAAGGTTTCCATTAAAACAAAGCGTAAAGAACAAATTAACCAAATAATTTTTTTTAAAAGTCATCTGGTTATATAATTGTCTTAAGGATTTCAAGACGACGTTACTTAAACATTATAAATAAGAAAATTACAATATAATATAGAAGTCATAAAACATATGTACATAACATATTCATGAAAGATCCAATTTTATAAATTCATATAGTCAAGATATTTATATATCCAGATTACATCAAGTGAGATTTTCATAAATCTTGTTACATCAAAATATTGATACAAGAGTACACTCATAAACATGAGGTAAATATACAAAGAGGATAATGATCTCATCATATCTAACATCCATGTCTTCAAACATGTTTTGTGTCCACTATCACGATCAATGAAGTAATAGGAACCAGCTACAAATATAGTATCAACTGTAAGAATATCCAATGAAGGTATAGCACAGTTTCCTCCCTACCGCGTGAAACCCGTAGGTCCACTCCCTCTGTGCTGGGAGATAATGATAGGTCCACAGAACAAATAAAAAAGAAGATAGAACAATACATTTACTTGGCTTACATTCACATAACGACATAACGATTTCAAAACCATATCGAACAAACTCCCAGAGGCAAAATACATCTAGAGATAACTCTCTACAAAAGACCACAATCATGTAATAGACAAAGAGTGTCATCACACAATTTGGGATGGAGAAATTGTACCTTCCAATTCCAATTCAGGAAGAATTATGGCCACCACTCTCTTCGTATGTTTTTTGCACCATACACCACTCCAAAGGCACACGTTTTCTGAATTGGTAGAAGTCCAGTTGGAGAGTGATCGCATGGGGTTAGCTGTAATGCCATTTCTAAAGGCCAGTAGAGCTTCAACGTCCCTCTTCTCAGCGTCTACTTTCTCCAACAGCATACGATCTTTCGAGACAGAAAAGCTTTCAAAGACACGAGGAGAAGAGGAACTGTTGGCGTTTTGTATTGCAATGGCAGTAGTTAATGCGAATGCCACAGCCAATCCTAAGCACAACATTGCCATCATCATACATTCATTCATTTGTAAAACAAACCTTCTGATATGTGGAGATCCAAATGAAAAAACATTCCTTAGATATGTGAATAGTCATTGGCATATAATCAATCATATGGATGAAATCAGTAAGATGACTTTTTTATGACTCTTTAAGTTTATATATTTAGTAGGATGATTATTTAGTACTTAAAAAATGAAAAAAATTCCTACATAAGTTTTTTGGAAGTAATTTAGATCCCAAATCAAAAGTATGTGCTTATTCAACCACCATGGATCTAAGGAGAGTATTATCTTTGTCAAAGAATTATCATTATTATTATATTAAAATGGCCACATTCATTCCCTTTGACTAAAAAACAAGGATGACAAGGAGAATGAAAAGGCAAGAGATTTTCTCTTACATGTCCATAGACAAAGTGGAATTGTATAAACTTTCAAAGCATTATTTTGATGTACTATATATTTTTCTCTCTTGAGTGTTACTTTAGTTAACATTTTTTATGATGTTCAAGTATCCTCTAAATTTATTGGGTTTAAAGAACCTACTTATAATGGGTGGCTATCACCCTAATAAAATTGTCCAAGGAGCCAAACTTAGAAAGGATAACTCACCCATTGCTTCTTTTTTATAATCGCTTTATGATTTGTAGCATGACTATTTTTTTCTTGAAAGGAAAATGACAAATTATTCATACTTATGTTCATAAAAATATCTTATGATGTCTTTGCTAATGATCATTAGACTATAATCTAGATTTATGAGGAATATGCTTACTGGAAAATGAAAAATGCATATTAAAAAATTCTTGCACCAAGAATCAACAAATTGATTACTATGTTACTAACTATATTGGTTCAATTCTATTTTAGAATGTCTTCAAACTAAATGGTGTGGGTGCTCTTTCATGGATGGTGTAATACTTTTAAAAGCTATCTTAAAACTATCTTCTATGGTTTTTAAATCAAAGCCCAAAATACAAAAATAGCTCCTGAAAAATTAATGTGGCATTGAAGATTTATGGAAGAGCTTCAAATGGATACTTGTAAAAGTACCACTTTACCATATGATAATTCGAGCTATTTTGCTCTTACCAAAGAATCTCATTTCCAAAGAGAAAAAAACACTGAAAATCATGGGCACCTCACTCAAGTGAAAATATTCCATTTTAAAAGTTCTCTCCAATTTTCTTCAAGCCAAAGTATTCCATCATTAAAGTTATCTCCAGTTTTATTCAAGAGAAAGTATTCAATCATAAAATTTATCTCCAATTTTATTCTAGTGAAAGGTTGCTATAAAAATTTAAAAAAAATATTGGAATTGTTGTCTCCTAAGGTTGCACCCTTGCTAAGTTGCAGAACTTAGCACTTTGGAGGAACATGGGAACATTCCTAGGTTGTGGGTTGCCTAAACTTGGAATGGACCTCCAGAGAAGGTTGGCTCCTAAGGTACTCACCTAATCTACTTCTCTTGTTGGGAAAAGGGGAAGGAGGTAACATCAACGAAACTAAACTCTTATGGTGATGCACCTAAATGTGTTTTCTCATAACCTATACTACCTTTTTAACACAATTTTCTCAAAAGCTCAACTTAACTTAACACAACTCAGATATTTTTTTATATTAATGCATAAGTATTTTGCAAGGAGGCTTGGTTCTCTTTACACTTTTGAAGGAAAAGAGTTCTTTCACAACTAAAGTAGCTATTTGAACCACTACACAACTTACAACCTGCAAAAAACATATGTTTCTTCTACCTAAAGGTGCTAAAATGAGATAAACATTAAAGGAATTATCAAAACTCACAAGAATATTCATTCATCATCACACTACACACATTGAGATAGCTTCAAAGAAGGTAAAACACTGAATTTCATTGATAAAAAGGTGTTACATACTATTGTACATGTCTGATATTGAGTCACAATGTTGTCTTTTTCCTGAAAGAGCTCCAAAATAAGCTACAATACATGATGAGAGAAGAAAGAGCTCCTTTTAAAACTCATGTTTAAAGTTATGCTTTTTTGAAGCTTGCCCCACACATATTCTTCTAGAAGCTTCTTGGTCGTGTATAACCAAAAAAACCTAAAATAGGTCTCAAACTCCCTCCAAAAAGAGTCTAAAGGGAAGAAAAAGTCAACACATGACCTTGTCCACCATAAAAGCATGAGAAACTACCCCTAGATGCTCTCATTCCCTCCAAGAACCTAGTCAAAAACAACCCACATACTTTCCACATGTTGGTCAATCTCCTCCAACTTTCCTACATGCTTGGCACAAGTCATTATTAATCCTCAACTATCCCCTTTGACCATACCTTGAAAACCAACGCCTCTTATCTTGTATTTAATTAACAATTAAATTAAGTGATTCATAATCACATCACTTAGATTAATGTTTTACAATTGTGATTTGATGCAAAATAAAAAAGGTCGAGATTTGACCCATATGGAAATCAATACAAAAGATATAAGTCCTAAAGGAGACATAACCTATAGTTGCTAAGCATAAATACATAAGGGTGAGGCATTAGTTTTTTTGTAAATTTTAAATAAAAGGAAAAAATGCCTTAGTTGTGTCGGCATGCATTAGGGTAGAAACCCTAAAAACAAAAACAATGCAAAAGTTTGCAAACCATTTCATTCATAACATCGAGCTTCTGGAGACTGAGAGCGCCAACCTAGGGTTTTCTTCCATGGCTTCTCTTTCACTTTCATGATGGATTCTGAAGGAATTTTCTTGTGAAAAATAGACTGAAAGGTCCAGATAAGCTCTTTGATGTATACATTTTTTGCATTTTCTATGTAAAAACCACAAATACCTTGTTGTTTTGAGCTTACTTACACGGTTTGATGGAAATTATTTGCTTCTTTGTGTAACTCATGCACTTCTTGCTCAATTTTTGCACTTCTTGTTCATTTTTTGTATTCTGAATACCATGGCTAATAGTCTCTGTAGAAAATATAGAACTTTTATCCTTCATGGTCACGACTCATATATTTGTAGGTGTTTGATTCTTTTTGCTTAAATGTGGTTGATTCTCTTCCATCTTTCTCTTTTTACAGATCTTGAGGGATTTTTAGTTTCTCAGAATATTTAGTTTTCTGGGTCTTCTTTCATCTTTCTATAATTACAAGGGTTTCTCCTCACTCTCTGTTGATTTTAAAATCACAAGTAACTTTGTTTTCCTTGTGATGCCATGTAGTAGTGATCAGCAGTGTCATAATCACTTTTGCAATGATAAAATTGTGCAAGATTATAATATGAATGAGATTTCACAAGAGGTTGGACAGTTGAAACAAGAGTTATCTCAATCAATTGTTTCACAAGAAAATGATGCCCTGTGAAAGAAAAAAATAGGTTTGCTAAATGATTTGAAACCCTTGCGCAATATAGGTATAACTCAAAGACTCTACACATCTTTTCCTTTCCTTCATGAGCACTAACCTTTTCATTAACTTGCAAGTCCAAGGGTCATCCAAACTGTAATTTTTCATGGCCATTATTTTTGCTTTCATCTGTACAGTAAAAGCTTTTCTTTTCACTTGCATACCTGATTAAGGATTGTATATTGAAATCCCTATGCATTGTTTTATTTATTCTCCACAAGTTATTAATGCTTGTTTCTATAGGACTGTACAATCCCTTACACAATGCTCTATAGCATATGGGCTTGGTCCTTCCTCATTGTGATCTACCATATCTTGCTTTAATGATGATGCTATCAAAACCACTTTTCATGCTTTTTACTTGAATATCACTGCCCTATACCAATGCATTTTGTAGGTGAGTTTTCTTTTGTTCATGTTAGCTTGACTGTTACTTGTGGATAGTCATTGCATTATGACCTACTATATAAGCTACTACTTTTAAACAAGAAACTCTTTTGGAAAACTGAAAGTAACATTGTTACAAGAGCTTGTAACCTAGAAAATAAACTGGTGTAGAGTATTCTAACAATGCATCAATCTTCAACAAACCTTTGGCATTGTTCACATCATTCTTGAACTATGCAATCTACTTGAGTATGGCTGCTCTATATAATTCATGAGAACTATACTGTGGAAAACATAAAGCCACTCTCTATCTCTTACATCACTTTGTTCTGTATCCTACTATAATGATGATGTTGCCTCATATGCTCTGTTTTGGAAACAAATAGTGAACCTTCTTCTTGCCTAAATACATGAGCATAAACCATCCTTCAATGTTGAATGCAAAGTTGATTATTAAGACATTTGTTGATCTCTTGTACTTATGGATTAAAAACTTGCAACCATATTCCAATTTTCTTTATGCAATCATCATGGAACTTTATAGACTAGTTTTGCATCATGTTCATATTGGTAAGGAGTGCCCTTAGTAATAAGAGATAAACCTTATAAATAAGGTGTCTATCCTTTATGAATATCACCATGATTATGAAACCTACCTTCAAGGATTTCATTGGTGAAAGAAAATATGACTATCCCTCTCTAATGAAACAAGAGGATAGCATGTTGGGCTCAACCCTTGTGGGAGCCCATTTTACTCCACATGTTGCAATCAAATGAAACAAACCAACAACAAATATTTCACCTATTTCTGCACAATGAACAAACATGTTAGATAAAACATAGCATATGATAGATGTTTATGATAACCTTTATGTTTTCTTGGACATCTTTGGTATGCAAACTATTTCAATGCTTTATGAGGATTAGCCTATATGTTTGTAGATGTTTGCATATGTAATGATTGGTGATCCCAAGCTCTAACAAACTCTCTCTCACTCATGCAAGAAATCTTGGAGCAACAAGAAAGCAACTTTTGGAGGCTAGAAAAGCAGGAGGGAGACTGAAGCAAATGCAGCTCTTACTCAACTGGGATTCATCATTCAGGAAATGGTGGGTCCCCTTTTATTCCATATGTATTTTTTCCCTTACGTATTTATAAATGTATAGTCTATTTCTTTTAATGCATTAAAATAGTCAGTCCCATGGCTTGTGTGGGACACTATACACTTATGATTATCAATAAAGACTAATTTTTGCATAAAATTGTTCACTCTCTTCTTTGTTGTATACATTTTCATAATGTAATGCAATCTAGTTGGTAATCTCTTTTATGCATATGGATATAACATAGTAGAGTAGAATGTTTACCTTTTATCTTTGTTTTGCAAACACTATCTCAGCTCTACCTGATTGAGCTAGAAGCAAAATTAGGTAACATGAATCTTTGCCATCACTTATCAAAACCTTTGTGTAGTGCAAAATTCTCCAAAATCAAATCAATACTTCACTGGAAAGGTTATGCCATTGAGGGGGAGTGTGCATGTTAATGACACCACCTAGTGGCTAAATCCTAGATGTAAGTCCTTCTAACATAAGCAATTCCTAGTAGGCAAAACGTAAGACCTTTAGGCATTAGTAAGTCCTTTAGGCATATTTAAATCCCAATAGGCATAAGTAAGTCCTAATAGTCCAAAAGCATAATACCTCTAGGTAGTAGCAAGTCCTTTAGGTATTCTATGTATAAGTCCTATGGGAATTTATTAAAATTCTTCTCTCTATAAATCTCACTTATAAAAGCATTGTATTAATTCATATGGGCACATTGTATTAAGTCCTACGAGCACTATGTAATGAACCTAGGGTGAGGCTATTTTAAGGAGACTTGTGCTCCAATAAAAATATTTATAAGACCTCATTTATAGCATCATTTTTAAAACATTAAAATTATAAATTATGAAAAGATGACTTTCATGTCTAGTCCAAAATACACAAATTTCATTTTGGCATATATTCAAGTGTCCCTATTTATCAATCAAAGTAGACCTACGTTACTGGGATACTTCATTTTTTTTATGGAAATTGACATGTGATGCCCCTATTAACATTAAGGGGGAGTGTTAGAATATAATATTAGTAGGGGTCATACCCTTATAACATATATATATATATAATGTTCTAATATAAGGTTATTAAACCTTATATATTATATGCTTTATTAAGCATATCCCATTTGAAATAGTTATAGTCTAATACTATTAGATGATTAATTATTTATGAATGGTTATTTTGAATAGTTGTGACTAATACCCCCTAAGGTATTATGCCACCCTTTCTCCTATATTCAAGGAGGTTCCATCTCATTTGAGAGGTGAAGAATTTGGATATTTTATAATGAATTATATCACTACGCACATGAGGTATTTTTGTCCATGTGGAAGTATGGAGAAGTGTTCCCCAAGTTTGGTCTATGTTATAATAGACCATTATTGTAAGCATTTTAATAAAACGATGATGTATGGGGCTTTTTTACCTGAAAGGGTTTTCCCCATGTATATCTTGTGTAATGCGCAAATTATATGCTTGTATGATTCTCATTTTATTTATTCTATGTTCTGTTTATAATTATCAGTATCCTAAGATCATAAATTATAACAATTACATATGAGAAAATATTTAATATTGGAAAACTTAGTACCCAAAAAATGTGGGGTCAATGTTTTTTTGTCATCATGGTTTAGAGGCACATGGTTTTACCTTAGCATTTAGATGTTTTATGTGAGCTTGATTCTATAAAAGAAAACAATATTTAGTGGTTGAGGTTGGCTTGTTAGTTCTTTGGCTTTGCTATCATTGTATTGAGATCTCTTCTAAAGAGTACATATGTGAATTTCATGGCATGGTTTGTATGGATACATACTTGGACACATGGAGGATACTTTTGAGGAGATTAATGTTTCAAAACTTTCATGGATACTTTGCAATTATTTTAATGTTTCCATTGTTGAATAATAAATTGATTTTGGATGCTTTTGGAGGTTATGTTTTTCCCTCTTGAGGCTTTTCCTAGGGTATATTGTGTGTTATCTTGTGGTATGTCTTTGACCTTTGCATACTGATATTCTATAAAATTGTATGCATGCTTTTCTCTCATGGGGTTATTTAGGAAATACTTTGATCAACTTATATTATTTTACTAATAATCAAAAAATTCAAAAAAATCACAAAATTCAAAATCCCAAAAAATCCCCCTTAAAAAATCTAAAATCCAACCAACAATTACTAGGTTACAAGTGAAACTTAACATGAAACAACACAACAATAATCCTATGGTACCTAGTGATAGTCATTATACCCAAGGTGAAAGATCAAGTTCACATATGCATCACCAAACCATAAATGAGAAAGAACACCTTATTAGCCAACTTGAGTATTCTCCTAAGTTCATGGAATTTTTCAAAAACCTTCTTAGATTGTCTCATCAACCTTCATAGAGATGATTTATTATGATGATTAATTGAATAAGGAGATATATTACCACCTAAATTTGATAAGTGTAATATTAATAACCTTATCCAATAATATCCTACATTAGTTAGTCAACTAAAAACACACAACACACAAAACATAAAATAACTACACTACAAAAAATAAGATATTTTCCACCTTTCCTCATACTCTATCATGTCACCCTCCCACTATATATACACTTAAAATCCAATGTCATTCATACCAACAAATCCATGATCATTCTCTACCTAACTGATCACACTCTTTCACATCATATCCATACTTACTTAACACCATTCACCTAAACATCCATTGCAATCTTGTAGCCCAAAATTATCCTCTTCCATTTAATCCACTCCAAACAAAATTTTCATCCATGTTACAATTAATTCAATCATTACCCCCTCTATCCATACCACAACCAAAAAAAATCTAATTAAACACAATCCCATCTTATAAATCATGTCACTCAACTTACAAATAATTACCAACATCTCCAATATCATCCCAACAATATATTCCACCTATCAACACACTCTAATACACTATTAAACAACCATTGCCCCACAAAAAATATAATCCACCTATCAATACACTTCTATCCACTTGTCAACAACCACTATCCCACCAACAATACAATCCACTTATATATACACTTCCATCCACTTGTCAACAATTTTCATTTTATTAATAATACACCCCATTGGTTAACACATTTCAATCCACTTATGAATAGTCACCATCTCATGAATAACGCATACCACCTATCAATACCTATCAATAGCCTTCATCTCACAAGTAATATATTCCACCAACGAATGCACTTCAAACCACATATCAACAACATCCATTGTATCAACAATAGTACATTCAAAAAATAAACAAATTTCAAGCCACCTATCCAAAAATTCCATACAACAATCCATATCAATATCCACATCTAACTCCTTTGAATTCATTCTCCCAAGTAGGAAATAAAATATACTATGAAGGAGATACAAATATGAGCCTTACACCAAAAGAAAACATATAGATTTGATGAGTTATGTCCCTGCCACTTCAATCGATCAATATCAATAATACCTTTCCCTAAGAATTTTGAGATACCAAATTTTGACAAATATAAGGGAAAGGGAGACCCTTGAGATCGTGTCAAATAATTTTTCATGACATGCCAAGAAGTTGCCTACAGTGACATATACCTTATGAGACTATTTTATCCCTGTTTAGGGGGACATGTACTTTGAGTATTTTTTATAACTATCTCAAGGATTCATTTGACTTGGTTCATAAATTTGTAACCCATTTCTCTTACAATGTTGAACAAGAGTTAACTATGCTTTACCTGTGTAATTCCAAACAATGAAATGGGGATTTTTTTTCTTCCTTCCTTCTAATGGAGGAAACTCGCTAGTTTCTTTTATTGGCCAATACCAAAAAACAACTTATCCATATGTTTGTCACAAATATTAATCTTAAAATGGCTCTTCATTTACATGTCCATTGTGTATCCACCTATGACAAATTATTGACAAGGGGGACACCATTGAGAGATACCTCATTGTCAAAGTTATAGTAAAAATCTACAACAAAGGAAAAGATAACAATAATTAAACCAATAAAAAACTATTCTTTTGGGTTGAGAATAATTTTTTTGTCAATGATGGGGTAACTAACTCCAAACTCATAAAAACTACACAACAAATAAATTAAGCAACAAATCCCAATGTCCAAAATTTCCAACCACAAATGCATGTTTCATTACCACAAGGATGATAAAAACCCCTAACCATACAAAATATAAGTACACTTCCTTGAGGGAACCTATTGAATTCATATTTTAAAATTTAGTTCAATGCAACTTAATAAAATTTCTACACACCCAATTGTTCGATGAAAATACACCTAAACTTGCATGGTACAAATAAAATAAATATGATGAGTACCAAGTGTATCAAAGGTCACACCATATCAAAGTGCATGAAACTTTAAAAAAATATTCAAGATCTCATCAATCGCAATGAAAATGAAGTGGAAGGACATATATCCTCCTCTCCTAATGAGAAATTAGGTATCTATCAAGATCTATTTCCTAAGAATGATCAAACTAGTCCTCTATATTAAACAAAGGATTACCCCAAAATAATTGTGAAAATAATACCCACACCAATAAGTCATCTATCTAATATGATTTAGTAATTGGTCACATTGAGGAAGCTTATTCACAAGTTAATACCATCAAAAATAGAAATCCTAATTGTGTTATCACCAGTAGGTGTGGTCAAGTTACTATCGAAAGGGGCTTATTTATCTTCCTAAAAGGTCACCTAATATGGCTTCCTATAGAATCTTGAAAATAATCAAATGTAGATATCTATTGGAGTTTCTTTGATCATCACCTTTTCATAAGGACATATTGGACTATGCCTTAAAGGAATCACAAGTCCCTGTAATAATAATGTAGATCAATTTCAAGCCATGGTGGGTTATTTATCCTCCTCTTACCAATTTTTTTAGTATATTGGATATGTATTCTATTAATCCATCACATATATAAGCACTATATATAGAAGCTATAGTCAGTCAACATAAGGTCAAAGTCCTCATAGATGGAAAGTATACTTTAAACATCAATAAATAAAAACATGTCAAGAAATTGAGATATTATGAAGATGACATGGAACCTCAAAAAAGGACCACTATTAAAGTTTATGATGATGCAAAAAGAGATTTTGAAGGTACCATTTGGCTTCTAATTTAGGTGGGTCCTATTTTACAAAAAAGCCTTGTTTTGTGTTCTTAATATAGAAATACCATACAATATTCTCCTTGGCTTCCCATGGATTCACATCATGTATCTTGTTCCCTCCATATACCACCATTATATCAAATTATCACATAATGGTGTAGAATTCACAATTCTCACTAATCCTAACCCCTTTCAATATTCCCTTACAATAATTCCCATAATCATCCTAGTAAGGATATTTCCATTCCTACTTCATTACTATCCTTGTCCTATGTTGATACTAGTACTTTGGCATCAACATATTCCAATAATTGTGCTTCCCAAATAAAGGTCAAGATCATAGACAAAGGGTATTGGGAGTATGAGCTACATAACAAATTCTACATTGGTCAGATATCTCTTTCTTATGATCCTATGGAAAACCTTAGCATTGTATCAAGAAATATCCTAAATTAATCCAATGTGGTACAACTAATTCCATTTGAATGGTTTCTTCAAGGATGAGATTGTTGACAATGACATAGCCTCCTAGTTATACAAAGATGATGAATATGCATCATGTTTTTTTATCAAACTTATCTAGAACCATTCCAAATATGTAAAACATGGGATACAAAGACAAAGGATTGGGATGTCTTGAACAAAGAATCATTGAAATTCTTACCATTAAGGTTAAATATTATAGATTTTTCTTAGAATAGATGCCCTTGATTGAGGAATTCTATGGTATTAATGAAACCTTCAACATTGCAAGATTCTTTCTCATTGTTTAACATGTCAAGGATAGGACTTTGAAGACTTCTTCACTATTTTTTTTTTCCATGACATGAAAATTTGCACTATCACTTCCATTATTGAACCTCACATTTGCATTACTACTCGCATAACTCCATCTTCTATCAACCTCCTCCTCATCCATCCAAAACTCATTAAATGGGACCAAAAAGGTTCTTTTTCTATAAATATGTTTAAAAATGATGAAGCTTTAGTTGAGTTCATGGACTCCATGATTATATCCTAGAAGGTGACCAAAAAATGGTTTTCATATAAATATTTGATGCAAAAAAAAAAAAATTGGAACAATCTGAGTTCCTTAGTCCATAGAATACAAAAAATTGAAAAATAAAAAATTATAGTTCACTATTAAAATCCTCCTTAAGGTGTTGTTGGGAATAAAAGAGAAATAAATAAAATAAACATTGAACCCAATATCACTTGTGAACCCAAAAAACACAGTCTTGAGATAAAACATTGAAAACTCGACTTACAGTACACCTCAACACTTGAAACTTGAGATTAGGAAATAGATAGACAACTTGAGCTCATCCTCCAAACCACAAGACCACAACATCAACTATAGAGAAATGCAGAGCATTTCTCTAAACTTTCTTGACTAGAACAACGTAGTCTTCACTTTTCTAGCTCTAGAAATATCTTCGATAACTTTCATCCATTGAAAATAGGAACAAACATGCTTCACACTTATTTTGGTCCACCTTTCAAATAGCAAGGAAATATCTTCAAATGCAGAGTAATGTAGAGCATTCTCTAGAGTGTTTGAGTACAACTTCCTGAACCATTAATTGCATAAAAAACTTTCATACATTCTTTCATATCATATGCAATATTTTACATCAAGAGAAAGATAATACAATAATTCTCAACATTATATGCCACATTTACAATATTCTTTATCAATATGATGAAACCACACCTTCACATCACACAAATTGCATCACATGAAACCTTTCGTAATTCCATTGTGTTAACATCAATGACAACACTAGTATTAATGACAACACTTGCAATAATCTCTATTTTGCAAAAATCTCCATTCTGTTGACATCAATGACAACACCTGTAGCAAGCTTTCAACTGTTGAAAAAAAAGGTGACAAAACAACCAGTCTTGGAATTTCCAGAATTTGGAAAGGTATTTTAGGTAAATTGTGATGCTAGTGGATGTGTGATTGGAGTATTGATAGAAGAGGGAAGACCCATTTCCTATTTCAATGAAAAGTAGAATGAAACAAAGAGGAAATATTCAGTTTATGATCAAGAGTTTTATGCTATAGTGCAAGCTCTAAAGAAGTGGAGACATTTTTTGTTTCCCAAAGAATTTATACTCTACATGAATCACCATGCCTTATAATTTATCAATAGTCCAAGTAAGTTGAACCAAAGGAATATGAAATGGGTGGAATTTTTATAAAGTTATTTTTTTGTTTTGAGGCATAGAATTTGTAAATTGAATAGGGTAGAAAATGCAATTAGTAGGAAATATTTTCTATTGAATGAATTGAGGGTCAATGTAGTTGGTTTTGATGCAATGAGGAAATTATATCCTAATGATCTTGATTTTTGAGAAGTGTGGATAGTTGTTCAGAGATCAATGGAGTAAAATAAGACTCCATGGTTAAAATATTTTGTAAAATATGGTTTTCTATTTAAGGGGAAAATTTGTGTATTCCAATAGGTTCAATGCAAGAGTGCTTGATGAGAGAAAAACACATTGGTGGATTGGGTGTCACTTCGACATTGATAAAATGTTGGAGAAGGTGAGTGAGGGATAATTTTGGCTTGAGATGATTAGGTATGTTCATAGATTGGTGTTTGGGTGTCAAATATTCCAACATGTCAAAGGGGCACAACATAACTTTGGTTTTATCAACCATTGTTGATTTCATAGAGGCCATCAGAGCATGCAAGTATGGATTTTGTTTTGGGATTGCCTTGTACCTAGTGAGGTCATGATTTGACATTTGTTATAGTAGATAGATTTTTGAAGATGGTGCACTTCATACCATGTCAGAAGAGTGATGATGCATCTCATATTACTACATTATTTTTCAAAGAGGTAGTTAGGCTACATGGTTTGCCTAAAAGTATTATTTAAGATTGTCATGTAAAGTTTGTTGGCCATTTCTGGTGGATATTTGAGTAGGAGTGTAGTAGCAAAATATTTTATTGATTACATTCATGAGTTACACAAGGAGGTAAAGGAGAAATTGGAGAAGAGTGCCACAAAGTATAAGGAACAAGCCATTGTACACAAAAGAGGAAAGGAGTTCCAAGTTGGAGATTTGGTTTTGGCACATTTAAGAAAGGAGAGGTTCTCATAGGGAACTTACAATAAATTAAAATGGAAGAAGATAGGCCCTTGCAAGGTCTTGAATAATTTCTCATCCAATTCTTATGAGATTGCACTTCCAAAATGAATTGATTTCTCTTTAATATTTAATGTTGTTGATCTATACATGTATTATGATGGAGAGTCAAGCACACATGGAAACATGAATTCAGGTTTACAGGATATACAAGACTAGATATATCAATTTCCTAAGAAGAAACTTGAAGAAGTTGACAAGGTAATAGAGTACCTTAGTGGTGAAATGATCCAAAGGCAAGGAATATTGGGAATATTTGGTTCATTGGAAGAAAAAATAAGTTGATGAAAGCCACTTGGATGAATGGTTCAAATTTGGAAAATTATGGGATTTCTATTCTATACTTGCCTAAATTTTCATGATTTGCACACTCATGGAACATTTCTCTTACTCAAAGTGTTTTATGTAGGAGCATCCAAGTGCACAAACGATCAACATCAACAAAAAAAAATTAGGTTCTATTTTATTTTCTAATTCAATTTTAGTGTGCTTTAAGTTGGTTTTAGTGGTTTTTCTTCATGGGAAATTATGGGTTAACATTTTGGCCAAGTCAAAATTTCACTATGTCAAGAAGCTTAAAGGGTGTCTACAGTCCAAATTTGGTTAAATTTGGCTAAGTATTGGCCAAGTCAGGAAATTTCAAAGGTTTCCCAGGTTCACAAATTGGTAGGTTTGTCAAAAGTGTAAATTTTTTAATGCAAAAATCTTAAGGAGGAACATTTTCGAAAAAATCCTAAGTTTGTAAACCAACAGGTTCATCAAAAGTGCAAATCACTAAAATGTTGAAGCTTTGCCTATCGATAAAAGTTTAATTTTGTAAACTTTACCTTGTGTTGAAGAGAAGGTTTGTTGGCAAGTTTGAAAGTTCACAAACTCATTGAAAGGTCAAAAAAGCTTAAAAGTGGGCTTGATTGTGAGTTTTAGAAATTACCAAAACATGAATTTGTCAGCAAGTTCAAAGGTTTATGAACTCATCAAAGCTCTAAAATGGTTTGTAAGTTTTTGAAAGTGTCAATTTTCAAAAAAGATATTGAGGAAGCCAAGTTTGGGAGTTCAGTAATTTGTCAATTTGTCAAAAAGAAAGGCACATTCGTGAGTTAAGAGAATTCTCTAAAATTGTGACATAGAAGAATGATGTCGAGCTAGAATATTTTGAGAGTTAAGTGTGCACTAAAGTATTTTCTTTATATTTTTTCTTGACATTCTCTATATTCACGGGGTCTACGATTACAACAATTATAATTTGGAACAATAATTTTGGTGTTTTGGTTGTTCAATTTTGAAACTAAATAATTTAGGACTATTTAACTTCCTCATCATTGAGAGTATAAAATGTGAGTAATGTTCACGACTGGATGAGAAGAGATCTTGGAAATTAGAAAGTGGATTAGACAGTGGTATTTTGGAGGTCAGAAGAAGGTAGAGACATAAAACTAAGATGAAGAATGTGATGTATAAAAGATGGATTATATAATTTATTGAAGCAGATTTCTTATATGAATAAAACATTAAATTTTTGTTGTGATTGTGGATATTTGAATGAGATATATGAGTTGTTTAGTGAGTTTGTTGTTGAGTGGCTACAAGGTTGGTTTGCATGATAATACCACTTGCCATGACTACATCACTTATTGAAACCCATAGATAACAAGGAATGGAGGCATGCATTTTATGCCAAAAATGATTTAATTATACAAAATGATAAACATAAATTGTTGTACCTCCTTTCAAGGGAGACATACCTCATTACCATCTCTACCACTTTTGCCCACACAAATTTCAAAGAAATGCCCTCATACCTAGAATGTAATTTCACCAGTCTCTTTATCTAGTCTCCTTTAAAAAAGACTTTGAGTGTTTCATCTCTCACCTTTCTACCTTTAAACACTTGTTTCCTTTTTCTCAAAGACTAGTCGCTTGTCCAATGAGCTCCTCATTTATCATGTACTCACAACCAAATAAATCTACCTTCATATTCTTTAATCCCCTTGCTAAATCCTTTTACCACTTCAAGGTCATGACCATGCATTATGTCCAAGAACAAGGTTAAGCCTCCATCAACCAATATTTCTTAAACTTGGGGCCTACAGAATAACCCCTCACAATTTGGGGGCTCCACATGATTCCTATCATCGCCCATTTTCTCTAAGTCCTTGTCACTTCTTCTTGCAAACTTCCTTAAACCCTTTAGGATTCCTTTGTTGTTAAGGTTGAGTTGGGAACAAAACAAAAAATAAAGGAATAAACTAAAATCCATCATTAATTAAACATTGTGTTTCCTCTCATTTGCTCATAATTGCCCCTTGGGTCTAAGCCACTTCTAGTGAAATAATTATTAACTTGAATGGATTTCACTTCTATGGGAATTAAGGAAACATCGTCCCAAATCTGCATATGATCCAAATTGACTCCTAAGATCACAAAGGAATAAACCAATTGATTACCCTCACAAAACACATGTTTGACAACAATCTCCTTAGAGTTTTGAGCAATCTTTAGGGAGTCATTTGTAAAGTTATCTATCATCCAAATAAGACTTTAATTCCCCCTCAAACATTGAGTTATATTCAAGGAGTCTCCTTCCACGATAAATTTTTTAAACCCTTTAGAAAGACCAATCTTTATGGCTAGTCTAAATACCATGAGGGATAGAAAAAGCTAGTATCAATAGACCCTTATCATTTCTCAGGACAACACCACCCCCAACAACATCAGGTTTACCATTGGAAGAACCATCAAAATTTACCTTTATCCACCACACGAGAGGAGTGTTCCAAACTAATCCCTCTCTAGAAGTTTTGGATTTCTTAAGGTAAATAGAGAAATCAAAATTTATGTTCCAACTCATGGCAATTTGGAGGTTAGGTCAAGAAACTTCAATTCTAGAGTTCTTCACACACCTATCCATAATTCCCACCAAAAAACTATCTTTTGTAGCCAAAGAGATTTTTCCAACAACTTTGAAAGGCCATCACTTTTTATCTCTAAATATTTTATTGTTTCATTCCTTCCACAAACCCCAAGCAACATGTGGAAGCCTAAGGAACCACAAAGGCCATAGTGAAGGATTATGGGAAGGGGAGACCAATTGAACCAATAAATCCTCTAAGGAACTATGAAAGACCCAACTAACATTCCAAAGGGAAAGGAGAAAGGACCAAACAAACCAAGAGAATGAACAAACCAACAAAAAATGAAATACACTTTCTACATGAAGACCCAACTAACATTCCAAAGGGAAAGGAGAGATGTCTTTAAATATCTTGATAGAAATAACAAACCAACAACAAATGAAATGCGCTTTCAATGTTATCTTCACAAAGGGCACACCTATTATGGAGGGAAAAACCATGTTTCTCAAGGTTGCCAAGAGATAATATTATTTTGAACCAAGATTCAAAAGAAAATGTTCACTTTAGGGATTAAGAGATTAAGATCTAGTTCCAAACCTTGGCCCAAAATGGAGGAGATCATACATTGTTATCTTACACTTCAACTCTAGATTGAAAACAATAATTTCATCTCAAAATATCAAAAGCAGGCCAATAGCAACACTTCTATTATTACTTACAAGAACTCTCTCCCCCATTTTGCTACCCAACAGAAGACCAAGAGATTCCAAAATCAAGCCCAATTAATAAAGGGTGGAAACAACAACAATAAATGGTAAACAAAATTTATAAACTTTTTGAAAAAATGCATAAACAACAATCTAATCTAAGACAACAAACTAACACAAAAACAAACAAATGAACTTATTCAAATCATAGAAAATAAAATGCACAAAAAAAATTATGTATGCAACAAAATCATAATAATTGAGGCCTCAAAATAATGTTTAGGAATTGTCCATTGATCCTATCCAAGTAAAGTACAAATTTTTGAATGGGTTCTCTCAAAAAAAAAAATTGAAAGGGACCTAATCATAAGATATAAAATTTTCCATGATTGAAACTTTCTTTTAATTTGCTTCATCCCAAAGTAGGATTAAATCAACAATTCTAAATGCTTTGGTTTTAGCTCTTTTATCATACCATATTTTCAAAACCTCTCGATGTTTACTAAAATGTTGCAATATTACATCTCCCTTTTTTTAACCATGTCAAGTATAACAATCTAGATTTCATTTTGTCATTTTGTCTTAAATATCCTCTTACAAATTGCAATGTAAGAACTTTTAGACCTATATAAAAGACTAGATCTTGGTCATAAACTAGATGCTATAGAGATAGCACCTAGGTATAAGTGAATATTTCAACCTATGATGTCAATCCCTATGATTCTTGTTCAATGACATCTAACAAGTTTTTAGATCTAGATTTAGCAACACTATTACCCTATGGATAATAGTTAGAATAGAATTTGATGATTACCTTGTTACTATAAACTCATCCAATGAATTGAAAAGAAGAAAAACCAAGACCATTATCACATACCAAACCAAAAGAAATTCCAAACTTAACCATAATATGTTCCTCCAAAAAATTAAGTGATAAATGTGACCCATAAGAATCCTGCCCATTGTCTTAACAAAAAATTCAAAAAAAATAGAAATTCCAACCAAAAAAAAAATCTCATGACAGTGAAATCTACAAACTATTTGACAATATTACTTTTTATAACTTGAAAACTATCCATCTGAAAAACAGAGATTGCATATTTACCCAGAGACCCAACAAGTATTTAAGACAAAAGTGCCAATTTTGCAGTAGTTACAGCCTGATATGGAGATTAAGATAAAAACCAAAAAGTGTTCAAATGGAGCCAAAAAGACCAAATCTTCAAAGATATTCAATTACGACCACTCGAACTGTCCATTTCAATTGTTCCATGTTGCACAGTCTGAACCGTCCTAGGCCTTCTTTGAATTACAACATTCCTAAGTAGAAATGGCATTGCATTTATCTCATTCCTCATTCCGGCGATCAAGAACCTGTAAATCTCATTTTCTCAGTACAATCAAGATAGTGTTGAAATCTTTAAGGGAATCACAAAATGGTCCCACTCTTGCTACAAAAAGAATATAGTTAATTGTCCCAGAGATTTCCTGAATCAACTTGGGGAATACTCCCACAAATTCCAGGGACCGATTTCCTAATCATAATTGGCAGTATAGCATCTTCCAATATTTTGTCAGAATAAAGAGATTCTTACATATACACATAGGCCAAGGATATCACCATATCCTTATTCCAAAGCAAATCCATGAGGTTAGAGAGGAAGATATAGGCCACAAAGTTAAGGAGATTTCACCAAGGATATTCCATTAGGATTTCTTGACCTACCACCTAATGTACTGCACTTTCAACCTGTGGGGACCCAGTTATGAAGACTATCCTGTATGTCTCCAAATCTTAGACACCAAGGTGATGGACTTCCCATTGGCACATTGGTAGAAGAATCTTTCAATTCATGTTTTTTTCCCACCTTGAAAATCTATGACAGAACAAGACAAGCCAGGCCCAAAATGAATATTTACATTATCTCAGTTTTAGAATAAAATCTAGAATTGACATGACATTTGATCTTGAATCCACTGCCTACAAAAGCATTGAATTAAAAATAAACAGACTTAATGTGTAATGATGGTATTATCTTACAAAATTTTAGATAATGTGGGATAATTATAGAAAAATGCAAGTGAAAGAATCATCAATCAATATATGTGGTCCTTAGAGATGTGCCAAGACTGATATGTTCATTTCAAATTTGTTTACCCATAAAAACAATAAAACCATGTAATCACAAAAGCTAAAAGTAAAATAGGAAAATTTCCCACATATTCATTCCCAATAGCTTCTCATAAATGAAGAAAAAAGACAAGATGATCAGCACTTGCATTTTAACTCCCCATAAAAAACACAAGTCCATTCCTGGAACCCCGAAATGAATAAGGTGATCACCAATTAAAATTCTATAATGCAAAGCTACCAAAGAAAAAGCACCCACCTTTGATAAACAAGTCTTATTCCAACATAATGCAGCAGTCCACTCCTTGTAATTAGAGATTGGGTTTAGGGATAAATAACCTTCTTTAACTACATACTCACCAGACTTGGGAACTTATCCATCTCAGAGAATCAAATTATTAGAGATTAAAAAAATCTAGATGACCATTTAGCTCTGAGTATTTCTTTTTGAGCATCTAGAAAAATGCACTTAGAAAAATCCTTCCAAACTACTTTACTTAAGCCAAGCTCCTAAAACATCTCCAAGTAATTAAAAACTCACTCCCCTCATGCTCTTGTCAGAAAATCTTTGGCATCCTACAAATATGATCTAGAATCAAGTGAGGACCACCCCTTCCATGAGTCTTTCAAAATAAAGCCATGTGAGGTGATTTCTGATAATGCCATGACACTAAATAATGAAGTTCTAGATGTGTGACCCAACTTGAGGATTAGCAATTGTGAAAATTCTACTAGGATCTTCTGAATCCAAATACTTTGGAAAATATTACACCACTTGGATTCAGGATAGGAGAACACTTTCCAAGCTTGTTTAGCTCTTAAGTACAACATTATGATTGAAAAGACACTGCAAACACTGCAAACCCCCACATCATTTTGTTTAGTTTACACACCAAATTCCAAGCAATAAACTTGCAAACTTATTTTTTTCACTAGTTCCTCGCCATGAGAAAATTTTCATCAATTTTTCCAATCTATAAACAACTGTAACAAGAGATTTTGTTAGAGACATCATATATATAGGTATGGCAGTCAAAACTGGTTTGATTAAGAGAATTTCTCCTGCACAAGTGAAATGCCTTCTTTTTCCATAATGATAATTTAGATTGAATAGAAAAAACAGTCTGTTTTCTAAAATTTAGACTTGCCTGCTCCAAATATGAAAGAGATCCCCAGATATTTACAATGCAGGGAACCAATTTTATAACCCAAATGCCTTAGGAGACAGCCATACATAAGAGGAACATTAGACTTATCTTTTTTTATATCATAAGCAGAAGCCAAACAATAGAGATCTAAAGTTTTTTTAATGATTTTTGCTTCAATAAAGTGAGCAAGACCAAATAACAACGTATCATCTGATAGCATCCCCATTTTGAGTTACTTTAATTCCTCTCCATTCACTTTTCTTATGAGCTATACCAATAGATCCACTCATAGCTTCAGTTTTCATGAATAGAAACAAACAAGAAGATCATGTTAGAATATAATATTTATTTGGGGATGCATTTAATATAAGTATTCTTAAATTATAAAATAAAGATAATTTATAAAGTTTATCTTTATAAATAAATGTATAATCAAAAAATTATATAGTGAAAGGTTGAGATTTATTTCAGATTGTTTTAAATATAGGCATCCATTTAACATAGTGAATATGTTGGTATATATATATTACTTCATGATAGATCTATTAAATGCATTGCGTATGCATGTGAGGCATTATGGAAAGAAGGGGAAGGAGAGGATACTGGATATTGTAATATCCAGGTTCTTGATATGTTTCTTTTCTAAATATATTATTGTAAGTTTAGTCGATAATGAATGATATTTTTTTGTGAAGTTTTTATCTAAAAGAATTTTTCCACGTACATAATGCAAAATGTATTTTTTTCTATACTTTCTGTAATTTTATTTCAAATGTTTTTATTTATATGTAATGATTAATTGTCTAAAATCTTAATTTTAACACAATATTAAAACAAATCTAGATTGTATTAATCATTTTAGTGGATTAAATTACAACTCAATTTTTTTTTAAACCAGTAGTACATAACTGAAAAACACAAACACTATCTGGAACAAACTACAAAGTAAACAATGTTCAAATTTAAGTGGGGAACACAATTTATTAAAATTGAAAAATGCATCTGTAATCCAAACTTCAGGAGTACATAACTGAAAAACACAAACACTGTCTGGAACAAACTACAATGTTCAAATTTAAGTGGGGAACACAAATTATTAAAATTGAAAAATGCATCTGTAATCCAAACTTCAGGCCTACTGGGAAAACATGAATCAAGATAAGGAAGTAAACATACATAGGTGTTCACAGAGATGTGACAGAAATAAAGGCTGTGCATACAAGCTAAAACTTTCTGGCACAAAAAATATGTGAGCTCCCTCAAGTCAGTGTGTATTTGCAGAACAAGTTCAATGAATTTGGCTTCAATAGCGTACAAGATATGTCAGGTGGTGTTTTTAAGATGACCAATGTTAGCATCGCTTAGATTACATTTTGTGATAAAAATTTGTGTCCAATTGAAATTAGCAATAATTCTAGGGCACATAGTTCTTAGAAACTGAAGTAGCTGGTGCTCAGTACATGATTAAGAACCTCCTAGTAGACAATTTAATTTATTTGATACTTTTTAATGTATAGCTTGTTTTTGTTCTCTAATCTTCCTTCACTATAGGTGAGTGGCTTTCAAAATATTGAAGTATTCTGGAACAATATACCATGATTATATTGTGATTAAATTTAAGATTTTTTTTAAGTGTGATTTTTTTGTTTTCTTGTATCTGATAGTTTTGAAGAAACATTAATGACTTGGTGCAAGGTTAGTTTCATCTTAGATGAATTAGCATATTTTATTTCATTTTTCATTTTATGATATCACATATTGTAATATGTCAATACAATTGTTCATTATAAATGTATGTAGCATAATTTGAGTACCTCACATTACTATAAGGAAGTTAAGGTAGTGGAACACTTTCTACACTAATTTTGAGAGGAAGATTATGCAAAACTTTTTAGATCTTTACAACAGTTACAAAAACTAAATAGAAATAAACATGAATATCATGCATACCACAACATAGTGATTTACGTGGGGGAAGTCTTTTTGGAAGAAAAAACCCACACTTCAAAAGTTGCCCAATATATTATTTTGAAATCAACAAGATTACAATATACTTGCAGAGCAAGTTTCTCACAAAAGTATCACCAACTAGAGATTCAAAGGCAACTCAATAGCTATTAAATCTCACACAATACAATAGTGTAATACACAACCATCATACAATGCCCTCATAAAATAGGGTTGTCTTTTAGGGCAAGCAAAGCCAACATAATCTCTATCAAGTCAAACTATGAACTAATGATGAATGGTCCAGATTTACAAGGATAAAATATATAAAAGATTTGGCAAGATGCCTCCGAACCCTCATTGGAGGGATGGGCCCCTTACACCTCGAAGGGGGTACCCCTCTACACCTCTCATGCTCAAATATATTAATATGTTATAATCGCAAGGTTGAGACATTATTTTCCCTAACAATTACAGTGTCAATTACATCCTATTAAATTTAATATGATTAGCATACTAGAGTTAGAAATACCTATCATATGGAATTATAATTAGCTAATGAATGAGTTTCTATGAAGTATTAAGTTGATTTTTCCAAGTGTTAAATTGATTAATGTGGTAAATTTGTTTTCTAGCACATTAACTCAAATTATCATATTAATAGGGTTTTCTAAGAAAGAGATTGCAACAATCCATGGAAGTAACATCACACATAATCATGTCCACAACTTTGGGACCCAAAGAAAATACAAGTGCACAAGTCTTTTATTTTGGAATAAGAAAGACTATCCTTCCAACTAAGAATATGGTTGAGGATGAGGGTTAATGTGTAGTTGTGATTTGTTTAGTATGACCCTTAAAACGAACAAATTATCTTATTGTAAGAGGGGTGTGATAACAATGCATTAATGTTACATTATTGAGAGGACCACATAACTCATAACATTTGGTCTCCTCACTTAGGACACTTTATCTTTTTGTGTCCACTCATTTAAAAATAGTAACAATTACCACTTATCACACTCTAAATTTTCTTGAAGTGCTCCCTCAAATGACACAATACACCTAACACTTGAAGACCATTTTTTTACTTGAAAGCATGGCTTTGCCTCTATGTTGTTAGATAATGATGTACACATAGATTGCTTGCCACTATGCAAGATGTTAAGGGTTCTAATCTTTTCAATCTCGTGCCACACAAAGTAATTTCCATGCACACAACCTACAAATACAAAGAAGAATAAAATATGTGTGCCTTTAATAACATGTACGCATATATCATCATATTTTCCATTTCTAGTAATTGCAACATTTTGATAGTCTATAAAAATTTATAACTTTATTATATACTTTATACTTACCAAAATAGTTGATTTAACATGTTTTTAGTATTGTTTATGAACTTCATGTATTGACCAAATCCTCTAAAAATTTTGGATATAAAACACACATTTGTATTGGGTGATTATCACCTTAAGAAACTATCTAGGAAGCATACTCGGAAAGGATAGCTTACCCATTACTAAGAGATTATTCATACCTCTTTGATTATATATATTTATTAGGACATCTATTTACTATTTGAAGAAGTGAAAATTTATAACTACATATATTTGTGAAAATATCGTGCCTTAATAATCTAATAAAATGAGCCTCAATTCTTTAAAGAATTTGACTTGATTTGTGTTCATGATTTTTTTGGAATGTCTATAATTCAATATCATCACTCTTATATGGTGTCTAAGGCTATATATACTCATAATTTTCTTAAAATGTTAGTGTGATATATAATAAACTTATTGTTATAATTATTTAATAGGATTCAATAGATCTTACACCATCGTGTGAAAAGAGCAATTCTACTTTGTATAAACTCATAATTAACCTTTTATAGTTTTAGGTGGGATAATTTTTCCAATGGTGTCTACCCTATCTAGATCAATTTTGATCACATATTGGAAACTACGTCCTATTAATCTACCTTCAATCACCCCAAACATGCACTTTTAAGGGTTTTAAGAGAAATGCCATATTCTAGACACCACTAAAATATCTTCTCTAGATGACCATGGCGATCTTTGGTTTTTTAAAATGATTTCAAGTTACCTTGATAAAGAACCACGATTATGTCAATTAGATCTACAAAGGCCACATCCATAGCTCATTGGAAAGTTTCCCCAACATTCAGCAAACAAAAAGGCATTCAAAATAACATACATACCTTGAATGGGGTAGAAAAAATTTCCTTATACTATTTTAATTCCTTGAATTTATAACTAGAAAATCCATCCATCATTGATAGCAATTCATACCCTATAGACTTTATGTAGAGTTTCCTTCATGTTAAAGGCAAAGGGTAGTTGTCTTTAAGAGAAGACATATTTAGGTTCCTAAAGTCAACACACATTTTGATGTCAGTATTCTTTTTTTTACTAGAACCAAGTTGGAAACCCATGTTGAGAACCTAATAGTCTTGATAATCCCCCCTTCTCTAAGTTTTGTTAGTTCTTGCTACATTTTGGGAGCTAAGGTAGGATTTATTGGTATTTATTTTTTCCTAAAAGGCTTTGCATCTAGTTTCAAGGGTATCCCATGTTTGAAAATATCTTTCTTCTATATCATTACGTCATCATATGACAATATAATCACCTAACAATATTTACCTAGTAGTGTAATTAGAATCATTTTGATTTTAGGGTTCACTTTTTTCCCTATGGGAATCATTGTGGCGGTAGAATGTGTGCCCAAATTGAATTGTTATAGATCTTGTTCATGCATAGTTGTTTTATTTAAACTTCTATCAGAACTATCAAATTCATAACTTGTAGAGAAATAAAGTTTGTAGAATCTTGAGAATATATCATGCAATTTCTCACAAGCATGTTGTTAATGAACAATATGGCATAAAAAGGGTCTACCTAAGACAAAAACTTGTTTAATGTAGTTCCTAGATATATCTTAGGATTTTCCACATTGTTTTCTCTATTTTTTTTCTTGGTTATTTGTTCTTCTCTACTCTATTACTGATTGTGGATTTCTCTATTATCAGGTTGACCTATAGGGGTGTCAAAAAATAAATCTAATACTCTATCCATATGCTTAGTTATTTTCATTATTTCCATCAATGGTATAGAAACTTTTATTTGGCTCAATACATGTGTCATATCTAATGGAATATACTTGGATAATGGTTTTTTAGTAGGAATTATAATATTAGAAGAAAAGGTGTATGATTAGTAGTACTTGTTTAATCTATTCCTTCTTAGCTATCATGAAATTCTTGGTGGGTTGGATATGTTTTCCATTTAAATCTCCTTTATTCAAATCTAGGCCCTATAATTCTAATTTTATTTGGTGGAAACTTATTTATCCTTAGTATTACTTAGTGTAGAGGAATGATCACTTTGTTCCTTCTATTTTTCTTTTATTAACATACCTTTGGTGTTTCTATTGTCATTTCATGTCACCCTTTGATGACCCATCATTGATAACCGATCTAAGAGATCCTACATGGGCCAAATTGCATGAATTCTCCTTCAAGGGTCCTAAAACTGGCTAAGTCTTGGTGTTTCGAACTTTCCAGCTTTCGCTTACCTCTATAATAGAATGTCTTCTTCATTGCTCCTGCTCCTTCTCTCCCTTCCATTTTCCCCTAAGTATTTCGAGTTTCAACCTTCGGCCTTACCCTTTAACCCTTATCGCTTCCTTTTGGTAAGCCTCCAGACTTACCCCAATCACTGAAGTCTCGATGATGCCTTTCAATATTTTCCTAAGTCTTGATTTTTCAAACTTGGAGGGTCGGTCTTCCCTCTTACCTCTTCCATCTTCTCACCCTTTTCCTCTAACAAACTTCAAGTGTTGTCATTAAGCCTTACATCTTAAGCCTCACTGCTTTCTCCTCACAAGGCATAAGCCTTCCTCTTGATCTCATACCCCCGAAATCTAGTCTTTAACTTTTGGACATCGGACTTTCATCTTCTACCTTTCTTCCTTCTCACTTTCACTCCTTCCTTCAAAAATTCGGCTAAGTGTTGAGTTTTCGAATGTCGGGCTTCGACCTTTTCCTTTACCTCCTACCTTTCTTTGGCAAGAGGTAACTCTTCCCTTTGAACCCTGATCACTCCTTTCGGACTTCAACCTTCAGTCTTCCCTTTTACCCTTTTCGTCTCTACGATAAGGCGTAAGCCTCCTTCCCAACCTCCAAAGCCTGAAAAGGGTTATCTATTCAAAAAATTTGGTTCACTCTTTTTTCTTTCTCCCTTCTTCCTTCTTCTAGCATGTGGTAAGTGGTAAGCTCAAAGTCTGATCACCAACAGTTTGATGCCAATATGTGCATAAGGTATGAAGAAAACCTGACACCTGAACCCAAAGAGGGTGCTCTTTTTTGCAGCTCTAGACTATTTAATGTATAAGAAAAGGTTTCCTTTCGGGCCTGACGCCCCGACTTTTTAGTAGATTTGGCATGTTTTCTGGGCAATGCCATGAATGCTCGATCAAAATTTTGAGCGGCTTGTTTTAATTTTTGGACTTCAAGGATGGCATTTATTGCTCCCCTTGACTTCTGCGGGTGGATTTCATGGGCACCCATACCCATTTATTGCATATTTTTGACCTTTTCTAATGAATCCATGCCCTAATCATGATTTCCATGGGATGGCTCCATCCTTTCACATAGACTTCATTGCTAACTCTGGTTAGGGTTAGGGTTCAATTTGTAGTTCTAAGTTATGCTTGATCTATAAAGGTAAGAAATGTATTCATTTCAAGGGTTCTTCCTTTGGCTCCTCTAGGGTTTTTCTTTGGTAGACTTGTATTTTGCACTCTGCAATTGTAAATATTGGCTTGTTGCATCTACATCAATAAAATTGATCAAGCTTTCCTCTTCTCAACTTGTTTATGCGTGTTTAAGTGCATTACCTTCAAGTGTTTGTTCTCTATTTCCATGCATGTATGTTGAGTTAGATTATTTACAATTTTGTTATGAGAATATTGCTTTCCTTCCAGCACCCTATCAAACCCTAACCTCCATGCTTTCCTTTGGGAATAAACCAAATAGAGATTTGTGTAAGTCCCCTGGTCCCTCTTCAATGTGTTGTTGAGAAATTTCAGCCAAGAAGAAATGGCTTTCTATCTTGGTGTATCACCTCCATTTCCCTTTCACGCTTTCCCTCTCCCCTTTTCCCTTGTGAGTTGTTAGAGTAGGATAGTGATAGGTTTACATGTGTTGGTTTGGACTATCACATTTCACTTGGATCGAAAGAGGTAGTTGGCCTTCTATGAAAATTTGACCTCATACCCGCAAAGATCCCACACATTGAGGTCATTTCTATTTGTCATTGGAATGTTGAACTTCATGTTTAGCAAGGTGCAATTTCATGTGACAATAGTTTTTTGTATGCCCAATGGGACCACTTTCTCTCTGTTGAAGAATATGGTGTTTTCTTCAACGCACCTTGTCGTTTGAGACATTTCTTCAAACACCATAGCAACTACATTCAAAATCTATGGGTTCAAGAAATCCAAATTTATTTCATGTTGTTGAGGGAGTGGTGCTCGTCAACATTTCACCCTTTGGAGGCAATTCTACAAGCACTTGGAAACTCTACAATTTATTTAGGTGACTCTACTAGTATGTACCCAAAATCTATGGTTGGGTAGTCCTCTACTCTTATTTTGTAATTTTTAAAGGGTTTCTTGTTTTTCCATGCATAATAATGTCAAACTATAATGGAAACCACTTGTATACTTCCCCATTTCATGAAAATGCCAACTTTACACCTCCCAATCAACCATATCAGGTTGGTTATACCTCCAAATTCATTTCACGGAACCCTGTTGTTATGGGTTCGCAGTCTTATCAAAATTCTAACCACCCACCCCACCCTACTCAAGCTTCCTGCATGCAGGTACACATTCCTATCAGCAACCCCATGAGGCTCCTTTTTATTCCTTTTGGCCCCAAAATGAGAGTGAACTCATTTCCATGGTGATGGACCTCCATAGGTAGATTGTTGAGCTTCAGGAGCAACAAGATTTGGACCTACAATAGGAGGAGTGGGATAATCAAGCTCACTATCCACAACAACAAAACATATAGGCTCAATGGAGGTATGAGCAGTATATGAAGGCACAAAGAAGTAGTAAGAGGATTATATAGCAAAGGATGTTGCTACTAGACAAGAGCAACTTAGAATTACCCTTTCTCTAGCGTAAATGCTCAAGACTCAGGAAGTCCCTTGTGTACCTAGTTTCAAACAAGCACCTCCACCAATTCCAAAACAACCTACTAAGGAGGAGGTATGTAGGCACAAGTTTGTTAGTTTCAAGAAACCTAATCAGCCTCTTGAAACTTTGATTGAACCTCCTGTTCCATCAAGCAGATCCCCTATGTTGGAGATCCCAAGTTTTGAGACCCTCCATTCCTCACAAGAACCCACCATGAGGAGGCCCAAATTTGTACTCCTATTGAGTAGCCCCTTCCAAAACTTCAACAAGAATTTCAATGCCCTTTTGATTGTTTTGCTTCCCCTATTGCCATTTCACTCTTTAAAAGTGGACCAATGGTATGGGACCCTAATTGGTTAGAAGAATAGAGGTTGTTGTTGAAGAGCCTTCATGTGCTCAAGCTAATGAGTATCTTGATCTACTGCAAGAAACGATTGAAGATAACCAGTTGCAATGGAAAGACATTAAAGAGGTAGAGAAAATTGATACAATAGAGGAATCAATCCTCTCATTTGATGTACTCCCTAGTTTTATTGAAGATGAGGAGGATAGATCACATATACCTACATTAGAAGACGCCTCTTAACAACTTGGGCTTGGTTTGATGGATGAAGACAAATCCAAGGTTTTGGAGCAACAACAACATACATGTTCAACCCCTGTTAATGTGGATGAAGATCCCTAATCTATTAAGGTCTATAGTTTTGAGGTGGAGGACCTCTTTTGGGATGTTATAGAAACCTTTTCAAGTTTAAACATCAAATCATCACCCCCAAAAGAGGAGCTTTGTGGGAAAAATCATAAGAGTAAGGAAGCAACAGAGGATGTGACAGCCATTACACGCCAAGAGTTTGTTTCTATTGCAGCCAATTGCCAAGAGGAAATTAAAATAGAGAGATAACTTGAAGAATTCAATTCTTCACCTAAGGTGTCTCACAAATCTGAGGTATATGTTGATGAAGTGTGCATCAATACAAGTAATTATGATGTTTTTCGGTTTTATGTTGTCCATAAATGTAGCAATGTTGAATATGAGGTCTTCATTCAAGATGAAGATGCGACCTTTGACATTAGGGATAATGTGACTAGGTTAAAATGCTTCACATGGGACCAACATACTGAAAAATCCACCATTGAGCAACCACACATATTCCTAGAGAGTGATGCTCATGTTGCTCAATTTGATAGTATTCCTGAGATTCAAAGTTTTCCATTTGAGGTGCATGAAGAAGAGATTCCTTGTGCTGATCAAAAAATAGGTTTGGCATATTTTGCATTACCATGTGAGCTGGAAAATTTCTTTTTGGGTTTTAGTTCATGCAATGAGGAGGTCAGCAATGATGAAATTGGCCTATCCTTTTGTGAGGAGGTTTCTCTTCCCTCTATAGAAGGTTTTCTCTTGGATGTTGACCTATCTTCAAAAAGTTTCACCCCTGCTGATGTATGTTCACCTGAGGCACTAGTGTCAAATGAGTTTGAAACTTGCATTATATGGTTCCCCTACAATGGAAAATTTTACAATGTAGTGATCATTCACCTTGCAAGCATTTGAAGTGTTGTTACATGCATGTTGGAAATGGTTTTTAGTGTAAGTACAAAAAGATGGGGGGTGAAAAAGAGGGCTTAAGTGGCCACCTTTTTTTCTGAAATCAGGAAATAGTGACCTTGGACATGAAATTGACGATAGTTACACTCAAAATTTTGAGATGAAAAAAACAAGGATTGTAGTGCTTTGAGTCTACTTTCAAAACTACTAATTTATTTTGAAAATGGTTGAGATTAAGGGGTTAAAAAGAGGGGCCCACATAAATTGGTGTTATTTTTGTTAGAAAAACATAACATAGCAACTTTTGTGGGTACCTAGCATGGTGAACTTGTTTTTAGTATTTTTAAAATCACTTCAGTGAGAAATTAGCTAACAGTATGTAGTTTATACACAATTTTTCTAATAATTTTTTAATGAATATTTATTTTTTTACTAATTTTCAAGAGGACACTTCCTGAAAAATAGAATTTTGGCTATGCTACCCTACAAATTTTGGAAACTAATTGCAAAAAAATTATTTTTATTTTAATATGTGTGAAATAGAGTCTAGTTTCTAAAAATATAATTTATTTGAAATTTCCATGAATGGTTAATTTATAACAAAAAAACACCAAACACTAGTTTTTTTCCAAAAAAGAGACACAAACAAAATAAATTATAGATCAAAGGCTTAACATTGTCAAAAAGTGAAAAAAATTGCATCATTGGATAGCTAAGAGAGAGCCTAACATTACCCAGGTGTTTGATTTGTTTGACATGTAAACATGTGCAATCTTGACGGTGAGCACGAACCCGATTATGTGAAATATTGTAGAATTTGCAAGAACATGTCTTTGGACAATGGGAAGGCCCTGCAAGCCTTTGGGTTGGTATTCCAAGGAAAATACCAAGCCCAAGGCTTGGGGATTCCCAAAGCAAGATATAACACGAGCACGTTATAATGTGCTTGCGTTATTTCCCAATTTTGACATGGTTTTTGCATTTGTGCAAGACATGTATAGCAAGACATAACATGAGTGCATTATAATGCGCTCACATTATGTCTTGCTTTGTGTTAAATGCTACTCCATTGAATGTATGTTTATATATTTGTATGTTTGTATGTTTGTATGCTTGTATGTCATGTATGTATGTATGTATGCATGTATGTATGTATGTATCAATGCATGTATGTATGTATGCCTATATGTATGTATGTATGTAAGATTGTATGTACATATGTACAAGTATGCTTGTATGTATGTAAGATTGTATGTACATATGTATTATGCTTGTATGTATGTAAGTTTATGTATTTATGTATATCTTTACAGGAAGGGATAATTTTAAGAGAGAGAGAGAGAGGTAGAGAGCTAGTGAGAGAGAGTCTTGAGAGAGGGAGAGGGGGTGGAAGGGAGAGACCTAAGAGAGATGGAGTGGGAGAGAAGGGTTGGAGTGAGATGGACTTAGCTAGGTACGGTGGGAGGGAGAGAGAGAGGGGGGAGATAAAGAGAGAGTTATGTAGGTAGAGAGTTATTCAAGCGTAGTGGATGACATGATTTTAATGTCAGAAATGATATGCAATGTATGTCCTTTTTTATTTTCTTTCGTATTTTCTGATGCAAATATTATGATGGAATACATGAATGAGATGATAATGTTTTCGAAGATATGCAAATGATGTGCAACTAAATAAGAATGATGTGTTTTTGGTTAATGTCTAGTGTACTCAATCCATTAATAATAGAGATGACACCCTTGTGAAATTGTTTCAGCATTGAAAAGCCCCATAAATACACATGCAATACTAACATGAATGCAATCTAACTTAACTATGCAAATCTCGTTTTTAAAAGTTGTCATTTATATTAACCAATTTTTCGTGCTTTTTATCATCATTGGGCCTTTAAAATGTTGAAAGTGAGTACAAGCATCGATGGCATATTTTAGACCAAGATGACCCGAGTACTACTTCCATGATGTTTTAAAATTGCAAGTTAACACAAGCATCTAAGTATAATTAAACCGAGATGACCTGAACATCGCTTGCATAAACAGACAATAGTTAATATTTTTCCTATGCAAATTCGGAATGTCATCAGTGATACTTGTAGTGCACATCTCGGGACAACTTGCATAGTAATAATGATAAACTCATAGACAACATACAACGAAAAAAATCATACTCCTACCTTGCTCCTCTAGTTTGATACATCATCGAGGACTCAAGAGATATGATATCAAAAATCAGAGTAGAACAATTTGAACTTTCGTTTTTAACGTGATAAACCCTTGATTCAGAAAGATCATCATTCATTTGAAGTTTGTGTTTGTAACTTTCATCTAACAACTATTTTCCTGTTGGTTCAAGCTCAAAGTTTATTTTCCCCTAATGAGTGTAGGATTTTTACCCTAGTCCAAGGTGAGACACAACCATGACGACCAAGACCTAACCTAAAGACCTATCCTAGGGGCCTTGGGGGCTGATCAACAAATTAGCCTTGCCTATGTTATACACACAGAGACCATGTAGTTCAACTGACAACACGACCAAGATTTACAAGACGAAAATATGAACATAATGAACACCTAAAAAACTGACCTAAATGTCTCGGGGGACAATCAAAGATCATCCTTGCCTATGTTCAAAGCTCAGAGACGACGTAGTTCGAATGACGACCATGTTTTTTTTTACTTTTTGACTTTTTGACCTTTTTGACCTTTTTTTGGATTTTGACATGTTTTGAATTTTTTTTTATTTCGATATGTTTTGAATGTTTTTGGATTTTTGATTTTCCAACCTTAAGAATGTACAAGAATCCAATCCAATGCAGGACATGCCCCCAGTGTGATATGATAAGACAAACTGATTTTTAGAGTGGGCCAAGTAATACTAGGGGATACCATGATACAAACACTGGATCAAGTTATGATGTGATCATGGATGCATGACGGATGCAAATAGGGAAGCGTGATGGATGATATGATATGATATGATATGATGATTGAAGGAACAATATTCCCCACAAAAGAGGTAATGCAACCATGGATAAATGATAGATCAAAATGAAATACTCACCACAAAACATGTCACACAAGCAACATATCTCTTGTCAAAAGATGATAATGGTTGATTGATTAGGATGCCAAGAATGATTGATTTCGTAAGGCATGATGATGATAAGATTGATGATTGTTGATGATTGATTAACAAAAGATATGATGATTGGATAATGTTTTACAACTAGGCTCAAATATGATTTGCATGATAAGATTCAAGGTTGCAAAGGGACATGATGACATGGATTTTGATAAGCTAGGAGATACGAAATGGAAGAAAGCAAGGATAAGGATAATGAATGGGATGGTCAAGATCAACTAGATAAGATACGGACACAAGGCCCAAGTATTTTTCCCCTATTCCTCATCAATACCAAGGACGAGAAGAAGGATGTATCCAGTAAGAATGATGGAATATGGATAAGACAAAAGATATGGGATGGAAGATATGGATAAAGTGTATAGGATAAGTTATATGATTTTCAAGGAGATCCTTAACCTTGTTAAGATCAAAGGAGGAAATGTAAGGAATGATATATGCATGATAGGAAGATGGAAGAAGGACTTAAGCATCAAGTTTCACGACCAAATATCCCTCTAATAAACCATGGCAATGGGGATTAGACTCCTAAATGTTGGCAGATTTAGGGTATGATGGGATAATGGATAGGAGGTTGAAAGGTTTGTTGATGGATAGATGGAAAGGATGGAAATATCAACATTGGCACACACCTTGAAGGGTGATGAAGTGATGGAGGAAAAATGGATTTGGAAGGTGATAGGATTTTATATGGAATATTGGAGGAAGCTTTTGGATTAGCAAATTTGGGTGCCGATTTAGATTCCATTGCTTCTATGAGACTTTTTGGAATCCACATGATTTTTGACTTTGATATTTTCTTTGTGGGCCATTGTGGCCTTTGAGATTTTTCTCTTTGATTTATAGACCTTTGTGGTCTTGGAAATTTTTCTTTTTGCTTTGATGGGCCTTTGTGGCCTTTTTTATTTTTCCTTTGATTTTGGATCAAATTTTCTTTTATTTTTGCATGCCTCTTTGAGGAGACATGTTGATCCTTTGATACATGCGAATTTTGATATGGAAGCTTTTGACATTTGGCACCCAAATTGCTTCCAAGAGCAATAGGAGAGATGGATGGAGATGAATGGTATGGAGGTATCATGGATGAGTTGTTGGTGTTAGAATTTTGAAAGGGCATCAAGGATGTGTGCCTTTGTTGTTCTTGAGGAATAGGATATGGATCTAGGATAGAGGGAAGGTTTGATGAACTAGGATGACGACCTAGGATAGATGGAAGGTTTGGTGGATTAGGATGAGGATCTAAGTTAGATGGTAGGTTTGATGGACTAGGAAACTTAGGTGTATAACCAAGGCCATGGTAATATGGGTTTTCTTGAGGAAAAAGGGGTTCTAGGATACCTTTTTCATGAAGGCCTAATCCTTTTCCTTTGTAGTTCATACTTTGACACATTCATTTACCAATGGGATATGTGTTGTTTTTGAAACAAGATGCGAGTCCATTTTGGGGAGGATATGATATGGATGAAAGGATAGGTGTTGGAAGTAAACCAGAGTGGTTGAAGGTGGAGGATCCCAATTTGTAGGTGTGGGGTTCATGGATAGCTTGCATAGGTGTGATAGATCTTGACATGGGGATGATGGGGTACTTTGATCTTGACTTGGAAGAGGATCACGAGGTGTGGGAAATGGAGTAGCTTGCTCTTCATTAGGTGTGGAATCATCATGTAGTGGTGTGAAAAGCATATCTTGATCTTGAGAAGGATGAACATCCTCAGGGAATGAAGGGATATCCTCGGATGGAAGCATATCTTTATCTTGATGAGAAAGTGTATCTTGATCATCGGGTGATAGGACATCATTAGATAGGATGGAAGAATTATCATGCTCATGGGATGCAATGGAATCATGAGATGATATGGATTCATTAGATGGGATGGAAGAAGGATTTGGAAAGATACTTTTCTCTTGAGATGGAAGGGAGTCATCGTGGATGAAAAGTGAGAGGAGGGGATCATCATAAAATTCTTAAGAGATTCGGTCTTGGTCAAAGATTGGAAGAACTTGTGGAATTTTGGTATCATTGGATGAAGTGGAAAGAAAGCTTTGATCTTGAGGTGCAGAGGGGTCTATGATAGCATGATTTGGACTGAGAGATTGACATGAATCATTGGATGTAGAAGATATGATAGAAGAAGGTGGTTGTAAGGAATTGTTGACTTGGGTGAAAGAATCCTGAGATTTATTTTGGCTTATGGGAGATGAAGATAGATGCATGACATGGTATGATTGTTCAATATCATTTGTGTTTGAGCACTGAGATTTGGGCTTCTCATTTAACTTTTTCAAAAATTCAAAGACATTGAACTTGGATGATGTAGTTGTTGGTGGAGAAGGTGTCATGTCCATATTTTTGTCAAATGGAGAAGGGTAGATGTGTGGTAGCAAATGTCTTTCTACGGTTGTTTCCCTTTGCATATCCCAGATTTGTTGTTGAAGGTTTTTCATTTGATGAGCTAAAGCATTCAATTGATCCTCATCTATTTCAGCCATGGTGGTTTGATTTTCACTGTTTTGAGTTTCGATGTGTTGGGTTTCAATGTTTTGTGTAATATTTTGTGAATTCATTGGGTAAACCACATTTTCTGACTCTATTTTGCCTAAGAAAAGGTTGAACATTGCTAAAAGGACTGACTTTCAGATGGAAGATGAACCTAGGTCACTATTTTTTGGTTTGCAAGAGGCGCCAAAATAGAGACAAAAGGTGAAAAAACTCTCAGAAACCCCCAAAATGACTCCAAAACAACAAAAATACCCCCCCAAAGGTCTGATTTCTTGGATTTTTCAATTGTAGACTTGTTTATCTCAATGAATGTAGTTCTAAATCAAGGTTTTCACTTTCAAAATGTGATGTTTTGATGGTTTTTTGTTTGAGTTTTGTTTTGAAGACACATCAAGCAGAATATACACTCCTAAGGTTGTGTAAGACTTTATTATTTTGGATTCCACATGGGTTTTACCCCAACCGCACTATCTTTAGCGGATGAATTCAGAAGCTTGGCTGCACGAGCTCCCCCTTACAGTGCACTCTCCTCTCAGGCCAACCAAGCTTCCAGTCCCCATGAAACTCCCATGGCAAACTAATCATCTCTACTAAAAACTGTGAGAATGTGGATGTCTTGGCAACGACCATTGCTGCACCAAAGAATAGATAAAGGATTTTGGTAAATCTACAACAAGGGTTTTAATTCAGGAATTTTGTTTGTAGGGAGTGACCCATGCGGTGAAGTCCCTTTCGATCCATCTCATCGAAGCCACCTGCGTGATACTTGAACTTTCCCCAAGTATCCACATTTATATCCCAGTTGGAAGTCTCTTGGCTTTAGCGTGTTACCAGTTGGGTCGTTCCCTTGGGTGATTACTTTTTCCCACAAGGCAGGCCCTCTAGGATAAACAAAAGAAAGAAAGTATACCCATAGTTCGATCGATCTTTATTTCACATGAATAAAGAGAGAACTCATACCATATACTCCACTTACACTCATACATAAACAAGAATGGGTCTAGCTTTTTGGATCACCCAGTTAAGGAGAGAGCATATGCCTACCATCCATCACATACAAAAGAAATGGTGTTCATTAACCTGTTAATTAAGCTATGTTCCTAACTTAACCAAAAGGAAACATGATGTTCATTAACCTTTTAATTAAGCTACGTTCCTATCTTAACCAAAAGGAAACAAGTGAATAACGTCCAACCCTTGCAATATGTTAGTAGTTTATGTTTTGAATCTTTGACAGTGAATTCTGGGAAAACCTGCAAATGCACAACATAGAATGTGAGTTTCTGATTTGGTGACAAACTATAAGAGGCGCCAAAACAGAGACAGGAGGCACCAAAATAGAGACAGAAATCTCAAAAATAGAGTTAGACAAGCCAGAACTCCCTGAAACAGTTTGCAAGAGGCGTCAAAATAGGTGCAAGAGGCACCAAAACTCCAAAAACAGTGCAGAAGGGTCCCAGAATAGGTGAAAATGGTCTCTGAAGAAGTTTCAATAGGTGCCAAAACTCAAACAAGAGGCACCAAAATAGGTGCAAGAGGCCCCAAAACTCTAAAAGTGGCCCCATAATGGTCCCAAAACAGGTGAAAACAGTCTCAGAACAACTTGCAAGAGGCGCCAAAACAGGTGCAAGAGCCGCCAAAACTCTAAAAGTGGCCCAGAATGGTCCCAGAACAGGTGAAAATGGTTTATGAACTACTTGCAAGAGGCGCCAAAACAGATACAAGAGGCGCCAAAACTCTAAAAACAGCCCAGAAATGTCTCAAAACAACTCAGAATTTCCTCCAAACCAGTGCAAAGCGTTCCCAAGTCATAAAACTTGAACCTACAATCATGAAATCATCAAAAAAGTTAGTAATAAGTGAGGCAAAGGCCCCACGGTGGGCATCATTTTGTGCGTGTGTCGAATGTGGAGGGTATTCTAATGTCAACACAGACCTTAATGAGACGGTTTACATTCAAAGTTTGGACCAAGTAAAACTATTGTATTCGTAATACAATCAAATCTTTCAAATACATATCATTGTCCTCTATTTCTAGGGATTTATTAAACCATTTGGCCCTCGGATTTCTATGGGAACAAAGGTTGTTAAAATGACTACCTAGAAAATGAGATTTGATGCTTAATATGCAAGCTAAGATGATTTCTATGTGCAAATGTGTGCTAGAATGATTAGTGGTATGCTTCTAAATGAAACAAAATGATGGAAAGGATAATGGATGCAAAGATAAACGAAGGATGATGTTGATGATGAATGAACAAGTGGAGATGAGTCAGATGATATGAAACTATAGTGAACTATCCATGATTATGCATATGCTCAAATGCAAACATAAAACAAACTAACCTAAAATGTAACTATGATGCAATGGGGATGATAAAATTTAACTATGAAGCAATTAATTAATCTAAGATGAGAATGAAAAGTAACACATGATATGAAAACTAAGTATAAGACTCCATGAAAGCTCCAAGCTCCTACAAAAACCTGCATGGTAACAATACTCAAAGTGTGGATGAAAAATGGCATTATAACACTATTCCAATTTGTTTCTCAAAATAGCATTATAAAATTACTCAAAAGGTGGATGATAAATGCTAAGGAAAGAGGGTGTATTTATAGGGTTTCTCAAGCATTTTGTGAGGTGGCACCTATCAATGGTCTAGATTTGAAGGAGAAATAATAGATGGTGGAGATGAAAGGAATTAGGATGTTGTCCCCTTGACCAAGGACAGCATGCCATGTGTGTGGAGAGAATCCTTTGACCAATTGGAATCATGCCAAATGTATGGGATTCCCAAGTGTGTGAAACAAAGACTCATGTGCTCCAAATTTTTTGGAAGTGTGGGGGAATAAAGCCATGTGCTTTTTCTCATTGGTGGAAGTGTGTGAGGATAATTCTAATTAATAATTAGACTTATTTATTTTCATGTGACCTTTATGAGGTGGCACACAAAAAGTTGTAGAAATGTGCTCTAATTCTTAATCAGGATTAAGGAAGGTTAATTAAATAAACACGTTTAGGGTATTTTGTTTATTTAATTATTTAGAAGAATGTGATTTAGGAGAATTAAAAGGAAAGTGAACAATATAAATAAAGTAAGACCTTATTTATATGTAGTTGAAGTATTAATCAAATAGGTTATATTTAATTAATTGAATATGATAATCGTTTTTGGGTGTATACAACGGTAGAGGGTTGAGGGTATAGGGTTGAGGGATTAGGGTTCAAGGTCCAATGTATAAGGTAAAGGGTATAGGGGTTGAGGGATTAGGGTTTAAGGGTTGAGGGTTGATGGTTAAGGGTAGAGGGTAGAGGGTTGAGGGTTTAAGGGTTGAGGGATTAAGGTTTGAGGGTTGAGGGATTAGGGTAGAGAGTTTACTTGGGTTTAAGGGTTTAAGGGTTGAGGGATTAGGGTTGAGGGTAGAGGGTATTGGGTTGAGGGTAGAGGATAGATGGTCTAAGGGTTTAGGGTTTAAGGGTTGAGGGTATAGGGTTGAGTAATTATGGTAGAGAGGGAGGGATGGATGGGATGGAGGGAGAAGTGAGATAGAGAGAAGGAAAGAAGAGGAGGGAGGGACAGAGATATATGAGGGTTGAGGATCCAATGTATAGGGTAGAGGGTTGATAATTGAGGGTATAGGGTGGAGGACATATATGGTTGATGGTTTAGGGTATTGGTTTGAGGGTATAGGGTGGATTAGGGTTGAGGGTAGAGGGTAATGGGTTGATTGTAGAGGGTAGAAGGTTTAAGGGTTTAGGGTTTAAGGGTTTAGGGTTGAGGGTTTAGGGTTTAGGGTAGAGGGTTTAGGGTATAGGTTTGAGGGTATATGGTTGAAGGATTAGGGTTGAGGGTCCAATGTATAGGGTTGAGGGTTTAGGGTTTAAGGGTTGAGAGTTGAGGGATTAATGATTGAGGGTTGAGAATTGAGAGTTGGGGGTTTAATGTATAGGGTAGAGAGTTGAGGTTTTAAGGATTTAGTGTTTAAGGGTTGAGGGTTGAGAGTTTAAGGTTGAGGGTTGAGGGTTGAGGGTTGAGGGTATAGGGTTGATGGATTAGGGTTGAGGGTTTAGGGTTGAAGGTTTAAGGGTTGAGGGATTAAGGGTTGAGGGTTTAGGGATTAGAATTAGATATTTTACTTGGTTTAAGGGTTTAGGGTTGATGGTAGAAGTGTGGGTTGAGGGTAGAGGGTAGAGGGGTTTACACAGGGGTTTGGGGTTTAAGGGTTGAGGTTGAGGTTGATGGTTTAGGGTTTAGGGTTGAGTGTTTAAAGGATTTAGGGTTGAGGATGGGGTTGAGGGGATTAGGGTAGAGAGGGAGGGATGGATGGAAGGAGAGATGGAGGGAAGTAAGATAGAGAGAAGGAGAGAAGACGAGGGAGGAACAGAGATATATGAGGGTTGAGGATCCAATGTATAGGGTAGAGGGTTGAGAATTGAGGGTATAGGGTTGAGGACATATAGGTTTTATGGTTTATGGTATTGGGTTGAGGGTATAGGGTTGAGAGATTAGGGTAGAGGGTAGAGGGTGAAGGTTTAAGGGTTTAGGGTTTAAGGGTTTAGGGTTGAGGGCTTAAGGTTCAGGGTAGAGGGTTTAGGGTTATATGTTTGAGGGTATGTATTTGAAGGATTAGGATTGAGCGTCCAATGTATATGGTAGAGGGTATAGTGGTTGAGGATTTAGGGTTTAAGGGTTGAGCGTTGAGGGATTAACAGTTGAGGGTTGAGAATTAAGGGTTGAGGGTTTAATGTATAGGGTAGAAGGTAGAGGGTTTATGGGTTTAGATTTTAAGGGTTGAGGGTTTATATTTTAAGGTTGAGGGTAGAGGTTGAGGATATAGGGTTGATGGATTAGGGTTGAGGGTGCAATGTATAGGGTAGAGGGTATAGGGCTTGAGAGTTTACAGTTTAAGGGTTGAGGGTAGAGGGTAGAGGGTAGAGGGTTGAGGGTTGAGGGTTTAAGGGTTGATGGATTAAGGGTTGAGGGTTGAGGAATTAGCGTAGAGAGTTTACTTGGTTTTAAGGATTTAACAGTTGAGGGATTAGGGTAGAGGGTAGAGGGTGAGGGTTTAAGGATTTAGGGTATAAGGGTTGAGGGTTGAGGCTTTATGGTTTAGGTTTTAGGGTTGAGTGTTTAAGGGTTTAAGGGTTGAGGGTATATGGTTGAGGCATTAGGTGGTAGAGAGTGAGGAATGGATGGAAGGAGAGATGGAGGGAGAAGTGAGATAGAGAGGAGAGAAGAGGAGGGAGGGACAAAGATATATGAGGGTGTAGGATCCAATGTATAATCTAGAAGGTTGAGAATTGAGGGTAGAGGGTTGATGACATAGGGTTGATGGTTTAGGGTATTTGGTTGGGGGTATAGGGTTGAGCGATTAGGGTTGAGGGTAGAGGGTATTGGGTTGAGGGTAGAGGGTAGAAGGTTTAAGGGTGTAGGGTTTAATGGTTTAGGTTGAGAGTTTAGGGTTTATGGTAGAGGGTTTAGGGTATAGCTTTGAGGGTATATGGTTGAAATATTAAGGCTGAGGGTCCAATTTATATGGTAGAGGGTATAGGGGTTGAGAGTTTAGGGTTTAAGGGTTGAGGGTCTAGGGATTAAGGGTTGAGGGTTGAGAATTGAGGGTTGAGGGTTTAATATATAGGGAAGAGTGTAGAGGGTTTAATGGTTTAGGGTTTAAGGGTTTAGGGTTTATATTTTAAGGTTGAGGGTAGAGGGTTGAGGGTATAGGGTTGATGGATTAGGGTTGAGGGTACAATGTATATGGTAGAGGGTATATGGGTTGAGGGTTTATGGTTTAGGGTTTAGGGTAGAGGGTAGAAGTGTTAGGGTTGAGGTTGAGGTTAGGGTTTAGGGTTGAGGGGATTAAGATTTGAGGGTTGATGGATTAGAATTAGATAAGTTTACTTAGCTTTAGAGGTTTAGGAGTTGAGGGGTTGAGGTTTTAGGGGTTGAGGATTAAGAGTTGAGGTTGAGGGATTAGGGTGAATGGTTTACTTGGCTTTAAGGGTTTAGGGTTGAGGGGATTGGGTTAGAGGTGAGGGTATTGGGTTGAGGGGTAAGAGGGTAGAGGGTTTAGGGGTTTAGGGTTTTAGGGTTGGGGAGTTTGGGTTTAGGGTTTAGGGTTTGGGAGTTGAGTGTTTAAGGGTTTAAGGGTTGAGGGATTAGGGTGGGGGAGGGAGGGATGGATGGAGGAGAGATGGAGGGAGAAGTGAGATAGAGAGAAGGAGAGAAGAGGAGGGAGGGACAGAGATATATGAGGGTTGAGGATCCAATGTATATGGTAGAGGGTTGAGAATTGAGGGATAGGGTTGAGGGAATATAGGGTTGATGGTTTAGGGTATTGGGTTAAGGGTATAGGATTGAGGGATTAGGGTTGAGGGTAGAGGGGATTGGGTTGAGCGTAGAGGGTAGAAGTTTTAAGGGTTTAGGGTTGAGGGTAGAGGGTTTAGGGTATAGGTTTGAGGGTATATGGTTGAAGGATTAGGATTGAGGGTCCAATGTATAGGGTAGAGGGTATATAGGTTGAGGGTTTAGGGTTTAAGGGTTGAGGGATTAAGGGTTTAGGGTTGAGAATTGAGGGTTGATGGTTTAATGTATAGGGTAGAGGGTAGATGGTTTAAGGTTTTAGGGTTTAAGGGTTGAGGGTTGAGGGTTTAAGGTTGATTGTACAGGGTTGATGGTATAGGGTTGAGGGATTAGGGTTGTGGGTCCAATGTATAGGGTAAAGAGTATAGGGATTGAGGTATTAGAGTTTAAGGGTTGAGGTTTGAGGGTTTAAGGGTTGAGGTATTAATGGTTGAGCGTTGATGGATTACGGTAGAGAGTTTACTTGGGTTTAAGGGTTTAAGGGTTGATGGATTAGGTTGAGGGTAGAGGGTTGATGGTTAAGGGTTTAATGGTTGAGGGATTAAGGGTTGAGGGTTCAGGGATTAGGGTAGAGATTTTACTTGGGTTTAAGGGTTTAAGGGATGATGGATTAGGTTGAGGGTAGAGGGTATTGGATTGAGGGTAGAGGGTAGAGGGTAGAGGGTAGAGGGTTTTAAGGGTTGAGGGTTTAGGGTTTAGGTTTTAGGGTTGAGCTATTAGGGTAGAGAGGGAGGGATGGATGGAGGGAGAGATGGAGGGAGAATTGAGATAGAGAGAAGGAGAGAAGATGAGGGAGGGATAGAGATATATGAGGGTTGAGGATCCAATGTATAGGGTAGAGGGTTGAGATATGAGGGTATAGGGTTGAGGACCTATAGGTGTGATGGTTTATGGTATTGGACTGATGGTATAGGATGGAGGGATTAGGGTTGATGGTATAAGGGTTTAGGGTTTAAATGTTTAAGGTTGAGGGTTGAGGGTTGGAGGGAGAGACTTGAGAGAAAGAGAGAGGGATGGAGTGGGAGAGAGATAGAGGGTAGAGGGTTAATGGTGGAGGGTAGAGGGTTTAAGGGTTTATGGTTTAAGGGTTAAGGGTTTAGGTTTTAGGGTTAAGGGTATATGGGAGAGAGATAGAGGGAGTGAGAGAGAGAGAGCAGAGGGGATAGAGATAGAAGGAGTGAATGAGTGAGAGAGAGACTTGTGAGATGGAGAGGGGGTAGGAGGGAGAGACTTGAGAGAGAGGGAGGGAGGGAGTGGAAGAGAGATAGAGGGTAGAGGATGGAGGTTTTAAGGGTTTAAGGGTAGAGGGGAGAGAGATAGGAGTGAGAGAGAGACAGAGAGACTTGAGAGAGGGAGAGGGGGAGGAGGGAGAGACTTGAGAGAGAGAGAGAGATAGAGGGGTGGGAGAGGATGGAGGGTAGAGGTTAGAGGTTAAGGGTAGAGGGGAGAGAGACAGGAGTGAGAGAGAGAGAGAGAGAGAGAGTTGAGAGAGGGAGAGGGGGTAGGAGGGAGAGACTTGAGAGAGAGAGGGGGGAGTGGGAGAGAGATAGAGGGTAGAGGGTTAAGGGTAGATGGTTTAAGGGTTAATGGTAGAGGGGAGAGAGAGAGAGATTAGGGTTTAGGGTTTAAGGTTTAAGGGATTAGGGTTTAAGGCATAGTGTATAGGGTTTAGGGTTTAGGGATAAGTGAGAGACCTAGATGATTAATGGGGATGGATGGATAATTATAGAGAGAGAGAGAGAGAAAAGAAACCTATAAAAAATCAACTTTCTGATAACGTGAGTGCATTTTGAAGTAGTTGAGATGTAGTTGCTTTTTTACCAAGACATAACAAGATCATGTTATAATGCGAGCATGTTTTTTCTTACTCTTAAAACAGTAAAAAAATAATATACCCATGATCTCTAGGCCCACATTCTAAGCATATTCTCTTGGTTATGCGGGTTTTCCGACAAAAAGAAGCTTTTTGATGCTTTTGTGAAGTGTGCATGCAATTTTTTTAGATTCCACTACCTTTTATGATATTTCCACCACCTTTGCATGAAATAGGAAAGTTTTCATGTTGAAAGGCATATAATATCAATTCAAGTCCCAATTCCACTCAAGACTGATATACAATTGATGTTTGGAGGGAAACAAGCTTTCGAAAAACTCAAATTGTTGAGTTTGAAGAAAGAAGAATAAAAGGCTACATAATTGGGTAGAACTCCTCCATTTGAATCTCCATTTTTTAGGTATGTGAAGTCTTTACACATTTTCTTTATATTTTCTTTCATTCTATTTTGGCTTTCTTTGATTTTGTTATTTTGCATATTCCATGTTCATCATTGTTTTTTTGTCATTATAACCTTATCTTTCCAATGCACATTTTAAATTACACAGTTTTTTACACTTGCCAATTACATTTTTAAACCACATCTCTTTGAGGAATTTTGTTAAACAATTGACTTATCTTGTGTATGCTTCCACATTTTGTATACACATATTTATGACAGAAGTTATAAGTATGTAAAATAATACGTAATTTCTCAATCCTTTTCTATGGATGTGCATACCCCTCTTCAAAGCTTTCATTTTGGTATAGGCATGGGGGATGCTGGAAAATGTAGTGGAATTTGGTTTTACACCTAGAAATTGCATATGCTTGAAATTTTCTAAAGCCTTTTCAATAAATCCATTTTGTGCATATTCTATAATCATTCTAGACCACGAGGACATATCTCATTGAGGTATTTTATCAAACAGCTCTACCAAGCAGTTAATTGCCCTTTCTATGCTACCAAATTTTCCATACATGTCTACCGAAGCATTTTATCAAACAACATAGACAAGGCAATCAGCTCTTTCAAGAAATGCCTCAAAGAAATGGGGTCTCATGGTGATGTGCATTTTTTCAAACAATTGATTGCATTGTCTATGCTACCAAATTTTTCATACTTGTATCTACAAAATTGGAATATATACTCCTCCCACATTGATAGATCTTTGAATCTATTTTGGTTTTCATCTCTATTTCTAAATTTACCTCATCACTAAACTTACCTCATCACTAATGTTTCCTTGATTAGTCTACCTACAAGGGATGGTAACCCTTCTCTCCACTGTTTCAAGACTCTTTATTCAAGGCTAAGTTAGCAACATGGGGAAAGGTGCAGCCTATCTTGCAATCATGGCATTCCACAAGACCACATTTATTTAAGGCATCGGATCAAAAAATTCATGTCAGCATTGATAAGCTAGTGAACTCACTAGCTTGTCAATGCAATAGGGTTGACAAGGTAGGGGCAGCATGAAAAAATGCCTCATAGAAATGGGGTGTCACAGTGATGTACTCACTAGCTTGTCAATGCGGTAGGGTTGACAAGGCAGGGGCAGCATGAAAAAATACCTCATAGAAATGGAGTGTCACATCCCATTTCTATGAGGCATTTTATCATGCTGCCCCTGCCTTGTCAACCCTACCACATTGACAAGCTAGTGAGTACATCACTGTGACAGTCAAAAGAGTATTAGCACAAGAAGAGTTAAATTATGAAGACTATGTAAAGTCGACAGATGAAAAATCAATTGTCTAGTGGTGTAATGCTTCGATGGGTCTAGGTAATCAAGGTAAGTATTTAGTTCATACATTTTTTTGGATGATGGATGATACTAACATTGCACCATATGAGGATTGTTATACACTGATAGGATTGAGTGAGCTACACTATTTCCTTAGCTCAAATGCAAGTTCATGGAGTATCCATATGTGAAAGATGGCATGCTTTTGCTCTTCATGTACAATGCAAGTTTGGGATGAGTACGAGTCAAAGGAGTGGTTTGAGAAATGGTGGCTAAGTTATCATAGCCCACTTCACATGTATCACCCTCCGACAACATTGGAACTAACACAAATGGAATCATTGGTTGACTTTGACCACATATCAGATCTAGTTAAACCAAGTAATATATCTACTTACATAGTTTTTAAAATTCCTATTATTATCTTACTTTATAGTGTATTTGTAATGTTGCCTAATTTCATCTAATTTCTTGCACATATCAATGTAGAGCATATTTATGCAGTTATTGCAAATGAAGACAATGAAAGGGAACAGATTATTACTTGTGTCATTGTGTAGAGACCAAAAATAAATTGAAGGCCCCAATTATAGATGGAGAAAACATCGAATACCCTAAAGGCTCAGTTGTTGTTACTGGAACGTGGCTAAGAAGGTACCCACATAAGAGTGTTAATGTTTGGTTGTTTCAGGAATTTGACACGCATCAGAAGATTCATCATTACTCGAACCTTGTCGTGGCATCCAATGTTTGTTTGATCAAATGTGGGGGTAAACCTTTGAACAAAACCTTGTGGAAGGTGCATGAGTATGACCATGAGGCAATACTTGACACAATAAAGAGTAGAGAAAACCCGAATGGTTTGTTGGATTAGTTTGTAAGTATGCACATTGGTTCTTATTAATTTGTAAGTATGCACATTAATTTGTATGATGTCAATGCTATCATCTAATGTTTATATCATGTATGTAGGTGATTGATGAAGTTATCAAACTTGCAAATGTAGCACACTTTATGTTTAGAATTGTGGCAAAAGATACAGAGTTCAATGGTATTTTATTTTTTCTCAAAAATATGTACAAAAAAATGTAGGATATTCTCAATAGAATGGTAAACTAAGTGGAAAATTAAATTATGTTTTTTTTATAACAGGTTACAAGTTTCCAAAAGGTTGGAAAGTAATAGTTTTGTTATGTTCTATTCTTGTTCATCCTCATTACTTCAAGGACCCTCTAAAGTTTAATCCTGAAAGATGGGAGGTATGCTTGATATTCATATAAAAATTACTTTTTAAGATATTCAATGGACTAGATTGACTAGTGATAAGTTTTAAGATAGTACATAATTGAGCACACAAGTTTTAGATTATTGACATATCACATGTTTATTTGAATTGATTATGTGATTATGTGATTATTAATATTTACAATCTCTTTTCTTTGTTTAGGTTGGAGCTAGTAAACCCAAATAAAGTTATAAAGTATATGCAAAATCCAAGACTAGTAGATGGTACTAAATTATTCATTTGAAGTTAATGTCATCATGACCACCTATGGTGTAGACATTGTAAAAGTGTGTGTGAAGCTTAGCGAGGGAATTTCAAGTTATTCATTTGAAGTTAATCTCATCATGAGCACCTATGTTGTAGACATTATAAGAGCATCTCGAATGTATGAGTGACATTGTAAAATATCTATGATAATGGAGTACCTAAGGCATTTTTGGTTATTATGAGAGAATCTTATAAGCTAAGTTTATGTGCATGAAAATTGGGCACATTGATTCAATATTTGATTTAAGTGGGGTGTTGGAATTCACATGGGTTGATTTTTTCTCATAAATTTGTATTACCACTTGATAGTTTTGAGAAAGCATTGTGCCTACAAGTACAAGCACTTGGGTGTCATATTGGTGTATGAAGCATATTAGACAATTGTAGCACAAACATAAGAATTAGGACTGCCAAACAAATCTCATTTTATTGTAAACATCATATTATTAATATATTGAGTGTAATAACCATTGATGGTTACCAATCATTATTTTTCTTCTTTTACTTTGTCCCTATTATAACTAGCACCAATTGACTAACTTATTATAAAAACTTAATTTATTAAAACAAATCAACCTAATGATTATATATCAATATCAATATAACATACCATCTACTCACATAAACATTTAAGAAGTTCAATTTGTAAACATTTTTTATGCATAATTCTAAAAAATAATGTCAACATGTCATAAAAATAATCACATTTACAAGTAATAGAAGCATGTATGATTTGTTAGATGTTGTTCAAGTAACATGAATTAATCAAGTACCCCACAAGTTCTTCACACATGTTTTCCAACTAAAAACTCATGTTTTCCCTCAAACATTTGTAATTGGGTTTGGGATTTAGTTCCCTAGTGCCTATTTATTGCTTCCCTCAAACATTTGTAGTGATATTTACTCAAATTTTGAAATTTATTGCTACCCTCAAACATTTGTAATTCATGCAGTGTAATCCCTTAACAATCCAAATTGCAAAAGGGAACCAATCTTTGACGGTCTATTACCCAAAGACCGTGTCAGTTACGAGCATTCCATCTAAGGCATCAAGATCACGTAGGGAACCTCTACAATAACCTCTCTCATTTTTAGTTATCTCAGAGTCATTTTCCCATGGTGTCCAATTTTTAATTGATGGAAAAAGTGTCAAATGCAAGCAGTGCAGTGTAAAGTTGCAAAGTGGTGCAACTTTCGTTTTGCAACTCATGTGACCAAACAGACTATTCCAACGCATTCGGATGGCCAATTTTATGCTATACATGGTCCTCTTTTTCACCCAAATACATTGAATCACTCTAAGTTGTGCTCAACCAACTCGATCCCTTAAGGGTCCAAAGTGCAAAATGACTACAAGCTTTAACGGGCTATTACTCAGAAATTGTGATACTTACAAACTCTTTGTCTAAGCCTACGGGATCGCGTTGTGCCCCTCTATAATAACCTCTCTCATTTTTTTTTATCTCGGAGTTGTTTTCCCGTGGTGTCCAGTTTTCACTTGATGGAAAAAGTGTCAAATGCAAGCAGTGTAAAGTTGCAAAGTGGTGCAACTTTCGTTTTGCAACTCGCGTCACCAAATGAATTATTCCAATGCATCTAGATGGGTACATTTACACTAGGCATGGTCCTCTTTCGTTCGCACCCAAACACGCCGAATCACTCTGAGCTATGTTCAACCGACTCGATCCCTTAAAGGTCCAAAGTGCAAAATGGTTGCAATCTTTGACGGGCTATTACACAAAAACCATGATACTTACGAACTCTCTGTCTAAGCCTACGGGATTGTGTTGGGCTCCTCTAAAATAACCTCTCTCATTTTTTGTTATCTCGGAGTCATTTTCCTGTGGTGTCCAATTTTCACTTGATGGAAAAAGTATCAAATGTAAGCAATGTAAAGTTACAAAGTGGTGCAACTTTCGTTCTGCAACTCGTGTGACCAAACGGATTGTTCCACTATGTCTGGATGGGTATGTTTATGCTAGGAATGTTCCTCTTTCACATCCAAACATGTCGAAGCACTCTGAGCTACGTTCAACTGGCTTGATCCCTTAAGGGTCCAAAGTGCAAAATGGCTGCAATTTTTGACAGACTATTACACAAAAATTGTGATGCTTACAAATTATTTTTCTTAGCATATGGGATTGCATTGGGACCCTCTACAATAACCTCTCTCAATTTTTGTTATCTCAGAGTCATTTTCCCGTGGTGTCCAGTTTTCACTTGATGAAAAAAGTGTCAAATGCAAGCAATGTAAAGTTACAAAGTGGTGCAACGAATTATTCCAACGTGTCTAGATGGGTATGTTTGTGCTAGGCATAGTCCTCTTTTTCACCCAAACATGTTGAATCACTTCGAGCTACTTTCAACCAGCTCGATCTCTTAAGGGTCCAAAGTGCAAAATGGTTGTAATCATTGATAGGCTATTACTCAAAAATTATGGCGCTTACAAACTCTCCATCTAAGCCTACATGATTGTGTTGATCCCCTCTACAATAAACTCTCTCAATTTTTGTTATCTTAGATTCATTTTCCCGTGGTGTCCAATTTTCAATTGATGGAAAAAGTGTTAAATGCAAGCAGTGTAAAGTTGCAAAGTGGTGCAACTTTCGTTCTACGACTCATGTGACAAAACGAACTATTCCAATGCATTTGGATGGGTATGTTTATGCTAGGCATGGTCCTCTTTCACACCCAAACACGTCGAATCACTTCAAGCTACGTTCAACCGGCTCGATCCCTTAAGGGTCCAAAGTGCAAAATGGCTACAATCTTTGACGGGCTATTACTTAGAAACCATGACGCTTATGAACTCTCTATCTCAGCCTAAAGGATTGCGTTGGGATCCTCTACAATAACCTCTCTTGGTTTTTGTTATCTCGGAGTCATTTTCCTCTAGTGTCCATTTTTCACTTGATAGAAAAAGTGTCAAATGCAAGCAGTGTAAAGTTGCAAAGTGGTGCAACTTTCGTTCTACAACTCGTGTGACCAAATGTTTTATTTCAACGCATCTAGATGGGTACGTTTATTCTAGGCATGGTCCTCTTTCACACCCAAACATGTTGAATCAATATGAGCTACATTCAACCAACTTGATCCCTTAAGGGTCCAAAGTGCAAAATGGTTGCAATCTTTGACGGGCTATTAATCAGAAACTGTGATGCTTATGAACTATCTATTGAGTCTACAGGATCACGTTGAGACCCTCTACAAAAACCTCTCTCGATTTTTGTTATCTCGGAGTCATTTTCTTGTGGTGACGACTTTTCAGTTGATGGAAAAAGTGTCAAATGCAAGCAGTATAAAGTTACAAAGTGGTGCTACTTTCGTTCTGCAACTCGTGTAACCAAACAAATTGTTCCAATACATTTGTATAGCTATGTTTACGCTAGGCATGGTCCTCTTTTGCACCCAAACATGTCGAATCACTCTGAGCTATGTTCAACCGGCTCGATCCCTTATGATGGCATGCAAAACAATCGAAAAGAGAAACATTCACATGATAGTTGAGAAGTCTGAGTTTTCCACACCAAAAGTATATGATCACCTCAATTATAGCAAGGCAAGACATTTTTTTATTATCCTCCTTGCCCTTACAACAATATACAACCAATTGAAAATGTTTACAATGTTGTAACTTGGAAACATTTTATTTTTTCCTTAATTAACAACTTTGGTTGTGAAGCATTTTGTCACTTTCATTTGAAATGATTAGTTATGCTTGAAAATTGGAGTATAAGAGAAAGAAGTGATGCTCTCACGTACATTTATTATTTGGTGTGATAAATAAAGCTTTCACCCAAGTTCATTTCGTATGTGTATTATAAATTATAAAGCTTTCTCCCAAATCCATTTCCTGTACAGGAAATAATATTGCAAAAAGTTGACATATAAAGCTTTCAACATTTTTATATGGTGATGGATAAAGAACATAACAATTCATTCTATATTGTGAGGATTTTGTTGTGAAAATTTTTAAAGACTATTCAAGATAATTTTTTGTATGATAATGTGTCAAGAAGTTAACTACTCATCATCTACTATGACTATTATGTTTTGCAAGTGTTGTGAAGATTATGTATCCTTTGCTTAATTGAGTTGTTCCAATCAAAAGATTAAATATACTGGAATCTTTTTATGAAACATCTCATGGAATACCAATTGAAAACGTGTTTTTTGATTTAGATAAAGCATTTGATGTAACTCTTTGAATTAAACTAAATTGAAATATGTAAGAACAAGGGAACACTAGGAAATACATTTCTCAAGGATCTTAAATAAGCCTTCTTACCAAATTTGAAAAAGCACGATAAGCCCATGGTCAAAAAATTTGTATTGATCAAAGTGGGTACTAATTCTATATTATATAGATCATAATTCTTCTTTATCTTTAAGATCTTCTAACTTTGGCAATGGTTTCACCAAGCTATGAAGGGTGAAGTTTTGTTCTTTATTCAGTTATGCCTATGTGGGTTCATTTTCCTTATCTCCCGTTGTAATTTTTGGTGGATTACTGCTTTCAAAGTATTGGGAATGCTTTGGGTAGATTCATATCCATCAATCTGATGGACATAGAAATATATCAAAGGAGTTTCTTGACAAATTTTGGTTGACAGTTGGGAAGCGAGCATGAAAACAAGCCATTGATTATGAAAATGTTAGTGTAGAATATTCTGCCTAAAATACTCCTTTAGATAATTTTACTAGTTGTTAGATTTTGAGGATAATGATTGCTTAATTGTGCAATCTTGCATGGAGTTGCATGCCTATTTTTTAGTTGGAAATTTCCATTCCAGAAGGCTCATCTCTTGATATATATATTATACTCATTCTTAAGCAATTATCAAGTTAATAATCAATGTATTTATTTACAGCTAATCTTTTCTTTTCAATTTGTGCAATTTGTAATTTGTAACTCTACTAGTATTCCTAGAAATATTGAAGTTTTTTAGCATCAACTAATAAATTTGTTTAGTATCAATCAATAAATATTCAAGACAAACCATGAAGGACAACAATGAGCAATGCTAGGGCCAACCAATTAATAAGTATACACATGAATAAGTCAAGCATACATGTGAATAAGTGAAGCACAAGTACTCAAATACACATAAGCCTTGAAGTATACACATGAATACATAGTATACACAAATTAATACAAATTATATGCATGAATACAAGGTATACGCATGAAAACACGTAAGTTACAAAGTATACATTGGAATACACATAAGTCACAAAGTATACACGTAAGTTGTAAAGCATACACTTGAATACACGTAACTCATATCTATTGAACTATGGATTTATAATGCAAATATGAACACCATCGATAAGAAAGATTTGTATTAACCAAATAGCCATGTAGGCATACATCAATATATGTTGATATAAGTATAAAATATACACAAAATAGACATATAGGCTTACAAGAATGTCATATAGGCATACAATGTCAAATATATGCAATACAAAATATGTACAAAAATGCCATATAGGCATACAACAAAGGGCTCTAGAATCAAAATTCATTGCTCTTCATGCTCTTGAAATAAACTCTTCCCTTTGCTTGTCGTTCGGATGGAAATAAGTCTATCACTCATTTATTCTAAGTTGAAGAGTGCTCTTGGTGCTCCGCCTAGGGTTTAGTTCCTGGTCAAGCTTTATCTGTTACAATAACAAGTAAAGACATTAATATATAAAAATTACATTATAAAAAATGGTATATTTAACAAAATAATCACTTACCGCCACTAGACGATCACTCTCCTCGAGGGAAATATTCACCTGCCCATGTTGTGGTGTGTTGAAGCACTACAAAAAACCATCCAAAGAGAAATTAAACTACGAATCAATAATGGTTTGACATTTCACTAACTAACAGCTATAACAATGAATGTAAATTGAAATTTAGTAATCTTCCTCATACCTTTGTGAGAGGCATCGAGGACTCTATAGCAAAAGAAACACCAAGCTCCATTTCCCTATGAACATGTGGAGGTGTATCTACTTCCAATATCTAAAAAAAAAACAACAAATTATTCAATCACAGAAACTACAATAGTGATGCACGTCATGGCTTATAATGTATGAGATAATGAAACAAAATTTTGAGTACTTATTGAACTATATATTTCTGACTATCATGCTTACTATTTTCCCTATCCATATTTTGTTTGAAAGAACCTATTTTAGGCTTTTATCCATCGCAGCAAGGTGGTGAACCATTTGATAAAATGCTTTGGGAGACATGTACGAAAACAATGGTAGCATAGAGAAGGTAGTGAACTATTTGAAAAAATGCCTCAAAGAAATGTAGTCCCATGGTGATGGAATGCCATTACAAAAAAATGTGTCATGGCATTCCATCACCATGAGACTGCATTTCTTTGAGGCATTTTTTTGAACATTTCATTGCCTTCTCTACTGTATTATGTTGGGATGGGGTGGATGGTATAGTGTGTTCTTTGTTATGAGATGGAGGGCGATCATGACATGAAGAGGGAGGGATGGGGATATGAAAAAGTGGAATAAAAGGTGGAAGGTTCCATGGATTGGTAAATTGAGGATGAGGATGAGGACCTTGAAAATAATTTGGATGGGAATTTTAGCTAAAGGCTTGGTTTCTATTCTTCAGGCAGTGAGTTGTTTGAAAAAATGCCTCAAAGAAATGTGGTCTCATGGTGATGGAATGGCATTCCATCTCCATGAGACCACATTTCTTCAAGGAATTTTTTTAAACTAATCAATGCTTTGACTATGATATTGCTTACTATTATGCTTTGATAGAGTTTTTCCAAGCATCCATAATTTGTTAGAAAGCACCTATTTTAGGCTTTTAGCCATAGCAGCAAGGAAGTGAGTAGTTTGATAAAATGCTTTGGTAGACATGTATGGAAAATGTGGTAGCATAGAAAAGGTGGTGAACTGTTTGAAAGAATGCCTCAAAGAAATGTGGTCTCATGGTGATGGAATGGCATTCCATCACCATGAGACCACATTTCTTTGAGGCATTTTTTCAAACTACTCACTGCCTTGTCTATGCTATTGCTTACTATTATGCTTTGATAGATTTTTTCCAATTATCCATAGTTTGTTGGAAAGCACCCTTTTTAGGCTTTTAGCCATAGCAGCAAGGAAGTTCAAGTAGTTTGATAAAATGCTTTGGTAGACATGTATGGAAAATGTGGTAGCTAGAAAAGGCGGTGAGTTGTTTGAAAAAATTCCTCAAAGAAATGTGGTCTCATGGTGATGGAATGGCATTCCATCACCATGAGACCACATTTCTTTGTTCAAACTACTCACTTCCTTATCTATGTTATTGCTTACTATTATTTTTTTGATACATTTTTTCCAAGCATCCATAGTTTGTTTGAAAGCACCTAATTTAGGCTTTTAGCCATAGTAGCAAGGAAAGTGAGTAGATTGATTAAATGCTTTGTAGACATGTATGGAAAATGTGGTAGCGTAGAAAAGGAGGTGAGCTATTTGAAAAAATGCCTCAAGGAAATGTGGTCTCATGGTGATGGAATGGCATTCCATCACCATGAGACCACATTTCTTCGAGGCATTTTTTAAAACTACTCACTACCTTTTCTATGTTATTGCTTACTATTATGCTTTGATAGATTTTTTCCAAGCATCCATAGTTTGTTGGAAAGCATGTATTTTAGGATTTTAGCCATAGTAGCAAGGAAGTCAATAGATTGATAAAATTATTTGGTAGACATGTATGGAAAATGTGGTAGCATAGAAAAGGTGGTGAGTTGTTTGAAAAAATGCCTCAAAGAAATGTGGTCTCATGGTGATGGAATTGCATTCCATCACCATGAGACCACATTTCTTCGAAGAATTTTTTCAAACTACTCATTGCCTTGTCTATGCTATTGCTTACTATTATGCTTTGATAGATTTTTTTCAAGAATCCATAGTTTGTTGGATTAAAGCACCTATTTTAGGCTTTTAGCCATAGCAGCAAGGAAGTGAGTAGTTTGATAAAATGCTTTGGTAGACGTGTATGGAAAATGTGGTAGCATAGAAAAAGCAGTGAGTTGTTTAAAAAATACCTCAAAGAAATGTGGTCTCATATCACCATGAGACCACATTTCTTCAAGGAATTTTTTCATACTCACTACCTTGTCTATGCTATTGCTTACTATTATGCTTTGCTAGATTTTTTCCAAGCATCCATAGTTTGTTGGAAAGCACCTTTTTTAGGCTTTTAGACATAGCAACAAGGAAGTGAGTAGTTTGATAAAATTATTTGGTATACATGTATGGAAAATGTGGTAGCATAGAAAAGGCAGTGAGTTGTTTGAAAAAATGCCTCAAAGAAATGTGGTCTCATGGTGATGGAATGGCATTCCATCACCATGAGACCACGTTTCTTCGAGGAATTTTTTCAAACTAGACTCACTACCTTGTCTATGTTATTGCTTACTATTATGCTTGATAGATTTTTTTCCAAGAATCCATAGTTTTTTTGAAAACACCTTCTTTAGGATTTTGGCCATAGCAGCAAGGAAGTGAACTGTTTGATAAAATGCTTTGGTAGACATGTATGGAAAATGTGGTAGCATAGAAAGGGCGGTGAGCTGTTTGAAAAAAAGCCTCAAATAAATTGGGTCTCATGGTGATGGACATCACCATGAGACCACATTTCTTTAAGGAATTTTTTAAAACAACTCATTGTCTTGTCATGCTATTGCTTACTATTATTCTTTCATATATTTCTTTCAAGCATCCATAGCATAGAAAATACAATGAACTGTTTGAAAAAATTCCTCAATAAAAACCAGTCTCATGGAATGCCATGACAAGCAAATGCAATTAGTAGCTACTCCTAGTTATTACTTATGCTATGTGAAGTAATTGCATCATTGCTTATGTTGACTTTCTAAACAACTATATTGTAATTGAAATTTTTTCATCTATCAACATCTAGTTATTAGTTATGCAATGTGAAGTAATGCTTTGAGTTTGAAAGATGTGCAATGCAATGTAATCAATTATATGAATATAAACTACACAAATCTATTAAGCACAATTCATTTGTTAAACTCTTTATTCTATTACCTACATGAAGGTTTGTTCAACTCCATTGGCACTGGGAGGTGTTCCCACGAAACCTCCAACATTACCCTATTCAACATCCAAAATCGGGTATTAGAATACCATTCATATAACAATGCTATTCACATGTAATAAATTTATAATTGTTTGCTAGTTACATACCTCAACACTAGATATAGTGGAGTAATAAATAGGTGGAGGGTTAGTGTATCCAATATCAACACTATGACCCTAAAATTTTATTACAATCATAAAACTAAATTAGTTAATCTTGCATTTCAAAAAAGAAATTTAATAAATTCAATTCAATGAACATGCTAACATTTACTTGAGTATCGATGCTGAAAGGCTAATTCAAAATGTCAGTTGTCATCCCCATCTCTATAGTTGTAGATGTATCCTGTGCACCAGCCTCCTGAGTGTCTGTGGGGTTATATGTACAAGTTGACCTTCAAACTTGAGAAGAATGGGGTGGAAGCCTACCCCTCGAAGACTCCCCTAGATGGCGTTGTACTACAGGACTAGCATGTTGGATGATACTCTAGGTCAAAGACCTGATAGCCTACAAAGTTTCCACCTCAGCACTCTCCTTCGCGACAGAAGGGATAATGGCATGCTCATAAGTCAGCCTAGTGAGAGCTTGTCTCACTTGCCACTGAGGATTCAGTCATGCACTAGGTCTATCCTATGTTGACCCCTCACCTCTCCCCTGAAAGTCCCTCATATTAAAATAATTGGGGATTTTGTTGAGGATGAACTCACACTAGAGTTTCCTAAAGAAATATTGGGGGACTTCACAATTTTTGCATGGTGGATAGTCAAAAACCATGTACAACCTATCCCAAAAATAGTTCCTAATCCCTTGGTGGTGGCACCAATGGATAGGAAACCTCTTGGAATTCAATTCAATATTTTTATTGGTGTGTGGGTCAGTGAATAGTGAACACAAATCATATTGTGTAATTTTTTCATCTTTTACTTCTTTATATGATAATTTATCTGCATAAAAATTCCTAGCCGCCTGCCTCCTATCTGCCCAACCACTTAATTGTTTGTTGATTGCATCTACATGTTTTAACATTTCTTGAAGTGAATTGGAAAGTGTTCTTCTTTCCATGGTTGAATTTACTGGATCGTTCAACCTCGTGATTAACTCCTCAATCTATTTTTTATTATTTTCAAATACCCCCATTAAATTTGGTTGGGTGCTAGGAGGATGTTGAGGAATTGGTGGAGATTGTTGTTGTAGTTGTTGAGGATTTTGTTCATGTTATTGTTCCTCTAGTTGTTGAGGATTTTTAGGGTGGTTTTCAGGTTCATTAACATCTCCTACAAATTAAACAAATGAATATCAAAAACAACCTAAAATTGTGTATTTAGCAACAAATTTGCAAAAAAATAAACAATGCTTACTTGTTTGACCTCCCCATCGATGTGGCAGAATCCTGGCGATGAAATTGCAACAAATTGGTGAAGAAATCACAAAAATATCTTCTTCCAAAATGTGGGCATGCAAATGTAGGGTTTTGTGGCTGCGGGCTTGAAAAAACATGGTGAGAAAGAAATGAACTCGTTTTCTTTTCTTTTTTTTAATGTGTTATAACACGCTCGCATTATAACGCAAGCACATTATAGGCTCAATGTGATCGATCCTTTGGCTCAATCACACCAAGCCATAACGTGAGCGCATTATAATGTGCTCGCATTATAGCCTATCAAATTATTTTTGAAAATTTGGCCACTTTTTGGGCCCCCATATTTTTGCACCCGCCCTTCAGTGGTTGTAACTAGGTGAGGCTTGCAATTATGGTTTGAGGGAGATCAACTCCTTCAGAAGGTTCATCTCTAACAAAGGTAAATTTACATTATTTTTTTTCTATTAGTTTAATGTACATATTGTAAATATCTTGCTTTCCATGAAGTGCATTTGCACACCCTACATTCTCCTTAAGGGAATGTGTGTTCCTAGCTTCCATTCTTTTCTCCAAGTGTAGGCCTACACATGTTTAGCTTTTTCCCTTGGGAGGCAAAATTTTATAAATCCCCTTCATGGCTTTGTGCCTAATGTACTTATAAGACCTCTAGATCCCATGATTAGTAGGAAATCATCCTGTAGAAATCACCATAAATGTTGTCATTTCATGTCACCCTTTTATGACCCATCATTTATAACTAATCTGAGAGATCCTACAGGGAAATCTTGCATGAATTCTCCTTGAAGGGTCCTAAGAATCCTACAGGGAAATCTTGCATGAATTCTCCTTGAAGGGTCCTAAAATTGGCTAAGTCATGTTGTTTTAGACTTTCGGGCTTTCGCCTACCTCTCTGCTAGCATGCCTTCTTCATCGCTCCTGCTCCTTCTCTTCCTTCCATTTTCCCCTAAGTATTTCAAGTTTCGACCTTCGACCTTACCCTTTAACCCTTATTGTTTCCTTCTGGTAAGCCTCAAGACTTACCCCCAATCACCGAAGTCCCGATGATGCCTTTCAATATTTTCCTAAGTCTTGACTTGTCAAACTTCAGGGTTCGGTCTTCCCTCTTACCTCTTCCATCTTCTCACCCTTTTCCTCTATCGAACATCGGGTGTCGGCCTTCAGCCTTACCTCTTAAGCCTCACCGCTTTCTCCTCGCAAGGTGTAAGCCTTCCTCTCGATCTTCGACCCCCAAAATCTAGTCTTTGGCTTTTGGACATTGGGCTTTCATCTTCCGCCTTTCTTCCTTCTCACTTTCACTCTTTCAAAAATTTGGCTAAGTGTTGAGTTTTCAGACATCGATCTTCGGCCTTTTCCTTTACCTCTTACCTTTCTTTGATAAGAGGTAACCATTCCCTCCAAACCCTAATCACTCCTTTTGGACTTTGGCCTTCAATCTTCCCTTTTACCCTTTTCATCTTTGTGATAAGGTGTAAGCCTCCTTCTCAACCTCTAAAGCCTGAAAAGGGTTATCTATTTGGACTTTTTGATTTGCTCTTTTTGCTTTCTCCCTTCTTCCTTCTTCTAGCATGTGGTAAGCAATAAGCCCAAAGCCTAACCACAAACAGCCTGATGCCAAGATGTGCATGAGGTGTGAATCAAGCCCAACACCCGACCCCAAAAAAGGTGCTCTTTTTCGTGGCTCCAGATGATTTAATGCATAAGAAAAGGTTTCCTTTCGGGCCTGACACCCTGACCTTTCAATAGATTTGGTATGTTTTTTGGGAGACACCATGAATGCTCGATCTAACTTTTGAGTGGTCTGTTTTAATTTTTGGACTTCAAGGACAACATTTATTTCCCTCCTTGACTTCTATAGGTGGATTTCATGGTCGCCCAAATGCCCATTTATTGCAAATTATTTACCTTTTCTAACGGATTCACGCCCTATCATGGTTTTCAAGGGATGGCTCCATCCTTTCACACACAGACTTCATTGATAACCCTAGTTAGGGTTAGCATTCGGTTTGTAGTTCTAAGTTATGCCTGATCTATAAAGGAAAGAAATGTATTCATTTCAAGGGTTCTTCCTTTGGCTCCTCTAGTGTTTTTCTTTGGAAAACTTGCATTTTGCACTCTGCAATTGTAAAGATTGGCTTGTTGCCTCTACATCAATGAAATCGATCAAGCTTTCCTCTTCTCAACTTGTTTATGCTTGTGTAAGTTCATTACCTTCATATCTAAGTGTTTTTTCTCTCTTTTCATGCATGTATGTTTGAGTTAAATTATTTATAATTGTTGTTATGAGAATCTCACTTTCCTTCCAGCACCTTATCAAACCCTAACCTCCATGCTTTCCTTTGGGAATCGACCAAATAGAGATTTGTGTGATTCCTATGGTCCCTCTTCAACGTATTATTGTGCAATATCAGCCGGGAAGAAATGACTTTCCATATTGGTCTATCACCTCCATTTCCCTTTCACGCTTTCCTTCTCCCCTTTTCCCCTGTGAGTTGTTAGAGTAGGATAGTGGTAGGTTTTCATGCGCTGGGTTTGACTAGCACATTGCACTTGGATCGAAAGAAGAATCCATCCTTCTCTAGAGATTCGACCTCATACATGCAAAAGTCCCACACCTTGAGGTTGTTTCCATTGTGTCGTTGAAATGATAAACTTCGTGTTCAGCAAGGTGCAATTTCTTGTGATAACAGTTTCATAATGCAAGACCTCCCTTCTTATTCATCTTACTTCTCATATTATAGTAACTCTTGACATGAGCAATTTTTTCTATAGTCAAGGAAATGATCTTTTCATTGGAAGGTTTCTTAACTATAACTTTTTTGTAGAATATTCTACATTATGAACATGAAAGCCTTCATTAGAAAAGACTTGTTGATGTTGAAATCTCTCTACATGTATCTTTTCTTCTATGTCATGTTCAAGGCCACCTTTTTCATAAGAGTAGTCATATTCACAACAAAACTAGTGTGCGGATAACATATTAATGTTCTAATGTTCCTATTCTATATTTGACCTATGGATACTATCACTACACTCATCATTTTCTTCATTAGGGTTCATGATTGCTAAATCTACAACACATTGCAATGTTGGGTGGGGCATCTAGAAATCCATGCACCAAGGATTATCATCTACATTATTAACACCTAGACATTTTAGAGGTTCTAGTGTCTCTTTATGTGTTGCTTCATTAGGGTATGTCACAACAAGTATCTCATTGTGCCAAGTGGTATTATAAGGTTGATTAAATAGCATAAGAATTCATTTATATCTACCTTGATTATGCCATTCATTTTTCACACCCTTCTCATTCTTAGCTAGCTTGTAGCTTAGTTCCTTTAATGCATGCATTACCTAATCCATTTTACCTTCAATAATAGGATCCTTACTACTTTGACCTTTATCATTACACAAGATTCCCACTTCACTTATGTTTGTATCTTTCCTTAATCTATTTGATTACTTTTAATGTTGGAAGCAATCACATAGGCCTCTCTAAATGTGTGGTGTTATTTATCTCCCAATAAGTACTTCCTCCTGATGTTATATACATTGTAATATAAAACCAAACACATGGATTTATTTGGTCTCATGTAACTTGGAATCTTTTTCATGAGTTTAGAAAACCTAGTATTATAACCTAACACGAATGCATTAGATTCTTTGGAAATAATTGTGAATTTTTTTATAATGAGTCTAGGGTTAGTCTTATCCTGATACTATTCTCTTAATACTCTTTGGAACCCTACCCAATATTCATTTCTTTTATTAGGTAAATTTTTTATACCATAATAAGGCTATATCATTCAAGGATTGAACAACTAGCTTCATTGGTACATGCTCTTCTTCAATCTCATAGTCATATGCTAGTTTATTGAAGGCTTTAAGATGATCTTCCTTAGAAATAGAAATTTTCCCTTGGAAAATCATGAGCTTTGTCCTAACTTATATAGGAACTAGATTTGGATACCCATATATCCCAAAAAAAAATATTTTCCTATACCTTTCTAGATTTAAAGGTGGCCTAAAAAGAGCCCAAATTCTATTATTTATGAATCCTACATGATTCCCTCGTTTGCACTAATATTCTACTAAAAGGAATGTATAGCAGCCATATACTGTACTTATTGGGTGGAAAAATAAATCATAATATGTTTGTTACTCATCCAACTCACTACACCTCCAAACAAAAAAATGTGCAGCCACTAGTGAACCTTTGGCTATCCAAGTCACCTACTCAATTTGCATCAACAAAACCCTATATTTCCAATGACTTAACAACATCATCAATACCATGATAAACCAAATAGTAATAAAAAGTTCCCTAAAAATATATAAGCACCATTATAACAAAATTCTAATGATCTCTACTAGGGTTAGACAAAACCTACTAAAAAACACCCCCTACTTGGGCAATATCTAGTCTAGTGTAAACTGTTAGGAAAAGGTGTGTTTTCCACCTTGTATAATGTTATAATGTAATTTAGTATTTTTTTTGGTGCACTTAAGGGATCTAGGGATGTGTGAATTACATGGGTTTGATATTATTGGGGCCACTTTATGTGTTATATGTTATATTGGGATAAATATTTAACGTGGGTGCACATTGGAAAAATATTTATTGTTGAGAAGACTTAGTACCAAAAAAAATGAGGGGGAAATGGTTTTGTAAGATAATGGTATAAGTCACATGGTATATGTAATACCACTTGGTGGTATTGTGCAATATTATGTCTACAAAAGCAAGCACATGTGTGTAGTTGTCTAAGGTTGGCTATTTTTAGCTAAGGGGCTTGAAGTTAACCATCTCTTGTTGGTAGCATATGTGAGGGTTTGAAGCATGGAATGGGATGTGTGGCTACATGCTTGTTCACATGGAGTGTGTGCAGAGGGATTGAAATTTCAAAAGTTTTCATGGAGACTTTGAAGATGTGTTGTAATGATTTCATTGTTGAATAATACACAAGTGATAGATGCTTTTGGAGGTTGGGTTTTTCCCTCTTGAGGGTCTTCCCAAGGTATATCTTATTTCATCTTTGATGGTATTGTTATCAACCTAAACATGTATCCTTGTTGAACCTAGTTTAACAGCTCAGTGAAATATTGGGATGGCCTCAAGGTGTGGGACCTTTTTTTCTAATGCCAAACCTCCAGCTATAGATATGATTCTCTATTTGATATAACTTTGAGGAGCTAAAACTAATCTTAAGTGTACTCTAACATTTACTAAGGGACCTTTTTTTCCCTCTTGCAGTGGTTTGTTATTCTTAGTTATTATCAAGTATTTATAGAATATTTCATATCATATTCCTCTTTTCTACAAGTTATTTCATTACAAGTGGTATCAAAGCAAGATCTTGGCACCATGAAGGCAAGGCATTTTTTCAATTTTTAGGGTCATTTTAGAAATTTCATATCTTTCAAATACTAAAGATATTTTTCTAGTTTTTGGAGAGTTTTTCAAGGATATTTTAAGGCATCTACAATCCAAATTTCATAGAAATTAGAGTAGAATGAAGTGATTTATTGCATAATTAGGGCTTCCACCACTTTTTTTTGGAAGCACATCTCTCAAATTTTGGAATATTTTTTCCTCAATTTTGGAGGGTTTTCTAACAACCTATTGAAGCATCTATAGTCAAAAATTTAGATCAATTGGAGCATAATTAAATTACTTATTTGAAAATAAGTTTTTCCATCAAATTTTCTCTCAAGGTTAGATATAAAATAATTTCTTAGCATTTTTTCTTGAAAAGTGAGATCTAGGACCTAATAAGTTATAATGAAAATTCTAGATTATTTGCATTTTATTTGTGTGATTTATTATAAAATTATTTTCCATCATAACTAGGTCTACAACAAGAGGAAAAAGAAAGTTGCCACACCTGGGAAATCTTCAAATAAGGATGATGTAATAATTAAATATATTACTCTAAATGATGATATTAAAAAGGTGGAAGAAATTTCATCAATGAATGACGATATTCATTTCCTAAAAAGAGATGTATCGAACATACAGAGCATGTTGGGTAATATAAATATTTTTATACAAAATAAATCAAGATCACGCATAAAGGTCTCAAGAAACCAAGGTAGATCATCCAAGCTAGCTAATCTAGATACAAATGCTAATATTCATATGGGATCTATGAACTTGTTTCCAAAGGTGTATATGTGTAAGTTTGATGGCAAGGATCCACTAACTTGGATAAATCAAATGGAAAAAATATATTGATGTTCATCAAATCCCATGTGGACAGAAGGTGAAAATGGCTTCCTTATATCTAGAACCATAGCAATGCATTTGGTATCGATGGTTATGTGCTCAATAATAGGAAAAGGGCCTCACAGTATCATGGTCAATCTTTACAAAGGATTTTCAATCACAGTATAGCAATAGTATGACTGATAACTTCTTCAGTCAACTATCTAAACTTCAACAAACAGGATTAGTCAAGGACTACATTCAACAATTCCAAAATTTATCATTGAGGGTATCCACTTGAATGACTTATTTTGGAGGGTATCAAGTATCGCATCCAACATAAGGTGCATATGTTTATTGCTAACTCTATATTTGAGTCTTTTATATTAGCACACAAGGCTAAGGAGAAGTATTTAATTCCTAGAAAGAAAGGGGTTAATGGGATAAGAGAGAGACTTCTCAACACCTTCACTCTATCCACCGTCTAGATTGACACCAAAACAAATTAAGGAGAAGAGAGCAAAAGGATTATGTTTCAATTGTGAAAATTTATAGTTGAGGACATCAATATAGTGAAAAGATATTATTCTATATTGAAGGTCCAAGTGAGGAAGAAGAAGAGAAACCGATATTAGAGGGTAACAAGGAGTCAGATGAGGAATCATGAGATTCCCAACCAATCATCTCTTGTCATTCACTCTCAGGTTTTAGCACCCCACAAACTCTCAAGGTAGTGGGTTTATTAAAGAAATACATAGTAAAAGTATTGATATACTCAAGAAGCACTCATAACTTCATCAACAAAAAATTGGGTACTCATCTAAATTATCTTATATATCCAAACATATAATTTCAAATTTTGATTGTAGATGGGGTTATTGTTAGTTATTTTGGGAAATGTCGCAACATTAAATTATCTATGGGAAATTATCATCTTGACTGCCCAATGTTTTATATTTCCATGGGTGCAATAGTTATTGTTTTGGGAGTACAGTGGCTTACTAATTTTGGAACAAATTGAGATGAACTTCCAAGAATTATTCATGACATTTCACTCAAAAGGAAAGATAGTGGAGTTAAGAGGATTGTGTGCTAAGTCCCCATAGATTGTACGCTCTCATGAAATGCAAAATTTTCTTAAGAAAGAAGTTAATGGATTTTTGGCCCAATTATTTTCATTAGAAGCCTATCAATCAAATGCTCCTACCCATCTAGATTTACAAGTAATTATAGATCGTCACTCAATGGTTTTTGGAGATATTCCTAAAGGATTTCCTCCTAAGGGGAATCACAATCATTCCATAAAACTAGTTCCAAGGCCATCCCCCCAACATCAAGCCTTAAAGTATCCATATATATAAAAAAGTAAGACTGAAAATATTATTCAAAAGATGCTAGAGGCGAGAATTATCAGGCACAACTAGAATTCTTATTAGTTCCTCATCCATGGTGATGGTATATAATAAGGATTAAACTTGGTGCATGTGTCCAAACTACAAAGTACTCAACATGTACACCATCAAAGATAAGTTTCCTATTCCAAACATTGATGATTCACTAGAAGAATTGAGTGAAGCTATGTTTTATAACAAACATTTATATTACCCAACATGCTCTGTATGTTTGATTTGTTTTGTATAAAAACATTTATATTACTCAACATTTCTTTAACAAGGCTATTTTTGAATTCACGGGGCTCCATGATGGTCCCTATCAATACCATAAGAAAAGAGTTAAAATCAACCTTGACATCAATATTTTGAGAAGGAAATTGAGCTCCTTAGTCTAAAAATGCAAAAATATGAAGAAGAAAAAGCAAAATAATAAAGAGAAAAATTATTCAATAATAAAATCATTTCTATGGTTTGTTGGGCAAGTACCATGACGAAAAAAAATTATAGGCATTATGAGTAAAAATGTTTCCTATGTGTATCTTACACTTGGGGGCAAGCTTTTTCTACCTATGCAACCCCTCCATCAACTAGTCATTAGTATCATCCCCATGCCACCATACCTATCATCGTCTCTACTTTTGACCTTGATAAGGAAGTGGAAAAGGCCTTGAAACATGTTTTGAAAATACCTTAATGTGTCCAAGCATAAGTATAACAAATGGCAAACAACAAAGTGGGGTGATTTATTCCTATCTGACATAGTCCTTAGAAACCACATCTTGTATCCCCTCCCCATTTCCATCTCCAATCCCATTCTTCCATCCATCCAACACCTTCATCCTTGGTGATATAACAAGCTTTCTCCTTAATGGTTTGAATTTCAACCAATCATGAACATACTACACAAAAAATCTAATATTGATACCAATCCACCATCCTATGTTCCAAATCCATAAACTTTCATGATTGTGATCCCCTACTTAGTATCCAAATCCAATGCATGCAACCACTCCAAAATCTAAAGATCCTAGTTATCCAAACACACCAGTAGCAACCTAGAAAAATGTTCAAATATAGCCAAGTATCCCAATGTATCTCTGAAAACATCCATGATGTGTGTCCTTAATCTAATTGAAATCCAAACCTTGTTCAATTTTCCATGATTTCACTAATGATATATCACTCCCAATCATTGTGTTGCTCTCAAAATATACAATTCCCACATCAACAATGCTATCACCATCATCAAATAAATCAATCATTGTCTTTCAACATAATTATGGGAAAAATCTTGTCTTTTATTTTCCTAATTTATGCATGTTTTCGTGCTCACTTGTGTGTGTTTCTTTAGTGGATTACATTTATAAAAATACTTAGGACACCTATGATCAGTATCTTCATGATCTTCCATAATATGTTGTAGTAGGTTGTATGCTTATTTGGATATCAGTCCCTCACACATAGGACACATCATCACCATGGTTCTCGTGCATAACATCAAATGCCTCACCATATTTTATAATATGCATGCATCCAATTTCCATCACATCACCTCATCATAACAATTCATCATCATTTTATCCTTACTATCATTATTCTTATCCTCATGTCCTATCAATTAATTCATTTCTTCACTTCCTTGCATCCCAACCCTTATGCATCTATCCATCTTCCTCCCCCTTATATCTCTTCAAGCCCCTCTCATCCATTCCTTGTCCCTACAAACCTAGTTCTCCTTTCAAGAGACCAATTGAGTCCTATCAACCCACCTAATCTCTTAAGGGGGGATCCCTAACCCAGTTTCTAACATCATTTCCTCTAAACAATTGGGGAATTGTACTACCAATTCTATCACACTAAGCATTTATACTTATCTTCTTTGAAATAGCATAGCTTCTTTTAGTTACAAAACTATCTCAAATAGGCACAAATTGTAGACATCAAAAATGCATTCCATATTTCCACCATCATCACACCAAATATATTGCACATGTTCGCTTCTAACACTAATTAACTTTGATTGTTCTTCTAACATTAATTAAGTCCCAACTATTTAATTAACCAATCTAACCTTTCTTTCAATGTAAACTAAATGAATTACCTTTATTTATTTAATTAATTTGACCAATTCAGTATTTCTTCTAATGTTCCAACCTTGATTGAATAAACCACATTTACTTAATTAAATCAATCATTTCTCTAAAATTTGCTCATAAATTAAATATACACTCAATATTTATTTATTTCTTTAAAATCCCCATCATCATTAGTTGAATAAAAAAAATTAAGTTTAGTCAACTAATTAATCATTTGCACATTTCACCACCTCTTTATTTAAAATAAATAGTCAATCTCATAGATGGCTTCAAGTGCACAAGGCTTAAAAAAGACACTATTCAATATTCACCCTACATCAAGATTTAATTAAATCTCCACATTTTGTCCCTTATCAGTCATTTCCTTAATCATGAGCACCAAATCACATATTATCACTTATCATCTTCTCATTCTCCCCTACATATGGATCAACCCCATCACTCCATTTCACAAGATCTAATCTCATCCATCCATCAAACCTATCAAAAATCTATAAATTGACCCATCCATAAATCATTTTAAAGAAGAAGAATTGGATGCAACAAAGTTATGCTACAAAATTGGGAAACTACATTCAACTTCAACAATAAACTAATCACTTTGAGCACAACACTTACATCAATACAAGTTTGTATGGTAAGATTCTTTTTTTTCATTTTTTACATGTCTTTTGCTCTATTGAAGGATTATGCTAGGCATAGGGTAGGATTCTAGTTTTATGCTTGTTTCCTATTGTTTTCCTCTATATGTTCACACTACCTACATGAGAAATGGAAACTCATATAGGTATTCAATGACAATATTGAAAGGATGTAAAGAGAAATTTAAGGTAGCCTATGTTATAGCCCAAGGTATCTTTGATGAAATGCAGAATTTTATCAATAGATTGGGTATTAGGTTCTTTATGATAAGCATCCTCCTAACCTAACACAAGTTTTGAAAGCAATTTGAGGAGACAATAAAAATTGAGTCTCCCAATCAAAAAAAAATTGATGTAGCTTCAATCAACTAACTCATGAGAATGAAAACCTCTTGTGAGGAATTCAAAAAGATGGTTCAACAAAACAAATGCATAAGAAGCTACTAGACATTTCCATCAGGGTCAATATCAATTTCATAAATTCAAATGGTCCAGATCTTAATCGTGTCAAGGTAATGTTAAACAACTTTGCTTCATACTTACAAGAGAAATTCTTGAAGAATGTAAAGGATGGCTAGAGAATGTGCACAAAGGACATGTCATGCATTTGTATGTCAAATTTTGACTTGGATGTAATGTAAAATCAGAATTCAAAAGTGTAAGTCAAGTGACTTTTGGATTTCTTTTGTAACTTTGTCTCATGTATTTTTTGGGAGGGAAAGCATTTTTAATTCCACTACCCATTAAACCCATAAACATGTAATTAAAACTATTTCAAAGGGTTGGAAGCCTTTGTAATCAATACAATATAATTTTGTTATTCCACCTTTAGTATTTCTTCCATTTTTACGGTTTTCCAACCTCTAAGCATGTTATCTCTTACTTTGTGCACTTAATGCATGGATTTCGATGAATTTGAAAAGCTAAAAGCATAGAATATATTTTTAGCACCTTTGACTATGGAGGTCATTTCTTCATTTTACACCATGAGATGGGTGATTACTTTTGTAACTTTCATAGTTCATCTTTTTCTTTGAAAATCACACCATCTTGTGTACTAGTTGCAATATTTGGGGTCATGCCAAGACAAGTTTGAATTTGAATTCATTTATTTGATGAATAGTGTATGGAGTTTGGGAATAACAAGCTTAGGCTTCCAAACCATTCTCTTTTCACCCTTCTTTTTGCACTTTTTTACACCACTATTATAGGAGGTTTATTTGTTGCAATTTTTTCTCATATTTTCTATTTTTAGTCTTAGAGTCTTATGGTGTACAAAAGTGATAATCTATGATCATCTTGGTTTTCAGATTTTATCTAAACTTGCTACATTGAAGCACATAATCTTTTACATTTTTTTGTAAAATCTAATCATGTTAGGATTTCATAAAGTGGTAAAAGATTTATTATTTCATGTAAGAAAATGAAAATGTCTTTTCAACTTCCATGTTGTATGATTCTAATTGTAAAGCCATTATTGTCACAAGGATTTAAATTGGGTTTTATTCACTTTAATGTTAAAAATACTAGTAGAATATTTGAAAATTTTATGCATTTGAAGTAAATTCATGTGCGTGAATTTAAATTTCATTAAAAGTGGTTATAGGTTGCACATGTTTGATTCCATCATGTTGTATCTGAAGAAAACACACACACACTTATACTGAAAGGGGGTGAATCAGTATAAGACCAACGTTTTCAATTTATAGTTTTGGCAATCATAAAGCAATAATCAAAGTATCCACACAAGCAAGATCTAACAATAGAGAACACAAGATGCACGCACAATTTTATGTGGAAACCCTTGTGGGAGAAAACCACATAAAATATTGCTTTTACAAGAAACTTCTTACAACTTTATAGGCACCAACCAACAAGAGACACCAATCCCGTCCACTGAGCACCAATTCAACAAGAGACTCCAATCTCTTCAACACAAGGCTCCAACCTCAAGATCTCCCAAATAGGAGGCTCCAACCTCCACAAGAATAATATGAATAATTTTGATTTGTCACTCCTCAAATCTTCCCTAATGCCTTCTCACAAATCTAAAATATAGTCTTCACAATGTCGGCAATAATGTCTTCTCAAATCAGCAACAATGTCTTCATGAGTTTTGACAATAATGTCTTCATCAAATCTGCAATAATGTTCCATAAGATATTCTCAATAAATTGCTATGATCTCACTTATATCACTTTCTCTCCTCTCTCAAATTTGCTACTTAAAAACTGCTCAAATATTCCTTGTAGATCTGCTTGAATATCCTTTTATTTTTGCTCTTCATACAAAAACTATTCCTTGAAAAATTGATGGTTTTGCCTCACTTCCAACCTTTTATTTATACCTCCAAGATGACTCTTCACCCAAGGGATGTGACTCCCCAAGGGGGGTCAGCCATGCATGAAAATGAATTTTATTAAATTTAAATTTATTTATGTAAGGTTGGGTGTACCCTTCTAGGGGGTGGGGCTGGGGGGGGCGGGAGGTCCCCTCTTGTGAGCCCCAAAAAAAAAAAAAATCAATTAAATTCCCAAATTTGGGCGGCATATATGAGGGGGGTTGTCCCATATTTCTAATTTTATTTTGCGATTAAAAACTCTTCTGAGGGATATATGATATGGGTCAACCCATGTAGACAATTCACCATTATTTTGTAAAAATCATTTAAACCATTAGCAAGCCCTTTGACATCAATGGCAACATTTTTCCAACAATCTCCCCCTTTGTCATTGGTGGAAACCCTATAAAGGAATAATCTTGAAAAGCAACAGGATCATACTTCTCCCTTTGATTGATTTGCTCCCCCTAACTGAAATAATCCCCCTGACTCTACTCCTAAACACATGCTTTGCTTGAAGAACTTAGTGAATGGATGAGAGTGACATCACTCCCAATTTCTCCCTTGGATACTCAAAAGTCTCTTTTGGAAGAGGCTTCGTGAAAATATCTGCAATCTAGTCCTTTGTAGCAACATACTTCAACTTTACTTGTTGCTCAAGTACTTGCTCCCTTAAGAAATGATAATTGGAATATGCTTTATCCTAGAAATGATACTTGTATTATCATTGAGTATGGGAATGGGATGCTCATACTCAACCTTAACATCTTTCAAAGTATGTTTCATCCATAAAACCTGTGGACATTTGGCAGCAAAATGACATATATTACCACAATTAAAGCATTTAAGAGTATACTTACCTTTTCGCTTGATAGTTCCTTTATTGAATCTCTTCGCAAAGTTAGCCTCTTCCTCATCACGTGAACTTTCACTTCATACGAGTCCTTTGTTCTTTATCCTTCTTGATGCTTTGAAGGAAGCTTCACGTTTTGATGATTTTCTTTTCACAGTCCTCATTTTGTAAGCAGTAAGAATGTCATGTAACTCATCCATCTTCAAAGTGTCTAGATCCTTCATTTCTTCAATGGCGGAAACCTTCACATCAAATCTCATGGGTAGAGATCTTAAAACCTTTTGTGCAACAACCTCATCCTCAATCTTTTCTCCTAGACCACAAATGGTATTTACGACTTCATCCACAAAGAAAATAGGCAGCAACATTCTCTTCGTCCTTCATCTTCAAACTCTCAAATTGTCTCTTGTAGGTTTGGAGCTTTGCCTTTTTCACTTTGTCGTCTCCTTCATAAGTCCTTTGAAGCTTATCCCACATCTCTTTTGTCGACATGCATTGCATGACTTTGACAAATTATGATTCAATTAGACCACTTAGGATTGCATTCATAGCTTTAGCATTGTTCTCACTAGCCCTCTTTTCAGCTTGATCTCTTGGTCGAGTAGATAGTGCCACATAGCCATCCACCACAGATTTCCATATATCAAATCCATGGGCCATCAAATAAATGTGCATCCTCATACTCCAAAAAGCATAGTTGTTTCTGTCAAACAATGGTGCTCAACTTGAGGAAAACCCTTCTTGACTCGCCATGTGTGTTCTTAAGATCTTCCCTTCAAGCTGTTAGGCTTTTTCGAAGGAAGCCGCTCTGATTCCAATTGAAGAAAACACACACACGCTTATACTAAGAGGGAGGGTGAATCAATATAAGACCAACTTTTTCAATTTATAACTATGGCAATCATAAAGCAATAATCAAATATCGACACAAGCAAGATCTAACAATAGAGAACATAAGATGTACACACAATTTTGCATGTAAACCCTTGCGAGAGAAAACCATGGAAAAATATTGCTTTTATACGAAACTTCTTACAACTTTGTAGGCACCAACCCACAAGAGACACCAATCCCCTCCAATGAGCACCAACTCAACAAGAGACTCCAATCTCTTCAACACAAGGCTCCAACCTCAAGATCTCACAAATAGGAGGCCAAAGCATGCATCAACATTCTCTCTCTCTCTCCCGACAAGCCCAAGCTTGAAGTTTTCCTTACATGACCCATTGTAACACAAAATCATAGACTTTTCATTTACCAAATGTATGTTGTGTGACACAATATATACCTAATGTAAATTAGTTGTAATTTTTATTATATGATTTATATTTTATTTACATGATACATTTTTCCTATAAAATAATAATTCTATGTTAATTTAATTTCAAACTAAATCTAATTTTAAATGTTTTACTTTTATACCACTTATTTCTCTTTATCCTTGGTTTAATTTTCACCCCACTAATTAATAAACATAAATACTAATAGGCCACCAAATAAATAAAGCCTTGGTTTCAAAATTAATATAAACTAATTCAACCTAATTCAAATCCCAAAGGGTCCATAAATGATATTTATATCTAGCAAGAATGAAAAAGAAACACTAAACAATGAATTGATGCAACACAAATAAGAGCCACCATATCATGTGTTTCACTTTTATATTCACCGTCATTATCATGCTACTTTTCAATTGAAAACAAATAGAGACAAATTTCCACCACTCACCTCCTCCATGGTATAGATAAGTTTTTTATCCCACGTGATAAATATTTATTTCCAAACAATTTACCTTGGGTTTTGTCACAATATTAATTCCTCGAAATATTCCTTTGCATTGTTGTATTTGAATGATCTATTTGGGAAGGCCACCTAAACAATGGAGATGGTGAAAGTGACAATGATGACAAAGGTACATGGAACGACCAAAAAAATAAAATCATCTTGCATCCTTAATGATCAATCTTGATTGTTTTGTTGTCCCTAATTTTTGACTTGTTAAAAATTGGGACAACCAATCAAAACTTTGATAAAATTTGAAGATTTTCTCTTCTAAGGCACGTATTACGAGGTGAAAAGATTATCAAATCTCAATTTTAGGTCTATAGTCCTTTGGGTTACCACTTTTCACACACTCTCATCCGTTTTCGTGAAATAATGAGTCATTTTTAGTATGTTTTTGGTCAAATTCGAGTTTTTCTGGCATCACTGCAAGTTGGAGATTTAGCTTCTTATTGCAAGTTAAAAATAGGAACTTTTCATTCCCATTGCAAGTGTTTTTGTTTTTAATTTTATTTTTAAATATCCTTGATAGGAACTTTTTGAAGCACTTGCAAGTGTAGGAACTTTTTAAGTTCTTTACAAGTTACTTGCGATCACTTATAAAAGTTCTGATTTTCACTAAAGTTACTTGCAAATGCTCTTATAAAGCCCGATTGTGCTTTAAAATACTTGCAATCCCTTTTAAAAAGCCCGACTTTCATTAAAGTCATTTGCAATCGCTTGATAAAGCTCCAATTTCTTTTATTTTACTTGCAAAGACTTGAAAAAAGTCCGACTTCTTTTATTTTGACTTGCAACATGTTCTAAAAACCCCGATTTAAGTGTTTTGATGAAAAGTAACTTGTAAAATGCCTGCAAGAACCTGATTTCTCTTTTGAGTGATATTTTTACTTGCTTTGAGCTCTCAAAAACCCGACGCCATCCATGAAGAGAATAGTTCGAGTTCTAGTTCACTTGTTTACCTCATTTCATGCAGATTTTGTAGATCTATAAGCTTGAAAATCGAATTCTCAGCTGCAATAAATTTAGTTATCTCCTTTTGCTGAATTTACTTATCATGCCTAGGGTTTTTCCGTCATTATTTTGGCTTTCCAACTCTTGTTACAGGTATGTCTTCTTCTCTTTTATTTGTTTCTTCTTATTTTAAAATGCTTGTATGGCGTCTTTGTTTGATATTTTTCTTTTTAAAACGTTTTTGTAAAAAAAAATAACATGTTTTGATAAAAACACGTTGCCCTATTCAAAACGCCTTTTTCCATTAGATGCCTTTCATTATTGAAATGTTATTCTTCATTATAGTTGAAAACGCGTTTTTCATTATTTACACATTCTCCATTTTATAAGGACATCTTTCTTTCATTTGCTGACTTCATCCACTTCTCATTCATCTTTCATTCATATACCATTAGCCAAAAACGTGTTCTCTTTCATTTTGTTTCCATACGCCTTTATCAGCTGAAAATGCCTTTCATTTTACCTTCATTTCATTAAACCGCGTTTTTATTTCAAAAGTTATTTTGCCTCCATTTCAGTAAATAATGTCATTCATTATTTGTGAATGTTATGTATCTTTCATTTCATTTACATTTGCCTCCATTTGCTGAAATGTGTTTTCATTTTCAGTTCATTCCATTTCCATACATATTCACATATCCTTCCTTTCATAATTTCATTTCCATTTTCTTGAAAAGAGAAAAAGAATTTAAAAAAAAAGTTGTCCTTAGAAGTAAATCGGGTTTTTGCCCACTCATTGCAAGTAGGAAGTTTTAATAAACATTGCAAGTTAAAAGTTTCCATTTTTCACTTGCAATGGATTCTCAAAATCCCGAAATGCACTATTCACTTGTAGCCAGCCTTCAAAATCCTGAAATGCCTTATAAGTGCCTAAAAATCGGACTTTTTGACCTTGACTGCAAATGCAAGTTGAAAGTTTTGACTTGTACTTTTCAAAGTTGCAATCAAACTTTTCCATTTGTCATGAAAAATACATGTCCCTTTCACTTGCAATTAGCCTCCAAAGATTTGAAATGAGTTATAATGCTCATTTTCTGCCCTCATACAGCCAAAACACCATTCTAAGTTTGAGCCTCTGCCATGTCTACACCTGTAAATGCTGATGATGTCTTAACTTTATGGAATTTTCATCGCATCCCTGCAGATTCTTGTTCGATGACGCAGGAACCAGCTTCTCCATCAAACAAAAATATGAAGTACAAATATGACAAGTATCAGAATGAGATTCTTCCTTCTCATGTTGTCTCGAACATTGAAGAAATCAGAGACACGAAGATTGGACATGTTGATATGTCTGAGTTTCTGAAGAGAACTGAAAAATCAACTTCTCATCATATGCAGTTGCTGCTGCGAAGTCACATCCATTTGATTTCCTCTTTTCTTGTTGCTGCCCTAGAGCCAGAGTTCATCCTTGCATGCGCTGCTCATTTTGACAGAGAATCCAGAACCATTAAAGATGTTGATGGTAATGTGGTCATTAAGCTTGATCCAAAAACTATTAACAGGATTTTCAAAGTTCCAGACTCGCCAATGTATTCAGATATTTCAGTAAAGAGTGCTCTAGATCATTATGAACAGAAGAAAGAAGATTGTATACAGCACATCAATACTAAATGGCTTTTGAAGCATCGAACTTGTGTCTCGGTGGCCTAAGTTGTATCGATCTGAATTCAAAGAAGAGGTCAATGATATAATCACACTCTTGAGCAAGATAATGGGGTTGAAATTCTCTAACGTCTTTGAGAAGTGGATGTACAAATTCATAATGGTGATTAGGAAGGCACAACACCCAATCTTTTGGGGTGAGATAATCAGCGATAGTTTATGTGAGCAACTTGCACAAGTTCCTACTATGCTCACATTCTATATGAACTCCTATTTGGTTTACATAGCAGCTTCATTGAGGCAATTTCTAGGCCTTTCTACCGTAGGAGATAGATCACTAGTTCCAGTCTGGGAGTACTATGATCAACTACCTTTGAGACTAAGCAAGATTCATTACAGAAGAGTCCAAGACGCATTCTTTGGTCACTGCATGTGTCCATTTGACAAAACCTTGCAGAACAACAAAGTATCTAACGCTACTTAGAAGAAGGTCAATGAATATGGTTGTCTCTTCCTTCAGTTTCCCACTTTTACCTACATAAGAGTTGGTTGTTTTCAAGATCAGCCATACATGCTTTTGAGATATCCACAGACAAAATCATTCTAATGGAGCTTGCAAGACAGTTGATGACAGTGCATGCACGACAAGCTGTGCAACATAAAACTGGAGTAAGTATCCCGTCTCATAATCCATTGCAGATTGGGAGATACTCTTTGACAAGTACCTCAAAGGCAAAAGCTATGGAAACCGAGATTCAGGAGATCAAATTAAAAAGATTCAAGGCTAGAGCAGATTCTGATTACAGAAGAATGAAGGACAAGATAAAAAGAGCCTTCACTCATGTACATCGTCTTGAAGGCATTTGGGTAGATCTCCGAACAGAGAAGGACATCCATAAAATGGATTATTGTAGGCTCATAGTTGAACATATTATTGATCTTAATCTAACCTTGATCCCAGAAGGAGTAATTGATGATGGGCAGATTTTAGATCCAGAATATGAGGAACAAAGAGTTGTTGACGCTCCAATTCCAGCAATACAATGGTCTCATAAAGAATCAATTTCTATCTTTAACAGATTTCAATCAGTCTTGGCAAATACTAACTCATGGCTCAAGAGTATAGGTGTCAAAACTATAAAAATCAGAGTTAATGATGATGATGATTTAGCTGGACCTGTTGGATTGAAATCAGAAGTCAGAGATAAATCCAAGGAAGGTGCTTCTTCTTCAAGAACCAGGATCAAACTAAAAGTCAGTCGTGCTGTAGAAAAACCTTTGGAGAAAACAACATTAAAAGGGAAGGAGGTTAAAGAGACGCAGATCCAAATCATCAATCAATAAGAGGGAGATATTCTTGAGTCTCCTACTGCTCTAAGTATGATGTCTCCACATATTGATGTTGCACCAGTATCAATATTGTCTCCTATGTCTCAATTTGATAGTGATGTTGATTCCTTCTCAACGGTTTTCGTTCCTCCTATTACTCCTACAGAAGCTGCTCTTCATACATCAACTTCATCCACAGTGACTGCCTCTATGGAGAACATGCATGATAATCTGGAGAATGTTTTTTATGCTAATCTAATGTATTCAATGACATCACAGATGACACTTCCAAAAATAGATACATCAGCTGCAAGTTTTGATTGTTTTATGGCTAACGCTAATCACAATACGCCATCTAAGCAAACTTTTGTTGCAATTCAAACTGAGACACCTCCTAGAGTAACAACTATGGCGCAAAATGAATTTTTTTTTGCACAAACCACGGTTGTTGTTTCAAATGCAAATACATTGGATCTTCCTCCATGGTTGAGTTCAGACACTTTAAAGAGAAAGAAACAGGTAATCTCTCCAGATGTATTTGATTTCCAGCAATTGAAGAGATCAAAGCCAAAAGTCACAAAGAAGGTTAAAATGGTTTCACGGGTGGTTGTGGACAGCAATAAGATGAAGTATGCAGAAATAGTTGAACCTCTTGCAGACAAGTCACCAGAAGAAATGCAAGTATCTGACTACAAACTCACCAGGGTGGATTTAGGCAAGCAAACACATGCTGGTATGATGCAAGATGCCCAAAATTCAGTGACTGTCTTGACACACAGTTATAATGAACTTTTGGCAAAGAAAGAAAAGCTAAAAGAGGAGAATGCACAACTTATTTCTATAATCCAAAAGATTGCCAACTCTTCAGAGCAAGTTAATCCATTAACTTCTTTCACCTCTGAAGAATCAGTCAAGCAACTGGAGAAAATTGCACAAAAGGCCAAAGCAGTTCATTCTTGGGCAACACAGTTGATTGATCAAGGCATACCAGTAATTGAAAAGACATTACAAATTTTGAATAATGTCAGAATAGCAAGGGTAAAAATGAATCAAACTTTGGAAGCTTTCAAGCAAACTCTGGATTCACTTGAAAAAGATTTAAAAATTTGGCATGAGATGGATCAAGTCAAGCTAGAAATTCTATGCAGCAATTCAATCATACCAAACAAAGAAAAATACATAGAATTTGAAGAACTCATGACAAATAAGTCATTTGTTATTCAATATCTCATCAAAGATGTCCAAGCTACACTAGAAATGAGTGACGAAGTTCAGCAGGACATACTTTCTAGCTTTGAGAAAATCTCTTGCAGAATTTTAAATCATGAAGGAGAAATACTTGCAACTGATGTGGTTACTACATAAATGGCAACAAATCTTCGTCAAGAGCTAGAATCAGAACAATTGATCATGGATTCAATTCATAAATTTGTTAATTATCAAATGATCCTTGATAAAATGCAAACTATTTATGAAGAGCATAGAGAGGCAACAATAAGGTATTTTGATGTAATCCTGAAGACTATTGTGGTTGCCAAGAACACACTAGGCCCCAATCCAGATGAGTTGCAGAAAATTATCAGCAAATTTTAGTCTTTCAAAGCTAGGCCTGAAATGGAATAAAATGTTTTATCTCTATGTATTTTATTTTCGACAAACTACATGTAAAAACAAATTTTGTAATCGCAAGTGTTCCTTTCACTTACAATTTTGTAAATTGTCATTACATGTAATCTAATTACAAGTCAAGATAATTTAGGACTGTAATTTGGAATAAGTCAATTACAAGTAGTTGGCGGTTGAGAGAATTTTTCAAGTTAGTTGGGATCCTCCCACCTTTTTCTCATGACCTCTCTCCTATAAATACTTGAGGGGGTCCTTTGTAATCTGTATCTTTTTGGCAAGCAAGTAAATTCTATAGAATTTTGTACTCATAAAGACTTTGAGCTTTATAGTTATAAGTTGTTCTTTTTCAAATAATATCAAAGAGTTGGAAATTTCAGACTTTGTGTTGAAGTCCTACTTTGCATCCATTGTGTTCTTATGTCATTTTGGAGTATTACTTTGTGATTATTGGGAGATTGTGGAAGATTGCTAGGGAGAGCTTCAATTGAAATATTTGCAGACTTTGTGTTGTGAATGTTGAAGTTGAATTCATAATTTGAGTTAGAAGTTAAGAAGAATTGCAAGTCTTTGTGCTCGTAACGATTACCATTTGTAGTAGTTAATAGATACATCATACTTGCAGACTTTGTGATGTTTTATGTTGTATATTATCATTAGAATTATCTTTCAAAAGGGTAGATAGGATCTCATATTTTCAAGACTTTGCGCTTGAAACTGTTTTCCCGTCCCAAAGGAAGTGACGAAAGTCTTTGAACTTTCAGGAAACTTCATTTTCTTTCTCCTGATTTTATTTACAAGTTGTTGTTAAAGTTTATTTAAAAGTTCATATTACCTTTCTAAAAAGATAAAAGAGTTTAATCTTTCCTGAAACAAGAGGAAAGGTTATCGTTCCACCCATATTTGTTTTTATTTAGTTAGATAGGGGGAGCCTTCCCTTAATTAGGAGAGTTTTATCTCACACACTGTGGCTGAAACCACCATTTTGCTAAACCTCACAAGCTTCCAAAATATTCAACCAACACGTTTATTCATCAAAGTAGCTCAATCTCTCTCATAGAGATGTGGATTGTCTCCTTGTCAAGGATGGTAATCTTCTACCTATATATTTGATTGACTCATGCTAGCAATGTGTTGTCATCTTTGTTGAAGTTGTCAAATCCAACTTCTGAGTCCAAGAACACCTGCATGCAAGAATACCTATCACAGGGAAGAAAAAATGGAGAAAGAGAGAAAGAGATATTTTGCTCTGTGAAATTGAAAAACTGTATTCTCCACAACTGAATTAGCATAATTACATAAAAGATCAATCCTTAAGAAAGGAGATCAACAAAACCCTAAAAGGATAATACATTTAATAATTAATATAATTATTAAATGTCTTATTATGCAAACTAAGGTGAAATGTTAAGAAGGAGATAAAGGTAATTTAATTAACATGATTAAATTTAAACCTTTACTCTAACACCCCCCCTTAAGATGAGCAAAAGTGCAGCTACAAACATATGCAAGAAAGCAAGGTAACTACAATGCATGAAAGTAAACTTGGGTCCCGGCAACAAGGCCAGATAAGGTACCCAATTACAACCAAATCTCTGTAAAGTGGAGAAATAGAGAAAACCTCATGGGAAAAACTCTACTCCAAAAAGAGAAGAAAGCATGCTAAAAAAACATGAAAAAAGGAAGGAAGGCCTCACTGAGACCCCCCAAGGACAACTTCCTTCACCCCAAGCATGGAGCGCAACTGAAGATAGCACGGCGAAGCCAAAGGTTTAGTGAAGATGTCTGCAACCTGCTCCTCTGTAGGAATGTACTCCAAGATGAGAGAACCATCCTGAATCAACTGCCTGATGAAGTGCATGTGGATTTCAATGTGCTTAGTCCGCTGATGCTCCACTGGGTTGTGAGAAATATGAATGGCACTCTGATTGCCACACCAAAGCATAGTGGGACTATCAGGAGGAAACCCAAACTCTACCATCAACTGTCGAAGCCATAAAACCTCCTGACTAGCTAACACTGCTCCTCGATACTCAGCCTCTGTAGATGATAATGCAATAGCAGACTGCTTCTTGCAAGACCATGTAATAGGACTAGAACCAAGGCAAAAAACAAAGCCAGAAGTAGACTTCCGTTCATCGACATCACCAGCCCAATCTGAGTCAGTAAAGCCAACAATGTGAGGGGATCCTGATGTGTAGTGAATGCCATAATGAGTGGTGCCCCGAATGTACCTCAAAATACGTTTGGCTGCTTGCCAATGACTCTCATGTGGATCATGTGAGAATCGAGAGACAAGGCCAACCGCAAAGGAAAGATCAGGACGTGAGTGTGTCAGGTACAACAAACTGCCAACCAACTGTCTATACAGAGTAGAATCCACAGAAGAAGTAGTACAAGTGGAAGACAAGACAACACCTGACTGAAAAGGTGTGGGGGCAGGCTTGCAATCAAGCATGCCAAAGCGCTGGAGCATATTAAGAGCATACTTCTGCTAAAATAAGGAAATCCCATCCGAAGACTGAATAACCTGCAGGCCCAAGTAATAGTGCAAAAGTCCAAGATCTGTCATCTCAAACCGCTCCATCAAAGCTCGCTGAACATCCTGAATCATGGAAGATGAGCTACCTGTAATGATGAGATCATCGACATATAGCACAAGAATCAAAAGATCACCCTCCTGACGCCAAATGTACACTGTGTGGTCGGAATGGCAACGTGTGAAGTGAGTGGAAAGCAGAAAAGAGTCCATCTTCTCATACCAAGCCCGAGGGGCTTGTTTGAGACCATACAATGAACGTCGAAGTCTGCAAACCAAGGAAGTGTCCTGCACAAAACCCTGAGGCTGCTCCATATAGATCTCCTCATTTAGGTCACCATGCAAGAAGGCACTCTTCACATCCATCTGAAACACTGACCATCCCTGTGAAGCTGCAAGTGAAAGTACAAAGCGAATAGAATTCATCTTAGCAACAGGGGCAAAGGTCTCGGAGTAATCAATACCCTCCACCTGAGAAAAACCCTTCGCAACAAGACGAGCCTTATACTTATCAATAGAACCATCTGCAGCATACTTGGTACGGTACAACCACTTGCACCGAACCAACTTTCTTCCCTTAGGAAGAGGACAAAGATCCCAAGTATGATTCTTCATCAAAGAAGAATACTCCTCATCCATAGCCATATCCCACTCAAGCTGACCTGTCGCCTCTGAAAACTTTTGAGGATCATCCGAAATGGCATGACTCAAAAGACTAGAACCAGATGTCTGAGCACGAGTACGACGAGTATCTGAAGGATCACCTGCCAAAGAACCAACAGCATCAACAGTGACACGGGCCCACCTAGGCAAAGAAGGAGCACCTGGTGGTGGTGGAGATGGTGGACCATCATCTTCATCATCCTCAAGAGATAAGTAATCCTCAAGTGATGAAGAGGGAGGAGTAGGCAATGAGGGAGAAGCTGGTGATGGAGAATCCATCTGAGGATAGCGCTCATCAAACTGGACATCTCGCCGAAACAAGACCTCTCTGGAATTAGGATCAAACAACCTGTACGCCTTAACATCCTCACAGTAGCCAACAAATATGAGTGGTTGGCTCTTCCTCTCCATGGCTTTCCTCTGAGCATCAGGAATAAATGCCCAAGCCTCACTACCAAAAACTCGGAATGTAGAAACATCAGGCTTGACATGGGTCCAAGCCTCCTCAGGAGTCATATGTCGCAATGCCTTATGAGGCATCCGATTCTGAATATAATTGGCACAATTGATTGCCTCAGCCCAGAATGAAGAACTCATAGCTCGAGACTGTATCATACAATTTGCCATCTCCCGTAAGGTTCTGTTCTTTCTCTCAGCGACACCATTCTGCTGAGGGGTGTAAGGGACAGTAAACTGATGCTGTAAACCATGCTCAGTGCAAAAATCTGTAAAAGCCTGATTAACATATTCCCCCCCATTATCTGTGCGTATCCTCCTGATATAAAGTCCAGATTGCTTCTCCACAAATGTCTTAAAAATCTTGAATGAGTCAAAGACATCAGACTTGTACTTAAGAAAGTACACCCATGTACGTCTGGAGAAGTCATCAATAAAGGTGAGCACATAGCGGGCCCCTGAAAAAGGAGTCGGAAAGGACATAAGATCACTATGTACCAACTCTAGGGGTGCCCTAGCACGAGTGGCTCGACCCTTCGGAAAAGGATCTCGATGATGTTTGCCAAGAACACAACCTCGACATACACCATTAGTACAAGAAATCTGTGGGAGCCCAATCACAAGTGCCTGAGTACTCATCTGCTGTAAATATCTGTAATTGACATGGCCAAAACGCTCATGCCAAAGCATGCTCACTGAATCTGCATGTGCGATAAGAGAAGAACCAACAGTATCTAAACTCTCAAAGCCATCAAATTTGTATAAGCGAGATGCAGAATCCACACTCCCAGTAGCCACAACCAAGTCAGGATCGTGAAGGTCTCGAATAACCACATCATGTGGTGAGAACTCAACTGTCTTACCAGAGCCAGAGTGGCAAATCTGATAAACGGATAGAAGGTTTGTCGAAATGTCAGGAACCAAAAGCACATCCTATAGACAACCACCGTCCAATGAAACAGTACCGGAACCCTGAACTGAAAGTTGTGTGGAGTCACCAACTGCAATCTGTGAAGTAGCACTATGAGCAAGTGCAGTGACTAAATCCTGTGAGTGTGAGATATGGTGCGAAGCACCAGAGTCAATAATCCATGTGGATCCTGAAGAAGAGGCTCGTGCAGAAAGAGCATGACCTTTCCCCGTGGATGGAGAAGGAGGCTGAGGTGAGGAAATATGATGCTGCTGCATGGCTTCCTCCAAAGCCTCTAATCGTTTCCAACACCTGGAAACTGGATGTCCTTCCTTGCCACAGAAACTACAAGGATCACCTGGATTCTTCTTAGTCTTGGAGGAAGACTCACCAGACTTAGAAGATTTACCCTGTTTAGGATTGGATTGTGGTTTTGAATTTGTTTTAGGTGGTGGCTTGGAGGAACTCTCACTGCCAACTGAATCTGTCTTCGGCTTTTGTTTCTGCTTCTGTTTCCCTTGGGATGGCTGAGCAACCAATGCTTTATTCTTTGATCCAGGAAGAGTATCCAACTGTGTGAGCTTGGCCTGCTCTCGTGTCAATCGATCACAGAATACCTCAAGAGAAGGCATGGTAAAATGTGGACCCAAAGCATCCATGGTGGAATAGAAGGTAGAAGAGAAAATCTGAAAGGATCCTCGAAGCTTGGATAGAATCAGGTAAATGCACTCTGTATCTGTTTTGTTTTTACCACAACCCTGTAACAAAGATCTGAGAGATTTGAATTTCATCAAGAAATCCTCAATAGAAGGAAAGGAATCAGGTACCAAAGTGGTCAATTCTGCCTCAATCTGAAGTGCTCGGAACTGATTAATGGTGCCAAAAAGTGTTTCAAACTTCAACCACATAGCTCGAGGAGTTGCACAACCCTCAAGATGAAAGAGAAGACTATCTGAAACATGCAAGGATAACAACCCCATGGCCTCATCCATTCTGTTCCTGTGCTGAAAGATCTCAAATTGACGTTGCAACTGAGGTTGAACATCATCCAAACATGACCATAAACCTTTGGACATGAGAAGTCTTGTCATCTGTGCCTTCCAGGTATGATAATTGTGTGGGGAAAGACGCTCAACCGAAGAAGAGTCTGCCATTAAACCCTGCACCTGTGCCTGCTTGTTTTTATTATTATTATTATGTGATCTTTCAGAATAGACAGAAGATGCAGAAGGGTTTGATTGTTTTGAAAGTTTTGGTGTTATGGTTTTCTAATGAAAAATACAGAAAGCAAGAAAAAACACCCCCCCACAATACGAGAACCCAAACCCCAGTACAATTTTTAAAGCTAAAAAGCTTGAGAAAGCAAAAAATGCTTCAGACAAGATTCTGTGTACCTGGTAAATTTTTGATGAAAAACAGTTACTGTTCTGGAAAGATCATGAGAAGAGCTTTCCGACGCCTACTCGTTTTCGAAAAACGGAGTCCGTTTGCACCTTCTAGGGCCCCGGAAGTGCAAAAAAGAGGACCCCACTTTGACTGGAAAAAATACAGTCAAACAGAAAATCTGGAAAAAATTACCAGTTCCATAGCGTCCGACACGGAATCAGCTTTTTCCAACGCCTATTTTCGAAAGAGGTAAAAAAAATAATGAGGTCCGCCCGGTGGTCCTCTGGACGGGCGGGCGGGGCTACTGGCTGGTGGCGCACTGGCTGCTGACTGCCGCGGGCAGTTAATCGCAGGTGGTTAGGTGGGCGGCCGCCGGGGTGGCTCTGGGGCCGGAGCAGCTGGCGGGTGGCCGCTTTCGCACGGTGGCCGGCAGGCTGGTTGGCCGCAAAAATAAACCAAAAAATTGGTTTTTTTATTTTTTTAAAAATTTTTTTAATTTTGACCTCGGCGTGCCTACGACCTTGGGGCCTATTTTTTTTTGCCTCCTGGTGCAACTTTGCTCAAATAGGGCATGCCATATATGAAAATATGGGTTTTTGGCCGCTCTAAGTCCAACCGTGAGGTCAGTTTGGGCACAAAATGCACCCAAAAAATGAAGTAACCCAGATCCACACAAAAATACCCTGTAAACCTGTGAAAGCCAGATCCAACCCTTTCAACCCAAAATTCTTCAAAATCAGGGACAGGCTGCAGCAGGTCTGTGCTCTGATACCATGTTGAAGTTGTCAAATCCAACTTCTGAGTCCAAGAACACCTGCATGCAAGAATACCTATCACAGGGAAGAAAAAATGGAGAAAGAGAGAAAGAGATATTTTGCTCTGTGAAATTGAAAAACTGTATTCTCAACAACTGAATTAGCATAATTACATAAAAGATCAATCCTTAAGAAAGGAGATCAACAAAACCCTAAAAGGATAATACATTTAATAATTAATATAATTATTAAATGTCTTATTATGCAAACTAAGGTGAAATGTTAAGAAGGAGATAAAGGTAATTTAATTAACATGATTAAATTTAAACCTTTACTATAACAATTTTCATTGATTTTAGGGATTAATAATCCTCTAAAATCTAATAGACAAACAACAAACGAATGGGGCAACGGAATCGAACATAATGAAAATGTGGATACAATTGCTAACTTTGGCATAGCATGTTGTTTTTGTATTGTAAGTATTGAGGAATAAAGCATTGGCAAATGACAAAGGTAGGTCTAGGTTAGAAATAAACAATCTTCCATGATACAACATTAAGTTGGCATACCCACTATTCACATCTAAAGCCTTACACATAAGGAAACCCAAGATACAATGGGGCTAATTTAGAACACCTAGTATTTTATGCTTTTAAGAGTAACTCATCATGTTACCCTTCAATATAAAATTCCCACCGAAGGTTTGGTAAAAAATATAAAAAAAACTTGTACTATGTTTTGTGAAAAAATGCATTCAGTAGAAAAGTGTAAAGGAAAAAACAATCAAGGATGATCTTGAAGTTTCTTATGTCTACAAAACATTGCAAAATGGGTTATTAAATGATTACAATTTACCCCTAAAAACTGTGATTGGTTCTCATCAATCTGGTTTGGACGGGGAGGTGGTCTCTAAGGCGAAAGAGCTCTTCTAACACCCTTCATTTTTTTAGGCGACATGCACCAACTCAACCTCCCTACCCCTCCCCAACTCTTATATCGACCTCTATCGTTGTTTCCCTACCAATTAAAGGTGGCATGTCTAGTTCATCCTACAATTCTTAAGTGTCAATCTTTTTCATTTGGTTTTGTTTGTTTCACAAGCTTTGCTGCCCTTTATACTACTCTATAAATTTAATCGGGTATGCAACCTTTTGTGATCTATGTAAAAACTCATTTCTTTGTAATTGTTTATGTTTATTATAATAAAATCATACACGATTTACACCTTTTATCAAAAAAAGCCTTTGATAATTTTCATGCTCCAATTTTCAATCCATATAATATGGAATGTTTACTATAATATTTTATTCAACATTATCCTACTTTTAAAATTTGGTATTCAACTTAAACCTAAAATATATTAGCTACCTTAAAAACCTAGGTACTCTTACTTAATAATAAAAATAGAGTAACTCAATATAACTCTTAATATCAAATAAATGTAATTTCCCAAATATTCAATTCCAAAAATATTTAAAAATCCTAATTGTGTGTGAATTTAGACATGGTTATTATTAATGTGTATGACCAATAATCCACTTGCTCGCCAAGAAACCCATTCAAAACAATATTGTCGTAGAAGAAATTGCATGTATAATCACCCTCACATTGATTATGAAAACTGAATGTGCAGCATAGTGTTATGGAACGGTAGCCAGAGTTTGGCTTGGCAGCCATTTAACCCTCCAAATCCTTAGCTTGTCCGCTTCCATTTGTAACCATTGATCTCCTTTGTCATTCCTACTCTCCATTTTTGGAAGAAGCAATCGAGTTCCTTGTGGTCAAATAAATCCCAAAAAAAAAGGGTGAAAATGTGTAAGCCAAAAAAATACAAAAAAACGGGTGAAAATGTGTATAACAAGGATGTAAAGGAACGGTCAAGCTGATTACAATCATCTTATATCCTTCCAAAAAGCTTCTAACTACGATCTTGAAAGTCAGCTCGCTCGCTCTCCACATTGTAAACTTATATCTTGTTATTGAAGAAATAATAACAAATAATAACACCCAAGGTTTCAATGCCTTAAGAGATATTTTTAGTGTATGCCCTGATCTTGTAGATTCTTTAATACTCCTTCGACAATGAAGTACTTAAAAGGTGGTTATTATGAATTTGTGCTTTGAAGGTATAAAAAGAAGTGACCCATTATTTGTAATTATTGTTTGAACCATCTTATATGTTACAAGGAGCAACATTTTTTTTATGAAAGGAACAAGAACTCTGAAAGTTTCTATGCTTGGAGTGATCTTTTGTATACCTTAGTCTTGCAGATTCTCTATATTTTAAGGTTTCCTTTGATTGTAAAGTGCTTAAAAGGTGGTTAATAAATAGTTTTGTTTGATAACCACCTCTCAGACCTATAAAGAGAAGTGGTCCTTAATTTGTAATTAATACTGATCCACCAACATGAAGGCAAACATTGTAAACTTCTATGTTGTATGGGGCAACATTTTCAGGAAGGAATAAGAACACCGAAAGTTTATATACATTAGAGAGATTTTTTTGTATCCCTTGATCTTGCAGATTCTCTACTCCTCCTGTCGTGTAAAATTAAATTTTTAGTTGATTTAAAAAGCATCTTCATCCATGACTCTCTATAGTGTTCTGGGTGAAATGTTATTGCATGCAAGTCTAACATCTTGTAAGGGACTCTATAGCTATTACTACTAAAGAATTGATTTCTTTTGCATTTAATTCAGTTTATAGGTCTTCAAAATGATGAAATCTTTTACTACAGTAAATATATATGAAATTTGTAAATGTCATTATACATTGTTCACAGGTTGTTTGCGAGTACCTCCCGTACTAATAGAGTGGGGGCTTAGGTTGCGTTCACTGCTGCTAACTGATTTGCTTTGACAAATCTCAAGAGAACAGTTTTCAAATAAATTTTCTTTTACAGCTACTTTCTTTGCAAATGAATATGAGTGTTTCCCATAAAGTCCTCTTAAAATCATTTTTATATTATCATTCATCTATTCTTTGACAAAAGGTTTCTTCTCAGATGAGTGTGCCATGATTTTGGTAGCCATACTAGTCCTCTTACAATAAAACTTTTAATACACCCAAACTATGAAGACCTTTTACTCTACACCAAGTAAAACAAATGAAGATGTGAACATAAATTTTCATTTTTGTTCAGTCCTTTATAGTTGAATTTAATATGTACACCGAAGGAAACCCCAACAATATATGCCATTAATAGTCCTACTTGTAACCCACTAATTAGATAAGGCCCATAACAGCCAAAACCAGCAGAAAACAGCAATCTAACCAAGCATCCCAAGAATATAGTAGTGAAACTTACAACTCAAACTGAAGAAAATTTTCATTATAAATAATAGTAATAATACCACTACCAAAGAAAAATCGAATTAAAGCATTTATTAAATGTTAAACTACCATCCACAATCAATGGCCTACTGCTAGAGACAAAATATCTGGGATATTTCACATATTGAAGACCCAGAGGCTAGGATCAACAGGGATTTTCCTATGTACACAGAAAAAAAAAATACAATGACACCCATATAAAATTAATTACTTGTCTTACAATTTCACTCATCTAAAATTGGTTCTCTCTTTACCAATACAGCTGTCTTTGCCATTCAGTAAATTCTTACAAAGGTTTTTCGCAGGATTTAATCCTGTGTATAGTAAAAGATCTTTTACATATCAAAGAAAAACGGAAAAACTGAGAGTTTCATGCCCAAAAAAGTTTTGGCATGACAACTAAAAGCCTCTGAAATGCAGGTGCTTTGAAAATGGCTAATAATTGAACTGTCTTGCTGTGATGCTAACCTCTTAATGTTCAATAGCCTGATATTGCTACATGACAGTTTTCCTCATCCTTTTTCTTGATAAAGATTGGTATAACAAAATACCAGACCAATATTTTTATTTGAAACAATATACTAATTTTGTAATTCAATTTTCATTAGAACAAAAATGGTGATGAAGTGAAAATTACAAGATAAAGAATGGAGTATATGTCGTCAAACAGGGTTCAGCCACTCTAAACATATGGATGGCCAAACTAATATAATTAAGATACGGTTAAATTTTGGATTCGCCCATCTTATACCTGACTGATTTTTCATGCATTTACCTCAAATTGTAGTTCACCTTTTGTGAGCACTTTTGCAAGAACTCCAATGCATCTCTGGCTACACTTTGAACATCAACAGCAAAGAACAAATTATCTTTGCCATTGATAATTGTTTCCTCCAGCATTATTTCAGAGTCAATCAAAAACTCTTTCGGAAATAATATTTTCCAGTAATCCTCACAATTAGTCTGTAGTTTAGGAGAAGATAATAGTTCAGAAACTTTCTCAAAGGTTGCAACATTCCGGCCTGCTCCACAACCCATTGCTGTAGCACCACCAACAGCATTTGCTAAAGCTAGAGTGGTTATTATAGGCATTGAATTTATATAGCCCATAACAATAGCGGATGCAAAGCTATCTCCACATCCTACAGTGTCTGCAACATGAACCTGGAATACATTTGAATTACTTCCAATATTATTTTTCTCAAACAATGTCAAAAAATTGCAAGTAGCCAACCAACATCATAATCGAGAATCAGCATAATGACCTTGAATGCCGGTGCGTAGTGATAACCATTTGATGTGACCATCAAAGATCCTCGAGATCCCAATTTTATAATGACCCACTTAGTGTTGAGCCCGCTTTGAAGTAAATCTTGGGCAGCCAAAACAGGGTTTGAGATTTTAGTCAAGGACTCAGCCTAGCAAAACATATGAATTGACTTCAGGACTTGGAAATATTTTCCATGGTATATATATTAAATCAGTTTCTAGAAAACATAATTGTGAAAGAATCTCTACCATTGAAAACAAGAATGATATATACAAAAATGCTCCTCAAGGATCAGGAAAAAGACAGATTAAACAATTATAATAAGAGCAAGTGTTTTTCCATATGAAACTTCTAGTTAGCCAGATAGATATCACCTAGTATCTCATAGATATCAACATTGAGGAATCTTAGTTTGGTACCAGGTAAATATCACTTCCTAATAAGAACGTCAACCGATGGGCTTGAGCTAGAAGGTTCTCTCATTTGAAAAAGGCTCAGAACAGTTGATGCATGTAAGAGCAGTCTATTACAATTATCAAAAAAAATTGCATTCTTTTGGATGGAACAATGACAATGTAAATGAGCATCTGAAATTACCCTGGGCATAGATGATATTACTATAAGTTTTATCTTGCATGAAGACTTGATAATGAAGCAAATAGTGAGCGAAGTTCTTAGTAATTATTTAGAGTCACGCTTGGATCTGGCCAATAACTCTTCCCATAGTCAAAAAGTATGTTGTGTCTACACGCAGGAGAAAATTTATCAAAAAAAAAGGATATGACAAGGAGAGACAAACAATCTCTAGCTTAACCATTGGACAAAAAAATTATCATTTGCATTGCAAGGAAGTCAAATTATAGACCTACTACAGAAAAAGCCCAATACAATAGGGAAACAAATTACACTAAGTTTTCCTATCATTGTTTTAAATGTATTCTTCCCATTTCCTTTCAGTGGCAAAAAGCATTGATCTCTAAGGCACACTGTCCATCTTTAGAAATAGGAATGGCAATTCAGATTCTGCTTGAGGAGAAGTCATTTTTGTCTGCACAAATGAGAGACGTTTGTTTGAATGGTGGTAACTGATTGAAGGCATATATTCAGCATTCAAAGATTTCTTCAAAATACTGAAATGAATCCAAGTTTTTGTTTTTAATTAATAAATTGCACAATGAAATCATAAGCACAAGAAGTAAATCAGAACAAAATATAGAAGTTCTGTTGTCGTGATTGGGGATGATAAGATGTCTTTTGAGAAGATGAGAAGGGGATGTCAATGCAGTTGCACTGATTCTCTCCCAAACCCAAGATCCTATTTCTAGATCTGCTAGGAGCCTTTTTGGTGTGAATCCTCATACACAAGACCGACCCAAAATGAATTTAAAAAAACCTGTTTCAGATTTCTTTCTGGTGTGCAGATCTGTAAAGAGGGCCTAAAATGGACCTATATTGTCTCAACACTAATTCATATGCCTTATGACCAACTATCATTAACCTAAGGAGGAATGTGTAAAAACCACCCCTTGATCACTACTAATATTTTTTTTTCTTACAACCATCGTTGTGACAACGACTCCATACCACCAAGTGGTAAGCTCCTGATGTTGGGGTCATCCCTAGGCCCAGGTTTAAAACTCGAGGGTTCATTTGTCATGACCCTACCTACGTATCCCCTTTTGGGAATCAAAGGCTTCGTAGTTTGTACACCAAGGTTAAAGGGAGTTCATCCTCTCCTCTTGTATGAGATCTCTAATCTTGCTTTTAACTCATGACTATTAATTAAACATAAACTTTCAATTTAGTCCAATTATAATAGATTGATAATAATTTTCCATCAAGTATTGGTTTCATACCAATCATTAGTGTAAAAACACACAAATTCACACAAGGATCATATCACTCAATAATCCCAAGTTCACATAGTGATTGGCTCAGGCATACACCACTTATACACAAGGTGACTAGTTCATGCACATATCACAAGTATAAAAATGTAACGCAATCTAGATATGGGGGTCTTATCAAACAACCAAATCTAGTAGCTAAACACACAAAAATTCATACAACACAATTTAACTTGCAATTTTCTTCAAATCTGGAAATGAAGTTACAGTCACTTTGAGGAGTACAATCAGATATGCATTACAAAAACATCCATCAACAAAAAAATTTCACCCTTTCTTCTTTTTGTCTTCATCCTTAATCTTGTTTCTCCCAAAAAGATTTGTTGTAATGTCCCCTTCTCGCTCTTGAGCAGTGGGATTGTCCATTAGCCTATTCCAAAGTCCCCGTAGGCTAGTTGGAGCTGATTAGAGGACTCAATGGCCAACACTGGGCTCAATGTTGGTTTTCGATAGGACTTCCTATTTATAGCAGTGGCCAGTTTGCAGTGCTTACTATTCATAGTAAGCCACAGGGCATCTCAGTGATCTTCAATTTTGTGTTAGTTGGTGTTTGGTGAGTACTTATTATTTTTAGCAATTGCTATTTATAGTAAGTCTATTTCGGAAAATTGGTCTCAAGCCCATATTGTTTCAACAGTATTATTCCTAAGGTGGCATTGGAGAGACTAAGATTGGATTATTTAATATTTGTTTTTATCAGTCACTTAAGTTGTTTTTATAAAATAACTTTATAACTTAAGTGAAGGGGTAGGTGGTCATCGTAAAAAGCAACTTGGAGCCTGATGTTATACTTAACATTGTTTTAGAAGGCAACAAAAGCGAAATTGTTTCCCTATGAGCAGTTGGACACCCAAGGGAGAAGACATAAGGTATTAAAAATTAATAAAAATTAAAAAGCTCATAAGGAGGGTGTTGGAATTGGAGGGAAAAGTATTCAAACCCAAAGTTGCCCTAATTTCCCTCTCACCTTCTATAAAGTTGTTTTTTGGCTCTCATTGGCTGATCTTCTTTTTGGCAACTTAACAGAATGTTGTTGGAATGACTCCAAAGTACTTGGGCTGCATGTTAAGGACGAAAACCCTTGCTGTATTGAGCTGGTTTCAGTGGTGAGAGATCCACCCTAGCCGGATTCGAGTGCTTCCATCCGGGGATCACACAATGCTTCAACAAAATTCTGATTTTCTGAGTTTTGGGTGATGAAAGATGAAGATTTTTTGGTATTTTGATTTGGGTTTGTTGGTGTGAGTGTGGTTTGGAGTTTGGATCATTTTGGTGGTGATTTGTAGGCTTTTTGGAGTGATTTCTTAAGTCTGATTTGCATTATCAGAAGTTCTGGAAACTCAGATTTTACCAGTGGCTGAAGGACAAATCCATTTATAACTCTGTTCGTGTTTGGCTCCTTGTTCTGGGTATCGGTGCATCAGATTCCTCATGCCTGGGCGCCATCTTTCAAGCTATTACTTGAGGGTTTCATTGGAAGATTGATTTTTAGAGCTAAATCACCCTCTCTAGGGGCCATACCATTTCTGGGTGATATTGGACAGGGGTTTGCTGTTGTATAAACCTTGCTATCAGCTCATTTCCAACATCTGAGTGGCTGTTTGGAGGCATTGGAACATATAGGGGTCTTGGCACATCATCATTGAAGTCCTTGGAGGAGATATATGTTGTATTGCTGCTGTTATAAGTCAATTACCAGGTCTGAAACTTCATATTTCAGGTCTGATATAGCACTGTACGTGTCTGATTTCAATCTGAAAATGAATGCTCTTAATATATGTTGCAATCTCTATTGAAAGGCATTGTTATCTATTGGTTTCCTTCTATATTTGCAAATATTCTCTATATTGTTATGCTTCTTTGGAAAAAAATGCATTTGAAACAAGCACAAACACATCAGCAACAAACAAACAGTATACAGTGTATTTCAAAAAAAAATTGTGGCATATTAATTGAATGCCAATTTTTACTTTGCTCATGCCATCCCATTTCATGTGACACATTCTCCTTATTTCAAACAAATGTTCAAAGATGCATTTTTTGTCCGTCCCTCATTTGCCCCCCCAAAAAACATAAGCTACACACTAGCCTCCTTGATAAAGAGTATTCTTGTTGGGACTTTGGTGTGCTCTTCACTTGTAGAGAAATCTTGTTTGTTCTGTAGAAGTTTGATCACAATAAGCACAACAATGTTGGTATGCCTATGTAGTAAAATGCAGTGGGAGTTAATCTTTGCAATTTGGTTTGGTCTTATGCCTTGTTGAAGCCATGGTAGCAACTACATGAGGTTTGGCTAAGTTATAGTTATTGCATCTTGTACAGAGGACATTGCTAGTCTATGTACAACAATGCTAGAGTATGTGAGGCATTATTGGAGTGTGTGCAGCAACAGCGGAAGATAGGTAGATGTTTTGACAGGTGCTCTAGAATACCAAAACTCATGAGTGTTGTCTCTGCTACCACAAACCATGAGAATGGTCTTGGCATTATTGTAGGAAGGACATATTTGGTCAGCAATTGAAGACTTGGATCATTTGTGAGAGTATTTAGACTAATGAGTAGCTTGTCTCTAATTCCTCGTAGGAGTGACATGGCAAGTATGACATCACGATGAAGTCCCAATTAAGTAGTATGATGGTTGACATTCCATAGGTGGCTGGAATGTGGATTCAGTTGGGACTCCAAAAAATGACTCAATCTACATCTAGTCCATGACATGGAAGGAATAGATTGATGCTTGAATGATGCTTGTGGTGAATATGTGATTGTGAATTGCATGTAGAGGTTGCACACTAGAAGTCTGCAACTTGGGGAAGGCAACATTAGGAGATGACTAAATTGTATTTGGATTTTGTGTTTACAAATAAATACAATTGTTAGCTCTCTTCTGTTGCTGAATTTTTTCTCAAAAGGGTTTCCCAAGTTTAACCTTGTGTCTCAAACGTGAATTTCTTGTTTTTCCATAATGTTTTGCTTATCAAATTGGTAACAATGCAAAAAACTATAATTTGATCACATAATCTAAAGTTTCAGGGCAATCAAGTTACTAGTATTTCCTGCTATTCTAAGGTGGATTTGGTGATGAAGGATATGAGGCACACTTGGCTAAGGACAAGCTACTATATTATCATGGATGGGTGGACCAATATTAAACATCGGCCACCCATTCATATCAGTCACATTTGTTGTTGGCTCTTATTTTCTTAGAGCTATTGATTGTTCAGGGGAATGCAAGGATGCAAACTTTCAATTTTAGATTTGGAAGGAGGCCCTAGAGGAGGTTAGTTGGCATGATGCTGGAGGGTACTTAGAAGCACATTTTTGGGACCCCCTATTATGTCCATGCATTGAACAACTCATTGAAACACATAGGGAGGATAGATTGAGTGACAAGTTGTGGCAAACATAAGAAATATACATGTGTTCATTTGCAACCCCCACACCTCACTCTCTTTAAGACTTTTTCAAGGAATTCCTCAAACACATGGAAACCAGATATGTCAGCTACTTTATGTTGTTAGAAAGGATGCTTGAGATGCAAGAGCCTGTACATTTAATGATAGCTAATGCAAAGTGGGGTAGATGGGCAAAAGCCCATACACAACTTAAGGAAAAAGTGTGAAGCAGAAGATCCTTGATGATGATTGGTGGTCTACAATGAGGTCCAAAAATTTTGATTTTATTATTAAATTATCAATTTATTAATGTTTGTAAATAGTAAATAATCTTCATTTTGTAACAACATTCACTCTTGTCATTTGAGTCTTTTTGAAACTTTTGTTTGCACATAGACTTGCTCCATCTCACCTATTGTTTGGGTCATTAGATATGTTGATACAAACTCTCCTAGTATTGAGAGATTTACAAGACATTTCACAGCATGCTTGGATAGATGAATAAAGGAATTTATAGCAAGGATCTTGATTTGGGATTATATGAGCATATAAAGCCCAGTGCAATGCAACAAAACACTATGAACACCCCGCTTCATATGATGGCATATGCTCTAGATCCCAAATGATATGCAAGAAGGCTTGGGAAAATGTCTCATTCTAAAGATGAAAAAGTGAAATAAGGGCTCATGAAGGTCCTACAAAAGATGTATAGTAATGAGGAGTCAACCTTACTTCAAATGCAGTGGCTTGCCTTTGTCAATCTTCAAGGTCTAACATTTAGTAAACTAGAGGCAAAGTTAGATAGGGCTACATTAAGTTTAACCAAACCTATTGGATGGATGCAAGTAATATGAGGATGTTTGCCACTTGCCTCCTTTCATAAGTTGCTAGTTCCTCTACCACAAAGAGAAACTGGTCCACATACAACTTCATTTGGTCAATCAACAGGAATAGGCTTACCTATCGATGTGAAAAGTGTGTGGTTGTTCATAGTGCCTTGCAACTTCAAGATCAACAAACTCCAACTACACAATAGGATATTAATTCCAAAGATTCCACACAAATTGATGAAGAGAATGTTAGAATTGTGAATAGCACAAGATGCGGGATCAAACAACGAACAAAAACACCTTGCATGCAAGAGAGCTGCAAACAATGATTTGCTATATCCTCAACAAGAAAAACTTACAGAATGAAATAATACAAAGAGAGAGAGTGCTTTATAGGAGCACTTTATAAGAGCAACCCTAAATGACAAAGGGATTAGATCATGACAAGTGTCGTCATCCTATGTGATGAGATAGAATGATCTAATAAAAGCTCAATCTAGTTAACAGAAAAAGCACTCCTAAGTTTAGTTTAAGTACATGAGAAGAAATCAGCCCAATAATTAATTAAGGATTAATAAATTATTAGCCAATGCATGATCACTCTAACACACCCCCTTAAGTGTAACTTAAGGAGTAGCTAAAAACTCTAAAAATTCAATTCATAAAAGCAAAGAAAGCATGAATGGGTCCCAACAACAAGGCTTGATGAGGTACCCATGTACAATCAAAGAATTCTCTCATAATTGGAGCAAAAGGAGAAAACCTCATGGGAAAAAATCCTCTCCTAAAGAGAGATGAAAGCATGTAAAAAGACATGGACGCCTCATAAAATCCCCCCAAGGACAACTTCCTTCATCCCAAGCATTGATTGCAACTGGAGGTAACGAGGCGATGCCAAAGGTTTCATGAAGATGTTTGCAACCTGCTCCTCCATAGGCATGTACTCCAAAGTGAGAAAACCATGCTAAATCAATTGTCGTATGAAGTGCATGTGAATCTCTACGTGCTTAATATGTTGATGCTCCATTAGGTTGCAAGAAATGTGAATGGCACTCTGATTGTCGCACCAAAGAATAGTCAGACTATTAGGAGAAAAACTAACTTAGTCAATGACCGATGAAGCCACAAAACCTCCTGGATGGCCAAAACCACTACACGATACTCAGCCTTTGTGTATGATAATGCAATAGCAGATTGCTTATTGCAAGACCATGTAATGGGGCCAAAACCAAGGCACAAAACAAAGCCAAAAGTGGACTTCTATCACTAACATCACCAGCCCAATCTGAGTTAGTGAAGCCAACTATCTGAGAATCTCCTAATGTATAGTGAATAACATAATGTGAGGTGCCCTGAATATATCTCAAAATAGCTTTAGAAGCTTGCCAATGAATCTCATGCGGATCATGTGAAAACCAAGAGACAAGACCAACCGCAAAAGAAACATCAGGACATGAATGTGTCAAGTACAAAAGACTGACAACCAACTGCCTATATAATGTAGCATCTAATGAAGGAGTAGTACAAGTGGAAGACAATACAACACCTGACTAAAATGGTGTGGGGCTAGGCTTGCAATGAAGCATGCCAAATCTTTGAAGAATATCAAGAGCATGCTTCTACTGAAATATGGAAATCCTATTTGAAGACCAAATAACATGTAAATCAAGAAAGTAGTGCAAAAGGCCAAAATCTCACACTACTCCATCAAAGCTCGTTGAACACTTTGGATCATGGAGGAAGAACCACCTGTGAGGATCAAATCATCCACATATAGCACTAGGATCAAAAGATCACCCTCATGTCATTGAATGTACACTATGGGATCGGAATGACATCGTGTGGAGCCAGAAGACAGAAAAAAGTGTCCATCATCTCATACCAAGCCCGAGGGGCCTATTTGAGACCATATAATGAACAACGAAGCATGCAAACCAACGAAGAGTCCTCAATAAAACCATGTGGCTGCTCCATATAAATCTCCTCATGAAGATCACCATAAAGGAAGGCACTCTTCACATCCATATGGAATACTATCCACCCTTATGAAGCTGCAAGTGAAAGTACAAAGTGAATAGAATTCGTCTTGGCAACAAGGGAAAAGGTCTCAAAATAATCAATGCCTTTGACCTGAGAGAAACCCTTTGCAACAAGACGAGCCTTGAACTTATCAATGGAACCATCTACAGCATATTTGGTACGATACACCCACTTGCACCGAACCAACTTTCTTCCCTTAGGAAGACGAACAAAATCCCAAGTATTATTCTTCATCAATGAAGAATACTCATCTTCCATAGCACCATCCCACTCAGAAATACCAACCTCCTTTGATAACTTCTGAGGATCATCCAAAATGGAATGACTCAAAAGACTAACACCTGATGTTTGTGCACAAGTACAACGCAAGTCTAAAGGATCACCTACCAAAGATCTAGCTAGATCAATAGTATTGTGGGCCCACTTGGGTAAGGGTTGAATATCTAGTGGTGGAGGGATAGTTGGGGCATCAACCTCATCCTCAAGAGATGAAAAGAGAGTAGTAGGTAATGAGGGAGAAGTTGGTGATGAAAAATTTATCTAAGAAAAGCTCTCATCAAACTAGACATCTCGTTGAAACAAGACATCTCTAGAATCAAGATCAAACAACCTGTATGCCTTAACATCCTCACAGTAGCCAACAAATATGAGTGGTTGGTTTTTCCTCTACATGGCTTTCTGTTGAGCTTCAAAAATGAATGCCCGAGCCTCACTACCAAAGACTTTGAATAAAGATACATCGGGCTTGACATCGGACCAAGCCTCGTCAAGAATCATATGTCGCAATGCCTTGTAAGGCATACGATTTTGAATATAATTGGCACAATTAGCTGCCTCATTGAAGAGCACAAAAGATTTACTAAGAGGGGGGGGCTGAATCAGTAAATCTATACAAACTTTCACACTTTTCAACTTTTCAACAACTCTACACTTTTATCACCAACAACCTTTATCAACTTCAAATTCTAACACAAATCAACTATACAAGAATATCTCAATAGGAACAAGTTGTCACCAAGATTTTACGTGGAAACCCTTATGGGAGAAAACCACAATACAAACAATGTACTTTATGAATTATATATGCTTTTACAAAGAATGTAGGCACCAACCTGCTTGAATCACCAAGTTGTAGTTTAGTAGGCACCAACCTACAAAGAACACCAACCCTTAATCCTGATTTTGTAGGCACCAACCTACAAGGAGCATCAACCCCTAAAACTGATTTAGTAAGCACCAACCTACAAGGAGCACCAACCCCTACTGTTCATAGGCACCAACCTACTAGAGGCTTCAACCCCACTTGTCAAGCACCAACTTAGCAAAGATGATAATTTGAATGAATAGTGTTCCACCTTCAATGTTGCTTCCTCAACGGATGATGGACTTTACAATCTTCTTCCTTCTGAATTTATCTTTCTTGAATGATATTTACATAAATCACCGTATGATGAATTGACTCTTCTCTCACATGCAAATCTGCCACTTATATTCTTCTTCAAACTGCACATAAACTTCTTCGAGTCTCTATGAACTTTTCTTCACAAATCTGCTCAAATGTCTCCTTCAAATCTGCTTATGATCCTGATTTGCATCTGCTTCAATATGCTCCAAAGTCTTCTTTAATCTTACATGAAGCCTCCTTTACAAATCTTCATATGCTGGTGTATTTTCTATGCTTGTTTTTAATTACTCCTATTTCAACACTTTCTCAAAATGTCTTTTATAGTCTTTTATATCTTTATATTTCTTACACCCTTTTATATCTCTTTATTTAACACTTTTTACTCCACACACAACTTGTGTTTTTATGATATAGATTTTTCACACAGCACTCAGCACTTTCCAATCTTCAGATGACATACATTTCTTTCTTGCAGCACTTTGTGTTTCTTCTGATATAACAGTTATACCACACACACACTCTGTTTTTTCTCTTTTCTTTACTAAATAAGATGTTCAATAAAATCCACACTTCAAATCTTCAGATTATGTTCTTTTTTCTCAATTCAGAAAATCTTCATTCAATCACCTTCTCTACACTATTCAGATGATATACATTTTTCTCTACACAGCACTTGTGCTTTAAGATATATCAATTATTCCATACAGCATACTCACCACTAAAAGTGCACATCCATTTAATATTTATATATACTTCATAGGAGATATCCTTCATTCTAGAGACACATCCCTTGAATGTGTCATTACAATATTTAATTGTTGTTTACACTCAGATCGCACCTCCTTAATCTGAGTTTTCCATGAAGACCACATCATCCCTAGATGAAAGAACAAATCACCTTTAATTCGCATCTGTCCAAGAGACAGAATTAGTTTTTCTTTATTTTTATCCACTTTAATTATGTATTAAAACATGTCTTTAGATCACGTCCCTTGAATGAAAGCTATCTTTTAATTTGTAAATCAATGTTGAAGATTAACAAAAAGACATACTCCTTTAATCCCACCAATTCTCTTTTCCTTTAGTCGCACCAATTCCTTTAGAGAAGACGTGTCATTTGGATGCAGCATTTGTCTTTTAGTTACAGACTAACACATCTCTTTACCAAACGATTTCCAACTCTTCCAACAAAAGGCGTTTAAGATACGAGAATACGTGTCTTTTCAAGAGACATTCTACTTCATGCCACCCGATAACTTTTACTAACATTTTAATTATGACTTTAACCTTTTGATTTGTGAACTATGTTTAATGAAGACGTCTCATCCTTCATTCGCATCTGCTGTTGGTATATTGAAAGATCTTCAGATTTGATCCTGAATCGTTCTTACTAGAGATTTTTAACTGCCCCACATTTCTCTTATCAAAGTCAATCTTTGATTAATATTAATGGTAATTGCTCTTACAATAGCCTGATTATAATTGCATTTGTTATGGCCGCTCCATAATGATGAATTTCTTGGTTTCTTTCTAGGCCTATGCCTGCTCAATAATATATCCTTACAACTTGCTTGTATCTTCATTTATAAGGATGACTCAATATCCGATTATTTATTAGAATAATTGATTATTGATCAAATGCAATCAATCAATAATGATCAAATCAAACTCTAAAGGATTACATATTCATTTCTCCACAAATGGATCACTTCATTGACATTAATGGCATAAACCTAGCAGCCTCTTATATGCCTTGACATCAATGACAACATTTCCAACACTCATCCCAAAAAGAAGAATGCATATCTCGTGATTGAATCATACAGTTGGCCATCTCCCATAAATTTTTGTTATTTCGCTTAGAAACACCATTCTATTGAGGGGTGTATGGAACTGTAAGCTAATGTTGTAGACCATGCTCAGTGCAAAAGTCCCTAAAAGTTTGATTGACATACTCCCCCCATTGTTTGTAAATATCCGTCTAATAGAAAAATCAGATTGTTTCTCCACGAATGCCTTAAAGATCGTGAAAGAATCAAAGACATCACTCTTGTACTTAAGAAAGTACACCCATGTACACCTGAGAAAGTCATCAATAAATGTGAGCACATATTTGGCCCCTAAAAATTGTTAGAGTAATCATGCATTAACTAATAATTAATTAACCTTTAATTAGTTATTAGTCTAATTTACTCTCATGCACTTAAGCTAAACTTAGGAGTTATATATTCAGTTAACTAAAGTGTTTTTCTATGTTAACTGAAGTGAGTTATTATTAGATCATTTTGTCTCATGCATGTGATGTTGACACTTGTCCCAATCTAATCCCTTTCTCATTTAGGGCTACTCCTATATAGCAGTCAACCCTCATTGTATTATCTCTAGAACTCTCAACCTTTGAGGACTTTTGTTTTCCTTGAAGATTCTTGCGCTTCATTTTGTAAGTATTTTCTTTTTGAGGAATAAAAAACCTTTGTTTTGCAAAGCTCTTGAGTAGAAGGTGTTTTGTTCGTTGTTTGATCCTATGTCTCGTGTTATTCACAAATCTAACATGGTATCGGAGCGTGGATTCAGTGAACCCCTTCTCAATTTATGAGGTTTTTTCTTCAACAAGGGTTACAGGCTTCAAATCTAGAATCCCCTTGTTTCTTTTGCAAATTTTGGAGGTGGGAGAAATTTTGGTGCATCTAGAACCAAAACAAAGTCTTCCATTGGATTCAAAGATGTCTAGAAAGTTAGATTTGGCTTTTGTTTGGCCTGATTTGGATTCGTAAGGTCAGATTTGTGAGGGTTTGAAGCTATGTTCCACGGAGTTTCGGGGACAAGGACGAGGACGAGGGGACAGCAGGGCACGCATTTCAGGTATGGAAGATGGGGGGTCTAAGTTTGGGGGTGGCAAGGGGATGGCGCGGGGGCGGCGGCAAAATACATACAATACTTGAATAATTAGTTATTAAAAGATGTATAACAAATTAACAATATAACTGTAGAAGCCTAAGGAATAAGTAAAGTTAAAAGTAAAACTTAAAAGTTTAAACACATTGCAATGATTTCATTGAACTAGTGAACCACTGAATATTGAAAATCAAAATATAGACATTGGAACGAGAACTAGATGTTTCATAATTTGAATTTCATAATCATGATTCATAATTACAATCAAGTATCAACAATGTTCACAATGCCAACACATCAGTCTTCACACTGCTCTTCAGTCTTCAGTCTTCAGTCTTCAGCTCCCTTACTCACATGATAATGTTTCAACTTTCAAGTTTCAAACAAAACAATTACAAATGAAAATAAAAAATATCATTGATAAAAGTGACTTTAACATTATTACATAGGGTTTAGATTTTATTTTTTAACAAAAATCATTTTTTTTTGCTTTTACAAGGGGACGTCTGGGTGTTTCCTGAGGTTGAGGGGACATTTGGAAGTCTCCTAGGCATTTCTTTGGCGTCTCTCTACCAGATACAGCCAAGAAACATCCCCCTCAGGAAGGAGACGTTTAGGAAACAACGTCAAAACTTGGTGACGACGGGGGGAAGGCAGAGGGACGTTTCCCATGTTGATGTTATAGCGGCGAGAGATATCTTTCTCTCAAAATTAAATGATAAATAATTAATAAGGCAAGTCGGACTTAATTACAAATTATGTTTTATATTTTTTATTTCTTAAAGGAGGTTGACCTATATGAAGAGACACCTTGTTTTGTATATATACAAGGTGAAGTTGTTTCATCAAATTATCAATTCAATAACTTCAAGTTCGCACCTTAGCAGCAAATCATCATTTGATAGCAACAGATCATTTTCAAGGAGAATCATATTGATTTGTACTTTACATGAAGGAGAAGTGTCTCCATTATTTGTATTTAACTCAGCCTTGAGTAAGGACAGACTTGTAAAGCAGATTTCTGCACTTTTATCTGATATATAAGAGATATATATTTTGTTGGGTTTTTCTCCCTCGAGTAGGAGGGTTTTCCCAAGGTAAACTGTTGTGTTCTTTGCCTCATGTGTTGCATTTTCTGATTGCTTACATTTCTGATCCTAAAACTAACATGGTATCAAAGCAGGTTCAAGAAATCCGATTAGATTTGTTTAAGCATTCCAAAGGAGTTTGTCATACACCATGATGAGGGGTTGAAAATATTTGAACGCAGTCTAAGCTTAATTTTAAATGGAGTGCGATTATTATTTTGGTATTGAAGAAGTTTGTATCTTTGGCACAAGAATTCTAAGAACGATACCTCTCGGAAATTGAAGTTCATGGCTGCAGAAAAACCCGGACATGAATAATTTGTTTATTGTGAGTGTTGGTGCCTCTACAACATTGGAAGGACACTCGGGATTGAATCTGACGTAGATATATTGCTACCATTGAATGATATTGTTGGTATTGTTTCCACATTTGTTTTGAATTACTCTGCCAAGGATTGTCGTGAGACTCTGAGTATAATCGAATCCCTTCCTTATATAGCTTCATTACAGATTCTTCGCATTGCCACTACAAACAATTACCGGACTAGAGGATCAATAGTATATATTTGCATATATCTTGAAGAGTCGATGGATTAATTGAACATCATCGCCAACATCTCGATATTTCGCCAGATAATTAACGGGTTTCTAGGGTTATTTATCGTGGTTGCCATCGATTACTATTATACTGAGCCAATATTCATAGAGGTCACGTCCATTCCTGTTGGTATTGCTATCTGAAACTATTATCGAAGCCATTTTTTTAATGATTGGTATTTCTGAAGATTTCCACAAAGACAAAGTGCATATCGGGTCCTTGTTGTGTGTATGCTTCTAGCAGATTAAGTAAAGGGGAGCGTTGATATTCCTTGGTGTATGTGTAAATGATCGGGCCTGGTTAATTAGCGTAGACATTCAACCTTGAAGTCATGCCATACATGGTCGGGACTTTAGATGCTACCATATTATTTGCCAAAGGTTTGTTGAGCCTCAACCGCCAGATTTATTGCTAGTTAAAGGTTTTATTATAGTCACTAGAATTTGAGCGCAGCCTTGTTTGGTTATCCGGCATCATCATCAACAAGAATCATAAATCCTCCACAGTCAATAACAAAAAGAATCGGGAGTCTTGTTCATGCCACCAGTTGGAGCATATAGTGTCATTCCTTCATGGAATAGACTGAAGCCTCTTTAAATAATAAAGTGGAGTCGATATGAGGGAGTTCCACGACTAGTCAAATGAATTGACACCAGTCTACTTAGAGCTGTAATACCACTGCAACCATCTGTGTATCGATGAATGAAAATATTATTTGTAGTCAACAAAGAAGGATGAATGCGCTGCAAATTGATGATGATTGAGATCGAGCTGTAAAATGGTTGCAACAGAATCAATAAAGAGATAAGTATTTTATGCTTGTACCTTGAATAAATTTTATACAGTTAATAATAATTCCTGAAATTGGGAATAGTGAATCATGTAGGCTTCTAGCATTGGTATTTCTCTTCGAGATAGTTTGATTCTATGAACTATAAGTAATCTCTCTAAAAATGCTTTCAAGATGGACTGAGGAGCATAAGGATGATGAGAAATTGCATTCAAGGGAGGAAGAGCTTGATGCATCCTGCAAGGAAGTCACGCAGGCTGAAGAAATGAACAAACGTGGAGACATAGCTTGTAGCCTTGGGACTGAGTTGGTGGCACATAACTCTCATGATTCTTCACTGGAGTCATCTCTCGAGGGAACAAGGTTGGGTTAGCCTTGGATGGAGAGTTTGCTTCACAAAGAAGATTGAGAAAGAAAAAGACATCTCTCGAAGAGGAAGAACCCACATAGATTGTCATTGTGATCAGTTTCTTTGAAGAGGAGGAATTAGCATTCAGAGGGAGTCTGACAAACCAACAGAGGAAACCTTGGATGAGGAGGTCAAGAGGTTGATGCAAGTACTTGGAGGTTCACATCATCATGAAGATCTGTTGCAATGTATATTTCTCTGTGACGGAGAAGTATGAGGTGAAAGCCCTTGTAGTGTATATTTCTCTGTGACGAAGAAGTATGAGGTGAAAGCCCTTGTAGTGTATATTTCTCTGAGACGAAGAAGTATGAAGTGAAAGCCCTTGTAGTGTATATTTCTCTGAGACGGAGAAATATGAGGTGTGAGCCCTTGTTCATCTCTGAGACTGAGATGAGGTCATGTTGAGAGACTCCATGACAACATCACATTGAGAGACTCCATGATTAACTCTTTGTACTTGTGTTTTTCCACACATGGGAGTAGCCATGGTGGACATCATCTTGAGAGACTCCATGATGACATCACATTAAGAGACTCTGTGATGGGCACCTGTGTACATGTTTCTTTCCACACATGGGAGTAGCCATGGTGGACATCATGTTGAGTGACTCGATGATGATATCACGTTGAGAGACTCTGTGATGAACTCTTTTCCACAAATGGGTGTAGCCATTGTGGGTGTTATATTGAGAGACTCCATGACATGGATATCTGAAAAGATACCTCCCTAGCTAAGAGGGGGTGTTGATGTTATAGCGGCGAGAGATATCTTTCTCTCAAAATTAAATGATAAATAATTAATAAGGCAAGTTGGCCTTAATTATTGTTGTACCCAAAATAATTTTTTGGCATTCTATATAAATTGAGCTAAATCTTGTTAAAATTCCGTCAAAAGTTTGTTTTAGGTCAAACCAAACATAGGGTCTTTGAGGGTTTCTGTCAAGGAACACGTGCAAAATTCTGAAAATTTGAAAATTAGGGTTTTACGCCCCTATTTTTAGGGAAACCCCGAAAATAGGACCTTCCCAGAAAGGATTGAAAATGATTTTGTTAGGATTAAATGACTTCATGATCACACTGGTCAACTCAAAATCATCAAAAGACACGTTTTACTCTGGTGGGTCTATTTCTATTTTTCAGGAACAGAGTTAGGAGCTCCGCAGCCATTAATGGCAGATTGGCCTAGTAAGCTAAGCTTCAACGATGCAATCACAGCGAAAAAGATCTAAAAAGATGTTGTTTGATGAAGGAGATTCCAGAAACCCAAAAAGGTCAAAATTTGACTAACTCTGGAAACGTTACGAAGGAGAGATCAATTCACGATGCTAAAAAGAGCCTTTTTCAAGCAGGGGCACCCTTGATTCTTAAGGGTCAAATGTAACCTGTTGAAACATCCAAGGAAGTCATTCTCGGCGTTCGCCTATTGGCTTGACAACGAAGCAATCAGTAAGATCATCTGATAAGTTGATCACCGACAGTTGTCAACTGAGCTAAAAGAGGTAGTTGACGAAGTATCAAGAAACAATTGTCGAAAGTGAGGATCAAGGTAGAAAAGGCGCCCTTTCCAAGGAAAAGCACCCTTCTTTATGAGCATTCAGATGCTGCCAAATGTCAGAGGGCCTCCCAAGACAGTTTGCTCAGTCAGGGTTAATCTCGACAACATAATCATCAATGCAAGCATCTAACAAGGCAATCAACAGATAATCAAGATCAAACTGGAGCATCTGTAAAGGTGAAAATCACTGTGCAAAAGGAAAAAGCGCCCTTTTCATTGAGGGGCGCCCTTGAATAAAGGAACCCTAAACTGACTTCTGAGATCTCATATTCCAATCATCTTCGGCGAAACATAGCTGGCTACCTGATGAGATATCAAACAAGATCATCTGATTTTTCGATCAACGAGAAATCCAGATCAAGGCAAGAGAGGTCAATTCAAAAAGTTGAAGAATGAATCCTAAAAAATCACCGAGGCAAAAGCAGAAGCGCACTTCCTTGGGAAAGGCACCCTTTCTTTTGAGGACACAAACTCAGCTTTTTGCCATCATATCTCCCAGGCACTACTCTTCAGTTTACCTTCAGCTCAACAGTGAATGTACTAGCAACAGCTCAGGATCAACAAATCAAGCTAGATTTAGGATCAAACTGGGGTCATTCAATAGAGAAAGTAATAAAAAACTTGCAAAACTCAAAAGGGACGCCTAGAAAAAGTCAAAAGCCAAGTTGTTGACTAAAGTCAAGATATTTTGAGATAAACTTGGCCAACTCATTCCACGATCAGTGGAAATCACCTTTTGAACTTCAGATCAAGCCAAAACAACTTTTGATTATGAGTTAAGTTCCCAAACTTGTGGATCTAAGGCTTGAGTCTATATAATCAAGGTATAGGCATCCCACTTCATTATTTCATTGCAAGTTGATGATCAAGAACAGCCATAAGCTCTCAAGGACGCCATTTACAGATCTAGCCAAGGTTTTCATCCGTTCTTCAATATTTCTTGCAGATCTGAAGCAGAAGAAGATTGCTAATCTGAGGTTGGATTCAGAGACAAATTTTCTTAGTGAGTCAGATAAAAACTTCCAATCCATCTTCTGTCTACTTCCTCTCTTCTTGTCTTAGGTTTTCTTGCATATTACACAAAGCAACAGGCTACATCAGATCTAATCAATTGAGTAGATTCAGCATAATTTTCCAGTGAAACCCATCTCGTCAGATTTTCCAAAATCAGCAAACTTGCTGCCCCTATTTTTGGGGGTTTTTCTGAAAAAGTTTCAGAATCAAAATTCTGAGAAACTAGGCTTGTTCAGCATTGATGCATGAACAAAACCCATGTGCCAGAATTTTTCCGAAAAAATACTTCTCGGTAGGGCGCTATTCTCAGGGGTTTCCGAAAATTATGACAACAAGGTCAAGTTTATAGTCAATCTTTAAGTTTTTCAAGATGCAGTACTCCCAGGTACAATACAGGACCAAGACGGCCCTATTTCATGATTACTTGAAAACGGTTGACACAAACTTACATCAGGTAAACCCAATAGTTGATTTAGAACAGCTGGAGGGCATGAATCAGATCACATTGCAGAATATTGAAGAATTTGGGTTGCTACAAGCTGCGTCCATCCCCATCACATTACAGAGCGTGGAGCTTGTAATTGCTTGTGTTAAGAATTACAATCCTACCACTAGAGAAATCAGAGCAATGGATGGGAGAATTGTTTGCAGTCTAAAGCCTCAGGATATTGACAAGTGCTTTGATATTCCATCATGTCCTAACAGCAAGGTCATATCAGTGACGGAATGCGAGAAGGCATTCGAGACAACCAAAGACAAATGTCAAAGGATAATAGCTGAAAAATGGCTAAAAGTGACAAAGGCTAGCTTGCCTAAGTTGGTTGGACGAGGAGAATGTAAAGATGAGTACACAGTGTTAATCACTCTACTCAATAGAATCACAGGAGAAGAGGATGGCAATCAATTCCAGTCATGGATGTATTATGTCATTGCAAAAATCATTGGCAGAAGGGAACATCATGACTGGGCCACTCTGATTAGTGACACACTCCACCAACAAATCACCGGGTATCTGGAAGCTCATAGGTTTCACATGTGTTCTTACCTGGTATACCTGATTACCTTCCAAGGTGATTTCAGGATATTGAACAATGTGGGAACCTTAGGTGTGCAGAAGGTTCATGAGCATTTTACATGTCTTGAGTTTACTCAAGCGGAGCGACACTTCAAAAGAACAAGTGATCACTTCATCGTGCACACCGTACATGAGCTAGACCATGAGATGCACGTGTGTATTTCACAGACAACCAGAGAGGCAATGGCGGATTGGGCGGATTGGTTCATCCAATTCCCTACGTTCTCCTACATACGCGTGTATGGCTACATTGGTCACCCAGCCATGATGCCAAGATACCCTTCAGATAGGGTAGTCTTCATGGAATTCCTGAGACAATTGTCCGAAGTCCACATCTACTTGCGCTTGAAGAAGAAGACAGTTGTAAACATTCCCGTTGGAATGGGACTCTATAGATGCAGGTTCACGGCAGATGCTAAGATGATGAGTCAGGAAACAGTGAGGCTTAATCTCAAGTACCTCATTGAGAGGAGGTCCTATGATCCCAGAGGGCTCTATGCAGCGCATCTCGAGCAACACTCGTCACATAAGTTTTCTATGGAAGATTATTGGGTAAATTGTCAAGACAAGTATGAAGTGCGAAGAAGGAACTATAGCAGGTTCAGGCTCCCGCAAATTGCTGATTTTATGTCAGCAGACATCGAGGGCTTATCCGACGATGAAGGGGAAGTCATTCTCCCCTCATTCTTCGCAGATTTAGTTGACTCCTAACCACTCCCAAGAGTGGATTGGTATGCCAAGGAAAACACGTCTATAGAGGAAAGAACGAGTAGAGTGGTTAGAAATAGCCAACTCTATCTCGACAGCAAGAAATCAAGGAAGGTGATACCTCACAAAATAGAGCCGCCACAAGTTCAGTCTACACCACCTTCCACTTCAAGAAAGAAGCCTAGACAGAAGCAGTGGTGCAATCCTCCCCAAGGGATGAGGATGTCAAAGCCTGCAAAGCCCAGAACACAAAGGACACATGTGGAGAAAGCCACACACAGCCCTGAAATAGTCATGGGTATTGCTGCCCCAAAGCAAGGAATAGAGACTGCTACCCAAGAACCAATAGAAGTTGTTGTTGAGGAGCCAGCAGCAATAGTTGTTGAAGAACCGTTAGCAGAAGTAGCAGAAGAAGCAGCAGTAGAAACAGTGCCTGCTATGGAAACAGAGCCGCCAATATCACCACCATCACAGCAATCGCAAGTCCTCATTGACTTGGACTCACCACTGAGAGACATTGCTCCAGCACAGTCTCACACATCGGGCATTCAAGGGCCCCATATTCCTCCTCCTAGTGAAGTTAGCCAAAATTCCATTTGGCTTGAAGGCTTCTTAGGAAGAAAGAGAGAAAACCCCTCCTATGAATTTGACTTCACTGAATTCGACCACGTCTCACAAGACATGTCGGCGAAGAAGTTGAAGAAGCAAGTTCACATAGAAAGGAACGCAAATTGTGAAATTATCATAGAGACTGCTGCCCCACCAGTAGAGAAAAGCATACACGAGGTACAAGTAGAAGACTATACATTGTCTAAACTTAACCTCGGGAAAGCTACACGACAAGTGGAGGCAAATCTTCTCAGAATAGCTTCGGTGAGCGCACAAGAAAGAATGGCCAACGATGGAAAAGAAAAAGCAGCCTTAAAAGGCTGAAAATCAACAATTGAGGTCATATATTTCCAGCTTGATGCATGGCACCCCGAACGTCTCAGCCTTACCAGCAGGATTGCTAGATCTCCCCGCAGAACAAAATCATCAACAACTGATAACATACGGCAAACACTTGAGAGATCAAGTGGAAGAGTTTGTTCTCAAAGGTAGATGTATACTGGCAAATCTATACCAGTTACGGGATAGAGCACATGGACTTCGTGTAGAGATCCAACAATCAGAACGAAGAATTGCAGAGAAGAGGCTAGAAGATGAGAGCACAATTGCAGACTTGCAATTGGCATATCAATCAGTCTACTCCGAGGAAAACAAGTAACATCTCTTTGCTTGGAAAGAACAGTTGGCGTACAAGGTGAAAGCCTATGACGCCCATTCAGTAGAGTTGATTAACTACAGACAGGTGGTCGCCACTATTATCAACTTCGCAAGAATGTTGGTAATATCATTCCCTTGCATGGAATATTAGCATGAGGGAGGAGAATACATCGAGATGGTCACTATACAGAATCAGTTCAGAGACGTCATCCACAGTACCTTTCTTGATAATCCAGATGGTTGCAAGCTAGCCAAGGTGGCAGATTTATCAACCAAGTTCGAAGAGGCAGCATCTCAGTGTATAGACTTCGGAAATCAACTCACAACAGGTGAGGTAATGCTCAGACGCCACGTCATCATTCTACAGAGCATTAACTCCCCAGAGGCTGATGAAGTCAACGAATGGGTAGAAACATTGTTGATTAATGGTGAGCTGTAAAGGCACCAAAGAAGGACGTCCTACACCCTCCAAGTGGCATTTATGATACTTGAGTTTGACTTGATGCTTATTTCCAAGTCAACTCAAGATGACATTAAATATAATTGGAGTTAACTTGATGCCTCTTTCCAAGTTAACTCCATATCCCTTAAATCATACATTGTCAGATCCCACTGATTAAGGATGTCTAATCGGCTTCCATAATTTGTGGATCTTAGATCTCCACTAAATGTGGATGCCTATTTTGGAGGGATACTTTACATTAAAGTTCACCTTTAGTTTACTTTCAGTCAACTGAAGTAGTTTCCAGTTGACTCTTTGTTTACTTTCAGTTAACTGAAGTAGTCTTCCAATTAACTGCTTGTTCCCCCATTTTAGGAATAAATCTTGCTAATTGATTGGCAAGAACTCATTGTTAACTCAAGGAGATTTTGGGGTTGCCCACTCCTTTGAGTTCTATAAATAAGAGCCTTGGGCTCATTGTTTGTTTAACCTTTACTTGCTATGCAAAATTGTTGCGCCATTGTTGCCAACAACTTTGAAAGCGAATATTTGTTCACTCTTGGATGAGAGTTCTTTGGTTGATTGTAATTGTGCATGATTTCATGCCTTTGCTATCCCAACCTTTGTAATTCGTTGATGAAGCTTGAAGAAGAGTATTAGAAAGCGCTTGCATTTTGATCTACCTATTTGAGTTCTTTCTACGTCTTGTATCAAATAGCTTGTTGTTTCATTTCCCTCCTCGGATAGGGGTTCCTCCTCCTTGGATATTTGTCATTGGCAATTATCGTTTGTTGTTGTTTAATGTATTGTCCTTGAACCTATACTTCGGATAGGGGTTCCTCCTCCTGAGCAAGCTTGTCAGCCAAGACATCGTAAATCTATTGTTTTTTGTAAGTCGTTTCCTAGCCCATACCTCGGATAGGGGTTCCTCCTCCTTGGCAGGTCTCAGATCCAGCTTACCGTAAAGAGTGTTTGCTTGTACCAACCTTATCCCAACATATATCTGAGAGTTCAGAGCCTCGGCCATATTCTCAAGAGACGGCAAATTCAGGTGATCCAACCAATCCATTCCCGCTCCTATACCCTCATGCTCTGTTTACCTTGAGGATATTGGATAGATTAAAAGTTAGAACAGTCGTAGTTAACATCTGTAGAAAGCAAAGAAAAAGCTTAGCTGCGGCGCATTGTGTTTGTGCACCCTTGTGTCCTACTACTGAAGTACAAAAAGATAGGAACCTTAGTTTACCATTCCCTTCCTTACGCATTGCTTTCAACAAAGAGGGACTTCTCCTCTTTAAATAACGAAGAAGTGTTGCAAAACATTTGAAATAGCTGAACGTTTACAATCAGCACTCCAGAGATTCTAATTTAAACGCCAACAATTACAAATTATGTTTTATATTTTTTATTTCTTAAAGGAGGCCGACCTATATGAAGAGACACCTTGTTTTGTATATATACAAGGCGAAGTTGTTTCATCAAATTATATATTCAATAACTTCAAGTTCACACCTTTGCAGCAGATCATCATTTGATAATAGCAGATCAATTTCAAGACGAATCATATTGATTCGTACTTTACATCAAGGGGAAGTGTCTCCATTATTTGTATTTAACTTAGCCTTGAGTAAGGCAAGACTTGTAAAGCAAATTTCTGCACTTTTATCTAATATATAAGAGATATATGTTTTGCTAGGTTTTTCTCCCTCGAGTAGGAGGGTTTTCCCAAGGTAAACTGTTGTGTTCTTTGTCTCATGTGTTGCATTTTCTGATTGCTTACATTTTTTATCCTAAAACTAACATCCCAAGCATCCCCCCATCTCGGGGACGTCCTCGTCTCGGGTGCGAGTGGTTTTTTGGGGGGATGCGTTCATGTGGAACATTGGTTTGAAGTAGTTTTTTTCCATATCCAAAGGATAGCTGCAATTTCGGGGCGTTTTGGGCATAAAAGAACCTCACAGTTGCATTCGGAAGTCCAATTCGACGAATTTTGATATATAATTGAACTTATTTTGGTGTTGGGAGCATCTAAGGCAAAAAAAATTGTCAAGGTCGTACGGCTTCCCCAGCACACAGATTGAGTGGTGCAAGTGGTTTCCAATTTGGACTTTTGGTTTTCTCCAAAATTCTATTTTCTCAGTGTTGTTGTTCAGTTCTTGTTTTGGAGACTTCAATGGGCTATATCTTTTGCATCCAAACTCCTTTTTGGGTGTCATTTTCTTTGAAAGTGCATGTTTTTTCTTGTATTTTGTCATGGTGCTACTAGTTTCCTTTTTTCCTGTTAGAGAATTGTATTTTCAACATGTAGTCCCTTTTGGACATTATGGGCTTCCACTATATGCAGTTCTTATTATATAGACGCACTGAGATAAAGTGCCATGTTCTGATGTATCTTTTTTGGGGATTTTGCACATCCTGTTGTGCCTTTTGTACTCGCACTTGTTAATGTCAACATGCAACGTCGAAATTACTTCCAGCGATATTCTTGTCATGAATAAATTAAATGATAGCTTAATGCTATTTAATTTATATGAGATATTTATATTGAAGAGGCACGAATATTTATAAGGTGCTAATTATATGTTAGACTACATTATGAAGAGGCACGATTTTGTTTTAAAGAAAAGACACGAGCTTTTATGATGCCGACTCACTTCCATTGGACGCGATTCTTATTGGAGGCCGACCTTGGGATTAAATGAAAGGATGTGTCTCTCTCTCTCTTTCATGTATATATATTCATTAAGTTCACTCCATTCTTTATCAAGTCAAGTTCGATAGTGTCTATTATATCCTGTGCGAATTACTTCAAGAGCAGATTACGAATTTATCTAAGTCCAGATTTAGATTAAAAGGAAGATCAGATTATTATCTGATATTGCATCGTGCATTGGTGCTGAATATTGGCCTTGAGTTTGGCCTCATTGTAAGGCGAATTACTGCCACTATATATATATAAAAGAGATCTTTGTTGCTGGGTTTTTTCTCCCTCAAGAGGAGAGTTTTCCCAGGGTATCTGCTCTGTTATTGTGTCTGATTTTGAATTAATTTTCTGTGCATTAAATCTGACCTTAAAATTTACAGCACTATGATATAAAGTCCATGGGAAGGTTGATGTTTGCCTTTGGTTTGCCATCACACCTTTGTCAAGTGAGTGTACCTTCCATGACAGCAGTGAATCCTAGTGATTCTTGCCTCATGCATGTGTTCCTTAGTTTGCACACCTTTTTATTTGCAAGTTGTCTCTCCTACATGCACTTCCTGGTTTCACACAGTTTCAGTGTACCTGTCTTGGCTCTCCCTTTTCAACATTATGAGGGGTTTCTACTGTTGGTGCTAATGCTTCTTTGGTTTCGCGGTTTGGAGTGATCTATGTATACAATTCTTGTGTTCCTATGTACTAGTTGGATGCAACGTGTACATCAGTGGTTGGTTACCCATGCATTTCGATGAGATGGATCATTTACCATATGGACACTCTTGCATTCATGTTTCTAGAAGTTCTTCATTTCAGCACTATATAAGTCATCATTCGATAGCAATCTACAGCTTCTTCGTGCTTTTGTGATGTTCTACATGTTCCTCTTTTTTCAGGACATTGTTTTGGTTGGAGGCTTCTTAGCCCTTCACCTTGATTTGGAGGCTTTTCAATCCTTCATTCGCATTTCTCTCTTTTGGAGAGAAGTTTTTCCCATGTGGTTTTCTCCTTTTCTCAAATTGTGAGAAATTCTTTTGTTTGTACATGGGTACCTTACTAGGCCTTGTTTGTTGGGACCCATCATGCATTTTTTCTTTTTAGGGTTTTCAACTACTCCCTAAGTTCATCTTAAGGTGGGGTGTTAGAGTAATCATGCATTAGCTAATAATTAATTATTCTCATGCACTTAAACTAAACTTAGGAGTTCTTTATTCAATTAACTAAAGTGTTTTTCTATGTTAACTAAAGTGAGCTATTATTAGATCATTTTGTCTCATAGCATGTGATGTTGACACTTGTCTCGATCTAATCACTTTCTCATTTAGGGTTGCTCCTATATAGCACTCAACCCTCATTGTATTATCTCTCGAACTCTCAACCTTTGAGGACTTTTGTTTTCCTTGAAGATTCTTGAGCTTCATTCTGTAGCTTTTTCTTGTTGATGAATATAGCAATTCTTTGTTTGCAGATCTCTTGCGTAAGGTGTCTTTGTTCATTGTTTGATCCTATGGCTCGTGTTTTTCACAATTCTAACAAAAATGAAGCATTCGGAAATGGCATGAGGTCACTATGTACCAACTCTAAGGGTGCCTTAGCATGTGTGGCTCTACTAGTAGGAAAAGAATCCTAGTGATGTTTGCCAACAGCACATCCTCGACAAACACCATCAGTACAGCAAATCTTAGGGAGATAGAGCACCAATGCCTATGTACTCATTTGTTAAAGATGTCTGTAATTGACATGACCAAAATGTTCATGCCAAAGCTTACTCACAATGTCAGCATGTGGTATGAAAGATGAACCTAAACAAGTTGAACTCTCAAAACCATCAAATCAATATAAATGAGAGGAAGAATCAACACTCCCAGTGGCCACAATAATATCAGGATCATGAAGGTCACAAATAAGTACATCAAATGGGGTAAACTCAACTGTCCTTCCAATGCCAAATTGGAAAATTTGATACATTGAAAGGAGGTTGGCAGAGATATCAGGAACAACAAGAACCTCCTGAAGAAAACTACCCTCAAGTATGATAGTACTTGAGCCCAAAACTAAAAATTGTGTAGAATACCCTGTTGCAATCTAAGTAGTGTTGCAATTTGGAAGGGATGAGACCAAATCCTTAGAGTGTGTCATGTGATGTGTCGCGTTCGAATCAAGTATCCATGAAGCTGCAAAAGGTAAGGCCCGTGCCAAAAGAGCATAACCTTTACCTATAAATGAGGAAGAAGACTTAGGGGCTAAGATTTCATGATGCTGCATGGATTCCTCCAAAGTCTCTTATAACTTCTATCATCGAGAGACTGGATCTCCCTCCTTACCACAAAAACTAGAAGGTTCACCTATATTCTTCGCCTTGGAGGAAGACTCGCCAGACTTAGAAGATTTATCATACTGAAGATTTATCATACTGAGGAGTGGTTTGAGGTTTCTAATCTAACTTTTCAGATGGTTTGGAGGAACGCTCACTACCTAATAAAGTCTTTGTCTTGGGCTTTTGTTCTTATTGTCTTTCCCTTTGGATGTTTGTGCTACCAATGCCTGGGTTTTGGAACTGGAAAGTGAATCAAACTGAGTCAACTTTACTTGTTCACAAGTCAAATGCTCACAGAAAACCTTGAAAGTTGGCATGGTAAATGCAGTGCCCAACATATCCATAGTAGAGTAGAAAGCAGAAGAGAAGACCTGAAATGACCCTCTAAGCTTAGATAGAATCACGAAAACACATTATGTGTCAATTTTATTCTTTCCACAACCCTGCAAAAGGGATCTGAGTGACTTAAACTTATGCAAGAAGTCCCCAATGGAGGGGAAAGAATCAGGTACAAGTGATGTCAATTATGCCTCAATCAAACTCGAAACTCATTGATTGTGCCTAAAAGATCTTTGAACTTCTCCCACATATCCCCAAGAGAGATGCAAGACTCAAAGTGAAACAAGAGACTATCTGAAACCTGCTATGAAATCAGTCTCGTAGCTTCATCCATCTTGTTCCTATGCTAAAGTATCTCAAATTGAAGAGTCAATGTTGGTTGTAATTCATCCAAAGTGGACCATAAACCCTTTGGCATAAGCAATTTGGTCATATGAGTTTTCCAGGTATGATAGTTGTGTGGTGTAAGACATTCAACTAAAGAGGTATCCGCCATGACGGTTCAAGTTTTCAAGACAATGTGTGGGAAGGAGTTGTTCTCTGATGTATATATATACTGAAAGTGAGAAATATCCCTCTCCCCACAACAAGAAAAACCAAACCCTAATGCAACTTTGAGGGTAGAAAAGCTTTAAAAAGCAAAAAACACATCAAATAAATCTCTATGTACCTAGTGAATTTTTGGAAAAATGGGAAGCATGGTTGTGTAGAGCACTGAAGCACCTTTCCAACGCCTATTCATTCACAAAACCAGAGCCTGTATGCCCAAGTTATGATCCCAAAAGCGCAAAAAAGATTTGACTTCAACGGCCTGTAGAAAATTCTTGGAGCCAAATTTGGGAAAACGAATTGCACCACAAGAACAAGCTTGAAACCAATTTTCTCACAATATTTCGTTTCCAAAAAACAAAAAAACAAGGCAAAATTTATGCCCGATTTCGTAAAAGTAAGCTCAAATTGCCAAAGTAAGCTCAAATTGCCCTACAAGGCAAGCTTGGGGCTGAAAAATCCGACCCCCAGTCGCATAGCAACCTGCGGTTGGGTGTTGGGGGCTCAGGGCTAGTTATTGAGCCCCTGGTCACGTGGGTGACCCAAGCAAGCACTAAAGGGTCACAGGGGGCTTAGGGCAAAGGGGGTGATCGCTAAGGTGACGAATGTTGATGTGGAATAGCGCTCGAAGGCTAGATTGGAGCGCTTTGGGCACTGATGGGACCAAGGTCCTAGCTGAGAGCCCACAAGGAGCTAGCTGGTTGCTATCAACGATGGGCGCTAGCAGTGCCACCCAAATGGGTGCCCCCCAGAGTGAAGCTTTGCTCTTGTGGCAAAGCGCCTTAATATAGTGTTGTGCACTATGAATAAAGTGCTCATCTCTTTTTTAAATTTCGTACTTATGACCGTACAGGGGTTGTATTGTACAAAGGCCCCTGTTAAAAATATTTGCATTAATAGCTCCCAATGACAAAATAGGGCAAATTTATAAGTCAAAATTCATTGAATCGGCCTCCTAAATGCAATGGTGAGGTCCTTTTCGCACCAAAATGCACAAAAAATCGCTCAAATCCAAAATTTGCAAAAAATGCAATGAAGATTCCAGATTTGCTCCTATAACCCTAGTTGAGAAAAAAAAAAAAAAAATGGAGTTTGTTGAATCCACGCTCTGATACGATGTTCGAATTGTGAATAACATGAGAGGTGGGATCTAACAACGAACAAAAACACCTTCCACACAAAAGAGCTGCAAACAATGACTTGCTATATCCTCAACAAGAAAAACTTACAAATTGAAATAATACAAAGATAGAGAGTGTTGTATAAGGGCGACTCTAAATGATAAGGGGATTAGATCATGACAAGTGTTGTCATCCTATGTGATGAGACAGAATGATTTAATAAAAGCTCACTCTAGTTAACAAAAAAAAAGCACTCCTAAGTTTAGCTTAAGTGCATGAGAAGAAAGTAGCCTAATAATTAATTAAAGATTAATTAATTATTAGCTAATGCATGATTACTCTAATAGAGAAAACATAGGAGGGATTGGTTGGGATTCATTGGATGAGGCAATCTCTCATATTGCAACTACTCACACTCAAAATCTGATTTTGATTTAGCCTTAGGTGAAAATGAGGCAAAGGCATAGCTGCAGCAGACCTAATTTTCTACATTTTGTCATTTTGTAGTTGTAGGCCTTTAGCCTTTTCATTTTGTTGTATGTACACATTGATAATGAAAACTCAAAAGATTAGATATTGAAATGTTGTTAATTTGTATGTCAACTCATGTGAATCCTCAATTCAGCCCTATTGTTTCATAATATGCTATATTTGTAGCAACAGGGTTTGAAGCAAGCCATTGAAAGAGTAGCAACAACAAGAGATAGAAGGAAAAGAGATTCCATCTAGGGCAGTGAGGCTGCAAATCCTTTAAAGAGGTAAGTTTTTTCCTTTCATTTTTTTTTTCAATTATTTTTTCAAAGTTTGAAGCATGAAATGTCTCATTTGTTTTTATTTTTTGCATTTTCAGTTTAAAATTGCACTCAATCTCAAAGATACATGAGCAGCAGTGAGAATGAAGTTGAATTAGTTGGTAGAAATACAAGTGCAAGTGTTGAGGGTGTGGAATTGTCATGTCTGCAAGACAGATTTTAGAGGCAGCTACACAAGGGTACAGTCTCATTTTTTGGGTGTTGCGTGCCATGGAGTTAAAATGTGTCCAAAACAAAAAGAAAATGAGAAGATAGTGTGCCATAGATTGCATATGGAGGCGGAAATGGGGCCTCAAGGTGTGACAATGCCGGCACCTTCTTTTGCAAGTGCACAATCATCTATGCCTACACCATCCACGGCTAGTAGTAGTGAAGTTTCCACAAGAGGAAAGAGGAAGATGAAAGTGTTGTACCCAAAACAAAAACTTTGCTTCATTAAGGCATTTTGATTGAAATGGTCTAAACCTTGTAAAATTGTCGTCAAAAGTCAATTTTAGGTCAAACAAAGCATGGGTTTTTTGTCATTTTACTGTCCAGAGGATACTAGCAAATTTTGAAAATTTTGAAAATTAGGGTTTCTAAGCCCCTATTTTTAGAAAAAACCCTAAAAATAGGATCTTTCCAGAATTGATTGAAAATAATTTTGATTGGCTTATTTCACTTCACGATCACATTGGTGAAGTCAGAATCAAGAAAAAGTAATTTTAGCTCTAGTGGGTCTATTTCACTTTTTCAGGAGAAAAGTTAGGACCTCTGAGGTCAACAATGGCAGATGACCAGATACCAAGTGTCAAAATCTAAGCCTCAAACACTCTAGCGAAGATTCTATGGCAAAAGATGTTCGAAATGATGCTTCGCGATGGAGGGGATTTTCAAAGAAGTGAAAATCATCAGAAACTTTCTAAGTTTGGAAATAAAGGAGCACCTGTTAGCCAATGGCGCCTTAGGTTTCAAAGGCTGAAATCAACTTTTCGAGGTTTGTCACTTGCAAGAGGTCTTCTTCGAAATTAATTCAACTTTGCGATGAGCCTACCAACCAGTCCAAGAGATTTGTCTAACGCTCGAATCTGGAGGTCAAATGAAGGATGAAGAAAGAATGGGGGAAATGAAATTAGTCAAAATTTGACTTAACACAGGTGGAAAAAAGCGCCCCTGCTGGTCAAGGGCACCCAAAATTTTGAGGTACCTAATGTAACTTTTTGAGCAAATGACATCTACGATGTTTGTCTCAGACTTGATCAAGCTTCGCAACGAGTCCATCAACAGATTAATTTGAGTTGCCAAACTACCAAACTCAGGAGTCAAAACAGAAGGAGTTAGTTATGGTCAAAATGTCAATTCAAAGCATAAAAGCACCCCTACTGGCTAGGGGCGCCTAGGGTTTTGAGCCCTCAAATGCAATTACTAGGATTTGCTCAAATGTTCATCCTATTCATAATTCTTCAAGCTTTCCGTTATATCTTAGTCTGATCAGAGGACTTGTCAGTAGCTGGTAGTCGCAGATTGAACAAAGAACACAGCAAGTTGCAAATCTGCGAAAATGGCTGTCTGAAAATAAAACCGCCCCTACTCGCCAGGGGCGCCCAAGATTTTGATATGCCAGATGAAGTAATTAGGGTTTGTGTCCTCTAGAAGATCATGTCTAGAATTGATCCAGCTCTGCAGTGAACCTGTGAGCCAACTCGGGAGATTTGTCAAGTGTCGAGAAATGCAAACTGAGGGGAGGTCAAAATCAAGTTTAAAATGTTGAAAATCCTCAAAAATATCGCTGTCCGATGAGAAAAGGCACCTTTGTTGGCCAAGGGTGCCCAAAGTTTTGATGGCTCAAAAGTCAAAATTGCGGTTTGCAACCTCAAGAAGTTCCTTTTTAATTTTGATCCTACTCTTCAACGAGACTGTCAGCCAGTCTAATGGATTCGTCAATCATTCAAAATTAGTGATCAAACATAGGCTTCGATGACATTTGCAAAGGCTTAAAATGAAAAATTTTCAAAAAAGTTTCAAAGTCTGAGAAAGTTGGCGCCTAAAGTCAAACTTTGACTTAAAAGATTTTTGAACTAAAGTGCATGCTTTGGTTGCCCTATAGTGGAGGGATTTTTGAACTAAACTTAAAATAATAATAAAACTTCAATTTCACCTCCAAATCAAACTGCAAAATACTCCATTTTTCTTGCATGTGGCGTGTTTCTTCTTTGCATGCTGAGTGGCGCCTATTTGAAGGATCAGTCTTCACTTTTATTAACTAAATGAGGTCCAATGAGAATGTTGCATCCTAAATTTAGGGTTTTACTTGCATGTGACGCCTTAATTAATGAAAAAAAAATTTAAAAAGCACATGGGTGTCCATTTTCTTCATCATAGGTTGAAGGCAAACACATATTTTCTCGTGCAAGCAAGATTTGGAGGCGCTATAGGAGGGATTTTTTTAGTGTTCTTCGCAGTTCCAGGTCTAGATTGCTCAGATGGATAATTTTCCAGACTCCATCTTTTCAACACATGCTTGTCAGACTTCATCAAACTTCATTCAAGGCATAGGTGTCATTTTTGAGAGGCAGAATATAATTTCTATCTTCTCCTCCTCACATTTCTTCTATCCTTGCCTTAGGTTTTCTCTCGCATGTCCAAGTAAACGACAGTTTTTCACAATTCTGGTCATCTGGGTTTGGTTAACACAGCGTTGGCAATTAAACCCATGTTCTAGAATTTTTCGGGAAAATTGCCTCAATACTTCTCACTTTTTGAAGTTCTACTTTTTTTCAAAGATTCTTTTGCATGCTAGTGAAAAAGTCATCTTTTTCGATAACGGAGAAACTAGGTTGATCAGCACATTGACCCCTACAACCCCTACAGCTTTTGTTTCTAAAAAGTCATTGCATGCCTAAGTAAAGGTCATTTGAATTTTTTCAAATTTCTAATAATCTAGGTTGGCTTAGAAAATCATTCTCTACAAAACCCATGATTCAAAAAATTTCTTAAAAAATTTCCCTCAACAGACTATTTTTAGCCTCATCAAGAGCTATTTTTAGCCTTTTCAAAAGTTTGTCCAAACATATCCAAGTTTACAATCAAAAATCTAGTTTCTCAAAATGCAATTCAATCCAATTGAATACAAAACCAAATCGGTCTTGATTCATGACTTATTGAAAACTTTTGACATTGACTTATGCCATGTTCATCCAATGATCAAATTGAGCACGTTGGAGGGCATAGACAGTACTACAATTAAGTATCTTGATTGCTGCGGGTTGCTGGCAGCAGCTTTTATTCCCATCACAATGTCAAATTGTCATTGCATGCATCAAGTATTTTGACTCTTCTACACGACAAATTCGATCAGTAGATGGGCAAGTTGTTTGCAGCCTCAAGCTGAGAGATGTTGAAAAGTGTTTCGCCATTCCACCTCATACAAATAATTGCATCATAATCATGGAGGAATGTGAAAAGATATGGCAGGCGGACAAGGAAAGATCTCAGAACGTGGTCGCTCAAAGTTGGCTGAAAGAGCAAAAAACCAACTTACCGAAGAAGCTTGGGCGTGGAGAATTCAAAGATGAGATTGCTATCCTGATTATCTTGCTCAACCGGGTCACGGGTCAAGAAGAAGCTAATGTTTTTCGACCTTGGATGTTTTATGTCATCTCTCAAGTTATCAATAATAAAGAGCATTTTGACTGGGCTATGTTGATCAGTGAATTTCTTCACCAGCAGATCATAGGATTTCTTAAGCTCCATGAGTTTCATATGGTTTCTCCTCTTGTCTATCTAATTGCATTCCAAGGCAATTTTAGAACTTTGAAAACCATTGGAACTCTCGATGTTCAGCGTGTGCATGAATACTTCCCACAGTTAGAGTCTTTGGGAGCTAAACAAGATTTCAAGCTAGTAAACAATCATTTTTTGATGAAGACAGTGAGAGATAAAGATAACGAAATGCACATAAGGATTTCAGCAAATGCCAAATCAGCGATGGAGAATTGGGCAAATTGGTTTATCCAATTTCCTACATTCACCTATATTAGAGTGTATGGTTTCTTAGGAGAACCTTTGATGCTACCAAGATACCCGTCGGACAAAGTCTTGTTCATGGAGATCTTGAGACAAGTTCATGAGGTTCATTCTTTTCTTCGCAATTGGCATAAGACAACGTTCACTTTTCCATGTGGATTGGGTATATACAAATGCAGATCAGCAGCCGATTGCAAGTTGATGAGCAACAAATTGTCAAAACTCCATGTCAAGTACCTCAACAAAAAGCGCTCGAATGATCCTTTGGGCCTCTTTGCAGCTCATTTGAAGCAGAATCATTCACACAAGCCAGCACTTGAAGATTTTTGGGTCAATTGTGAGGATGAATTCTAAGTACGCAGGCACCATTATTGCAGACTCACTCTTCCTCAACTTGTTGATTTCTTATCAGAAGAGTTGAAGGTTTGTCAAATGATGATGGAGAGGTTTTGCTGACTTCATTCGTCAAAAATCAAATTGCTTGTCAACCGCTTCGACAACCAGATTGGTATGCCAAAGGAGCATTTCAGTTGAGGACCTATCAAGCCGAGTTGTCAAGACCAGTATGCTTTTCTTGGACAGCAAAAGGAGGCAGAAGGTAGTTCCAATTGCAGAACCGCCAATTGTATTTTCTTCACTACCTTCCACGTCAAGATCAAGACCAAGAGTCAAGGCCATAATGCATCCTCCTGAAGGTGTCAAGGTTAGCGGAAAGACGAAGAGAAGCGCAAATCAATGAGAACAAATAGAGAAGGTGCCAGAGATTCCAATGGAGCCAATGGCACACGCTAAAGTCGGGACTTCATCTCTTGGTTCGCCTTTATCTCCTCAGCCTCCTCCCATTCAAATAGATTTAGAGCCAAAATCCCCAGTTCGTGAAGTCTCGGTGCCAGTTAATTCACCAGGAGTTGACATACCTACAGCCGTTTCTCCCAGAGAAGTCAACATAGATCATTCATCTTGGCTTGAAAGGACTTTGGGTAGGAGGCGAAAGCCTTCCTATCAACTCGATCTTTCAAACTTTGGCAGTATCTATCAAGATAAGTCAAACAAGAAGACCAAGAAGCAGGTACATATAGAGTAGAATCCTGATGCAGAGATTGTCATTGAGGTTGCTACGCCACCGGAGAACAAGAGACTGGATGAGGTTGAGGTAAGTGATTTCACCTTTGTCAAAGCCAATCTTGGTAGGAGCACTCGGCATGTAGACGTGAGCCTCTTTAAGGTAGTCAAAGGCAATCTTCAGGAGTGTGTGATGAAGGACGAAGAAGACAAAGCAGCCCTCAAGGCTGAAAATAAACAGTTGCGATGATACATCTCAGATCTTCTTCATGGGACTTCAAACATTGCAGCTATTCTTCCTCAGCTTCTAGAATCACCTATAGATCAACAAAAGTTGGGTCAATTAGTCAATCACGGAAAGCTTTTGGAAAATTGGATCGAAGATTTTGTTATCGCAAGCAGATACCTCTGTGCAAAGTTATCCCAATTGAGGTATAATGCTCACGATCTTCATCAAGGAATCCAGCCACTTGAGTTGAGCATCACAGAAGATAAACTAAGAGATGAAATCCTCATTTCTCAGTTGGCAATCGCATATGATGCCATTGTAGTAGATGAAGACAAAAGGAAGCTTTTTGCTTGGAGAGAGCAACACCTCTTCAAAGTAGAAACTTATGAAAAAGTGTCTACAAAGTTGGCTGAAATCAAAGAAGATGCAAGCAAAATTCCAAAGTTTGGTTCATGATGGTCTTAATGGTGATCCTGTGGCGTCCAAGTTGAATCATTTTTCAGTAATGTCAACAATTTTCGACAAGGTAGCTGAGGAGATCAAAGAATGTCAAAGAATGATCACAGATGGAGAGAAGGCATTGAGTAGAGTGTCTATCATTTTGGACAGCATCAAAGTGCCTGAAGAAGATGTAGTTAATGTTTTCCTAGAGGAGATGATTGCTCATGATGGCTTGGAGTAGACAGTCAGTTACATACTACGATTTTCCCAAGGATATAGTCAAAAGCAGCAATCAACTCAACATCACTCTTGAGTTCAGATTGTTGATTTCATGCATGTTTATCTCTTCCTCGGGGATATCTTTTGGTGGAGGTGGCGCTTTCAATTAGGTTTCAGTCAATTGATGTTCGTTATCAATTGACTCTCATATCAATAAGGACTTGCATGTTGCAAGGTCCAATTAGTTTAGTTTAGAATTAGTTAACTGAGGTAGTTTTTCTAGTTCACTATTAAGTTGCATACATTTAGACTTAGAAATAACCCTTACATACTTGCAAGACTGAATGTAAACTCAAGGAGATTTTAGGGTTCCCTACTCCTTTCAGATTCTATAAATAAGAGCACCCTTGCTCATTGTATTTCAACTTTTGCTCGTGATAACAAGTTGTTGTGCCACCTTGCCTACAATATTGCTATTCAGTATTTGTTCACTTTGTTTAATATAAAGCTGGTTTGATCGTTTATTGTGTGTGTGTCTCATTATGCAATTTGCTGTCCCAGATTTACATTGCTGTTTTAATAATCTTTCTTCCATATCTACACCTCAGATAGAGTATTTTACCTCCTTGGGAATTTAGAGATAAAGATTATCATTTGATGTTTGTTTCTAGTAATCTTCTTTTCAGCCTACACCTCGGATAGAGTATTTTGCCTCCTTGGGAATCCTGAGATCTAGCTTGTCATTTCATGTTGTTTCTAGTAATCTTATTTTCAGCCTACACCTCGGATAGAGTGTTCCACCTCCTTGGGAATCCTAAGAACTAGCTTACCGTTTCATGTTGTTTCCAATAACCTTTATTTCAGCCTACACCTTGGATAGAGTGTTCCACCTCCTCGAGAATCCTGAGATAGAGTTTATTGTCAACCATTCCCAATTGCTCCTAACTCCTTTTGCTCTAATTTTACTTGAGGAGATAGGATAGTTTTAGCGTTAGCCTAGTTGTAGTTAAGATCTGCAGAAACCAAAGAAAACCTTAGCTACAATGTATTTGGCTTTATAACCTTGTGCCTCTACCAATTGAGTCAAGAAGATAGGAACTTAGATTACTTTACTTTTTACGCATATCAACAAAAGAGGGAGCTTCCCCTCCTAATTTTAAGAGCAGTTAATACTGTGCATAGCTATTCATTTCCAATACGCACTCCAAAGGTGCGAATTGAAACGCCGACATTTTTCTAGTGCCCACCATGGGGCACGAGGCATAAAACTTCAAGAAAAGCTAAAACGCTTTTATGTCACAGGAATGACCATCTAGCGTCCTACTGCTCCAATCCAACAACCAAGACTTACTCTAGTCATCATACAGCCAAATTTCATATTGATTCATGGGGAGCAATCGGACATCATCAGTAGCTTGCGAAGTTTCATCTTTGACAACAATACATCATCTACTCAGTGGAGAAACGCAGCTACTACTCTGGACAAAGAAGAAGAAAGGGCTGATCTTGCAACCGAAAGGCCAGTTTTACCACCTCCTACGAGGCAATAATTCATCTTGGCTTACCAAGTATACACAAGGAGGAGAACAAATCCTCTCTTTCAAGACGAGCCAATCTTTCAAGAAGTTCCTAATAATTTCCAAGAAGAATCTCCAATCCCAGCTGAAGCAATGGGCAACAACAACAACAACAACAATCGCAATTACCAAAATGCAAGGAATCCAAGACGTCCAACCCCATTGCCTTGGGGTGACAACATTGGGCCATTAGCCTTGCAAGGACACCATGAGCTACCTAAAGGATCACGAGAGCACTTCCCAATATTTCACAACGACGGGGCTTGTCACCCCGATGAGCATATCTTAGCATTCACAGCGGCTTGCTCCGTTTTGCATGTTTCACACAAAGATATAGCTGTTCGTCTTTTTGTTGAGACTCTTTAGGCGAATGCTGCAGACTGGTTTAATCATCTAGAACCAGGCATCATCACAAGCTGGGCAGTCGTGAGCAAGAAATTCTTGGCGAGATTCAAGCCCTCCAAAGACGGTCATCAACTATTTGCATGACTCTCAACCTCGAAGATGGAGCCAATTGAACCAATGAGAGAATTCGTCGCAAGGTTTAACCGCCTCATCACACGCCTCTCTCATACACTTAATCCATCTGATGAGATCTTGATGACCAACTTCATCAACGCTCTCCCGTCGGAGATAGCATTTTTCTTGAAATCAGGCCATGAAGTGGACTTACAACTTACAAAAGAAAAAGCTATTGAGATCGAAGACAATATGATCACATCAGGGAACATGAAGACTAATGCCATCAGACTGCTTGTTCAAGCGTCTGCAGATACACTGCTACAAAAGGTAGCCAACGAGGTGACTATCCTCAAAAGACAATCACCCACTCAAGGGCAACAAGCACTGCCTGCACCATCACCATATCAACCTCAACAGCCATACTAGCCGAAGAGGAATAACTTTCAGCCATTCAACAACTACAAACCAAGGTTTCCAGTAGCACAACCAAGACAACCTATTGATACTGAGGAGTCTACAACTTTTTGCTCTTTCCATGACACTAATGCACATACTAGATCCACACGTCCAGAAAATTTGAGAATGAACCAAATCATGGGATTTACTAAGGCTGCTCCAAGTTCAAGTTTCGTACCTTCACCGAGTGCAAATGTTGTCTCACCACAAATGGATAACTTTGATGGAAACTTCGCAACGGGATTCTTTGATAGAGAACCCGTCAATGAAGAAGAAGAAGAATACCGCCAGTACTCTCTTGCGGTGAATCATGAAAATATTTCATCGCCTATGTTCACACGTTCCCAGCACTTCAAAGCACAGAAAGAAGAAGAGGAAAAACGAAAATCAAATGAAAAGGGAAAAGAAGTGCCTTCCACTTCTAATCCCAAATCTTCACAAGAAAACACCATGCCGGTTGCTCAAGATCCGTCTTCAGCAAACTTTGACATTCTATCTTCCATGATGAGGATGAAGGTACAAATTTCAAAATTGGAATATCTTTAGGACCATCAAGAGCAATTGGACTGGATTCCCAAGGTAGTAAAGAAGAAAGCTGCAATCTAGCCTACATTGCTCGAGTCATCCGTACTAGCGGAAGACACGCTGAAGTCGCTCTATATATCCTTATATATAGGAGGTTTCAAATTCAGCAACTGTATCATAGACTAAGGAGCTTTAGACAATGTCATGCCCTTACAAATCATGAACGCGTTGGGACTCTCGTGCACCCAAACTCAGGACAAGTGTTAATCACTTGAATTGAAGTTGGTGTTGTTGGTCAGCCAACTAAAAGATGCTCAAGTAAGGTTGGCATCTTGTCCAGAAAAGAAGATAATGATGACCATCTTTGTAGCTGATATTCCAACCAATTACGGGATGCTACTGAGTAGAAGCTTCTACAAGGATCTCGAAGGAGAGATTCAGTTGGATTGGTCATTCGCGACAATCCCGTTGAAGAAAGGCAGTTTCAAGCTGGAACCTGAGGCAAAATCGAGATTCATGGTGGTAAAATCCCAGGACCCCCAAGCACAAGTGTTGTATCAAGACACAGGTCCTAGCACATATGCTATCATGCCCGAGGTAACTGAAGAAAGTCAAAAGTTTGCACTTTCCACAAGCACATCAAATGAAGATTCAAAAGTGTGGACGATGCAATTTGATGGAAGTTGCTCAACATCAAGTTTGGGAGCAAGAGTTGTCATCACTTCTCCCGAAGGACGTCTATATCCTTTTGCATACTAGTTGCAGTTTGAATGCACCAACAACACAGCAGAATACAAGGCGCTTCTATTAGGTCCCAAAAATGCAAAGGATATGGGAATCAAATTACTCAAAGTCGAAGGAGACGCAAAGATAATCGTCAAGCAGATCAGAGATCAATTCCAAGTCAAAAAAATCGCCTTCAATCCTACAAACAAAGGGTGTGGAATGCCATCGACTGGTTCGAAGCATTCGACATCAAGTATATTCCATGCACGGACAATAGCAGAGCTGATGGCCTCGCGGTATCAATTGCTTTATTCATGCCACATTCTGACTTTCATCAGAATACCTTTACTATTGAGCTGATATATAGGCCAGTTGTTCTTGATAATTCTGACAACTAGCAAGTCTTCATCAATGACAACATTGAAGAGTTTCTCGTCATAGGAGACAATTACAAAGAATTGTTCTTTGAAGGTAGTTCTACTCCTTTCCAATTCATCTCACCTATTGTAAATGTCATTAGATATGCTAATATAGACTCTCCTAGTCTTGGAGAGAGATATGAGACATTTCACAATATGCTTGGGAAGATAAAGCAAACAATTTTGGCTAAGGATCCCACTTTGAGGTTATATGAGCAACATACTCGGCCCATTGTGACACAGAGGTGGAACACAATGAACACTTCACTTCATATGGCAGCCTTTGCTCTAAATCCCAAATGGTATACACCAAGGGATGGAAAGGTGCCTCCATGTGATGATCCAAAGGTTTTAGATGGGTTCACACGGGCCATTGATAAGATGTATTCAGAGGAGCAGGCTTCATTACTTTGCACACAATTCCTCGACTTTGCAAAGCTTCGTGGTCCAACATTGAGTAAACCACTGGCAAGGTTGGATAGAGCTATATTACCTAAAACTGACCCTATTGGATGGTGGACATGGCATGCGAGGGATACACCACAATTGAAGATGCTTGCCACTTGCCTCCTTACACAGATTGTCAATTCCTCTGCTACAAAGAGGAATATTAAAATAACATTGTTATATTTAGCATATAATGGTCCTCTTAGTTAAGTTTAGTTTGCTTTCAGTTAGTTTTAGCAATTTTCTTTTATTTCTTTAGTTGTTGATTTTTATGATTTAGAAACATTATATTATAATTTCTTATTTAAGGAGTATTCCTCTCCTTTGTTTAATACAATCAATTACCATTTCATGGTATTAGAGCAGAGGTTGCTTTTTGGTGAATTTTTGTAATAAAATTTGTGGCTTTTTACCTGAAAATTTTGGGAAATATTCTCGAAAGTTGTTTTTGTTCAATCCTTTTTAATAAATAAAAAAAAATTGAGGGTCCCGCAGTGGTTTTTTGGGCAATTTCTTGGGATTTTTTTGCAACAAAATCATGAAAGTTTTTGTGGCACGCGATTTCGTGGGCTGGTGTGTAAAATCGCGACCTCGTCTAGGGTTTCTTCCTACGTGACCTGCAATCAAAATCGAAACATTTTTTGTCTACAAAACCACAAAAGTTTTTTTTTCAAAATTTGTGGGACTTTTTCTTTAAAAAAAATTGCAACCAGTCTGTGTTTTCACCTGCGCAATTTCTGGTCACTGCGTCTGGGTGTGTCTCCTTTCCCACACCCAGAAAAATCATGGGTCTACTAAAAATTGTGGGTCTGCAACATCCTGATTTCTGAAGGATTTTTTTGCATTTTTTCCTAAAAAAAGAAAGACCACCGTGCCCTCCTTCCAATGCCTGGGGTTTCAGACCTGGGTGTTTTTAAATGTTGCAGAATTTTTTTGATTTTTGAAAAAAAACTGTGGATTTCCAACCTCTGATTTTTTACAATTTTTTAAAAATCATGGGATTTTTGACATGCCTTGGGATTTGTGCTAAATCGCCTAGGGTTTTTGATAGAAAAATCAAACTTTTTTGTAATAATAAAAAAGATTGAAGTTTGTTGCTGCCTTTGACCTCGTTTTTTGTGCTATTGGAAAACGGGAGGGATGGCGTCTTTGACCAACATCATGTTGGAAAGCAACCAACAATTCAACAGTAAAAACAACAATACCTAGAACTAGAGGATGCTCACCATTTTTTAGTACCGATGTCTAGATTCAATTGTTTTGGGTAGAGAAACACGTCCCACAATTGCGGGAAAGGACCGGGAAAAATTTGATGGAAGTAATTGAGAGGCGGTTAGACTTCTCAAGTTATCTGACACCGATGAGATGCTTCCAAAAGTACCATCTGGCAAGGCTGTTGCTGAGATTTGGACACACTTGAAGAATCTGCACAAGACCTCAGACAAGGGCAAAGCATTCTTCCTTAAAAATATGTTATTATCCATTATGATGGATGACAAGATGTCTTTGCAAGATCATCTCATGAAGATCAAAGACATTCACGATCAACTAGAGGCCATTGGTCGCAAGATGGAAGAAGAGGATATGGTGGTTATCACGCTGAAAAGTTTACCACAATCCTATGAGCACTTCATCGAAACTCTCAACATTACCTACACCAAAGTTGACCTAAATTTTGATGACCTATACAAAAAGCTCTTGCAGCAAGACAAGAAGAAGAAGTAGTTTGGGAGCAGCAGCAACACACCCAATGTGGAACAGGCTTTTATTGCCAAAGACAAAGGCAAAGGCAAGTCCTCTCAACAGAAAGGACAAGGCAAATATGAGGATAGCTCCAAGAAGACTATCACATGTCACTATATGCATTCATGGCCAAAAGACCAACAGATCATGTCAAATCTTGTGTGTGATATATTGATTCTAAAGCATCTCAGCATTTTACACACAGGAGAGATTGGTTCACAGTATAAGATTTGCTCTAATTTTGTCATCTTTGGTGGTGGTGAAGAGTATATAGCTGTCGGCAAAGGCAACGTTGAGATCACATTTAGTGGGAGAACGCTCATATTTCTCAATGTATACTATGTTCTGGGCATGGAGCTCAATTTGCTCTCTGTGAGTCAGATTATGCAACACTATCTAAAGTTGGATATCATCTTCAATTCACATAAGCTCCACATTGTTGACAAGGAATCCAAGAAAACAATTGCAATTGGGCTCGAAGATCATGGCTTGTATCAACTGGTTGATACTGGAGAGTCTCAGGAGCATGCAATGGCTGCAAAGAGTTCATCCATCAATACTCCTTGGCATCAGCGGTATAGGCATCTCAACCTAGCCTACCTCTCTCAGCTGGCTCAAGAGAATTTGGTAGAAGGCTTACCTAAGATTCAGCAATAAACACATGGTGTATGCAGAGTTTTCCAAGCAGGGAAGCAACATTGAACTCCATTTACAAACAAATGAGCTTAGAGAGCATCCAAGGTCCTTCAACTAGTTCATGCAAATGTTTGTGGACCAATGAATACTGCATCACTCATCGGTGCCAGGTATTTTCTGTTATTTGTTGATGAATTCAATAGGAAAATGTGAGTGTTTTTCCTCAAAGCAAAATTAGATGTGTTTAATGAATTCCAGAAGTTTAAAGCATTAGTTGAAAAAGAGTCAAGATGTCCAATCATCACTCTTAGGTTAGATAATGGGGGTGAGTTATGTTCCAACAAATTCACTGACTTTTGTGATAAGCACAATATCAAGCGTCAACTTACCACACTCTACACCCTTCCGCAGAATGGAGTTGTTGAGCAAAGAAATCGTACTCTTATGAAAATGGCTCGATGTATGCTATAGAACAGAAATGTTCCAAAGAAATTTTGGGCTGAAGAAGTGTATACTGCAGTATACCTTCTTAACAAGTCTTCCACACAGGTCGTCAAGAAGATGACCCCAAAGGAAGCATGGTTTGGAAGGAAACCAAGAATCAACCATCTCAAGATTTTTGGTTCTACTTCATAAGTTTGGATTCTAGATGCAAAGAGGACCTAGTTGGATTATAAAAGCCAGAAGTTGATGCTTACAAGATACAGTGACATTCATAATGCCTATCAGTTGATTGATGTGGACATTTGATCATCTTAACATTTAGCAAGGATGTTGTTTTTGATGAAGAAGGTGGGCCCTTTCAACTCTCTTCTCCCATCAAGAGTCCTGAGGATCAGCCTCTGAAGACTAAAGATTTGGATGTTAGGCTTCCATTAGCTCCACCTGAAGGGAGGGATTCTATTGATTCCAAACTTGTGGAATCTCCAAGGCACGACCCTATACCAGCAGATTTCCCTCAAGACAACTTGGATCAGCATCTAGATGATTTCATTCTAGGCAGCCCAAGTCATGATGATCATCTTGATTTGGAAAAAGATGCATCTACTCTCCGGCCTAAGTGGTGGGAGAAGCTCATTGGTGATGTTCGAGATGATGAACTTGTTGAGGGTAGATCATCTAGAGGCAAGAGCAAGCAGAACACGGTGAATTTTGCTCTTATGGCCAACATTCAGAATGTTTATGAGCCCCAAGACTATTCAAAGGCGAAAGGTAAACCTGAATGGGAAAAGGCTATGGAATCTAAGCATCATAGTCTTTTGAAGAACAACAATACTTGGGTTCTGTCAAATCTTCCACCAAGGAAGAAACCCATTGGCTGCAAATGGGTCTATAAAGTGAAATACAAAGCTGATGGAACACTTGATAAATACAAGGCTCGGTTGGTGGCTAAAGGGTTCTCGCAGTGAGAAGGCATTGACTATGAGCACCATCCAACTTGTCCTAGCCATTGCAACACAGTTTGGATGGAAGGTCCATCAAATGGATGTGAAGAGTGGCTTCCTCAATGGCGATTTGGAGGAAGAGGTCTACATGTCACAGCCACCTGGTTTCAAGGTTGCAGGCAAAGAGCACCAAGTATACTGATTGTTGAAGGCTCTTTATGGCCTAAAGCAGGCTCCCAAGGCATGGTACCTGAAGATTGACAAGTATTTGATTGTGTAGAGTTTTCAGAGGAGTCCCTCATATGCCAACTTATATGTCATGAGCACTGGTAGTGATATCATTCTTCTTGTCATCTATGTGGATCATATCATCATTACTGACAATGGGGTATATTTGCTTGAGCAAATCAAGTTGAATTTGTGTCAGGCGTTTGATATGATAGATTTGGGTCTTTTACACTATTGTCTTGGTGTAGAAGTTTGGCAGACAAGTGGCAATATTTTCATCTCTCAGTCTAAATATGCCAGGAGTTTGCTAAAAAGTTTAGGATGACAAATTGCAAAATCTCATCCACAGCCATGGAGAAAGAGTTGAAACTTTCAGCCAAATCAGACTCACCAATGGTTAATGAGTTGGCTTTCAGGCAACTAGTTGGCAGCCTCATCTATCTTACAACCACTAGACCTGATCTAAGTTATGTTGTGAGTTACATCTCTCGTTTCATGACTGGCCCTAAGGCTGAACATTGAGTTGCAACGAAGTGAGTACTACGATATGTGAAACGGACATCTGAGGCATTCTATATAGCAAAAGCAAATATCTGAGGCTGCTTGGTTTTACAGATTTAGATTGGGCAGGTTTTGTTGATGAAAGGAAGTCTATGTTTAGATATGTTTTCAGTCTTGGTAAAGGTGCAATCACATGGACCAATAAGAAGCAGCAGGCAGTAGCTCTTTCCTTGACAAAAGCAGAGTATCGGGGAACTGTTAAAGCAACATGTGAGGCAGTATGACTTCGGAGGGTTCTTTCTAACATGAAAATGTCTCAAGCAAGGCCTTCACCCTTGTTTTGTGACAACCAAAGGGTTCTAAAGCTTGCCAAAAATCCAATCTTCCACAAGTGCACAAAACATGTAGAGCTTCATTGTCACTTCATACGATAGCTTGTTGAAGATGGATCAATGATGTTGCAATATGTTCCAACTGAGGATCAGACTGCAGACATTCTCACCAAGTCCCTGAGTCAGACAAATTTGTAAAATTTAGGGGTAAACTTGGTGTAGTTTGTAGAATGGCCATTAAGGGAGGGTATTAAAATAATATTGTTATATTTAGCATATAATGGCCATCTTAGTTAAGTTTAGTTTGCTTTCAGTTAGTTTTAGCAACTTTCTTTTATTTCTTTAGTTGTCGATTATTTCTGACTTAGAAACATCATCTTGTAATTTATTATTTAAGGAGCATTCCTCTCCTTTGTTTAATACAATCAATTACCATTTCAAGGAATTGGTCCACATATGGCTTTATCCACTCCATCAAGAGGAATAGACTTGCCTCTAGACGAGTGAAGAAGCTAGCGGTCGTGCATAGTGCTCATTGACTTCAAGATCATCAAACTCCAAAGTATTGGCAAACTCCAACTTTACGGTGGGATATTGATCCCGAAGACGTGGCCCAAGTCGATGAGGAGGAGACACCAGAGGGATTTGGTTCGGATTTTGTTGGATGAGGTGGACCATCACAGTGGTAGTGACTCAGAGGAAGACTCTGATTTTGATGCCGTGTTGGGAGATGCAGATTAGGGGCAGCAATGTACTTTGTTTTTTGTATTTTGATTTTCATATCATAATTGAAAGTAAAACTATAAGGCAGCAGTGTAGCCTTTGGGCATTTTGTTATAACTTATAAGTTTATAACTCGTATGTTATTTTTTAAAATCACATGCATATTGACAATGAATTATGAATGCATATTGAGTATTGACAATGAATTCTGAACACAAATGTTATATGTTAAGGTTCTATAATGTATATATGCATGCTTTATCCATGTTTTCATATGAATATTTAAAATTTCCCTATATATTTAAAAATTTCCCTATATTTTATATAGCCATCCCCTTTGTCGTCCCCTAACCGTCCCCAAAATTGGCTTGAAAAATCGGGTACTTGGGGACGTGCCCCATTGTCCCCTGTCGTCCCCATCTCGGAAACTCGAGGTAACATTGGGTTATATAGTATGGCCAATGCCTTATCATATTAATATTTGAAATTTCCACTATTTTTAAATTTTTCCTATTTTTTTAATTCTCGTCTCCTAAAAATGGCCTCCTAGAAACACATCCCCCCATCCCCTGCCCTCCCCACCCCAAAACATGGAAGAACATAGAAAAAATCAAACTTAAAAGTATGGATAATTTTGTAATATTTGTCTACATATTTGTACAGATGGATACCAGCTAGAATCAGAGTTGACCCTTTAGTCCACTAATCCTGTATAGAGCCAATATGACGTTTAAAGTCCACCACAATGATGATTAAACAATGAGATCTTGTCTCTAATATGAAACTTCAGAATCCCATGTCATGATTAGTACTCTTCATTTCTGCTAAGTCTGGTAGCAACTAAGCATATGTGCTAAATTGTTTGATAGAAAGGAGTACGAACATAATTTCCAATTCTAGCAGAATTAAGGCACTATGCCCTACATTTCATACAAATAAGAAACCTATTTAAATGTTAAATGCTTAAAGAATCAAACTCAATCATTGTGGCACTTTAGGTTCTTGTGCTTTGTGCGCTAGACTTTTGAAATGAATCAAAAACCACTGCAAATTTGGAAGACGTACACGTTACTATTATAGCAGCAAAAGAAACCATGCAAGAGAGTATAATAGAACTTGTGAAGATGACAGACCACAATCTTGACAGCTACAATTACCCAAGCCCCTTAAAATAAAAAACTTGCAACTGCCACTCTTCTCCATATTGATATAAGAATACAACCAACCAAGCTCATCTTTTGAGAACCATTTAACTTACCTCATCATCAGTCAAAAGGAGGACATCACTCATGCACAAAATCCTCCTGAGTGTCTGTTGTTGCTCAGGAGTCCCATGAAGAAGGGATTTGTTACGTGGTCCTGGATCAAAAAAGATCGCAGTCCCTGCAAGCCTTGCACATTCAAGCATAGAAACAATTAAGCCAGGGGAAATCTCATCAAAAAGAAAACCATTGCAGAACAGAACCTTGGACTGCTTAATCACTCCCTCTGCTTTTGCAGATAATTTACTGATCCATTTAAATGCAGGCTCCTTGTTGAAATCAAATTGACTGCAAGAAAAAGAATAACAAAAAACTTTTGAGAAAAAGCTAAGATGAAAATATTCCATGAAAGGAAAAGAAAGTGCATTGCATCCACAAATAAGACAGTAATTTCATTCTCATTTTGCAGTAATTTAGACATATTCAGAAGAAATAAATGCAAGAAAATTAAGCTTTTCATAACCCAGTAAAACTATAACAAATAAACAGCCTCCAGATAAAAGATGGCATTATTCAAAGCTGAATAGTATGAATATAAGTATCACATAAACCAAAAAAATCCAAATCCAGTTAAATAAATGAAAGAAATATATCTATTGATTCATTCCACCTAAAATTTATACACTGTAAATTTTGTTTTTCTCTGAATTTCCAGGGCAGGACATATTTCTGGGACAGCAAAACATTTCCCCTGATTCTGGGGACATGAAGCGGATAGCTGGGGTATAGAGAATAATACACACACAAACAGATAGCGTGCGCGCACACACACACACACCCAGACCCAGCATGCACATGCACACCGCACACACACAGTAAAATTAAATAAAAATATTTTTTAATAATTTTCATTTGCATAATTATGAAGAGCTGAAATTCAAATAACACCCATGAAATGCAAGTTTGAACACTGAAAATCAAAATCAGAGTCTCATAAAACAATTAAAATCAGATAATAAAAATATAGCAATTGTATTCTGCTATTTTAGCCATGACAAGTCACAAAATGCTTGGCTGCAACATTAAGCATCACCCTCAGTAATCAGAGATGTTATCAGACGCATCTCCCATGATCTCCAAAAGCTGATTATCTATGTTGGACTCTGAATCAGCTATCTCCTCGTACAAGACCCCAACCAATTGTAGATGACTCTCTTGGTCTTCATCAACCTGTGTCAACTCGTTGAATTCCATTTTCCTTGTACTTGCACATCTTCAATTCATGAGGCACAAGGCACTCCAACAAATAACTTCTACAGTGTCCCAGAAGTAAGCATGTTCCTCTTGATAGAGTGGATAAAACTATATGTGAAAAAAATCTTTTCAACAGTTGAGAAACTAACCACCTGTGAAAAGTGAATAACAAGCATATCTAGCATCATCAGGCCACCTCCATCTAGCCACTACCTTCCTTTGGAGTCCTACACTAAAGTGAGTCAACTCTCCCTAATCATGCTTGTAGTTTGTATGAATATCAATTGTATTCCACACAGCCTAAATGGCTCCAGCCTCCTCTATACTGTACATTTTCTCAAAGGACTTGAATAATTTCCGCTTTGCCTCCCTATCCTCTATACTGTACATATCATTTACGATTCTACTATGTATGCAACCATGTGTAGATGGGTGTTCAACTTCTCCCACCTCTACTGAACAATGGGCTGAATATGATTGTTATATAAGGCCAAGGTAGACTGAATTGAAGCTTTCATTTAGCCAAGCATTTATCAATAGTCTCACATAACTCCCCAAATTTAGGAGATTCAGAATCCTCATTTCTAACATTAAAAACAAAAGGATACAAAAAACACATTGCACCTCACATCTACGCCAAACCAATTGCTAACCACAATGTCATCCACCCTCCTACCTTGTTCTTCCTTGGACTTTCACCATCTAATACACTTCAGCTCATAAACATAGGTTGCAAGGGCTCCAACAACTCAAGCATCCTCCCAAATAAAATAAAATATGCCACAAATATAGACCTAACATACTTGAGGAATTTCCTCAAAAAAGACCAAAATAATGCCAATGATGTGCAGTGGTTGCATACAAACATCTATAACTGTCTAGCACTTTGGCACCAATCAATTTTGTTAACGCCTTTTAGGGCAGTGTCCATTGTATGCACACAAGGGGTCCACACAATTTTCATCTATAATTTGTATCACAAAGTTCACTCAATTTTGTTGCAAAACTCAAAATTTGGCAAACTTCATAAAAAAGCAACAAATTTGTCCAAATTTTCGCAAAAAAATCTTACAGCACACTTTTACTAGCAAACCCTCAATAAGTAGGATTTTGACTTTTATTGAAGAAAAATAAAATCTTAACATGCACTGGGGATTTTCATTTATGTTTTTTAAACCCATGACCACCATTGTCACTTCACATTAGCATTTGTTGTCATTTTCTATGGCTTGGACCCTATATGAATATTTGTTATTTGTTATAGCCTCAGCTCTCATAAGATTTATTGTGTTTTATTTGTTGTTTTTCACTTTGCCTCTACCCTCTAATGACTATGTTTTGTTGATGCCCATGTGTGCAAAATTATGCATGCTTGAAAGTGGAAGGCTGTTGTATGCTGCTGTTTGCAAAGGCCAAATGTCATTGCCATCAATTGCTGTTGTGCCTAACGTTTTCACACACCCATTCTAATATATTTAAAACTTTGACTTTATCATAGTTTTTAACTTTAAATTAAAATTTTAATAATGCCTTTTTTATTCTATTCTTAATTTTAAATTATTAACAATTAATTTTAAATTATTAACAATTAATTTTAAATTATTAATAATTATTTTTTTTAGGTTTTACATTTTTATCCCATTTTGTTTAATTTATTATTTTAGTTTAAATCTTCTTTTGCTTTCTATATTTAGAATTTTATTAAGTTTTAGGAATTTTTTATTAAACTTTATTAGTATTTAACTTTTTATTATTTTAGTTCTAACAGGTTCCAAAGTTTGTTAAGTTTTAAGTTACTTAATTCAATTTTGAGCTTTAGTTTTTATAAAATTTCTACAATTAAATTAAAAATTAATGTTTAGCTTTTAATAGGTTTTATAAATCCTTTCAGGTTTTTCAAAACTAAATTCTATTATTTCTGGTTGCCAAACTTGTTCTTAATTTTTTCCTTGCCAAACTTGAACATGAACCTTGTGATCTAGTCTATGAGTACCTCCACTGTGTGTGAGGAGCCAACCTCCCTTGTGGCATCCTTCAAAGTCTGAAACTGAAACTCAGCATATATGTGCTTTGCACAACAATCAATGGTCCTAAAACTATAAAGCTATATCTCACATGTGACAATAACATTGATGAGTGGGCAGTACCAATGACCATCCACCCATTCATGATATTAGAACAATTTGTTTTCATCCATATCACATTAATTTCCTCCAACAGAAATTTAACTTCAGTTTTGTCAAGAATGAAGGTTTTCAATATGGGTTCTCTAAGGGGTATATAAGATGAACCTACTATACATGCCGCAAACGATGTCTCCTTTAATACAAAGATTAAGCTACATGAAATCGGATATCACTGACAAAGACGAATTTGCGAGTCAGATCATGCGCCTCCTCACCTGCATGCACATTAAATATGTTTGTATTTGTGTTTGAACACAAGGCCTCTCTTTTCCTTTGGATGATCTTTCCACCAACTCCACCTAAAAAAGTGAAAAATTAGGAAATAGTCCTAGGAAGGGGCAAATACCATTTAGATATAGGAGGAGATTGGCCCCCACCATACAACCATCGTATTTTACTCTTCCTATCAAGAGAATGCTTTTCACAAATACCAATCCCATGACCTAGTGAGAGTAATAGTTGTCCATTAAAACTAGCAACATTTACCTACCAATCAGCATTGTAAAAACTACATTTTTAATGGCAATGTAAGTTTAAAATTAGCATACATAATTTGGAAGTTACCAATTAACTTAAAGTAGTGATGCTTCCCTACCAAATGCTTGTTTAAAGTTAAGTTTGTTTCATCAATGTCATTAAGTTTAAAGTTACCTTGAGATCTTTTCATTTTGAGTGCATGGTCTATCATAAACTTCCAAGACCAATGCTTTATCCATTGGGTTACAAAGTCACTATTTACCAAGAGAAACAACACTTTGAAATCACAACAGAATATGAGTTGTGCATATACATACACCACAAATATGATATCAATAATTGAACATACTTAGTAGTCTATCTCCAAATTGCAAAAATCCATATGTAATAAAGAAAAGACCATTACAAAACTTGCAATGCTTAGAATGTTGTTGGCATCCATCAAATCTCTATTACAATCATACCAACAAATGTGGCAAGAGGAAACCTTAAGCTAGAATTCCCTTGGAGATCCAATAATGGAACTGTAATGGCATTTAGTGAATGACATCATTTAGAATACAGTGACCTCCTTGTGATTTACAAAAAAAGTGTTTCTCTCTAGGCAACTGGATTTACACAAGTTGAAACCCTAAAATCCCCTCAGCACTCAATCTCATGGAAGGCTAGAAATGACCAACCCTTTGTCCATAGAACAACCCTATATATATAGCATTTTGCCCTGTCACCCAATTGGTCGCGGGAATTCAACTGAGAACTAGAGGTCACAATGTGGTGTCCAAGAAAAGCGAAATCCCACAAAATCAATGAGATCGATGATCTGGAACAAACACAAGGACCATCAAGAGTTGGAATTCAACCATTGCATTAATGGCAATATGGTTGCCCTCATCTTCCACAGTTGAAATTGCATGTAGATCTGCAGCCTTGGGATGAACAATGGTTTTTAAGCAGGAAAATCCTCTTGGAGTAATTGTAGGAGTCAAACCTAATCATTAATGGTCTTCTAGGAAGATTTGGCGAGCGAAAGAGGTAAATTTGATGCGGGACAAGAAGTTAGAACATGTGATACAGGGTTTCATGTCAAGACTAGAGATCATAATTCCACATGGAGATGAAAGTTTGGAAGACCATCAAAATTCCACAAAGAGATGAAAATGAGCAAATGAAGTGATTTGGAAGAAATGTGGGGAAAAGATGTAGAATTGGAGGTAGGAACATCCCAAAGTCCAAAGGAACTCTGTATGATAGAAGGAAACAAGCAGCAAAGCCATTGGGAGACTTTGCAAAAATTCAATGTGAAATTGAAGCTCAAAAGTTGAAGTCAAGGCAAGACATTGAAATGGTAGTCCAGAAGTCCATTGAAAGTCCACAATGAAAAGACACAGGAAACGTTGAAAAAGATGGAAGAACGAGAGGTTGAGAGATCAGGAGGTGAAGGTAAAATATCCCACCCTGATCTGAGATATTTGCTAACTAATTTCTGCTGTTTCTGTTTGTTTTGGGTTTGTAGTTTTGAACAAATTGCCAAATAATGCATAAAATTGCAAAGCAAATGCAAATAGAGAAATGCTGAAAGCCAAAATATCAAATGATCAACTCTAATTAATTATTGCTTTAAATTTACAATAAGATTGATCATACCCGGAAGCCAAAGCATTATAAATTGTAATTCTGGAAATGTTGTAACAGCAGTCTAGAAACCCTCATATATGGATGCCTAACTTAGAAATGGTGTTTCTCCCACTCCAATTAGCTGCTGATTGAAACCAGAGACCTAGCCACCCCCAAAGAGAGAGAAATGATGCACATATCATAGGAATTTCAGCCTAGAAAACCCCACACCTAGCAAAGGAGACTGTGCAGCCCAACAAAGAGAACTTGTAAGGCCTAGCAAAGGTGAACAGTACAGCCCAGCAAAGAGAACTTGTACGGCCTGGCACAGGTGAACAGTACGACCCAGCAATGGGTGTAACAGCATTTAAAACAAATAGCAGCTGGTAAACTTCTGATCAAAAACCAATGTTCTTCAAAAACCTCTGTAATAAACTCCTCAATAAGCACAATGTGACTTCTGATGTAAAGCCACCTGTAATTGCAACCTTTGGGTGATCTTTGACACCTATGGGATGCAAGAATCTGAGAGAATGAACGTTCTTCAAGACTGGGTTGAAGCAGCAAGAAACCCTTGTTTCTCTCCTGAACAAAGCTCTTGAAATTTCACAAGTTCCAATAATAATCAATGAATAATAAATGAATTTGCTTTTTGAGAACCTTTAATATCAACTCCAAGAGCGACAACCTCCTTAGGCATTTTAATCATTTAATATAAAAGATTATTTGCTTTTGTTTGCTCATTAATAAATATATAATATTGCCCATGTGTGGCGTTCCCCTTCAAAAGCATTTAATGATGACTTTATAATTAATTAAAAATCATATACTATATAAAGCCTTCAACATCATTAATAATATGCTTTTGAATAATGACTTTATGTTATGAACTTAAATGGTATATTATAAAGTCATTAACTCCTTATATAATATTCACCTTATAATTAATTATTATTAAAGTTATCACTTTAATAATAATCAATAGTCCATAACTTCGTGAATATCAACATAATACTCATTCTGCCAACACCAAAAGGTAACCCTCTACTTCCTCTGCTCATCTAGATGCCTTACTATAAATAGTAAGGTTGGACACCAACGTCCAAGGCACTTACTAAAAATAGTAAGTGTATATAAACAGAGCCAGAAAACCATGGAGATGATCACCTTAGAACATGCCAAGGAACTGGAGAAGAAAACACTGCCAATTGCCATCTGGAGAACCAATTAACTCGCCCACAAGGCCCTCTAATCACCAATATTAGCCTACAAGGACTTAATGATAGGCTAATCCATCAAACACTGACCCAGGCTAAAAAGGGGACATTACAAAAGGGAAGACAAAAAAAAGTCCATCAAAATTCTGCATGTCCACAAAGGGGAAACAAAGAAGGGATCAAGGGTTGTGGGAATCAAGAGCGGAAAGAGAACAGAGGTCAAGAGTAAGAAAGGAAAGGAAAGAAATCTGAACGAACCCCACAAGTCCATAAAGCACATGAAACTTTATCAAAATTCAAGAATGCGAGAATAAGGGGATGTGGAAGGAACTGGAGAAGAAAACACTACCAATTGCCATCTGGAGAACCAATTAACTCCCCCACAAGGCCCTCTAATCACCAATATTAGCCTACAAGGACTTAATGATAGGCTAATCCGTCAAACACTGACCCAGGCTAAAAAGGGGACATTACAAAAGGGAAGACAAAAAAAAGTCCATCAAAATTCTGCATGTCCACAAAGGGGAAACAAAGAAGGGATCAAGGGTTGTGGGAATCAAGAGCGGAAAGAGAACAAAGGTCAAGAGTAAGAAAGGAAAGGAAAGAAATCTGAACGAACCCCACAAGTCCATTAAGCACATGAAACTTTATCAAAATTCAAGAATGCGAGAATAAGGGGATGTGGAAGAGGACAAGAGGTTGGAAGAACTAGAGGTCGAGAGATCAAGAGGTGAAGGGAAGACAAAAGAAGTCCATCAAAACTCTGCATGTCTGCAAAGGGGAAACAAAGAAGGGATCAAGGGTTGTGGAAATCAAGAGCGGAAAGAGAGCAGAGGTCAAGAGTAAGAAAGGAAAGGAAAGAAATCTGAACAAACCTCACAAGTCCATAAAGCACATGAAACATGATCAAAATTCAAGAACGGGAGAATAAGGGGATGTGGAAGAGAATAAGAGGTTGAGAGGTCCTGACAAAGCAAAATTCTGGATGTCCATCGAAATCCTATAAACTAATAGAATGAAGTCAGGTAACCATTTCCTTTTGGCCGAAAAATTTTGGTAGAGTGTTCAGCATACTTGCCACAAGTACCACTGTGTGTAAGCTAATAGGGAAACTCACCCAACAACATAAAGAAGCATCCCTCACGAGATTTTTCCGACTCAATTTGACACAAAAGGAGGACAGTATTTACAGTGCAAGAAATAGGAGCCCAAGGAAAAAAAGTTTGGCTACACCAGAATGGAATGCATCATGGATTTGATCAAGTGCAGACTAACAGGTGCAAGTAGGGCATCTGATGTAGCCATTTGGATGATTGACTATATGATCGGGTCAAGCATTGGTAAAGTTTATAATTGGGAAAGATTGTCATTTGAAAGAATTGGAGAGTTTCTGGTACAAAAACACAAGGCATTTTATATGACACAGCATGCCATTGCCCTCTTCTTTGATGCCATTCACACTCAAGTTCTCGTCAAGAAGTGGGGGAAGTTTTAGCCAATAGCTCAGTTGGATCCTTCATAGCCGACGACATTCTACTGGACTACCCTTGATATGCAGGCATTGGGGGGAGAGGAGACAACACAGCCAGCCATAAAGAAAAGGAAGCAAAGGGATGCATAAGACGACAAAGGAAAATGTGTTGAAGACAACTCGCCCATAAAGTTGTCATCCTCTACATCAACCACCACACCGATAGAGGAGGACGTATCACTTGTCACCAATGCAATCATTACTACAGATGGATATAGACAAGGCAATACCAATCAGTGAGACCACTTCAGTAGTGCCACCGCCAGGCACGCAGTCAACAATATCGATACTACTAGTCACACCGCCAGGATTGCCAATCACACTGCCAAGATCGCCAACCCCACTACCAAGACTGCCAAGACCACTAGCCACACTACCAGCACCGCCAATCATAGTGTCAGCACCACCAACTACTTTGTCAGGGGATATCCCCGTGCAATTCAATGTCACATAGATCGATCGTTGGTTAGATTTACTTGGAATGCCAGTGCAGGTTCTAGCATTTCCTTCACCAAATTCTCCCAAAGTCATGGTCGAGGGACTCGAACAATAGGACACCAATCATTAGTCATGGTGGTCAAGGGTATGGAACCTTGCCCTTCATAAGCAAACCCACCAAATGTTATGCACACTCAAGAGAGTGGGGGACCCCCTCAAGTACCACAACCACCTTCCACCGCACAGGAGTTGCCACTGCCTAACCCATCGAGGGAGGATGAAGAAGAGTCAAGTGACTCTAAGGGGCTAATCATTGAGATCGCCAAGCCTAATGAGACAAGCCCACTTGGTACGGTCCAACAATACATATAGGATCTCCATTCGATGGCAGCAGTGATGCACAAGGTTGGAGACATATCCAAACGACTTGACATAGGACAGTCCCCGCTGGTGGAAAGAGAAGTCCGGCACATATTGGCATTTGTACAAACAGAGTGCGAAGGGGAATTTTCTCGTAGCTTCACTTCTCAAGGATGGCCTGGAGTAGAGACTCCGATGATGATGGCAACTTGGCACCCTACCAAGCCTTCAATAGGGGGAAGGGAGCTAGAGTGATTTTAGCCTTGTTTGGTATAAAAGCTTCCTTCAAGGATGTGTTTTACAGGTTGAAACGCCAAATCACCTCCACTAATGAACTTATATAGGAGAAGAATGAGGCCCTTCAAATGGTACAGAGGGTACGGGATGAGTTGGCTAAGCACACATAGAAATTCCAAGAGCAGTTGGCTCAGCAAATACAACTCACTGCCAATGAATAGGCTAGAGTGACGGCCATGGAGGCCAAGATGGTGGCGAAGGAGAACAAGATTGAGCATAGAGTGGCGGCCACAAAGGCCAAGCTAGTGGAGAAGGCAAAAGAGATTGAACAAACCAAATGTTAGTTGATGGAGGCGGCGCAGATGGTGAAGATAAATAGAGAACGCGAAATAGTAGCAAATCACTAGTTGAAACTATGCACTAAGGTGTGTAGGCTTTGGCAACTACACTCACCAACGTCCACTCTTACATCATTTGTACATCCAAGGACGTCTTCTCACCCCCCTTCTCAGTAGTTGCAGTTGGGTTGTTCAACTCCCAATTTTGTTGTTGTCGTCTGGAAGACTACTTTCTTTTGGGGGGGGTTGATGTAGTCGGCAAGAAATAAATAAGTTAATGTGTAATTAGTCCGCAACAATTAGTTGTTACTTGGTAGTTGCCGACGGTTGGCATTCTCAACCAACATTGGCTTGCTATGTATTTCATGTTTGCACTTGTAGGCAAGGACCGCATACATTTGGTATCCTATAATTATTGCATATCCGATGAGTGAAAGAATACACGACATGTCTTCTGAGCACTGTTATGAGTAATTGACATATTTTGTTATTGTTGTTATGTATTTTCGTTTACTCTCTGTTAATCGTTCAAATAGCATTTCCAAGTAAACACACGCCCCAATCATGACATGTACGGCCTCCTTGGGAAAGGAATAGTCCTCTCATAACTCCAATCTACTACTTAAGAACTGTACGGCCTGCATAAACATTATTATTATCAATCAAAACAGTGGAAAAGAAAGTGTAACACCCACAATGTGTAGCCTCCTAAATTGTACGGTCAAGTTAGGAATGGTGCAACCTGCTTAGGATGTACAACCAACTCCAATTAACTCCCAATTCGTTGCTACAAACAAAAACACAGCTGCAAATCTCCAGCAACAATAACACCATTTAAAGACGCCAAAATAATCATCTTCAAACCCAAACTAATGAAACTTCACTATTTAGCACAATTGTGGCTCCTAGATGAAACCACCATGACCAACTAGGGGGGTTTTCATCCCCCAAACCAGCAACTCCAAGAGGGTTTTCATCCTCAAAAAGTTTTGGAAGAACTCGGATTCTCTCCAGCAAACAAAGCAAATAACAATTCATAGCTAAACTCACAAATGAGCCCCCAACCTCCTCTTATAATTTTTCTAGAGGAAAATATTCAATTTTAAAATATAATAATTTTTTTTTTCCCCTCACAAAGACCTTTTAGGAGAATTAATATTATTTTTCATGTGCAAAGTCCCCCAAGCCTATTCATCCAACTTAAAACACTTCTTAATACCTTTTCAACCAGCTACTACACTAAGTTGTCCTTTTAATATTTCCAACAGTAGACAACTTAAGTGAATTAATTAAATAATAATTCAATAGCTTACCCAAGTTGTGAAAAGCATCCAAAGGACATAATTATGAAATTAAAATCATACCAAAGTGATATTGGAGTCATAGGACAATGAACCGAAGTAACTAGGTGACTTACTAAAAATAGCCTCCTCCAAAAAGTTTGGAGAGCTCCCAAAAGGTCAAAAATCAATTTTGAAAGCGTCACAAGATTCACCAAGGCCAATTGAGCTCACTGCCAAGAACCAAAGTCACTGTTTAACCAACCCTAAGCACTCCAAGAAGTTTGGGGTTCTCCCTAGCACACCAATTAGCCTTCGGTAGAACTTGGAAACTAGCTAATTGTTCACAAACCAATATAGCTTAAAATGAGGACATTACAATGGCCCTAAGGTAAATAGACAATCAAATATGATCAAGCATCACCCCAATAGATATATGTTACAATAATTAAACAACTTTGAAGAGTGGGGGCTTTTTTTGGTGTTGTAGTCACTGCGGGTTCAAGTATAAGAGCTTGTATAGTTGAGGAAAAGCTCACCTATGTCCTACTACTAGCCCAAGGAATTAGAGTTTGTCAAGGGCCAAACAAGAAGGGGTTGCCAAAGTAACAAATTATGACATATATTAGAGAACAAGAAAAAATTGATGTTGTGAATGAGAAAAATTAAAATCTCATCCTTTAGTGGAGAAAGGATCAAGGAGACTACCTACAAGATCTCCTTCAATAGTGGGTGCCCAAAACCTTTCTTAGAGACATCATCTATTTAAAAATATGATTCCTCTCTTTCTTCCCACAAAAAAAACCCATTGGAGAAGGCATTTCAAAATGCAGTGCGAGGCAATGCAAATGAATACATTGCAATTACACTAATTGCCTTCCTTTTTCAGATCTAAGTTGTCGGTTCAGGTACGGGTACAAATACATGTACAGATGCGGGTACACCCATACGGAAATTTTATTTTCTTAGGTACGGGTACGCTAGTACATATGCATATATAATATTATATTTATATAAATATAATATTTTATATATATATAATTGTGTGTTCAAAAATATAAATTGAAGAACAATGATACTCATCATTTGTTAATTTTTATAAATGAATTAAAATAATTAATAATAAATAATATTATAGTAAATTTAAGATATTAATAAGTTTAAATTTTATTTAAATATTTAAATTTGTTAATATTAAAGATTAAAATAAAATAGTACTATATTTTTTAAATTTATTTTAAATATTTGAATTTATTAAATTTTATATATTAATAGTTTAAATTTTAAATTAAATATTTTAAAATATTAAATTTTGATTTATTAAATGTTAATATTTAAAAAAAAAAAATTACAAATCGTCAGGGGAGGAATAAGCCACCAAAATGTTTCGATATGGATTTGTTGGCTTCGCCCTCACCATTTTCTCTACCATACCGGTGGATCAATGGGCTCTAGTTCGAGGAGGGTCAAAAGCTAGAACTTGCTCAGATGCCTGACAACTTCAATTGCTTTTGTCAGATCAACCAGGAGAGGGCCATGGGATTTGGAGCCGGTGCTACCTCTGTAGTCCCTACAGGTGATGGTGCTACCTTTGTAGTCCCTACAGGTGATGCAGGGTATGGAATTTGATACCAAATGTGATGCGTAAATAACTGAATGCACCTCCTGCAACTAGCATTTCTACTACAAATTGTGTGTAACAAAAAGCTAAGAGCAAAGCAGAGACGCATTGGAATGGAAATCATTGGTTCTGGAGAGTCAATAAAAAACTTAAATTTAATAACAAAGAAATTTCCGAACCCTGCACGTACCTGGGAAGGACCAAAACTGTACCCGTACCTATCTCGTACCCACACGGGTACGAGGGCCAAAACTACTGAACCTGGTAACTTAGCTTTTTCTTAGTGAGATCACCATATTGATAAGAAACTGTGATAGCAATCAATTAAACACCCTTTACTTACACAAGTCCTAGGTATGAGAAGGTACACGTCACCTTATTTGCAAAAGAAAAAAGAGATTACAGAGACATCTATAAAACTAATTAGCGATTCATGGGTTGAAATAAGAGCGACCATCATTTCTAATGGATGGAAAGCTTGCAAAAACCAACATTTAATAAATGTTATTGTAGTGTCCCCTAAAGGGACAGTGTTTTTGAAGGCGTTTGATTGTGAGGGGCAATTGAAAGTTGCAAACTTCATTTCCAAAATTCTCATTGAGTCCATAGAAAATGTGGGTGTTGACAACATTGTATGAGTCATAATGAACAATGCAAAAAGATTGCAAGGCAACAGGTGCTTTAGTTGAGAAAAGATACAAGCACATTTTTTAGACAGTGTGTACCATCCACTCCCTCAACTTGGTGATGCAAAAGATTATCAACCAAATAGAAGGGGTGAAAGGAATATACTTCAAGACTTTCACTAATTCAAAATTGTTGAAGGTAAATTTATGAAATTTCAAATTTTATTTTAAATTTAATTTGTCATTAACTTATTTAAATTTTAATTTGTCATTAACTTATTTTTTACTCTAGATTAGGTTGTTGAGACTCAATTTGCATCGCACACAACTGCCTAAAAATGACTTGTGAGGGTGTGAGAGATGATGAGCACCATTATCATTAGCAACCATTGGAATCTGTGAAGGAAATCAAATGCACAAAGGGCCTAGAAATTCTAATCATTGATCTAAGATGATGATTGGTGAGCTTGTGTGAACTACATCTTGAGTTTCACCAAACTTGATGACAGCATGGACTCCATAATAGAAAAAATAAAGACCATAATAGCAGAGAAGGATAATGATTCCAAAGAAACATTTTTCATAAGAGTGAAAAAAATCGTTCTTGGCTGCTAGAACAAGATGACCACACCCTTGCATCTCCTTGCATATGCATTATCTCCCAAATATTATAGCATGGAGATACTTTATTTTCCTAGGAGAATGGCACCGTAATGAGATAATGAAGTTGTTGAAGGGTACAAGAAAGTATTCAAAAGAATCTTTTCAAATCTAGAAGTGGTAGATAATGTTAGAACTAAGTTTGTCAAGTTCATCTTGTCACAACATCATATTATTTGCACTCTTCAAGAAAAATAAATGACAGATGCTCATACATGGTGGCATCTAAATGGAAAAATTTATATGTTCATCCAACATCTTGCAATCAAAATTCTATCATAGTTCAGCATTTTTTATTTTTTAGCATTCCTACCATTCTTTCACATTTTTAAGTTGTATTGAATTTTTCTCCAATTTCAATAGATTGTGAGTTCTTCAACCATGCAAAATTGGAGTGAGTACTACTTTATCCACTCAATTAAGCACAATTAGTTGGCTACAAAAAGAGCAAAAGATTTGGTCTACACAACTTGCACCTCCTATCACATAAGGAAGTTGACTCCAAGCAAGGGGCAACAAAGAATTGGTATAAAACCCCTAACTGTGCCAACTTGGATGATCTATTATAGAGTTTGCTAGAGTCACTTTAGATGATGATGAGGCTCCTATATATGGTCTAGCTAGTAGGAGTGGCATTGTAGTTGCTCGTGGTAAGCTCTTGCATAGTTCCTGAATGAAACCACTAGCAAATCAGCCAGAAAAGATCTTTCACTTTCGCAACTAATGTTTCTTAGAGGGTTTTCGTCCTCACAAAGCCCTTGTATGAACGAAGTTCAAACCAACAACTTGTTATCAATTCTCAAGCATATATCCAAATGAGCTACCAAAACTCCTTTTATAACATTTCAGAAAGCTTTTTGAAAAATATAATATAAAATCACTTTATAAATTAAATAAGCCTTATTACTCCAAAAAATGAATTATATTATTATTTAACCATTTCCAACACCAAAAATCACTTTATCAACATCCAACGTTAAAACTTTCAATTCTCATTCCAACAAGCTATTATACTAAGGTGCCCATTAAATTATTTTAACAACAGTAAAAATAATTAAATTATAGCTCATTAATACATCCGATTTGCGGAAACTGTCGAAAAGCATCAGAATCAAAATCTGATTGCACTAGAGTGACACTGATGATGAATAATGAGAATCGGACCTGACCAAGTGACTTACTATAAATAGATGCTCTCTCCAAGAATCTTGGAGAACACAGTAGAAGCCGAAAATAACTTCGAAAAGTGACACTTGACCTTTGGATCATCTAAGCTCACTAGTAACATCAAAAAAACCCTTTGATAACACACACCAAGAAGGTTAGAGCCAACTGCAATGCAAGAGAACCCAAAAATGGAGACATTATAGTATATTGTATATTTTTAGTATCAAGTATCATATGTGTTTTCAATTTTCTATAGTGTATTTTTTTTCCATATGCTTATGAAAATATATATATACTGTCGTACCTATACCTACGAAAAACAATCATTGTACCAAGTACCAAGATATCCAAACTCATAACCATTATCAAGTCTCATTGTGGATGGACTAATGTTTGGTCACAGCACCATTTGAGCTATATATATAGCCCTACCCATACCCAAGGAAAAACAATCACCATATAGGCATACCTGAACCCATACATGTTCCCGTACCAGAACTAGCAACTTAGAACCTTAGATCAGCACCCATTATCAAGACTCGTTGTGGATAGGTTGATGTTTGGTAGCAGCACCATTTGAGCTCTTGTTTACGAGCATCTTATTACTTAGTTTCCTCAATATTACAACTGCTAGATTTCAATCACACATGATTCATCATTGAATTGCATGACCATTGCATTTGTCTCTTCTTGGCGACATTGATTACATTTTGGTTGTTACTTCATTTTTATTGCGCAAGGGCATCATAGAAGATGCATGTGTTGATGGGAAAACTAACTTGCGATGTGTGACTTATGTGAGGATGGGTTGACCTATAATCATTCTTGGAAACTTATCGTTGACCATAATAGTGGTTGTGATATCTTTCTTGATGGCAGCTTTGTTCATGTGTATTCTGCTTCTTGTTGCCACATGATAATGACATAAGACACCAGTAGTTATGTTATAACTGTTTGTAAAGTATGTCTTGTTATGAGACACTGGTCTATTCTATCTCTATTCAATTAAAAATTGTTCTTGGTTGAGTCTATAGTATCATACGCCTTCCTTGGAGTAGTAATTGATCTCTCGCTGTTGCTTATTGCATATCATAGATCATTGGCTTCAGCATTTGATCATTGCCATCATAGTTTAGGAGGCATGCTGTTATTGAGAGAAAGTCACTATCAAGGAGGAATATTATGTAATAACACCTTTCTATTTTGTGTCCCTAACCAAGTTTAAGGGAGTATATTAGTGGGTGCTAACTTTCAAAGGGATCAAATATACTAAATTGCAAGACCATAGAATCAAGAAGAATCATTCTTAGTTTTCTAAGTGATATTATTACGATACCCAATAAATTGCATCTATCTTCTTCCTTTGTGTAAATTTAATCATTGTAGTTTACAAGGACTCAATTATATGCGCTGTATTGTTTGAAAAGTGTGGCAGCTATTCATAATGCCACAGCATTAATAAATGATATTTAATACAATACTTTTGGATACAGTGGTACCAATCACAACTGCTATCTTTTTCAATGCACAGGCAGAATGCACTAAAAAATCTATATAAGTATCTATTCTATCAAAATTTACCTTGTACTAGCAACCAGCCTTGTGCAAGGTGGCCTTCATGAACATGGCAAGCATGATCAGTGACACTTGAATCTAGGTATTATCAGAGGAATCAAAATACCATAGCTCAACCTTTGTTAATATACGCTTCATTTTCATTTAGGAAAAAAACGATTTTACAGTTTTACTGTCTGCTTTAAATATGATACATTCTCTAATCCTTCCAATCAACTATTTGGTTTCTATGTGGGGCCGGTTGTTGGTTTTGTATCCATCTTTTGATACCCTTATTAGATTTATTTCTGTAAATGGGTATAAGCAATTGGAAAAGAGCTTGAACTTCTTTCATCAAAATGCAAGCCCCAATTGGCTGGAAAAAACCAAACCA
>VDFB02047230.1:11093687-11299935 GCA_007258455.2 Sequoia sempervirens | reverse complement strand
TCCAAATTGATGAGGACTTTGTGTCTGTGATCTTGGTGATATTGGCGGTTCTGCTTCCATAACGAGGGCACCCGTTTACGCTCACTGCTTCCTCCCACTATTGTTGCTTACGCCATTGGCGAGCTGACCCTTTGGTTCTTCCAGCAACTTCTGCTGCTGGTTCCTCCGTGATAACTTCTGCTGAATCAGGGGTAGCAGTCTCTACTCTTTGTTCTGGGGCAGCAATACCCATGATTATTTCAGGACTATGTGTGGCTTTCTCCACTGGTGTCCTCTGTGTTCTAGGTTTTGACATCCTCATCCCTGGGGGAGGATTGCACCATTGCTTTTGTCTAGGTTTCCTTCTTGAAGTGGAAGGTGGTGTAGACTGAACCTGTGGCGGCTCTGTTCTGTGAGGTATCACCTTCCTTGATTTCTTGCTGTCGAGATAGAGTTGGCTATTTCTAACCACTCTACTTGTTCTTTCTTCTATAGACGTGTCTTCTTTGGCATACCAATCCACTCTCGGGAGCGGTTGGGAGTCAACTGAATCTGTGAAGAATGAGGGGAGAGTGACTTCCCCTTCATCATCGGACAGGCCCTCGATGTCTGCTGACATAAAATCAGCAATTTGTGAGAGTCTGAACCTGCTGTAGTTCCTTCTTCACACTTCATACTCGTCTTTGCAATTTACCCAATAATCTTCCATAGAAGACTTATGTGAGGAGTGTTGCTCGAGGTGTGCTGCATAGAGTCCTCTGGGATCATAGGATCTTCTATCAATGAGATACTTGAGGTTAAACCTCGCTGTTTCCTGACTCATCATCTTAGCATCTGCCGCGAATCCACATCTAGATAGTCCCATTTCAACGGGAAAGTTAACAGCTGTCTTCCTCTTCAAGCGCAAGTAGACATGAACCTCACACAACTGTCTCAGGAATTCCATGAAGACTACCCTATTTGAAGGGTATCTTGGTAGCATGGCGGGGTGGCCAATGTAGCCATACACGCGTATGTAGGAGAACGTAGGAAATTGGATGAACCAATCTGCCCAATCCGCCATTGCCTCTCTGGCTGTCTGTGAAATACGCACGTGCATCTCATGGTTAAGCTCACGTACTGTGTGCATAGTGAAGTGATCACTTGTTTTCTTGAAGTGTCTTTCCGCTTGAGTAAACTCAAGACGTGTGAAATGTTCGTGAACCTTCTGCACACCTAAGGTTCCCACATTGTTCAATAACCTGAAATCGCCTTGGAAGGCTATCAAGTATACCAGGTAAGAGCACATGTGGAACCTATGAGCTTCCAGATATCCAGTGATTTGTCGGTGGAGTGTGTCACTAATCAAAGTGGCCCAGTCATAATATTCCCTCCTGCCAATGATTTTTGCAATGATATAGTACATCCATGGTTGGAATTGACGACCATCTTCTTCTCCAGTGATTCTATTGAGTAGAGTGATTAACACTACGTACTCATCTTTACATTCTCCTCGTCCCAACAACTTAGGCAAGCTTGCCTTCGTCACTTTTAGCCATTTTTCAGCCATAACCTTCTGACACTTGTCCTTAGCTGTATCAAATGCCTTCTCACATTCCGTCACTGATATGACTTTGCTATTAGGACATGATGGAATATCAAAACACCTTTCGATATCCTGAGGCTTTAGACTGCAAACAATTCTTCCATCTGCTGCTCTGATTTCTCTGGTGGTAGGGTTGTAATGCTTGATACAAGCGATTACAAGCTCTACGCTTTGAAGTGTGATGGGAATTGATGCGGCCTGCAGCAACCCGGATTCTTCAATATTCTGCAATGTGATTTGATTCATGCCTTCTAGCTGCTCCAAATCAACCACTGGATTTACTTGGTGTAAATGTGTGTCAACTGTTTTCAAGTAATCATGGAGTAAGACCGTCTTGGTCTCGTATTGTACCTGGGAGTACTGCATCTTGAAAAACTTAAAGATTGACTGTAAGCTTGACCTTGTTCAGATGATGTTCGGAAACCCTTGAAAATAGCGCCCTGCCGAGAAGTATTTTTCCGGAAAAAATCTGGCACATGGGTTTTGTTCGTGCTTCAATGCTGAACAAACCCAGTTCCTTAGAATTTGGATTCTGAAACTTTTTCAGAAAAACCCCCAAAAATAGGGGCAGCAAGTTTGTTGATTTTGGAAAATTTGTCGAGATGGGTTTCTTTGGAAAATAATGTTGAATCTACCCAGTTGATCTGATCTGATGTAGCCTGTTGCTTTTTCTGTCAAATGCAAGAAAACCTAAGACCAGAAGAGAGGAAATAGACAGAAGATGGATTGGAAGTTTTATCTGATTCCCTGAAAAAAATCTATCTCTAGGTCCAATCCTCAAAATAGCAATCCTCTTCTGCTTCAGATCTGCAAGAAAAATTGAAGAACGGATGAAAACCTTGTTCAGATCTTCAATGGCGTCCTTGAGAGCTTGTGGCTGTTCTTGATCTTTTAATCCTGCAATGAAATAATGAAATGGGACGCCTTCACCTTGAATATATATGTTTAAGCTTCAGATCCACAAGTTTGGGGACCTAACTCAAGCTCAAAAGGTGATTTTGGCTTGATCTAAAGTTGAAAAGGTGATTTCCACCGATCGTGGAGCCTTTTAGCCAACTTTAACTCAAAAGCTCTTGACTTTAGTCAACAAATTGACCCTTGACTTCTTTTAGGCGTCCCTTTTGGTTTCTTGCAAGCTTTTAAATATTTTCTCTCCTGAAAGCCCTCTGTTTGATCTTGAATCTAGCGTTATCTGTTGATCCTGAGATGTTGCAGACACATTCACTGCGGAGCTGGATCCAAACTGAAAAGAAGTGCCTGGGAGATATGATGATGAAAAGCTGAGTTTAGGGCTTCAAAAGAATGGGCGCCTTTTCCAAGAAAAGGCTCTTTTGCTAATGCCTTGGTGAATTTTCAAACTTTGTTCTTCAACCTTTTGAAATGACCTCTCATGCTTTGATCTGGATTTCTCGTTGATCGAAGAGTCAGATGATTTCACTTGATGTCTCATCAGGTACCCAGCTCTGTTCTGCCAAAAATGACTGACTTTAGAAAACCTGGATCTCATTTTAGGGTTCCTTTATTCAAGGGCGCCCCTCCTTGAAAAGGGCGCTTTTACCTTTTGGCCTGATCATCTTCATCTGAAAAGTTGCCTACTTTGATCTGGATTATCCGTTGAATGCTTCGTCAGATGTTGGTGCTTGCAATTGCGTTTCCGAGATCTACTTGAGCTGAGAAGGTTATCCTGGGAAGCCTTTTGTCATTTATCAGCATCTGGAGGTCAAGAAAGAAGGGCGCCTTTCTTTTGGAAAGGCTCTTTTTTCTTAGAACTTCGCCGTTAACTGTGGTTTCCTGACATTTCCTCAACTGCCTCTTTTTGCTTTGTCAGCAGCTGCTTGTGATCTATTCATCGGATGATCTAGATGTTTGTTTCACTGTCGAGCCAGCAATCAAACGTCAAGAATGACTGCTTTGGATGATCTTACTGACTGCATTTGACCCTCAAAGATCATGGGCGCCCCAGCTTGAAAAAGGCTCTTTTCAGCATTTTGAGTTTTCTCCTTTGTAACGTTTCCAGAGTTAGTCAAATTTTGACCTTTTTCACTTTCAGGAATCTCCTTCATCAAACAGCATCATTTTTGACCTTTTCCGCCATGGTTGTGTCGTTGAAGCTTTTGAAGCTTAGCTTTCAGCACCTGGTACTAGCCAATCTGCCATTAATGGCTGCAGAGGTTCTAACTTTGTTCCTGAAAAATAGAAATAGACCCACCAGAGTAAAACATGTCTTTTGATGATTCTGACTTGACCAATGTGATCGTGAAGCCTTTTAATCCTATCAAAATCATTTTCAATCATTTCTAGGAAGGTCCTGGCTGGGGTTTCTGAAAATAGGGGCCAAAAACCCTAATTTTCAAATTTTAGAATTTTGCACATGTGTTCCTTGTGAGAAACCCACCAAGATTCTATGATTGGTTTGACCTAAAACTGACTCAACATGGCATTTTAACAAGATTTAGCTCAATTTATCTGAATGCCAAAAAATTATTTTGGGTACAACAAGATGATATTACTATAAGTTTTATCTTGCATGAAGACTTGATAATGAAGCAAATAGTGAGCGAAGTTCTTAGTAATTATTTAGAGTCACACTTGGATCTGGCCAATAACTCTTCCCATAGTCAAAAAGTATGTTGTGTCTACACGCAGGAGAAAATTTATCAAAAAAAAAGGATATGACAAAGAGAGACAAACAATCTCTAGCTTAACCATTGGACAAAAAAATTATCATTTGCATTGCAAGGAAGTCAAATTATAGACCTACTACAGAAAAAGCCCAATACAATAGGGAAACAAATTACGCTAAGTTTTCCTATCATTTGTTTTAAATGTATTCTTCCCATTTCCTTTCAGTGGCAAGAAGCATTGATCTCTAAGGCACACTGTCCATCTTTAGAAATAGGAATGGCAATTCAGATTCTGCTTGAGGAGAAGCATTTTTGTCTGCACAAATGAGAGACGTTGGTTTGAATGGTGGTAACTGATTGAAGGCATATATTCAGCATTCAAAGATATCTTCAAAATACTGAAATGAATCCAAGTTTTTGTTTTTAATTAATAAATTGCACAATGAAATCATAAGCACAAAAGTAAATCAGAACAAAATATAGAAGTTCTGTTGTCGTGATTGGGGATGATAAGATGTCTTTTGAGAAGATGAAAAGGGGATGTCAATGCAGTTGCACTGATTCTCTCCCAAACCCAAGATCCTATTTCTAGATCTGCTAGGAGCCTTTTTGGTGTGAATCCTCATACACAAGACTGACCCAAAATGAATTTAAAAAAACCTGTTTCAGATTTCTTTCTGGTGTGCAGATCTGTAAAGAGGGCCTAAAATGGACCTATATTGTCTCAACACTAATTCATATGCCTTATGACCAACTATCATTAACCTAAGGAGGAATGTGTAAAAACCACCCCTTGATCACTACTAATATTTTTTTACTTACAACCATCGCCATGACGACGACTTCATACCACCAAGTGGTAAGCTCCTGATGTTGGGGTCATCCCTAGGCCCAGGTTTAAAACTCGAGGGTTCATTTGTGATGACCCTACCTACGTATCCCCTTTTGGGAATCAAAGGCTTCGTAGTTTGTACACCAAGGTTAAAGGGAGTTCATCCTCTCCTCTTGTATGAGATCTCTAATCTCGCTTTTAACTCATGACAATTAATTAAACATAAGCTTTCAATTTAGTCCAATTATAATAGATTGATAATAATTTTCCATCAAGTATTGGTTTCATACCAATCAATACCAATCATTAGTGTACAAACACACAAATTCACACAAGGGTCATATCACTCAATAATCCCAAGTTCACATAGTGATTGGCTCAAGCATACACCACTTATACACAAGGTGACTAGTTCATGCACATATCACAAGTATAACAATGTAACGCAATCTAGATATGGGGGTTTTATCAAACAACCAAATCTAGTAGCTAAACACAAAAAAATTCATACAACACAATTTAACTTGCAATTTTCTTCAAATCTGGAAATGAAATTACAGTCACTTTGAGGAGTACAATCAGATATGCATTACAAAAAAATCCATCGACAAAAAAATTTCACCCTTTCTTCTTTTTGTCTTCATCCTTAATCTTGTTTCTCCCAAAAAGATTTGTTTTCCTTCCCTTACATCTCTTCTACAATTGGTTACGTCAAAATATTCGGTTATAACCGATTCTTTTAATCACTACCTAATGATGTTGTAATGTCCCCTTCTCACTCTTGAGCAGTGGGATTGCCCATTAGCCTATTCCAAAGTCCCTGTAGGCTAGTTGGAGCTGATTAGAGGACTCAGTGACCAACACTGGGCTCAGTGTTGGTTTACGATAGGACTTCCTATTTATAGCAGTGGCTAGTGTGCAGTGCTTACTATTCATAGTAAGCCACAGGGCATCTCAGTGATCTTCAATTTTGTGTCAGTTGGTGTTTGGTGACTACTTACTATTTTTAGTAGTTGCTATTTATAGTAAGTCTATTTCGGGAAATTGGTCTCAAGCCCATATTGTTTCAACAGTGTTATTCCGAAGGTGGCATTGGAGAGACTAAGATTGGATTATTTAATATTTGCTTTTATCAGTCACTTAAGTTGTTTTTATAAAATAACTTTATAACTTAAGTGAAGGGGTAGGTGGTCATCGTAAAAAGCAACTTGGAGCCTGATGTTATACTTAATATTGTTTTAGAAGGAATCAAAAGCGAAATAGTTTCCCTATGAGCAGTTGGACACCCAAGGGAGACATAAGGTATTAAAAATTAATAAAAATTAAAAAGCTCATAAGGAGGGTGTTGGAATTGGAGGGAAAAGTATTCAAACCCAAAGTTGCCCTAATTTCCCTCTCACCTTCTATAAAGTTATTTTTTGGCTCTCATTTGCTGATCTTCTTTTTGGCAACTTAACAGAATGTCGTTGGAATGACTCCAGAGTACTTGGGCTGCATGTTGAGGACAAAAGCTCTCGCTGTATTGAGCTGGTTTCAGTGGTGAGAGATCCACCCTAGCCGGATTCGAGTGCTTCCATCCGAGGATCACACAATGCTTCAACAAAATTCTGATTTTCTGAGTTTTGGGTGATGAAAGATGAAGATTTTTTTGGTATTTTGATTTGGGTTTGTTGGTGTGAGTGTGGTTTGGAGTTTGGATCATTTTGGTGGTGATTTGTAGGCTTTTTGGAGTGATTTCTGAAGTCTGATTTGCATTATCAGAAGTTCTGGAAACTCAGATTTTACCAGTGGCTTAAGGACAAATCCATTTATAACTCTGTTCGTGTTTGGCTCCTTGTTCTGGGTATCGGTGCATCGGATTCCTCATGCCTGGGCGCCATCTTTCAAGCTATTACTTGAGGGTTTCATTGGAGGATTGATTTTTAGAGCTAAATCACCCTCTCTAGGGGCCATACCATTTCTGGGTGATATTGGACAGGGGTTTGCTGTTGTATAAACCTCGCTGTCAGCTCATTTCCAACGTCTGAGTGGCTGTTTGGAGGCATTGGAACACATAGGGGTCTTGGCACATCATCATTGAAGTCCTTGGAGGAGATATATGTTGTATTGCTGCTGTTATAAGTCAATTACCAGGTCTGAAACTTCATATTTCAGGTCTGATATAGCATTGTATGTGTCTGATTTCAATCTGAAAATGAATGCTCTTAATATATGTTGCAATCTCTATTGAAAGGCATTGTTATCTATTGGTTTCCTTCTATATTTGCAAATATTCTCTATGTTGTTATGCTTCATTGAAAAAAAACGCATTTGAAACAAGCACAAACACATCAGCAACAAACAAACAGCATACAGTGTATTTCAAAAAAAAATTGTGGCATATTAATTGAATGCCAATTTTTACTTTGCTCATGCCATCCCATTTCATGTGACACATTCTCCCTATTTCAAACAAATGTTCAAAGATGCATTTTTTGTCCGTCCCTCATTTGCCCCCCAAAAAACCATAAGCTACACACTAGCCTCCTTGATAAAGAGTATTCTTGTTGGGACTTTGGTGTGCTATTCACTTGTAGAGAAATCTTGTTTGTTCTGTAGAAGTTTGATCACAATAAGCACAACAATGTTGGTATGCCTATGTAGTAAAATGCAGTGGGAGTTAATCTTTGCAATTTGGCTTGGAAATTTCTTATGCCTTGTTGAAGCCATAGTAGCAACTACATGAGGTTTGGCTAAGTTATAGTTATTGCATCTTGTACAGAGTACATTGCTAGTCTATGTACAACAATGCTAGAGTATGTGAGGCATTATTGGAGTGTGTGCAGCAACAGCGGAAGATAGGTAGATGTTTTGACAGGTGCTCTAGAATACCAAAACTCATGAGTGTTGTCTCTGCTACCTGTCTCTGCTACCACAAACCATGAGAATGGTCTTGGCATTATTGTAGGAAGGACATATTTGGTCAGCAATTGAAGACTTGGATCATTTGTGAGAGTATTTAGACTAATGAGTAGCTTGTCTCTAATTCCTCGTAGGAGTGACATGGCAAGTATGACATCACGATGAAGTCCCAATTAAGTAGTATGATGGTTGACATTCCATAGGTGGCTGGAATGTGGATTCAGTTGGGACTCCAAAAAATGACTCAATCTACATCTAGTCCATGACATGGAAGGAATAGATTGATGCTTGAATGATGCTTGTGGTGAATATGTGATTGTGAATTGCATGTAGAGGTTGCACACTAGAAGTCTGCAACTTGGGGAAGGCAACATTAGGAGATGACTAAATTGTATTTGGATTTTGTGTTTACAAATAAATACAATTGTTAGCTCTCTTTTGTTGCTGAATTTTTTCTCAAAAGGGTTTCCCAAGTTTAACCTTGTGTCTCAAACGTGAATTTCTTGTTTTTCCATAATGTTTTGCTTATCAAATTGGTAACAATGCAAAAAACTATAATTTGATCACATAATCTAAAGTTTCAGGGCAATCAAGTTACTAGTATTTCCTGCTATTCTAAGGTGGATTTGGTGATGAAGGATATGAGGCACACTTGGCTAAGGACAAGCTACTATATTATCATGGATGGGTGGACCAATATTAAACATCGGCCACCCATTCATATCAGTCACATTTGTTGTTGGCTCTTATTTTCTTAGAGCTATTGATTGTTCAGGGGAATGCAAGGATGCAAACTTCCAATTTTAGATTTGGAAGGAGGCCCTAGAGGAGGTTAGTTGGCATGATGCTGGAGGGTACTTAGAAGCACATTTTTGGGACCCCCTATTATGTCCATGCATTGAACAACACATTGAAACACATAGGGAGGATAGATTGAGTGACAAGTTGTGGCAAACATAAGAAATATACATATGTTCATTTGCAACCCCCACACCTCACTCTCTTTAAGACTTTTTCAGGTAAGGAATTCCTCAAACACATGGAAACCAGATATGTCAGCTACTTTATGTTGTTAGAAAGGATGCTTGAGATGCAAGAGCCTGTACATTTAATGATAGCTAATGCAAAGTGGGGTAGATGGGCAAAAGACCATACACAACTTAAGGAAAAAGTGTGAAGCAGAAGATCCTTGATGATGATTGGTGGTCTACAATGAGGTCCAAAAATTTTGATTTTATTATTAAATTATCAATTTATTAATGTTTGTAAATAGTAAATAATCTTCATTTTGTAACAACATTCACTCGTCATTTGAGTCTTTTTGAAACTTTTGTTTGCAAATAGACTTGCTCCATCTCACCTATTGTTTGGGTCATTAGATATGTTGATACAAACTCTCCTAGTCTTGAGAGATTTACAAGACATTTCACAGCATGCTTGGATAGATGAATAAAGGAATTTATAGCAAGGATCTTGATTTGGGATTATATGAGGAGCATATAAAGCCCATTGCAATGCAACAAAACACTATGAACACCCCACTTCATATGATGGCATATGCTCTAGATCCCAAATGATATGCAACAAGGCTTGGGAAAATGTCTCATTCTAATGATGAAAAAGTGAAAGAAGGGCTCATGAAGGTCCTACAAAAGATGTATAGTAATGAGGAGTCAACCTTACTTCAAATGCAGTGGCTTGCCTTTGTCAATCTTCAAGGTCTTAACATTTAGTAAACTAGAGGCAAAGTTAGATAGGGCTACATTAAGTTTAACCAAACCTATTGGATGGATGAAACTAATATGAGGATGTTTGCCACTTGCCTCCTTTCATAAGTTGCTAGTTCCTCTACCACAAAGAGAAACTAGTCCACATACAACTTCATTTGGTCAATCAATAGGAATAGGCTTACCTGTCGGTGTGAAAAGTGTGTGGTTGTTCATAGTGCCTTGCAACTTCAAGATCAACAAACTCCAACTACACAATAGGATATTAATTCCAAAGATTCCACATAAATTGATGAAGAGAATGTTAGAATTGTGAATAGCACAAGATGCGGGATCAAACAATGAACAAAAACACCTTGCATGCAAGAGAGCTGCAAACAATGATTTGCTATATCCTCAACGAGAAAAACTTACAGAATGAAATAATACAAAGAGAGAGAGTGCTTTATAAGAGCAACCCTAAATGACAAAGGGATTAGATCATGACAAGTGTCGTCATCCTATGTGATGAGACAGAATGATCTAATAAAAGCTCAATCTAGTTAACAGAAAAAGCACTCCTAAGTTTAGCTTAAGTGCATGAGAAGAAATCAGCCTAATAATTAATTAAGGATTAATAAATTATTAGCTAATGCGTGATTACTCTAACACATCCCCTTAAGTGTAAATTAAGGAGTAGCTAAAAACTCTAAAAATCCAATTCATAAAAGCAAAGAAAGCATGAATGGTTCCCAACAACAAGGCTTGATGAGGTACCCATGTACAATCAAAGAATTCTCTCATAATTGGAGCAAAAGGAGAAAACCTCATGGGAAAAAATCCTCTCCTAAAGAGAGATGAAAGCATGTAAAAAAACATGGACGCCTCATAAAAACCCCCCAAGGACAACTTCCTTCACCCCAAGCATTGATTGCAACTGGAGGTAACAAGGCGATGCCAAAGGTTTCATGAAGATGTTTGCAACCTGCTCCTCTGTAGGCATGTACTCCAAAGTGAGAAAACCATGCTAAATCAATTGGCGTATGAAGTGCATGTGAATCTCTACGTGCTTAATATGTTGATGCTCCACTAGGTTGCAAGAAATGTGAATGGCACTCTGATTGTCGCACCAAAGAATAGTCGGACTATTAGGAGAAAAACTGAACTTAGTCAATGACCGATGAAGCCACAAAACCTCCTGGATGGCCAAAACCACTACACGATACTCAGCCTTTGTGTATGATAATGCAATAGCAGATTGCTTATTGCAAGACTATGTAATGGGGCTAGAACCAAGGCACAAAACAAAGCCAAAAGTGGACTTCTATCACTAACATCACCAGCCCAATTTGAGTTAGTGAAGCCAACTATCCGAGAATCTCCTAATGTATAGTGAATAACATAATGTGAGGTGCCCTGAATATATCTCAAAAAACATTTGGAAGCTTGCCAATGAATCTCATGCGGATCATGTGAAAACCGAGAGACAAGACCAACCGCAAAAGAAATATCAGGACATGAATGTGTCAATTACAAAAGACTGACAACCAACTGCCTATATAATGTAGTATCTAATGAAGGAGTAGTACAAGTGGAAGACAATACAACACCTAACTAAAATGGTGTGGGGCTAGGCTTGCAATGAAGCATGCCAAATCTTTGAAGCATGTCAAGAGCATGCTTCTACTGAAATATGGAAATTCCATTTGAAAACCGAATAAAATGTAAATCAAGAAAGTAGTGCAGAAGGCCAAGATCTGTCATCTCACGCTATTCCATCAAAGCTCATTGAACACTTTGGATCATGGAGGAAGAACCACCTGTGAGGATCAAATCATCCACATATAGCACTAGGATCAAAAGATCACCCTCATGTCATTGAATGTACACTATGGGATCAGAATGACATCGTGTGAAGCCAAAAGACAGAAAAAAAGTGTCCATCTCATACCAAGCCCGAGGGGCTTGTTTGAGACCATATAATGAACAATGAAGCATGCAAACCAACGAAGAGTCCTCAATAAAACCATGTGTCTGCTCCATATAAATCTCCTCATGAAGATCACCATAAAGGAAGGCACTCTTCACATCCATCTGGAATACTGTCCATCCTTATGAAGCTGTAAGTGAAAGTACAAGGCGAATAGAATTCGTCTTGGCAACAAGGGAAAAGGTCTCAGAATAATCAATTCCTTTGACCTGAGAGAAACCCTTTGCAACAAGACGAGCCTTGTGTTGGAAATATTGTCATTGATGTCAAACATGAAATGAAAAGATCATTAAAGAAAAGTTGAAGCAAGATTTATAAGAAGCATAAAATAAAAAGGAAACTAAGTGAAGGAAATCAGATCAAACATAAGTATAACAATAGCATGGTTAAGTGTTGAAGTTATTGGTGTCAAGGTAAAGAATAATTATTGGTGTAAAGATAAAGAATAATTATGAAAAGGCAACTCAGATCGAACTAAGGTTGAGAAAAATCATAGACAAAGGAGATCTAATGTCAAAAGCAATAGTAAGCAGATTTAAAAGAACAATGTCTAGTCAGCGATATCTATAGATGACTCCATAATATAATATTGGGAATGAAGCCATATCTGAAGAACATATTTGGGCGAACTATAAAGTACTTGACATACTCGATGGACGTTGAATTGGCAACTCATTTTTAGCATTCAAATCGAATGTAATGATATAGCATCGAATGTGTAATTCTCAAATCTGTGAAAGATGGAGTATAGTCGTATTAGTCTGGAGCAGTTCGATGAGTCTAAAAGATGGTGATTAGTTTGTAATGCAGATCGATAACTTGTACATTCTGGAGGTTGTGTAAGTGAGTAGTCTAAATCTGAAGTCTCATCTTCTTGTGTGGGCTAAGTGTGAGATCATTCATCAACAAGGCAGATTGGAGGATAGGGATAGTGCAGGTCAGATTGAAGGCATCTTGCAACCATCAAGTCAAGGTTGGTGCCTTCTAAATAATTAAGAGGTTTGGGTGTCCCTTGTAGGTTGCAGCCTACTAAATCATCTTCTTTGTAAAACAAGTAGGTTGGTGCCTACTTCCACTTGTAAAAGTCATTTAAAAGTTTCCAATAAAGCTGTATCAACTTGTGTAAATTGGGTCATATCAAAAAGTTGATTGTAATAAGTTTGAAAAGATTAAGAATTGAAAGTTTGTGTTGATTTACTGATTCACCCCCCCCCTCTCAGTAAATCTTTTGTGCTCTTCACCTTGAACTTATCAATGGAACCATCTACAACATATTTGGTACAATACACCCACTTGCACCGAACCAACTTTCTTCCCTTAGGAAGACGAACAAAATCCCAAGTATTATTCTTCATCAGTAAAGAATACTCATCTTCCATAGCACTATCCCACTCAGAAATACCAACCGCCTTTGATAACTTCTGAGGATCATCCAAAATGGAATGACTCAAAAGACTAACACCTAATGTTTGTGTACGAGTACAACGCAAGTCTAAAGGATCACCTGCCAAAGATCTAGCTAGATCAATAGTATTGAGGGCCCACTTGGGTAAGGGTTGAATATCTAGAGGTGGAGGGATAGTTGGGGCATCAACCTCATCCTCAAGAGATGAAGAGAGAGTAGTAGGTAATGAGGGAGAAGTTGGTGATGAAAAATTCATCTGAGAAAAGCTCTCATCAAACTAGACATCTCGTTGAAACAAGACATCTCTAGAATCAAGATCAAACAACCTGTATGCCTTAACATCCTCACAGTAGCCAACAACTATGAGTGGTTGGTTTTTCCTCTACACGGCTTTCTGTTGAGCTTCAAAAATGAATGCCCGAGCCTCACTACCAAGGACTTTGAATGAAGATACATCGGGCTTGACATGGGACCAAGCCTCCTCAGGAATCATATGTCGCAATGCCTTGTGAGGCATACGATTTTCAATATAATTGGCACAATTAACTGCCTCATTGAAGAGCACAAAAGATTTACTGAGAGGGACGGGCTGAATCAGTAAATCTATACAAACTTTCACACTTTTCAACTTTTCAACAACTCTACACTTTTATCGCGAACAACCTTTATCAACTTCAAATTCTAACACAAATCAACTATACAAGAATATCTCAATACGAACAAGTCGACACCAAGATTTTACATGGAAACCCTTACGGGAGAAAACCACGGTACAAACAATGTACTTTATGAATTATATATGCTTTTACAAAGAATGTAGGCACCAACCTGCTTGAATCACCAAGTTGTAGTTTAGTAGGCACCAACCTACAAAGAACACCAACCCTTAATCCTGATTTTGTAGGCACCAACCTACAAGGAGCATCAACCCCTAAAACTGATTTAGTAAGCACCAACCTACAAGGAGCACCAACCCCTACTGTTCATAGGCACCAACCTACTAGAGGCTTCAACCCCACTTGTCAAGCACCAACTTAGCAAAGATGATAATTTGAATGAATAGTGTTCCACCTTCAATGTTGCTTCCTCAACGGATGATGGACTTTACAATCTTCTTCCTTCTGAATTTATCTTTCTTGAATGATATTTACATAAATCACCGTATGATGAATTGACTCTTCTCTCACATGCAAATCTGCCACTTATATTCTTCTTCAAACTGCACATAAACTTCTTCGAGTCTCTATGAACTTTTCTTCACAAATCTGCTCAAATGTCTCCTTCAAATCTGCTTCAATCCATCTCCCATTTCCATTCTTTCTATTTCCACCACCCCCACCCACTCTACTATTCTTTTACTCCACACACAACTTGTGTTTTTATGATATAGATTTTTCACACAGCACTCAGCACTTTCCAATCTTCAGATGACATACATTTCTTTCTTGCAGCACTTTGTGTTTCTTCTGATATAACAGTTATACCACACACACACTCTGTTTTTTCTCTTTTCTTTACTAAATAAGATGTTCAATAAAATCCACACTTCAAATCTTTAGATTATATTCTTTTTTCTCAATTCAGAAAATCTTCATTCAATCACCTTCTCTACACTATTCAGATGATATACATTTTTCTCCACACAGCACTTGTGTTTTAAGATATATCAATTATTCCATACAGCATAAACACCACTAAAAGTGCATCTCCATTTAATATTTATATATACTTCATAGGGGATATCCTTCGTTCTAGAGACACATCCCTTGAATGTGTCATTACAATATTTAATTGTTGTTTACACTCAGATCGCACCTCCTTAATCTGAGTTTTCCATGAACACCACATCATCCCTAGATGAAAGAACAAATCACCTTTAATTTGCATCTGTCCAAGAGACAGAATTAGTTTTTCTTTATTTTTATCCACTTTAATTATGTATTAAAACATGTCTTTAGATCACGTCCCTTGAATGAAAGCTATCTTTTAATTTGTAAATCAATGTTGAAGATTAACAAAAAGACGTACTCCTTTAATCCCACCAATTCTCTTTTCCTTTAGTCGCACCAATTCCTTTAGAGAAGACGTGTCATTTGGATGCAGCATTTGTCTTTTAGTTACAGACTGACACATCTCTTCACCAAACAATTTCCAACTCTTCCAACAAAAGGTGTTTAAGATAGGAGAATACGTGTCTTTTCAAGAGACATTCTACTTCATGCCACCCGATAACGTTTACTAACAAACATTTTAATTATGACTTTAACCTTTTGATTTGTGAACTATGTTTAATGAAGACGTCTCATCCTTCATTCGCATCTGCTGTTGGTATATTGAAAGATCTTCAGATTTGATCCTGAATCGTTCTTACTGGAGATTTTTAACTGCCCCACATTTCTCTTATCAAAGTCAATCTTTGATTAATATCAATGGTAATTGCTCTTGCAATAGCCTGATTATAATTGCATTTGTTATGGCCGCTCCATAATGATGAATTTCTTGGTTTCTTTCTAGGCCTATGCCTGCTCAATAATATATCCTTACAACTTGCTTGTATCTTCATTTATAAGGATGACTCAATATCCGATTATTTATTAGAATAATTGATTATTGATCAAATGCAATCGATCAATAATGATCAAATCAAACTCTAAAGGATTACATATTCATTTCTCCACAAATGGATCACTTCATTGACATTAATGACGTAAACCTAGCAGCCTCTTATATGCCTTTGACATCAATGACAACATTTCCAAGACTCATCCCAAAAAGAAGAATGCATATCTCGTGATTGAATCATACAGTTGGCCATCTCCCATAAATTTTTGTTATTTCGCTCAGATTCACCATTCTGTTGAGGGGTGTATGGAACTGTAAGCTAATGTTGTAGACCATGCTCAATGCAAAAGTCCCTAAAAGTCTGATTGACATACTCCCCCCCATTGTTTGTGCATATCCGTCTGATAGAAAAACCAGATTGTTTCTCCACGAATGCCTTAAAGATCATGAAAGAATCAAAGACATCACTCTTGTACTTAAGAAAGTACACCCATGTACACCTGAGGAAGTCATCAATCAATGTGAGAACATATTTGGCCCCTAAAAATTGTTAGAGTAATCATGCATTAGCTAATAATTAATTCACCTTTAATTAGTTATTAGTCTAATTTATTCTCATGCACTTAAGCTAAGCTAAGGAGTTATTTACTCAATTAACTAAAGTGTTTTTCTATGTTAACTGAAGTGAGTTATTATTAGATCATTTTGTCTCATGCATGTGATGTTGACACTCGTCCCAATCTAATCCCTTTCTCATTTAGGGCTACTCCTATATAGCAGTCAACCCTCATTGTATTGTCTCTCAAACTCTCAACCTTTGAGGACTTTTGTTTTCCTGGAAGATTCTTGAGCTTCATTCTGTAAGTATTTTCTTTTTGAGGAATAGCAAACATTTGTTTTGCAAAGCTCTTGAGTAGAAGGTGTTTTGTTCGTTGTTTGATCCTATGTCTCGTGTTATTCACAAATCTAACATGGTATCAGAGCGTGGATTCAATGAACCCCTTCTCAATTTATGAGGTTTTTTCTTCAACAAGGGTTACAGGCTTCAAATCTAGGTCCTTTGTTTTTTGCAAACAAATTTTGGAAGTGGGAGAGGAAATTTTTGGTAGCATCTAGGACAAAACAAAGAATACTTCCATTAAGTTCAAAGATGTCTAGAAAGTTAGATTTGTGGCTTTTGACAGCTAGTTTGGATTCGAGGTCAGATTTGTAGGGAGTATGAGCTATGTTCCACGGAGTTCCCGGGGGCGGGGAGCCGAGGAATGAGGGACAGGGCGCTACATTTCAAGAACGGAGAAGGCAGGGAGTCCTAAGTTTAGAGGCGGCAAAAGGGATGGCAGAGGAGTCTGAAATACATATAGTGCCAGATAATTAGTTATTAAAAGATGTATAACAAATTAACAATATAACTGTAGAAGCCTAAGGAATAAGTAAAGTTAAAAGTAAAACTTAAAAGTTTAAACACATTGCAATGATTTCATTGAACTAGTGAACCACTGAACATTGAAAATCAAAATATAGACATTGGAACGAGAACTAGATGTTTCATAATTTGAATTTCATAATCATGATTCATAATTACAATCAAGTATCAACAATGTTCACAATGCCAACACATCAGTCTTCACACTACTCTTCAGTCTTTAGTCTTCAGCTCCCTTACTCGCATGATAATGTTTCAACTTTCAAGTTTCAAACAAAACAATTACAAATGAAAAGAAAAAATATCATTGATAAAAGTGACTTTAACATTATTACATAGGGTTTAGACTTTTTTTTTTTAACAAAAATCATTTTTTTTTGCTTTTTCGAGGGGACGTCTAGGCGTTTCCTGAGGTTGAGGGGACATTTGGAAGTCTCCTAGGCGTTTCTTTGGCGTCTCCCTACCAAATACAGCCAAGAAACGTCCCCCTCAGGAAGGAGATGTTTAGGAAACAGCGTCAAAACTTGGTGACGACGGGGGGAAGGCCAAGGGATGTTTCCCATGTTGATGTTATAGCAGCGGGAGATATCTTCCTCTCAAAATTAAATGATAAATAATTAATAAGGCAAGTCGGCCTTAATTACAAATTATGTTTTATATTTTTTATTTCTTAAAGGAGGTCGACCTATATGAAGAGACACCTTGTTTTGTATATATACAAGGTGAAATTGTTTCATCAAATTATCAATTCAATAACTTCAAGTTCGCACCTTAGCAGCAGATCATCATTTGATAGCAACAGATCAATTTCAAGGAGAATCATATTGATTTGTACTTTACATCAAGGAGAAGTGTCTCCATTATTTGTATTTAACTCAGCCTTGAGTAAGGCCAGACTTGTAAAGCAGATTTCTGCGTTTTTATCTGATATATAAGAGATATATGTTTTGTTGGGTGTTTCTCCCTCGAGTAGGAGGGTTTTCCCAAGGTAAACTGTTGTGTTCTTTGCCTCATGTGTTGCATTTTCTGATTGCTTACATTTCTGATCCTAAATCTAACATGGTATCAGAGCAGGTTCAAGAAATCCGATTAGATTTGTTTAAGCATTCCAAAGGAGTTTGTCATACACCATGATGAGGGGTTGAAAATATTTGAACACGGTCTAAGTTTAATTTTAAATGGAGTGCGATTATTATTTTGGTATTGAAGAAGTTTGTATCTTTGGCACAGAAATTCTAAGAACGATACCTCTCGGAAATTGAAGTTCATGGCTGGACGAAAACCCGGACATGAATAATTTGTTTATTGTGAGTGTTGGTGCCTCTACAACATTGGAAGGGCACTCGAGATTGAATCTGACATAGATATATTGCTACCATTGAATGATATTGTTGGTATTGTTTCCACATTTATTTTAATTACTTTGCCAAGGATTGTTGTGAGACTCTGAGTATAATTGAATCCCTTCCTTATATAGCTTCATTACAGATTCTTTGCATTGCCACTACAAACAATTACCGGACTAGAGGATCGATAGTATATATTTGCATATATCTTGAAGAGTCGATGGATTAATTGAACATCGCCACCATCTCAATATTTCGCCAGATAATTAACGGGTTTCTAGGGTTATTTATTGTGGTTGCCATCGATTACTATTATACTGAGCCAATATTCATAGAGGTCACGTCCATTCCTGTTGGTATCGCTATCTGAAACTATTATTGGAGCCATTTTTTTAATGATTGGTATTTCTGAAGATTTCCACAAAGACAAAGTGCATATCGGGTCCTTGTTGTGTGTATGCTTCTAGCAGATTAAGTAAAGGGGAGCGTTGATATTCCTTGGTGTATGTGTAAATGATCGGGCCTGGTTAATTAGCATAGACATTCAACCTTGAAGTCATGCCATACATGGTCGGGACTTTAGATGCTACCATATTATTTGCCAAAGGTTTGTTGAGCATCAACCGCCAGATTTATTGCCAGTTAAAGGTTTTATTATAGTCACTAGAATTTGAGCACAGCCTTGTTTGGTTATCCAGCATCATCATCAACAAGAATCATAAATCCTCTGCAGTCAATAACAAAAAGAATCAGGAGTCTTGTTCATGCCACCAATTGGAGCATATAGTGTCATTCCTTCAGGGAATAGACCGAAGCCTCTTTAAATAATAAAGTGGAGTCGATATGAGGGAGTTCCACGACTAGTCAAATGAATCGACACCAGTCTACTTAGAGCTGTAATACCACTGCAACCATTTGTGTATCGATGAATGAAAATATTATTTGTAGTCAGCAAAGAAGGATGAATGCACTGCAAATTGATGATGATTGAGATCGAGCTATAAAATGGTTGCAACAGAATCAATAAAGAGATAAGTATTTTATGCTTGTACCTTGAATAAATTTTATACAATTAATAATAATTCCTGAAATTGGGAATAGTGAATCATGTAGGCTTCTAGCATTGGTATTTCTCTTCGGGATAGTTTGATTATATGAACTATTAGTAATCTCTCTAAAAATGCTTTCAAGATGGACTGAGGAGCATAAGGATGATGAGAAATTGCATTCAAGGGAGGAAGAGCTTGATGCATCCTGCAAGGAAGTCACGCAGGCTAAAGAAATGAACAAACATGGAGACATAGCTTGTAGCCTTGGGACTGAGTTGGTGGCACATAACTCTCATGATTCTTCACTGGAGTCATCTCTCAAGGGAACAAGGTTGGGTCAGCCTTGGATGGAGAGTTTGCTTCACAAAGAAGATTGAGAAAGATGAAGACATCTCTCAAAGAGGAAGAACCCATATAGATTGTCATTGTGATTAGTTTCTTTGAAGAGGAGGAATTAACATTCAGAGGGAGTCTGACAAACCAACAGAGGAAACCTTGGACGAGGAGGTCAAGAGGTTGATGCAAGTACTTGGAGCTTCAAAGGGAGTCACATCATCATGAAGATCTGTTGCAATGTATATTTCTCTATGACGAAGAAGTATGAGGTGAAAGACCTTGTAGTGTATATTTCTTTGTGATGGAGAAGTATGAGGTGAAAGCCCTTGTAGTGTATATTTCTCTGTGACGAAGAAGTATGAGGTGAAAGCCCTTGTAGTGTATATTTCTCTAAGACGGAGAAATATGAGGTGCGAGCCCTTGTTCATCTCTGGGACTGAGATGAGATGTCATGTTGAGAGACTCCATGATGACATCACATTGAGAGACTCCATGATGAACCCTTTGTACTTGTGTTTTTCCACAAATGGGAGTAGCCATGGTGGACGTCATCTTGAGAGACTCCATGACGACATCACGTTGAGAGACTCTGTGATGGGCACTTGTGTACATGTTTCTTTCCACACATGGGAGTAGCCATGGTGGACATCATGTTGAGTGACTCCATGACGATATCACATTGAGAGACTCCGTGATGAACTCTTTTCCACAAATGGGTGTAGCCATTGTGGGTGTTATATTGACAGACTCCATGACATGGATATCTGGAAAGATACCTCCCTAGCTAAGAGGGAGTGTTGATGTTATAGCGGCGGGAGATATCTTTCTCTCAAAATTAAATGATAAATAATTAATGAGGCAAGTCAGCCTTAATTACTGTTGTACCCAAAATAAATTTTTGGCATTCTATATAAATTGAGCTAAATCTTGTTAAAATGCCGTCAAAAGTCTGTTTTAGGTCAAACCAAACATAGGGTCTTTGTGGCTTTCTGTCAAGGAACACGTGCAAAATTTTGAAAATTTGAAAATTAGGGTTTCATACCTATTTTAGGAAACCAATAGGACCTTCCCAAAAATGATTGAAAATTATTTTCATAGGATTAAAAGGCTTCACAATCACATTGGTCAAGTCAGAATCATCAAAAGGCATGTTTTACTCTCGTGGGTCTATTTCTATTTTTCGGGAACAAAGTTAGGAGCTCCGCAGCCATTAATGGCATATTGGCCAGTACCAAGTGCTGAAAGCTAAGCTTCAAAAGCTTCAACGATGCAATCATGGCGAAAAAGATCTAAAAAGATGTTGTTTGATGAAGGAGATTCCTGAAACCCAAAAAGGTCAAAATTTGACTAACTCTAGAAACGTTACGAAAGAGAGATCATTTCGCAATGCTGAAAACAGCCTTTTTCAAGTAGGGGCGCCCATGATTATTAAGGGTCAAATGTAACTTTTGTTGAAACATCAAGGCGGTCATTCTCGGCGTTAAGCTGGCGGCTTGACAACAAAGCAATGATGAATCATCGATAAGTTGATCCACCCGTGATTGTCAGAGCTAAAAAGGAGTAGTTGGCCGAAGTATCGAAACAATTGTAGTGAGGATCAGGTAGAAAAAGCCCTTTCCAGGAAAAGCAGCCCTTTAATATGAACGGATAGCGCCAAATGTCGGAGGGCCTCCCAAGACAATTTGCTCCAATGGGGTTAATCTACGACAAGCGTAATCATCGGTGCAAGCATCGACAAGGCAATCAACATATATCAGATAAACCGATAAAGGCAAACGACGTTGCGATTAAACCGTGATGTCATCATTTTCGATCGAATGCGTCATTCAGATGGTCTTCAAGGCAAAGAAAGCAGCTTCGCCCGGAAAGCCTTTTTCTTTTGAGGTTACAAACTTCGACTTTTGCCGTCATATCTCGGGCACTGCTCACCCCGGTTTTACCTCCCGGCACCGGCGGTGAATGTACGGCCAGCATTTCCGGGATCAGCAAATCCAAACTGGGCCGAGTTGGCAGGGTCATTCAACGAGAGAAAGTAATAAAAACTTGCAAAACTCAAAGGGACACCTAGAAGAAGTCAAAGGTCAAATTGTTGACTAAAGTCAAGATATTTTGAGATAAACTTGGCTAAAACACTCCACGATCAATGGAAATCACCTTTTTGAACTTTATATCAAGCCAAAACAACTTTTGATCATGAGTTAAGTTCCCAATCTTGTGGATCTAAAGCTTGAGTCTATATAATCAAGGTATAGGCATCCCACTTCATTATTTCATTGTAGGTTGATGATCAAGAACAACCATAAGCTCTCAAGGATGCCATTTACAGATCTAGCCAAGGTTTTCATCCGTTCTTCAATATTTCTTGCAGATCTGAAGCAGAAGAAGATTGCTAATCTGAGGTTGGATTCAGAGACAGATTTTCTCAGGGAGTCAGATAAAAACTTCCAATCCATCTTCTGTCTACTTCCTCTCTTCTTGTCTTAGGTTTTCTTGCATATTACACAAAGCAATAGGCTACATCAGATCTAATCAACTGAGTAGATTCAGCATAATTTTCCAATGAAACCCATCTCATCAGATTTTCCAAAATCAGCAAACTTGCTGCCCCTATTTTTGGGGGTTTTTCTGAAAAAGTTTCAGAATCAAAATTCTGAGAAACTAGGCTTGTTCAGCATTGAAGCACGAACAAAACCCATGTGCCATACTTTTTCCGGAAAAATACTTCTCGACAAGGCGCTATTTTCAGGGGTTTTCGAAAATTATCAGAACAAGGTCAAGTTTACAGTCAATCTTTAAGTTTTGCAAGATGCAGTACTCTCAGGTACAATACAGGACCAAGACGGCCCTATTTCATGATTACTTGAAAACGGTTGACACAAACTTACATCAGGTAAACCCAGTAGTTGATTTAGAATAGCTGGAGGGCATGAATCAAATCACATTGCAGAATATTGAAGAATCTGGGTTGCTACAGGCCGCATCCATTCCCATCACATTATAGAGTGTGGACTTGTAATTGCTTGTGTTAAGAATTACAATCCTACCACTAGAGAAATCAGAGCAGTGGATGGGAGAATTGTTTGCAGTCTAAAGCCTCAGGATATTGAAAAGTGCTTTGATATTTCATCATGTCCTAACAGCAAGGTCATATCAGTGACGGAATGCGAGAAGGCATTCGAGACAGCCAAAGACAAATGTCAAAGGATAATAGCTGAAAAATGGCTAAAAGTGACAAAGGCTAGCTTGCCTAAGTTGGTTGGATGAGGAGAATGTAAAGATGAGTATGCAGTGTTAATCACTCTACTCAATAGAATCACAGGAGTGGAGGATGGCAATCAATTCCAGTCATGGATGTATTATGTCATTGCAAAAATCATTGGCAGAAGGGAACATCATGACTGGGCCACTCTGATTAGTGACACACTCCACCAACAGATCACCGGGTATCTGGAAGCTCATAGGTTTCACATGTGCTCTTACTTGGTATACCTAATTGCCTTCCAAGGTGATTTCAGGATATTGAACAATGTGGGAACCTTAGGTGTGTAGAAGGTTCATGAGCATTTTACATGTCTTGAGTTTACTCAAGCGGAGCGACACTTCAAAAGAACAAGTGATCACTTCATCATGCACACCGTACGTGAGCTAGACCATGAGATGCACGTGCGTATTTCACAGACAACCAGAGAGGCAATGGCGGATTGGGCGGATTGGTTCATCCAATTCCCTACATTCTCCTACATATGCGTGTATGGCTACATTGGTCACCCAGCCATGATGCCAAGATACCCTTCAGATAGGGTAGTCTTCATGGAATTCCTGAGACAGTTGTCCGAAGTCCACATCTACTTGCGCTTGAAGAAGAAGACAGTTGTAAACTTTCCCGTTGGAAGGGGACTCTATAGATGCAGGTTCGCGGCAGATGTTAAGATGATGAGTCAGGAAACAGTGAGGCTTAATCTCAAGTACCTCATTGAGAGGAGGTCCTATGATCCCAAGGGCTCTATGCAACGCATCTTGAGCAACACTCGTCACATAAGTCTTCTATGGAAGATTATTGGGTAAATTGTCGAGACGAGTATGAAGTGCGAAGAAGGAACTATAGCAAGTTCAGGCTCCCGCAAATTGCTGATTTTATGTCATCAGACATCGAGGGCTTATCTGACAATGAAGGTGAAGTCATTCTCCCCTCATTCTTCGCAGATTCAGTTGACTCCTAACCACTCCCAAGAGTGGATTGGTATGCCAAGAAAAACACGTCTATAGAGGAAAGAACGAGTAGAGTGGTTAGAAATAGCCAACTCTATCTCGACAGCAAGAAATCAAGGAAGGTGATACCTCACAAAACAGAGCCGCCACAGGTTCAATCTACACCACCTTATCTACACCACCTTCCACTTCAAGAAAGAAGCCTAGACAGAAGCAGTGATGCAATCCTCCCCAAGGGATGAGGATGTCAAAGCCTACAAAGCCCAGAACACAGAGGACACATGTGGAGAAAGCCACACACAGCCCTGAAATAGTCATGGGTATTGCTGCCCCAGAGCAAGGAATAGAGACTGCTACCCCAGAACCAGCAGAAGTTGTTGTTGAAGAGCCAGCAGCAATAGTTGCTGAAGAACCATTAGAAGAAGTAGCAGAAGAAGCAGCAGCAGAAACGGTGCCTGTTATGGAAACAAAGCCGCCAATAACACCACCATCACAACAGTCACAAGTCCTCATTGACTTGGACTCACCACTGAGAGACATTGCTCCAGCACAGTCTCACACATCAGGCATTCAAGGGCCCCATATTCCTCCTCCTAGTGAAGTTAGCCGAGATTCCATTTGGCTTGAAGGCTTCTTAGGAAGAAAGAGGGAAAAACCCTCCTATGAATTTGACTTCACTGAATTCAACCATGTCCCACAAGACATGCCGACGAAGAAGTTGAAGAAGCAAGTTCACATAGAAAGGAACGCAGATTGTGAAATTATCATAGAGACTGCTGCCCCACCAGTAGAGAAAAGCATACACAAGGTACAAGTAGAAGACTATACATTGTCTAAACTTAACCTCGAGAAAACTACACGACAAGTGGAGGCAAATCTTCTCAGAATAGCTTCAGTGAGCACACAAGAAAGAATGGCCAACGATGGAAAAGAAAAAGCAGCCTTAAAGGCTGAAAATCAACAACTGAGGTCATACATTTCCAGCTTGATGCATGGCACCCCGAACGTCTCAGCCTTACTAACAGGATTGCTAGATCTCCCCGCAAAACAAAATCATCAACAACTGATAACATACGGCAAACACTTGAGAGATCAAGTGGAAGAGTTTGTTCTCAAAGGTAGATGTATACTGGCAAATCTATACCAGTTACGAGATAGAGTACATGGACTTTGTGCAGAAATCCAGCAATCAGAACGAAGAATTGCAGAGAAGAGGCTAGAAGACGAGAGCACAATTGCAGACTTGCAATTGGCATATCAATCAGTCTACTCCGAGGAAAACAAGCAACATCTCTTTGCTTGGAAAGAACAGTTGGCGTACAATGTGAAAGCCTATGACGCCCATTCAGTAGATTAACTACAGATGGGTGGTCGCCACTATTATCAACTTTGCAAGAATGTTGGTAATATCATTCCCTTGCATGGAATATCAACATGAGGGAGGAGAATACATCGCGATGGTCACTGTACAGAATCAGTTCAGAGACGTCATCCACAATACCTTTCTTGATAATCCAGATGGTTGCAAGCTAGCCAAGGTGGCAGATTTATCAACCAAGTTCGAAGAGGTAGCATCTCAGTGTATAGACTTCGGAAATCAACTCACAACAGGTGAGGTAATGCTCAAACGCCACGTCATCATTCTACAGAGCATTAACTCCCCAGAGGTTGATGAAGTCAACGAATGGGTAGAAACATTGTTGATTAATGGTGAGTTGTAAAGGCACCAAAGAAGGACGTCCTACACCCTCCAAGTGGCATTTATGATACTTGAGTTTGACTGGATGCTTATTTCCAAGTCAACTCAAGATGACATTAAATGTAATTGGAGTTAACTTGATGCCTCTTTCCAAGTTAACTCCATATCCCTTAAATCATGCATTGTCAAATCCCACTGATTAAGGATGTCTAATCGGCTTCCATAATTTGTGGATCTTAGATCTCCACTAAATGTGGATGCCTATTTTGGAGGGATACTTTACATTAAAGTTCACCTTTAGTTTACGTTCAGTCAACTGAAGTAGTTTCCAATTGACTCTTTGTTTACTTTCAGTTAACTAAAGTAGTATTCCAGTTAACTGCTTGTTCCCCCTTTTTAGGAATAAATCTTGATAAATGATTGGCAAGAACTCATTGTTAATTCAAGGCGATTTTGGGGTTGCCCACTCCTTTGAGTTCTATAAATAAGAGCCTTGGGCTCATTGTTTGTTTAACCTTTACTTGCTACGCAAAATTGTTGCACCATTGTTGCCAACAGCTTTGAAAGCGAATATTTGTTCACTCTTGGATGAGAGTTCGTTGGTTGATTGTAATTGTGCATGATTTCCTGCCTTTGCTATCCCAACCTTTGTAATTCGTTGATGAAGCTTCAAGAAGAATATCAGAAAGCGCTTGCATTCTGATCTACCTATTTGAGTTCTTTCTACGTCTTGTATCAAATAGCTTGTTGTTTCATTTCCCTCCTCGGATAGGGGTTCCTCCTCCTTGGATATTTGTCATTGGCAATTATCGTTTGTTGTTGTTTAATGTATTGTCCTTCAACCTATACTTCGAATAGGGGTTCCTCCTCAGCAAGTTTGTCGGCCAAGACATCGTAAATCTATTGTTTTGTCGGCCAAGACATCGTAAATCTATTGTTTTTTGTAAGTCAATTCCTAGCCCATACCTCGGATAGGGGTTCCTCCTCCTTGGCAAGTCTCAGATCCAGCTTACCGTAAAGAGTGTTTGCTTGTACCAACCTTATCCCAGCATATATCCAAGAGTTCAGAGCCTTGGCCATATTCTCAAGAGACGGTGAATTCAGGTGATCCAACCAATCCATTCCCGCTCCTATACCCTCATGCTCTATTTACCTTGAGGATATTGGATAGATTAAAAGCTAGAACAATCGTAGTTAACATCTGCAGAAACCAGAGAAAAAGCTTAGCTACGGCGCATTGTGTTTGTGCACCCTTGTGTCCTACCACTGAAGTACAAAAAGATAGGAACCTTAGTTTACCATTCCCTTCCTTACGCATTGCTTTCAACAGAGAGGGACTTCTCCTCTTTAAGTAACGAAGAAGTGTTGCAAAACATTTGAAATAGCTGAACGTTTACAATCAGCACTCCAGAGGTGCTAATTTAAACGCCAACAATTACAAATTATGTTTTATATTTTTTATTTCTTAAAGGAGGCCGACCTATATGAAGAGACACCTTGTTTTGTATATATACAAGGTGAAGTTGTTTCATCAAATTATCAATTCAATAACTTCAAGTTCACTCCTTTGCAGCAGATCATCATTTGATAGCAGCAAATCAATTTCAAGAAGAATCATATTGATTCGTACTTTACATCAAGGAGAAGTGTCTCCATTATTTGTATTTAACTTAGCCTTGAGTAAGGCAAGACTTGTAAAGAAAATTTCTGCACTTTTATCTGATATATAAGAGATATATGTTTTGTTGGGTTTTTCTCTCTCGAGTAGGAGGGTTTTCCCAAGGTAAACTGTTGTGTTCTTTGTCTCATGTGTTGCATTTTCTGATTACTTACATTTTTTATCCTAAAACTAACATCCCAAGCATCCCCCCATCTTGGGGACGTCCTCGTCTCGGGTGCGAATGGTTTTTTGGGGGGGACGCGTCCATGTGGAACACTGGTTTGAAGTAGTTTTTTCCAGATCCAAAGGATAGCTGCAATTTTGGGGCGTTTTGGGCATAAAAGAACCTCACAGTTGCATTCGGAAGGCCGATTCGACGAATTTTGATATATAATTCAACTTATTTTGGTGTTGGGAGCATCTGAGGCAAAAAAAATTGTCAAGGTCGTACGGCTTCCCCAGCACACAGATTGAGTGGTGCAAGTGGTTTCCAATTTGGACTTCTAGTTTTCTCCAGAATTCTATTTTCTCAGTGTTGTTGTTCAGTTCTTGTTTTGGAGACTTCAATGGGCTATATCTTTTGCATCCGGACTCCTTTTTGGGTGTCGTTTTCTTTGAAAGTGCATGTTTTTTCTTGTATTTTGTCATGGTGCTACTAGTTTCCTTTTTTCCTGTTAGAGAATTGTATTTTCAACATGTAGTCCCTTTTGGACATTATGGGTTTCCACTATATGCATTTCTTATTATATAGACGCATTGAGATAAAGTGCCATGTTCTGATGTATCTTTTTTGGGGATTTTGCACATCCTGTTGTGCCTTTTGTACTCGCACTATGATATAAAGTCCATGGGAAGGTTGATGTTTGCCTTTGGTTTACCATCACACCTTTGTCAAGTGAGTGTACCTTCCACAACAGCAGTGAATCCTAGTGATTCTTGCCTCATGCATGTGTGCCTTAGTTTGCACACCTTTTTATTTGCAGGTTGTCTCTCCTACATGCACTTCCTGGTTTCACACAATTTCAGTGTACCTGTCTTGGCTCTCCCTTTTCAACATTATGTGGGGTTTCTACTATTGGTGCTAATGCTTCTTTGGTTTCGCGGTTTGGAGTGATCTATGTATATAGTTCTTGTGTTCCTATGTACTAGTTGGATGCAACATGTACATCAGTGGCTAGTTACCCATGCATTTCGATGAGATGGATCATTTACCATATGGACACTCTTGCATTCCTGTTTCTGGAAGTTCTTCATTTCAGCACTATATAAGTCATCATTCGACAGCAATCTATAGCTTCTTCGTGCTTTTGTGATGTTCTGCATGTTCCTCTTTTTTCAGGACATTGTTTTGGTTGGAGGCTTCTTAGCCCTTCACCTTGATTTGGAGGCTTTTTCAATCCTTCATTCGCCTTTCTCTATTTTGGAGAGAAGTTTTTTCCATGTGGTTTTCTCCTTTTCTCAAATTGTGAGAAATTCTTTTGTTTGTACATGGGTACCTCACCAGGCCTTGTTTGTCGAGACCCATCATGCATTTTTTCTTTTTAGGGTTTTCAACTACTCCCTAAGTTCATCTTAAGGTGGGGTGTTAGAGTAATCATGCATTAGCTAATAATTAATTATTCTCATGCACTTAAGCTAAACTTAGGAGTTCTTTATTCAGTTAACTAAAGTGTTTTTCTATGTTAACTGAAGTGAGCTATTATTAGATCATTTTGTCTCATAGTATGTGATGTTGACACTTGTCCCGATCTAATCCCTTTCTCATTTAGGGTTGCTCCTATATAGCACTCAACCCTCATTGTATTATCTCTCGAACTCTCAACCTTTGAGGACTTTTGTTTTCCTTGAAGATTCTTGAGCTTCATTCTATAGCTTTTTCTTGTTGAGGAATATAGCAATTCTTTGTTTGCAGATCTCTTGCGTGGAAGGTGTCTTTGTTCATTGTTTGATCCTATGGCTCCTGTTTTTCACAATTCTAACAAAAATGAAGCACTCGGAAATGACATGAGGTCACTATGTACCAACTCTAAGGGTGCCTTAGCATGTGTGGCTCTACTAGTAGGAAAAGAATCCTAGTGATGTTTTCCAAGAGCACATCCTCGACAAACACCATCAGTACAGCAAATCTTAGGGAGATAGAGCACCAATGCCTATGTACTCATTTGTTAAAGATATCTGTAATTGACATGACCAAAATGTTCATGCCAAAGCTTACTCACAATGTCAGCATGTACTATGAAAGATGAACCTAAACAAGTTGAATTCTCAAAACCATCAAATCAGTATAAATGAGAGGAAGAATCAATACTCCCAGTGGCCACAATAATATCAGGATCATGAAGGTCACAAATAAGTACATCAAATGGGGTAAACTCAATTGTCCTACCAATGCCAAATTGGAAAATTTGATACATTGAAAGAAGGTTGGCAGAGATATCAAGAACAACAAGAACCTCCTGAAGAAAACTACCCTCAAGTATGATAGTACTTAAGCCCAAAACTAAAAGTTGTGTAGAATACCCTGCTGCAATCTAAGTAGTGTTGCAATTTGGAAGGGATGAGACCAAATCCTTAGAGTGTGTCATCTGATGTGTCGCGTTCGAATCAAGTATCCATGGAGCTGCAAAAGGTAAGGCTCGTGCCAAAAGAGCATAACCTTTACCTATAAATGAGGAAGAAGACTTAGGGGCTAAGATTTCATGATGTTGCATGGATTCCTCCAAAGTCTCTTATAACTTCTATCATCGAGAGACTGGATCTCCCTCCTTACCACAAAAACTAGAAGGTTCACCTATATTCTTTGCCTTGGAGGAAGACTCGCCAGACTTCGAAGATTTATCATACCGAGGAGTGGTTTGAGGTTTCTAATCTAACTTTTCAGATGGTTTGGAGGAACGCTCACTACCTAATAAAGTCTTTGTCTTGGGCTTTTGTTCTTCTTGTCTTTCCCTTTGGATGTTTGTGCTACCAATGCCTAGGTTTTGGAACTGGAAAGTGAATCAAACTAAGTCAACTTTACTTGTTCACAAGTCAAATGCTCACAGAAAACCTTGAAAGTTGGCATGGTAAATGCAGTGCCCAACATATCCATAGTAGAGTAGAAAGCAAAAGAGAAGACCTGAAATGGCCCTCTAAAGCTTAGATAGAATCACGAAAACACATTATGTGTCAATTTTATTCTTTCCACAACCCTGCAAAAGGGATCTGAGTGACTTAAACTTCTGCAAGAAGTCCCCAATGGAGGGGAAAGAATCAGGTACAAGTGCTGTCAATTATGCCTCAATCAAGCTCGAAACTCATTGATTGTGCCTAAAAGATCTTTGAACTTCTCCCACATATCCCCAAGAGAGATGCAAGACTCAAAGTGAAACAAGAGACTATCTGAAACCTGCTGTGAAATCAGTCTCGTAGCGTCATCCATCTTGTTCCTATGCTAAAGTATCTCAAATTGACGAGTCAATGTTTGTTGTACTTCATCCAAAGTGGACCATAAACCCTTTGGCATAAGCAATTTGGTCATATGAGTTTTCCAGATATGATAGTTTGACATTCAACTAAAGAGGTATCCGCCATGACGGTTCAAGTTTTCAAGACAATGTGTGGGAAGGAGTTGTTCTCTGATGTATATATATATTAAAAGTGAGAAATATACCCTCTCCCCACAACAAGAAAAACAAAACCCTAATGCAACTTTGAGGGTAGAAAAGCTTAAAAAAGCAAAAAACACATCAGATAAATCTCTATGTACCTAGTGAATTTTTGGAAAAATGGGAAGCATGGTTGTGTAGAGCACTGAAGCACCTTTCCAACGCCTATTCGTTCACAAAAAACGGAGCCTGTATGCCCAAGTTATGATCCCAGAAGCGCAAAAAAGATTTGACTTCAACGGCCTGTAGAAAATTCTTGGAGCAAAATTTGGGAAAACAAATTGCACCACAAGAACAAGCTTGAAACCAGCTTTCTGACAATATTTCGTTTCCAAAAAACAGAAAAACAAGGCAAAATTTATGCCCAATTTTGTAAAACTAAGCTCAAATTGCCCTACAAGGCAAGCTTGGGGCTGAAAAATCCGACCCCCGGTCGCATAGCGACCTGCGGTTGGGTGTTGGGGGCTCAGGGCTAGTTATTGAGCCCCTGGTCACGTGGGTTACCCAAGCAAGCGCTAAAGGGTCACAGGGAGCTTAAGGCAAAGGGGGTGATCGCTAAGGTGACAAATGTTGATGTGGAATAGCCCTCGAGGACTAGATTGGAGCGCTTTGGGCGCTGATGGGACCAAGGTCATAGCTGAGAGCCCACAAGGAGCTAGCTGGTTGCTATCGACGATGGGCACTAGCAATGCCACCCAAATGGGTGCCCCCCAGAGTGAAGCTCTGCTCTTGTGGAAAAGCGCCTTAATATAGTGTTGTGCACTATGAATAAAGTGCTCATCTCTTTTTTAAATTTCGTACTTATGACCGTACAGGGGTTGTACCGTACAAAGGCCCCTGTTAAAAATATTTGCATTAATAGCTCCCAATGACAAAATAGGGCAAATTTATAAGTCAAAATTCATTGAATCAGCCTCCTAAATGCAATGGTGAGGTCCTTTTCGCACCAAAATGCACAAAAAATCACTCAAATCCAAAATTTGCAAAAAAAAGCAATGAAGATTCCAGATTTGCTCCTATAACCCTAGTTGAGATAAAAACTAAAAAATGGAGGAGTTTGTTGAATCCACGCTCTAATACTATGTTAGAATTGTGAATAACATGAGAGGTAGGATCTAACAACAAACAAAAACACCTTCCACACAAAAGAGCTGCAAACAATGACTTGCTATATCCTCAACAAGAAAAACTTACAAAATGAAATAATACAAAGATAGAGAGTGTTGTATAAGAGCGACTCTAAATGATAAGGGGATTAGATCATGACAAGTGTTGTCATCCTATGTGATGAGACAGAATGATCTAATAAAAGCTCACTCTAGTTAACAAAAAAAAAGCACTCCTAAGTTTAGCTCAAGTGCATGAGAAGAAAGTAGCCCAATAATTAATTAAAGATTAATTAATTATTAGCTAATGCATGATTACTCTAATAGAGAAAACATAGGAGGGATTGGTTGGGATTCATTGGATGAGGCAATCTCTCATATTGCAACTACTCACACTCAAAATCTGATTTTGATTTAGCCTTAGGTGAAAATGAGGCAAAGGCATAGCTGCAGCAGACCTAATTTTCTACATTTTGTCATTTTGTAGTTGTAGGCCTTTAGCCTTTTCATTTTGTTGTATGTACACATTGATAATGAAAACTCAAAAGATTAGATATTGAAATGTTGTCAATTTGTATGTCAACTCATGTGAATCCTCAATTCAGCCCTATTGTTTCATAATATGGTATATTTGTAGCAACAGGGTTTGAAGAAGGCCATTGAAAGAGTAGCAACAACAAGAGATAGAAGGAAAAGAGATTCAATCTAGGGCAGTGAGGCTGCAAATCCTTTAAAGAGGTAAGTTTTTTCCTTTCATTTTTTTTTTCAATTATTTTTTCAAAGTTTGAAGCATGAAATGTCTCATTTGTTTTTATTTTTTGCATTTTTTCAGTTTAAAATTGCACTCAATCTCAAAAAAACATGAGCAGTAGTGAGAATGATAGTCAAAGTGAGAATGAAGTTGAATTAGTTGGTAGAAATACAAGTGCAAGTGTTGAGGGTGGTAGTGGACAGCAACCAAACCCATTTAAGTGCCCTTCTCCAATATGTTACACCCGTGGATCAAAAGCAAAAAAAATCAAGGGGGGTTAGGGTGTGGAATTGTCATGTCTGCAAGACAGATTTTAGAGGCAGCTACACAAGGGTACACTCTCATTTTTTGGGTGTTGCGTGCCATGGAGTTAAAATGTGTCCAAAACAAAAAGAAAATGAGAAGATAGTGTGCCATAGATTGCATATGGAGGCGGAAATGGGGCCTCAAGGTGTGACAATGCCGGCACCTTCTTTTGCAAGTGCACAATCATCTATGCCTACGCCATCCACGGCTAGTAGTAGTGAAGTTGCCACAAGAGGAAAGAGGAAGATGAATGTGTTGTACCCAAAACAAAAATTTTGCTTCATTAAGGCATTTTGATTGAAATGGTCTAAACCTTGTAAAATTGTCGTCAAAAGTCAGTTTTAGGTCAAAACAAAGCATGGGCTTTTTGTCGTTTTACTGTCCAGAGGATACTGGCAAATTTTGAAAATTAGGGTTTCTAAGCCCCTATTTCTAGAAAAAACCCTAAAAATAGGATCTTTCCAGAATTGATTGAAAATAATTTTGATTGGCTTATTTCACTTCACGATCACATTGGTGAAGTCAGAATCAAGAAAAGGTAATTTTAGCTCTAGTGGGTCTATTTCACTTTTTCAGGAGAAAAGTTAGGACCTCCAAGGTCAACAATGGCAGATGACCAAATACCAAGTGTCAAAATCTAAGCCTCAAACACTCTAGCGAAAATTCTATGGCAAAAGATGTTTGAAATGATGCTTCGCGATGGAGGGGATTTTCAAACAAGTGAAAATCATCAAAAAATTTCTAAGTTTGGAAATAAAGGAGCACCTGTTAGCCAGGGGCGCCCTAGGTTTCAAAGGCTGAAATCAACTTTTCGAGGTTTGTCACTTGCAAGAGGTCTTCTTCGAAATTCTTTCAACTTCGCAATAAGCCTACCAACTAGTCCAAGAGATTTGTCTAACACTCGAATCTGGAGATCAAATGAAGGATGGAGAAAGAATGGGGGAAATGGAATTAGTCAAAATTTGACTAACACAGGTGGACAAAAGCGCCCCTGCTGGTCAGGGGCACCCAAACTTTTGAGGTACCTAATGTAACTTTTTGAGCAAATGACATCTATGATGTTTGTCTCAGACTTGATCAAGCTTCGCAACAAGTCCATTAGCGGATTAATTTGAGTTGTCAAACTGCCAAAATCAGGAGTCAAAACAGAAGGAGTTAGTCATGGTCAAAATGTCAATTCAAAGCATAAAAGTACCCCTGCTGGCTAGGGGCGCCTAAGGTTTTGAGCCCTCAAATGCAATACTAGGATTTGCTCAAATGTTCATCCTATTCAGAATTCTTCAAGCTTTCTGTTATATCTTAGTTTGATCAGAGGACTTGTCAGTAGCTGGCAGTCGCAGATTGAACAAAGAACACATCAAGTTGCAAATCTGCGAAAATGGTTGTCTGAAAATAAAACCACCCCTACTAGCCAGGGGCGCCCAAGATTTTGACATGCCAGATGAAGTAATTAGGGTCTATGTCCTCTAGAAGATCATGTCTAGAATTGATCCAGCTCTGCAGTGAACCTGTCAGCCAGCTCGGGAGATTTGTCGAGTGTTGAGAAATGCAAACTGAGGGGAGGTCAAAATCAAGTTTAAAATGTTGAAAATCCTAAAAATATGGCCGTCTGATAAGAAAAAGTGCCCCTGTTGGCCAAGGGTGCCCAAAGTTTTGATGGCTCAAAAGTCAAAATTGGGGTTTGCAACCTCAAGAAGTTCCTTTTCAATTTTGATCCTACTCTTCAACGAGACTGTCAGCCAGTCTAATGGATTCGTCAATCATTCAAAATTAGTGATCAAACATAGGCTTCGGTGACATTTGCAAAGGCTTAAAATGAAAAAATGAAAAAAAAGTTTCTAAGTCTGAGAAAGTTGGCACCTAAAGTCAAACTTTGACTTAAAAGATTTTTGAACTAAAGTGCATGCTTTGGTTGCCCTATAGTGAAGGGATTTTTGAACTAAACTTAAAATCATAGTTGCCAGACTCGCAGAAAACTCGCCGAGTTTTCAAAAACTCGCGAGTTTTTTTGAGTTTAACTCGCGAGTTTTTTCTTGGACGAGTTTTTCCAAGTTTTTTCGAAAAACTCGCGAGTTATTACGAGTTTTTCAAAAAACTCGCGAGTTTTTGCCAAGTTTTTCAAAAAACTCGACTATGCAGAACTTAAAGCTGAAAATGTCTTTTTTGATGTTTATTAAGCAATTTTTTAAGTTCCTGAGTTTTTCCGAGTTTTTTTAGTTTTTGGTGAGTTTTAAAAAACTCTCCAATTTTTCCCTTGGCGAGTTTTTTGTTGGGGCGAATTTTCCAACTATGCTTAAAATAATAATAAAACTTCAGTTTCACCTCCAAATCAAACTGCAAAATACTCCATTTTTCTTGCATGTGGCATGTTTCTTCTTTGCATGCTGAGTGGCGCCTATTTGAAGGATCAGTCTTCATTTTTATCAACTAAATGAGGTCCAATGAGAATGTTGCATCCTAAATTTAGGGTTTTACTTGCATGTGACGCCTTAATTAATGAAAAATTCTTTAAAAAAGCACATGGGCGTCCATTTTCTTCATCATAGGTTGAAGGCAAACACATATTCTCTCGTGCAAGCAAGATTTGGAGGCGCTATAGGAGGGATTTTTTGTGTTCTTCGCAGTTCCAGGTCCAGATTGCTCAAATGGATAATTTTCCATACTCCATCTTTTCAACACATGCTTGTCAAACTTCATCAAACTTCATTCAAGGCATAGGTGTCATTTTTGAGAGGTAGAATATAATTTATATCTTCTCCCCCTCACATTTCTTCTATCCTTGCCTTAGGTTTTCTCTCACATGTCCAAGTAAACAACAGTTTTTCACAATTCTGGTCATCTGGGTTTGGTCAGCACAACGTTGGCAATAAAACCCATGTTCTAGAATTTTTCGGGAAAATTGCCTCGATACTTCTCACTTTTTGAAGTTTAATTTTTTTCAAAGATTCTTTTGCATGCTAGTGAAAAAGTCATCTTTTTCGATAACGGAGAAACTAGGTTTGATCAGCACATTGACCCCTACAACTTTTGTTTCTGAAAAGTCAATGCATGCCTAAGTAAAGGTCATTTGAATTTTTTCAAATTCCTGATAATCTAGGTTGGCTTAGAAAATCATTCTCTACAAAACCCATGATTCAGAAAATTTCCTAAAAAAATTTCCCTCAACAGGTTATTTTTAGCCTCATCAGGAGCTATTTTTAGCCTTTTCAAAAGTTTGTCCCAACATATCCAAGTTTACAATCAAAAATCTAGTTTCTCAAAATGCAATTCAATCCAATTGAATACAAAACCAAATCGGTCTTGATTCATGACTTATTGAAAACTTTTGACACTGACTTATGCCATGTTCATCCAATGATCAAATTCAGCACGTTGGAAGGCATAGACAGTACTACAATTAAGCATCTTGATCGCTGCGGGTTGCTCGCAGCAGCTTTTATTCCCATCACAATGTCAGATTGTCATTGCATGCATCAATCATTTTGACTCTTCTACACGACAAATTCGATCAGCAGATGGGCAAGTTGTTTGCAGCCTCAAGCTGAGAGATGTTGAAAAGTGTTTCGCCATTCCACCTCATACAAATAATTGCATCATAATCATGGAGGAATGTGAAAAGATATGGCAAGCGGACAAGGAAAGATCTCAGAAGGTGGTCGCTCAAAGTTGGCTGAAAGAGCAAAAAACCAACTTACCGAAGAAGCTTGGGCGTGGAGAATTCAAAGATGAGATTGCTATCCTGATTATCTTGCTCAACCGGGTCACGGGTCAAGAAGAAGCTAATGTTTTTCGACCTTGGATGTTTTATGTCATCTCTCAAGTTATCAATAATAAAGAGCATTTTGACTGGGCTATGTTGATCAATGAATTTCTTCACCAGCAGATCACAGGATTTCTTAAGCTCCATGAGTTTCATATGGTTTCTCCTCTTGTCTATCTAATTACATTCCAAGGCAATTTTAGAACTTTGAAAACCATTGAAACTCTTGATGTTCAGCGTGTGCATGAATACTTCCCACAGTTAGAGTCTTTGCAAGCTAAACAAGATTTCAAGCAAGTAAACAATCATTTTCTGATGAAGACAATGAGAGATAAAGATAACGAAATGCACATAAGGATTTCAGCAAATGCCAAATCAGCGATGGAGAATTGGGCAAATTGGTTTATCCAATTTCCTACATTCACCTATATTAGAGTGTATGGTTTCTTAGGAGAACCTTTGATGCTACCAACATACCTGTCGGACAAAGTCTTGTTCATGGAGTTCTTGAGTCAAGTTCATGAGGTTCATTCTTTTCTTCGCAATTGGCATAAGACAACGTTCACTTTTCCATGTGGATTGGGTATATACAAATGCAGATCAGCAGTCGATTGCAAGTTGATGAGCAACAAATTGTCAAAACTCCATGTCAAGTACCTCAACAAAAAGCGCTCGTATGATCCTTTGGGCCTCTTTGCAGCTCATTTGGAGCAGAATCATTCACACAAGCCAGCACTTGAAGATTTTTGGGTCAATTGTGAGGATGAATTCTAAGTACGCAGGCGCCATTATTGCAGACTCACTCTTCCTCAACTTGCTGATTTCTTATCAGAAGAGTTGAAGGTTTGTCAAATGATGACGGAGAGGTTTTGCTGACTTCATTCGTCAAAAATCAAATTGCTCATCAACCGCTTCGACAACCAGATTGGTATGCCAAAGGAGCATTTCAGTTGAGGACCTATCAAGCCAAGTTGTCAAGACCAATATGCTTTTCTTGGACAGCAAAAGGAGGCAAAAGGTAGTTCCAGTTGCAGAACTGCCAATTGTATTTTCTTCACTACCTTCCACGTCAAGATCAAGACCGAGAGTCAAGGCCATAATGCATCCTCCTGAAGGTGTCAGGGTTAGCGGAAAGACGAAGAGAAGCGCAAATCAACGAGAACAGATAGAGAAGGTGCCAGAGATTCCAATGGAGCCAATGGCACAAGCTGAAGTCGGGACTTCATCTCTTGGTTCGCCTTTATCTCCTCAGCCTCCTCCCATTCAAATAGATTCAAAGCCAAAATCGCCAGTTCGTGAAGTCTCGGTGCCAGTTAATTCACCAGGAGTTGACATACTTGTAGCCGTTTCTCCCAAAGAAGTCAACATAGATCATTCATCTTGGCTTGAGAGGACTTTGGGTAGGAAGCGAAAGCCTTCCTATCAACTCGATCTTTCAAACTTTGGCAGTATCTATCAAGATAAGTCAAACAAGAAGATCAAGAAGCAGGTACATATAGAGTAGAATCCTGATGCAGAGATTGTCATTGAGGTTGCTATGCCACCGGAGAACAAGAGACTGGATGAGTTTGAGGTAAGTGATTTCACCTTTGTCAAAGCCAATCTTGGTAGGAGCACTCGGCATGTAGACGTGAGCCTCTTTAAGGTAGTCAAAGGCAATCTTCAGGAGCGTGTGATGAAGGACAGAGAAGACAAAGCAGCCCTCAAGGCTGAAAATAAACAGTTACGATGATACATCTCAGATCTTCTTCATGGGACTTCAAACATTGCAGCTATTCTTCCTCAGCTTCTAGAATCACCTATAGATCAACAAAAGTTGGGTCAATTAGTCAATCACGGAAAGCTTTTGGAAAACTAGATCGAAGATTTTGTTATCGCAAGCAGATACCTCCGTGCAAAGTTATCCCAATTGAGGTATAACGCTCACGATCTTCGTCAAGGAATTCAACAACTTGAGTTGAGCATCACAGAAGATAAACCAAGAGATGAAATCCTCATTTCTCAGTGGGCAATCGCATATGATAACATTGTAGTAGATGAAGACAAAAGGAAGCTTTTTGCTTGGAGAGAGCAACACCTCTTCAAAGTAGAAACTTATGAAAAAGTGTCTACAAAGTTGGCTGAAATCAAAGAAGATGCAAGCAAAATTCCAGAGTTTGGTTCATGATGGTCTTAATGGTGATCCTGTGGCGTCCAAGTTGAATCATTTTTCAGTAATGTCAACAATTTTCGACAAGGTAGCTGAGGAGATCAAAGAATGTCAAAAAAAAATTATCCACGAGATGGAAAGAGCGTTGAGTAGGCAGATGCATTCCCAAAATTATTTTTTTGGCATTCTGTATAAATTGAGCTAAATCCTGTTAAAATGCCATGTAAAGTCTGTTTTAGGTCAAACCAATCATAAAATCTTGGTGGGTTACTGTCAAGGAACACACGTACAAAATTCTAAAAATTTGAAAATTAGGGTTTTTTGCCCCTATTTTCAGGGAAAACCCCCAAAAATAGGACCTTCCCAGAAATGATTGAAAATGATTTTGATAGGGTTAAAAGGCTTCACGATCACATTGGTCAAGTCAGAACCATCAAAAGACATGTTTTACTCTGGTGGGTCTATTTCTCTTTTTCAGGAACAAAGTTAAGAACTCCACAGCCATTAATGGCAGATTGGCCAGTACCAGGTGCTGAAAGCTAAGCTTCAAAAGCTTCAACGACACAATCATGGCAGAAAAGGTCAAAAATGATGCTGTTTGATGAAGGAGATTCTCGAAAGTGAAAAAGGTCAAAATTTGACTAACTCTGGAAACATTACGAAGGAGAAAACTCAAAATGCTGAAAAGAGCCTTTTTCAAGCAGGGGCGCCCATGATCTTTGAGGGTCAAATACAGTCAGTAAGATCATCCGAAGCATTCATTCTCAACGTTTGATTGCTGGCTCAACAGTGAAACAAACAGTTAATCATCGAAGGGCAGATCCTGCTTGGTAATTTGTGAAGAAGCAAAAGAAGCGATTGAGGAGATATGAAACCACAGTTAAGCGGCAAGTTCTAGAAAAGAGCCTTTCGAAAGCCCTTTCTTACTGGACCTCGGAATCTTGACCAATGGCGAAAAGGCTGCGATAACCTTCATTGATAGATCTTGGAAGCAACTGCAAGCATCAACATCTGTCAGAGCAGTCAACGGATAATCTGAATCAAAGTAGGCAACTTGTCAGATCAAAATAATCAAGCTAAAAGGCAAAAGCGCCCTTTTCAAGGAGAGGCGCCCTTGAATAATGGAACCCTAATTTGAGATCAGGTTTTCACGAAGTGAGTCATTCTGTGGTAGGCGTGCACGGTAAAACATGAGCAAATCTTCGACTCTAGATCAGCGAGAAATCAGATCAAAGGCCGCGAGGTCATTTCAAAAAGCTGAAGAACGAAGATTAAAAAATCACTAAGGCATTGGCAAAAGCGCCTTTTCTTGGGAAAGGCGCCCATTCTTTTGAAGCCTTAAACTCAGCTTTTTATCAAACAGTCTCCCAGGCACTTCTCTTCAGTTCGGATCCAGCTCCACAGTGAATGTGTCCGCGACATCTCAAGATCAACAGACAATGCTAGATTCAGGATCAAACAGAGGACTTTCAGGAGAGAAAATATTTAAAAACTTGCAAGAAACCAAAAGGGACGCCTAAAGAAGTCAAGGGTCAAATTGTTGACTAAAGTCAAAAGTTTTTGAGTTAAAATTGGCTAAAAGGCTCCACGATCAGTGGAAATCACCTTTTCAACTTTAGTTCAAGCCCAAATCACCTTTTGAGCTTGTGTTAGGTCCCCAATTTTGTGGATCTGAAGCTTAAACATATATATTCAAGGTGAAGGCGTCCCATTTCATTATTTCATTGCAGGATAAAAGATCAAAATCAGCCACAAGCTCTCAAGGACGCCATTGATAGATCTGAAGAAGGTTTTCATCCGTTCTTCATTTTTCTTGCAGATCTGAAGCAGGAAAGGATTGCTATTTTGAGGATTGGACCAGAGATAGAAATTTTTTTTTAGAGAATCAGATAAAACTTCCAATCCATCTTCTGTCTTTTTCCTCTTTTCTGGTCTTAGGTTTTCTTACATTTGACAGAAAAAGCAACAGGCTACATCAGATCAGATCAACTGGGTAGATTCAGCATCATTTTCGAGAGAAACCCATCTCGACAAATTTTCCAAAATCAGCAAACTTGCTGCCCCTATTTTTGGGGGTTTTTCCGAAAAAGTTTCAGAATCCAAATTCTGAGGAACTGGGTTCGTTCAGCATTGAAGCACGAACAAAACCCATGTGCCAGATTTTTCCGGAAAAATACTTCTCGGCAGGGCGCTATTTTTAAGGGTTTCTGAAAATCATCTGAACTAGGTCAAGCTTACAGTCAATCTTCAAGTTTTTTCAGGATGCAGTACTCCCAGGTGCAATACGAGACCAAGACGGTCTTACTCCATGATTACCTGAAAACAGTTGACACAAATCTACACCAAGTAAATCCAGTGGTTGATTTGGAGCAGCTAGAAGGCATGAATCAAATTACGTTACAAAATATTGAAGAATCCGGGTTGCTGCAGGCCGCATCAATTCCCATCACACTACAAAGCGTGGGAAGCTATAATTGCTTGTCAAGCGACATTATAACCTACCACGAGGAGAAATCGAGGCAGCAGGATGGAAGGAATTGTTTCTTGATCTAAAGCCTCGGGGATATGAAAGGTGTTTGATATTCCATCATGTCCTAACGGCAAAGTCATACTCGGTGGCGGAATGTAGAAAGCATTTGAGACAGCTAAGGACAAATGTCAAAGGATAATGGCCGAAAAATGGCTAAAAGTGACAAAGGAAAACTTGCCTAAGCCGTTGGGACGAGGAGAATGCAAAGATGAGTACGCAGTGTTAATCACTCTACTCAATAGAATCACTGGAGAAGAAGATGGTCGTCAATTCCAGCCATGGATGTACTATGTCGTCGCTAAAATCATTGGCAGGAAGGAATACTATGACTGGGCCACTTTGATCAGTGACACACTCCACCGACAAATCACTGGGTATCTGGAAGCTCATAGGTTCCACATGTGCTCTTACCTGGTATACTTGATCGCCTTCCAAGGTGAATTCAGGTTATTGAACAATGTAGGAACCTTAGGTGTGCAGAAGGTTCACGAACATTTCACACGTCTTGAGTTTACTCAAGCGGAAAGGCACTTCAAGAAAATAAGTGATCACTTCACTATGCACACAATACGTGAGCTTAACCATGAGATGCACGTGCGTATTTCACAGACAGCCAGAGAGGCAATGGCGGATTGGGCAGATTGGTTCATCCAATTTCCTACGTTCTCCTACATACGCGTGTATGGCTACATTGTCCACCCTGCCATGCTACCAAGATACCCTTCAGATAGGGTAGTCTTCATGGAATTCCTGAGACAGTTGTCCGAGGTTCATATCCACTTGCGCTTGAAGAGGAAGACAGCTGTTAACTTTCCCGTTGAAATGGGACTGTATAGATGTGGATTTGCAGCAGATGCTAAGATGATGAGTCAAGAAACAGCGAGGTTTAACCTCAAGTATCTCATTGATAGAAGATCCTATGATCCCAGAGGACTCTATGCGGCACACCTTGAGCAACACTCGTCACATAAGTCTTCTATGGAAGATTATTGGGTAAATTGTAGAGACGAGTATGAAGTGCGAAGAAGGAACTACAGCAGATTCAGACTCTCACAGATTGCTGATTTTATGTCAGCAGACATTGAGAGCCTCTCCGACGATGAAGGGGAAGTCATTCTCCCCTCATTCTTTGCAGATTCAGTTGACTCCCAACCGCTCCCGAGAGTGGATTGGTATGCCAAAGAAGACACTTCTATAGAAGAAAGAACGAGTAGAGTGGTTAGAAATAGCCAACTCTATCTTGACAGCAAGAAATCAAGGAAGGTGATACCTCACAGAACAGAGCCGCCACAGGTTCAGTCTACATCACCTTCCACTTCAAGAAGGAAGCCCAGGCAGAAGCAATGGTGCAATCCTCCCCGAGGGATGAGGATGTCGAAGCCTAGATCACAGAGGACACCAGTGGAGAAAGCCACACATAGTCCTGAAATAATCACAGGTATTGCTGCCCCAGAACAAAGTAGAAGCGCTACCCCGATTCAGCATAAATTATCCTGCCCCGGAACAAAGTGAGGCTGCTGCCCGATTCGTATAAATTATCAGGAACCGGTGATGATTGTTGAAGAACCAGTGGCTGAGCCAATGGCGGAAGCAACAACAGTAGAAGCAGCAGCAGAGACGGTGCCTGTTATGGAAACAGAGCCGCCTACATCACCAGTATCACAACATACACAAGTCCTCATCGACTTGGATTCGCCACCAAGAGACATTGCTCCAGCACAGTCTCACACATCTAGCGTTCAAGGGCCTCACGACCCTCCTAGCGAAGTTCACCGAGATTCTATTTGGCTTGAAGGCTTCCTAGGAAGAAAGAGGGAAAAACCCTCGTATGAACTTGACTTTACTGAATTCGACCACGTCCCACAAGACACGTCGGCGAAGAAGTTAAAGAAACAAGTTCACATAGAAAGGAATGCAGAGTGTGAGATCATCATAGAGACGGCCGCTCCACCAATAGAGAAAAGCATACACGAGGTCCAAGTCGAAGACTACACTTTGTCTCAACTTAACCTCGGGAAGACTACACGACAGGTGGAGGCAGACCTTCTTGGAATAGCTTCGGTGAGCGCACAAGAAAGGATGGAAAAGGATGGTAAAGAAAAGGCAGCCTTAAAGGCTGAAAATCAGAAACTGAGGTCTTACATAACCAGCTTGATACATGGCACACCCAACGTCTCAGCCCTACCAGCAAGACTACTAGACCTCCCCGCCGAACAAAATCATCGGCAATTGATAACATTCGGCAAACACTTGAGAGATCAAGTGGAAGAGTTTGTTCTCAAGGGTAGATGTATACTGACAAACCTATACCAGTTACGGGATAGAGCACATGGACTTCGTGCAGAGATCCAGCAGTTAGAACAAAGGATTGCAGAAAAGAGGCTTGAAGACGAAAGCACAATTGCAGATTTGCAATTGGCATATCAATCAGTATACTCTGAGGAAAACAAGCAACATCTCTTTGCTTGGAAGGAACAGTTGGCGTACAAGGTGAAAGCCTATGACGCTCATTCAGTAGAGTTAATTGATTACAGACGGGTGGTGGCCACTATTATCAACTTCGCAAGAATGTTGGTGATATCTTTCCCTTGCATGGAATATCAGCGTGAGGGAGGAGAATACGTCGAGATGGTTACTGTACAGAACCAGTTCAGGGATGTCATCCGCAGTACCTTTCTTGATGATCCAGATGGTTGCAAGCTGGCTAAGGTAGCAACTTTATCAACCAAGTTAGAAGAGGCAGCATCTCAGTGTATTGACTTCGGAAATCAGCTCACAACGGGTGAGATCATGCTACGACGCCACGTCATCATCCTACAGAGCATTAACTCCCCAGAAGCTGATGAAGTCAATCAATGGATAGAGACACTGCTGATTAGTGGCGAACTATAAGTGCACCAAAGAAGGACGCCATACACCCTCCAAGTGGCATTCATGAGACTTGAGTTTGACTTGATGCTTCTTTCCAAGTCAACTCAAGATGCTATTAAATGTAGTTGGAGTTAACTTGATGCTTCTTTCCAAGTTTAACTCCACTTTCCTTAAATCATGCATTGTCAGATCCCACTGATTAAGGATGTCTAATTGGCTTCCATGATTTGTGGATCTTAGATCTCCACTAAATGTGGATGTCTATTTTGGAGGGATACTTTCATTAAGTTCACCTTTAGTTTACTTTCAGTCAACTGAAGTAGTTTCCAATTGACTCTTTGTTGACTTTCAGTTAACTGAAGTAGTTTTCCAGTTAACTGCTTGTTCCCCCCTTTTAGGAATAAATATTGCTAATTGATTGGCAAGAACTCATTGTTAACTCAAGGAGATTTTGGGGTTGCCCACTCCTTTGAGTTCTATAAATAAGAGCCTTGGGCTCATTATTTGTTTAACTTTTACTTGCTATGCAAAATTGCTGCGCCATTGTTGCCAACAGCTTTGAAAGCGGATATTTGTTCACTCTTGGATGAGAGTTTGTTGGACGATTGTAATTGTGCATGATTTCGTGCCTTTGCTCTCCCAACCTTTGTAATTCGTTGATGAAGCTTTGAAGAGGAATATCAGAAGGCGCTTGCATTTTGATCATCTTAGTTGAGTTATGTCTACGTCTTGTCTCTAATAGCTTGTCGTTTCATTTCCCTCCTCGGATAGGAGTCCCTCCTCCTTGGACATTTGTTGTTGACAGGTTGTCGTTTGTTGTTGTTTAATGTATTGACTTCCAAGCTATACTTCGGATAGGAGTCCCTCCTCCTTAGCAAGCTCGCTGGCCAAAGGCATCGTAAATTTGTTGTTTCTCGTAAACTATTTCCTAGACCATACCTCGGATAGGAGTCCCTCCTCCTTGGCAGGTCTCAGATCTAGTTTACCGTATAGAGTGTTTGCTTGTACCAACCTTATCTTGGTGTATACCCGAGAGTTCAGAGCCTCGGTCATATTTTCAGGAGACGGCGAATTCAAGTGAGCCAACCAATCCATTCCCGCTCCTTTACCCTCATGCTCTGTTTATCTTGAAGGTATTGGATAGATAGAAGCTAGGTTAGTCGTAGTTAAGATCTGCAGAAACCAGAGAAAAAGCTTAGCTACGGCGCATTGTGTTTGTGCACCCTTGTGTCCTGCCGTTGAAGCATAAAAGGATAGGAACTTTTGTTTACATTTCCCTTCCTTACGCATTGCTCCCAGCAGAGAGGGACTTCTCCTCTTTAAATAACGAAGAAGTGTTGCAAAATATTTGAAATAGCTGAGCGTTTACAATCAGCACTCCAGAGGTGCTAATTTAAGCGCCAACACAGTCTATCATTTTGGACAGCATCAAAGTGCCTGAAGAAGATGTAGTTAATGTTTTCCTAGAGGAGATGATTGCTCATGATGGCTTGGAGTAGACAGTCAGTTACATACTACGATTTTCCCAAGGATAGAGTCAAAAGCAGCAGTCAACTCAACATCACTCTTGAGTTCAGATTGTTGATTTCATGCATGTTTATCTCTTCCTCGGGGATATCTTTTGGTGGAGGTGGAGCTTTCAATTAGGTTTCAGTCAATTGATGTTGGTTATCAGTTGACTCTCATATCAATAGGACTTGCATGTTGCAAGGTCCAATTAGTTTAGTTTAGAATTAGTTAACTGAGGTAGTTTTTCTAGTTAACTATTAAGTTGCATACATTTAGACTTAGAAATAACCCTTACATGCTTGCAAGACTGAATGTAAACTCAAGGAGATTTTAGGGTTCCCTACTCCTTTGAGATTCTATAAATAAGAGCACCCTTGCTCATTGTATTTCAACTTTTGCTCGTGATAACAAGTTGTTGTGCCACCTTGCCTGCAATATTGCTATTCAGTATTTGTTCACTTTGTTTAATATAAAGCTGGTTTGATCGTTTATTGTGTGTGTGTCTCATTATGCAATTTGCTGTCCCAGATTTACATTGCTGTTTTAATAATCTTTCTTCCATATCTACACCTCAGATAGAGTATTTTGCCTCCTTGGGAATTTAGAGATAAAGATTATCGTTTGATGTTTGTTCCCAGTAATCTTCTTTTCAGCCTACACCTCGGATAGAGTATTTTACCTCCTTAGGAATCCTGAGATCTAGCTTGTCGTTTCATGTTGTTTCTAGTAATCTTATTTTCAGCCTACACCTCTGTAAGAGACCTGCCTGTCTCTACTTCTTCTGTTTTTTATGCTGAATGATAAGGGTTTGTAATTTTTTCATATTTTCTCATAGATTGTTAGTCAAGAAATCAAATACAAGAAATGTATACATAAACCTTATTGCAGCAATGCAATTAATTTATTGATTTTCTTTCAAAGCTTTTACAAATATGTGCATACCCGGAAATACAATCTCCTGTAGATCTGAAGCAATAAATCTGATGAAGCATAGACTTGACTTCTGGATGAAGCCAACAGTGAACACCTTCAGCTGATATTCCACAACCTCAGAATGCTGATACAATGGAGAGTTTTCGTTCTCCAAAGCCGATACGCTGGCAGAAACCCTTGGGCTCCCTTCCCCAAACGCCAATGAGAAATTATCAAACAAATATCCAATAATCAATTCTGAATGTCTCCAAATGAGCCCCTTAAGATTCTTTTATACTTTTCCTGGAGGAGCTCATACACTTTTCTCACCAATGTGGGATAAAAGATAATAGGCCAATCCCCTCCAATTTGCCTTTTAAATCATTTTAAAATAATATAATGTTTGCACTTTGGAATATTAAAATATGTCCTTGAAATTGGCGCCCAAGTAATTAATTAAAACGGCCCCCTTTTTAATGATGAATGGACCCTCAAGTCATAAAGTGCAAATATAATGTTATAATATAATATTAAAATATTAATTATTATTAAAGTCACCTTTAATAATAATTAAACGTTATAACTTAGGCAAAACTCCTTATTTCACCAACTCAATTGAATTTGGGAATCGACACTGCCAACATGTGAACTTTAGGTGCCCTGCTATAAATAGAATTGCTTGCCGCTGACTTACTATAAATAGTAAGTATATGAAACTGAATCAACTGAAGGCTACTTGAACCCACACGAGATGCTGAAGGAGAGATTCCTCTGATCACCGCCAAAAGAGACCCTCTAACTAGACATATTAGCCTACGAGGGCCAGGAATAGGCTAAATCCACTGAACTCTAATGCTCGCAAAATTGGGGACATTACAACCTCGGATAGAGTGTTCCACCTCCTTGGGAATCCTAAGAACTAGCTTACCATTTCATGTTGTTTCCAATAGCCTTTATTTCAGCCTACACCTTGGATAGAGTGTTCCACCTCCTCAGGAATCCTGAGATAGAGTTTACTGTCAACCATTCCCAATTGCTCCTAACTCCTTTTGCTCTAATTTTACTTGAGGAGATAGGATAGTTTTAGTGTTAGCCTAGTTGTAGTTAAGATCTGCAGAAACCAAAGAAAACCTTAGCTACAATGTATTTGGCTTTATAACCTTGTGCCTCTACCAGCTGAGTCAAGAAGATAGGAACTTAGATTACTTTACTTTTTACGCATATCAACAAAAGAGGGAGCTTCCCCTCCTAATTTGAAGAGCAGTTAATACTGTGCATAGCTATTTGTTTCCAATACGCACTCCAAAGGTGCGAATTGAAACGCCAACATTTTTCTAGCGCCCACCATGGGGCACGAGGCATAAAACTTCAAGAAAAGCTAAAACGCTTTTATGTCACAAGAATGACCATCTAGCGTCCTACTGCTCCAATCCAACAACCAGGACTTACTCCGGCCATCATACAGCCAAATTTCATATTGATTCAAGGGGAGCAATTGGACATCATCAGTAGCTTGCGAAGTTTCATCTTTGACAACAATACATCATCTACTCAGTGGAGAAACGCAGCTACTACTCTGGACAAAGAAGAAGAAAGGGCTGATCTTGCAGCCGGAAGGCCAATTTTACCACCTCCTACGAGGCAATAATTCATCCTGGCTTACCAAGTATACACAAGGAGGAGAACAAATCCTCTCTTTCAAGAAGAGCCAATCTTTCAAGAGGTTCCTAATAATTTCCAAGAAGAATCTCCAATCCCAGCTGAAGCAATGGGCGACAACAACAACAACAACAATCGCAATTACCAAAATGCAAGGAATCCAAGACGTCCAACCCCATTGCCTTGGGGTGACAACATTGGGCCATTAGCCTTGCAAGGACACCATGAGCTGCCTAAAGGATCACGAGACCACTTCCCAATATTTCACAGCGACGGGGCTTGTCACCCCAATGAGCATATCTTAGCATTCACAGCGGCTTGCTCCGTTTTGCATGTTTCACACGAAGATATCACCGTTTGTCTCTTTGTTGAGACTCTTTAGGCGAATGCTGCAGACTAGTTTAATCATCTAGAACGAGGCATCATCACAAGCTGGGCAGTCGTGAGCAAGAAATTCTTGGCGAGATTCAAGCCCTCCAAAGACAGTCATCAACTATTTGCATGACTCTCGACCTCGAAGATGGAGCCAATTGAACCAATGACAGAATTTGTCACAAGGTTTAACTACCTCATCACACGCCTCTCTCATACAATTAATCCATCTGATGAGATCTTGATGACCAGCTTCATCAACACTCTCCCGTCGGAGATAGCATTTTTCTTGAAATCAGGCCATGAAGTGGACTTACAACTTACAAAAGAAAAAGCTATTGAGATCGAAGACAATAGGATCACATCAGGGAACATGAAGACTGATGCCATCAGACCGCTTGTTCAAGCATCTGCAGATCCACTGCTACAAAAGGTAGCCAACGAGGTGACTATCCTCAAAAGACAATCACCCACTCAAGGGCAACAAGCAATGCCTGCACCATCACCATATCAACCTCAACAGCCATACTAGCCAAAGAGGAATAACTTTCAGCCATTCAACAACTACAAACCAAGGTTTCCAGTAGCACAACCAAGACAACCTATTGATACTGAGGAGTCTACAACTTTTTGCTCTTTCCATGACACTAATGCACATACTAGATCCACATGTCCGGAAAATTTGAGAATGAACCAGATCATGGGATTTACTAAGGCTGCTCCAAGTTCAAGTTTCGTACCTTCACCGAGTGCAAATGTTGTCTCACCACAAACGGATAACTTTGATGGAAACTTTGCAACGGGATTCTTTGATAGAGAACCCGTCAATGAAGAAGAAGAAGAAGAATACCGCCAGTACGCTCTTGCGGTGAATCATGAAAATATTTCATCGCCTGTGTTCACACGTTCCCAGCACTTCAAAGCACAAAAAGAAGAAGAGGAAAAACGAAAATCAAATGAAAAGGGAAAAGAAGTGCCTTCCACTTCTAATCCCAAATCTTCACAAGAAAACACCATGCCGGTTGCTCAAGATCCGTCTTCAACAAACTTTGACATTGTGTCTTCCATGATGAGAATGAAGGTACAAATTTCAAAACTGGAATATCTTTAGTACCATCAAGAGCAATTGGACCGGATTCCCAAGGTAGTAAAGAAGAAAGCTGCAATCTAGCCTACATTGCTCGAGTCATCCGTACCAACGGAAGACACGCTGAAGCCGTTCTATATATCCTTATATATAGGAGGTTTCAAATTCAGCAACTGTATCATAGACTCAGGAACTTTAGACAATGTCATGCCCTTACAAATCATAAACGCGTTGGGACTCTTGTGCACCCAAACTCAGGACAAGTGTTACTCACTTGAATTGAAGCCGGTGTCGTTGGTCAACCAACTAAAAGATGCTCAAGTAAGGTTGGCATCTTGTCCAGAAAAGAAGATAATGATGACCATCTTTGTAGCTGATATTCCAACCAGTTACGGGATGCTACTAAGTAGAAGCTTCTACAAGGATCTCGGAGGAGAGATTCAGTTGGATTGGTCATTCGCGACAATCCCATTGAAGAAAGGTAGTTTCAAGCTGGAACCTGAGGCAAAATCGAGATTCATGGTGGTAAAATCCCAGGACCCCCAAGCACAAGTGTTGTATCAAGACACAGGTCCCGGCACATATGCTATCATGCCCGAGGTAACTAAAGAAAGTCAAAAGTTTGCACTTTCCAAAAGCACATCAAATGAAGATTCAAAAGTGTGGACGATGCAATTTGATGGAAGTTGCTCAACATCAGGTTTGGGAGCAAGAGTTGTCATCACTTCTCCTGAAGGACGTCTATATCCTTTTGCATACCAGTTGCAATTTGAATGCACCGACAACATGGCAGAATACAAGGCGCTTCTATTAGGTCCCAAAAATTCAAAGGATATGGGAATCAAATTACTCAAAGTCGAAGGAGACGCAGAGCTGATCGTCAAGCAGATCAAAGATCAATTCCAAGTCAGAAAAAATCGCCTTCAATCCTACAAACAAAGGGTGTGGAATGCCATCGACTGGTTCGAAGCATTCGACATCAAGTATATTCCACGCGCAAACAATAGCAGAGCCAATGCCCTCGTGGTATCAGTTGCTTTATTCATGCCACATTCTGACTTTCATCAGAATACCTTTGCTATTGAGCTGATATATAGGCCAATTGTTCTTGATAATTCTGACAACTAGCAAGTCTTCAACGATGACAACATTGAAGAGTTTCTCGTCATGGGAGACAATTACAAAGAATTGTTCTTTGAAGGTAGTTCTACTCCTTTCCAAGAATCAATCACAGAAGACTTTGAAGTTACAGACTTGGGAATCATTCAATTGAGAGGAAATCAAATTCCCAAGGGTCTTGTTTCTTTAGAAAACATTTTTGACAGGCACAACAAATATATTCAAGATCAAAGGAATTCAGGTGATAATACTTTTGTTGAGCATTATCAAGTCAACATTGGCACTAAAGACAAGCCTCGGCTTGCTAACTTGGGAAAGTGTTGTACTCCAAAAGAAAGCGAGAAGTTTATCTCCCTTTTCAAACAATATAAAGATGTTTTTGCATGGTCTTATTAAGACTTGAAAGTCTTCACACCTGTTGAATTGTCTCACACAATTGTCAAGCCCTTTAGATGGAAGCAAAGACATTATAATCCTCACTTCACTTGCTCTCTTTAGGACATTTTCAAAGGAGTTCCTCAAACTTGTTGAGACAAGTTATGCCACTTCATTTTGTTTCACTTTCAAATTTCAATATATGGAAACATTGGAAAAATTTTGAAACTTCAAACATTTGTATTCCAAATTTTCAATTACATTGAGCCTTATATTGCTTTTGCCTTTTAATGTATATAGGTATGCCACTTACTTCATCTTGTTGGAGAGGATGCTTGAGGTGCATGAGCCTCTATAATTGATGATGGTGAATTCAAAGTTGACTAGATAGCCTAATTCAAGCTCTACTCATGGAAAATACGTCAAACAATAGATCCTTGATGATGATTGGTGGTCCACTGTGAGGTTAGACTATAGTTGATTTTATTAATAATTAAATATTAGATTGCTAATTTTCATATTAAATTTCTGATTTTAATATTTTAATTTTATTGTCCAATGTTCCAACTTTCGAAGTTCCTAACATGTCAATTAACTTGTGAATTAATTCTTTTCAACTTTTTGTTTGCATTTTGCAGATATATTTGCTCTTTCATCTCACCTATTGTAGATGTCATTAGATATGCTAATATAGACTCTCCTAGTCTTGGAGAGAGATATGAGACATTTCACAGTATGCTTGGGAAGATAAAGCAAACAATTTTGGCTAAGGATCCCACTTTGAGGTTATATGAGCAACATATTCGGCCCATTGTGACACGGAGGTGGAACACAATGAACACTTCACTTCATATGGCAGCCTTTGCTCTAAATCCCAAATGGTATACACCAAGGGATGGAAAGGTGCCTCCATGTGATGATCCAAAGGTTTTAGATGGGTTCACACGGGCCATTGATAAGATGTATTCAAAGGAGCAGGCTTCATTACTTTGCACACAATTCCTCGACTTTGCAAAGCTTCGTGGTCCAACATTGAGTAAACCACTAGCCAGGTTGGATAGAGCTATATTACCTAAAACTGACCCTATTGGATGGTGGACATGGCATGGGAGGGATGCACCACAATTGAAGATGCTTGCCACTTGCCTCCTTACACAGATTGTCAATTCCTCTGCTACAAAGAGGAATATTAAAATAACATTGTTATATTTAGCATATAATGGTCCTCTTAGTTAAGTTTAGTTTGCTTTCAATTAGTTTTAGCAATTTTCTTTTATTTCTTTAGTTGTTGATTGTTTCTTATTTAGAAACATTATATTATAATTTCTTATTTAAGGAGTATTCCTCTCCTTTGTTTAATACAATCAATTACCATTTCATGGTATTAGAGCAGAGGTTGCTTTTTGGTGAATTTTTGTAATAAAATTTGTGGCTTTTTACCTGAAGATTTTGGGAAATATTCTCAAAAGTTTGTTTTGTTCAATTTTTTTTAATAAAAAAAAAAATTGAGGGTCCCACAGTGGTTTTTTGGGCAACTTCTTGGGATTTTTTTTGCAGCAAAATCATTAAGGTTTTTGTGTCACACAATTTCGTGGGCTGGTGTGTAAAATCGCGACCTCGTCTAGGGTTTCTTCCTACACAACCTGCAATCAAAATCGAAACATTTTTTGTCTACAAAATCAGAAAAGTTTTTTTTTCAAAATTTGTGGGAGTTTTTCTTTAAATAAAAATTGCAACCAGTCTGTGTTTTCACCTGCGCAATTTCTGGTCGCTGTGTCTGGGTGTGTCTCCTTTCCCACACGATTTTTCTGGAAAAATCATGGGTCTACTAAAAATTGTGGGTCTGCAACATCCTGATTTCTGAAGTTTTTTTTTCTGCATTTTTTCCTAAAAAAAGAAAGACCACCGTGCCCTCCTTCCAATGCCTGGGGTTTCAGACCTGGGTGTTTTTAAATGTTGCAGAATTTTTTTGATTTTTGAAAAAAAAACCGTGGATTTCCAACCTCTGATTTTTTACAATTATTTAAAAATCGTGGGATTTTTTACATGCTTTGGGATTTGTGCTAGATCACCTAGGGTTTTTGATAGAAAAATCAAACCTTTTTGTAATAATAAAAAAAATTGAAGTTTGTTGCTGCCTTTGACCTTGTTTTTTGTGCTATTGGAAAACGGGAGGGATGGCATCTTTGACCAACATCATGTTGGAAAGAAGCCAACGATTCAACGGTAAAAACAACAATACCTAGAAGCAGGGGATGCTCACCATTTTTTAGTACCGATGTCTAGATTCAATTGTTTTGGGTAGAGAAACACGTCCCACAATTGCGAGAAAGGACCGGGATAAATTTGATGGAAGTAATTGAGAGGCGGTTATGCTTCTCAAGTTATCTGTCACGGATGAGATGCTTCCAAAAGTACCATCTGGCAAGGTTGTTGTTGAGATTTGGACACACTTGAAGAATCTGCACAGGACCTCAGACAAGGGCAAAGCATTCTTCCTTAAAAATATGTTATTATCCATTATGATGGATGACAAGATGTCTTTGCAAGATCATCTCATGAAGATCAAAGACATTCACGATCAACTGGAGGCCATTGGTCGCAAGATGGAAGAAGAGGATATGGTGGTTATCACGCTGAAAAGTTTACCACAATCCTATGAGCACTTCATCGAAACTCTCAGCATTACCTCCACCAAAGTTGACCTAAAGTTTGATGACCTATACAAAAAGCTCTTGCAGCAAGACAGGAAGAAGTAGTTTGGGAGCAGCAACAACACCCCCAATGTGGAACAAGCTTTTATTGCCAAAGACAAAGGCAAAGGCAAGTCCTCCCAATAGAAAGGACAAGGCAAATATGAGGATAGCTCCAAGAAGACTATCACATGTCACTATATGCATTCATGGCCAAAAGACCAACAGATCATGTCAAATCTTGTGTGTGATATATTGATTCTAGAGCATCTCAGCATTTTACACACAGGAGAGATTGGTTCATAGTATAAGATTTGCTCTGATTTTGTCATCTTTGGTGGTGGTGAAGAGTATATAGCTGTCGGCAAAGGCAACGTTCAGATCACATTTGGTGGGAGAAAGCTCATATTTCTCAATGTATACTATGTTCTGGGCATGGAGCTCAATTTGCTCTCTGTGAGTCAGATTATGCAACACTGTCTAAAGTTGGATATCATCTTCAATTCACATAAGTTCCACATTGTTGACAAGGAATCCAAGAAAACAGTTGCAATTGGGCTCGAAGATCATGGCTTGTATCAGCTGGTTGATACTGGAGAGTCTCAGGAGCATGCAATGGCTGCGAAGAGTTCATCCATCAATACTCCTTGGCATCAGCGGTATGGGCATCTCAACCTAGCCTACCTCTCTCAGCTGGCTCGAGAGAATTTGGTAGAAGGCTTACCTAAGATTCAGCAATAAACCCATGGTGTATGCAGAGATTTCCAAGCAGGGAAGCAACATTGAACTCCATTTACAAACAAATGAGCTTAGAGAGCATCCAAGGTCCTTCAGCTGGTTCATGCAAATGTTTGTGGACCAATGAATACTGCATCACTCATCGGTGCCAGGTATTTTCTGTTATTTGTTGATGAATTCAATAGGAGAATGTAAGTGTTTTTCCTCAAAGCAAAATTAGATGTGTTTAATGAATTCCAGAAGTTTAAAGCATTAGTTGAAAAAGAGTCAAGATGTCCAATCATCACTCTTAGGTTAGATAATGGGGGTGAGTTATGTTCCAACAAATTCACTGACTTTTGTGATAAGCACAATATCAAGCGTCAACTTACCACACTCTACACCCTTCCGCAGAATGGAGTTGTTGAGCAAAGAAATCGTACTCTTATGAAAATGGCTCGATGTATGCTATAGAACAGAAATGTTCCAAAGAAATTTTGGGCTGAAGAAGTGTATACTGCAGTATACCTTCTTAACAAGTCTTCCACACAGGTCGTCAAGAAGATGACCCCAAAGGAAGCATGGTTTGGAAGGAAACCAAGAATCAACCATCTCAAGATTTTTGGTTCTACTTCATAAGTTTGGATTCTAGATGCAAAGAGGACCTAGTTGGATTATAAAAGCCAGAAGTTGATGCTTACAAGATACAGTGACATTCATAATGCCTATCAGTTGATTGATGTGGACATTTGATCATCTTAACATTTAGCAAGGATGTTGTTTTTGATGAAGAAGGTGGGCCCTTTCAACTCTCTTCTCCCATCAAGAGTCCTGAGGATCAGCCTCTGAAGACTAAAGATTTGGATGTTAGGCTTCCATTAGCTCCACCTGAAGGGAGGGATTCTATTGATTCCAAACTTGTGGAATCTCCAAGGCACGACCCTATACCAGCAGATTTCCCTCAAGACAACTTGGATCAGCATCTAGATGATTTCATTCTAGGCAGCCCAAGTCATGATGATCATCTTGATTTGGAAAAAGATGCATCTACTCTCCGGCCTAAGTGGTGGGAGAAGCTCATTGGTGATGTTCGAGATGATGAACTTGTTGAGGGTAGATCATCTAGAGGCAAGAGCAAGCAGAACACGGTGAATTTTGCTCTTATGGCCAACATTCAGAATGTTTATGAGCCCCAAGACTATTCAAAGGCGAAAGGTAAACCTGAATGGGAAAAGGCTATGGAATCTAAGCATCATAGTCTTTTGAAGAACAACAATACTTGGGTTCTGTCAAATCTTCCACCAAGGAAGAAACCCATTGGCTGCAAATGGGTCTATAAAGTGAAATACAAAGCTGATGGAACACTTGATAAATACAAGGCTCGGTTGGTGGCTAAAGGGTTCTCGCAGTGAGAAGGCATTGACTATGAGCACCATCCAACTTGTCCTAGCCATTGCAGCACAGTTTGGATGGAAGGTCCATCAAATGGACGTGAAGAGTGGCTTCCTCAATGGCGATTTGGAGGAAGAGGTCTACATGTCACAGCCACCTGGTTTCAAGGTTGCAGGCAAAAAGCACCAAGTATACTGATTGTTGAAGGCTCTTTATGGCCTAAAGCAGGCTCCCAAGGCATGGTACCTGAAGATTGACAAGTATTTGATTGTGTAGGGTTTTCAGAGGAGTCCCTCATATGCCAACTTATATGTCATGAGCACTGGTAGTGATATCATTCTTCTTGTCATCTATGTGGATCATATCATCATTACTGGCAATGGGGTATATTTGCTTGAGCAAATCAAGTTGAATTTGTGTCAGGCGTTTGATATGATAGATTTGGGTCTTTTGCACTATTGTCTTGGTGTAGAAGTTTGGCAGACAAGTGGCAATATTTTCATCTCTCAATCTAAATATGCCAGGAGTTTGCTAAAAAAGTTCAAGATGACAAATTGCAAAATCTCATCCACAGCCATGGAGAAAGAGTTGAAACTTTTAGCCAAATCAGCCTCACCAATGGTTAATGAGTTGGCTTTCAGGCAACTAGTTGGCAGCCTCATCTATCTTAGAACCACTAGACCTGATCTAAGTTATGTTGTGAGTTACATCTCTCGTTTCATGACTGCCCCTAAGGCTGAACATTGAGTTGCAATGAAGTGAGTACTGCGATATGTGAAACGGACATCTGACTTTGGCATTCTATATAGCAAAAGCAAATATTTGAGGCTGCTTGGTTTTACAGATTTAGATTGGGCAAGTTTTGTTGATGAAAGGAAGTCCATGTTTAGATATGTTTTCAGTCTTGGTAAAGGTACAATCACATGGACCAATAAGAAGTAGCAGGCAATAGCTCTTTCCTTGACAAAAGCAGAGTATCGAGGAATTGTTAAAGCAACATGTGAGGCAGTATGACTTCGGAGGGTTCTTTCTAACATGAAAATGTCTCAAGCAAGGCCTTCACCCTTGTTTTGTGACAACCAAAGGGTTCTAAAGCTTGCCAAAAATCCAATCTTCCACAAGCGCACAAAACATGTAGAGCTTCATTGTCACTTCATACGATAGCTTGTTGAAGATGGATCAGTGATGTTGCAGTATGTTCCAACTGAGGATCAGACTGCAAACATTCTCACCAAGTCCCTAAGTCAGACAAATTTGTAAAATTTAGGGGTAAACTTGGTGTTGTCTGTAGAATGGCCATTAAGGGAGGGTATTAAAGTAATATTGTTATCTTTAGCATATAATGGTCATCTTAGTTAAGTTTAGTTTGCTTTCAATTAGTTTTAGCAACTTTCTTTTATTTCTTTAGTTGTCGATTGATTCTAATTTAGAAACATCATCTTGTAATTTCTTATTTAAGGAGCATTCCTCTCCTTTGTTTAATACAATCAATTACCATTTCAAGGAATTGGTCCACATATGGCTTTATCCACTCCATCAAGAGGAATAGACTTGCCTCTAGACGAGCGAAGAAGCTAGCGGTCGTGCATAGTGCTCTTTGACTTCAAGATCATCAAACTCCAAAGTATTGGCAAACTCCAACTTTACAGTGGGATATTGATCCCGAAGACGTGGCCCAAGTTGATGAGGAGGAGACACCAGAGGGATTTGGTTGGGATTTTGTTGGATGAGGTGGACCATCACAGTGGTAGTGACTCAGAGGAAGACTCTGATTTTGATGCCGTGTTGGGAGATGCAGATTAGGGGCAGCAGTGTACTTTGTTTTTTGTATTTTGATTTTCATATCATAATTGAAAGTAAAACTATATGGCAGCAGTGTAGCCTTTGGGCATTTTGTTATAACTTATAATTTTATAACTCGTATGTTATTTTTTAAAATCACATGCATATTGACAATGAATTCTGAATGCATATTGATTATTGACAATGAATTTTGAACACAAATGTTATATGTTAAGGTTCTATAATGTATATATGCGTGCTTTATTCATGTTTTCATATGAATATTTAAAATTTCCCTATATATTTAAAAATTTCCCTATATTTTATATAGCCATCCCCTTTGTCGTCCCCTAACCGTCCCCAAAATTGGCTTGAAAAATCGGGGACTTGGGGACGTGTCCCATTGTTCCCTGTCGTCCCCATCTCGGAAACTCGAGGTAACATTGGGTTATATAGTATGGCCAATGCCTTATCATATTAATATTTGAAATTTCCACTATTTTTAAATTTTTCCTATTTTTTTAATTCTCGTCTCCTAAAAATGGCCTCCTAGAAACACATCCCCCCATCCCCTGCCCTCCCCACCCCAAAACATGGAAGAACATAGAAAAAATCAAACTTAAAAGTATGGATAATTTTGTAATATTTGTCTACATATTTGTACAGATGGATACCAGCTAGAATCAGAGTTGACCCTTTAGTCCACTAATCCTGTATAGAGCCAATATGACGTTTAAAGTCCACCACAATGATGATTAAACAATGAGATCTTGTCTCTAATATGAAACTTCAGAATCCCATGTCATGATTAGTACTCTTCATTTCTGCTAAGTCTGGTAGCAACTAAGCATATGTGCTAAATTGTTTGATATAAAGGAGTACGAACATAATTTTCAATTCTAGCAGAATTAAGGCACTATGCCCTACATTTCATACAAATAAGAAACCTATTTAAATGTTAAATGCTTAAAGAATCAAACTCAATCATTGTGGCACTTTAGGTTCTTGTGCTTTATGCGCTAGACTTTTTGAAATGAATCAAAAACCACTGCAAATTTGGAAGACGTACATGTTACTATTATAGCAGCAAAAGAAACCAAGCAAGAAAGCATAATAGAACTTGTGAAGATGACAGACCACAATCCTGACAGCTATAATTACCCAAGCCCCTTAAAATAAAAAACTTGCAACTGCCACTCTTCCCCATATTGATATAAGAATACAACCAACCAAGCTCATCTTTTGAGAACCATTTAACCTACCTCATCATCAGTCAAAAGGAGGACATCACTCATGCACAAAATCCTCCTGAGTGTCTGTTGTTGCTCAGGAGTCCCATGAAGAAGGGATTTGTTACGTGGTCCTGGATCAAAAAAGATCGCAGTCCCTGCAAGCCTTGCACATTCAAGCATAGAAACAATTAAGCCAGGGGAAATCTCATCAAAAAGAAAACCATTGCAGAACAGAACCTTGGACTGCTTAATCACTCCCTCTGCTTTTGCAGATAATTTACTGATCCATTTAAATGCAGGCTCCTTGTTGAAATCAAATTGACTGCAAGAAAAAGAATAACAAAAAACTTTTGAGAAAAAGCTAAGATGAAAATATTCCATGAAAGGAAAAGAAAGTGCATTGCATCCACAAATAAGACAGTAATTTCATTCTCATTTTGCAGTAATTTAGACATATTCAGAAGAAATAAATGCAAGAAAATTAAGCTTTTCATAACCCAGTAAAACTATAACAAATAAACAGCCTCCAGATAAAAGATGGCGTTATTCAAAGCTGAATAGTATGAATATAAGTATCACATAAAGCAAAAAAATCCAAATCCAGTTAAATAAATGAAAGAAATATATCTATTGATTCATTCCACCTAAAATTTATACACTGTAAATTTTGTTTTTCTCTGAATTTCCAGGGCAGGACATATTTCTGGGACAGCAAAACATTTCCCCTGATTCTGGGGACATGAAGCGGATAGCTGGGGTATAGAGAATAATACACACACAAACAGATAGCGTGCGCGCGCACACACACACACCCAGACCCAGCATGCACATGCACGCCGCACACACACAGTAAAATTAAATAAAAATATTTTTTAATAATTTTCATTTGCATAATTATGAAGAGCTGAAATTCAAATAACACCCATGAGATGCAAGTTTGAACACTGAAAATCAAAATCAGAGTCTCATAAAACAATTAAAATCAGATAATAAAAATATAGCAATTGTATTCTGCTATTTTAGCCATGACAAGTCACAAAATGCTTGGCTGCAACATTAAGCATCACCCTCAGTAATCAGAGATGTTATCAGACGCATCTCCCATGATCTCCAAAAGCTGATTATCTATGTTGGACTCTGAATCAGCTATCTCCTCGTACAAGACCCCAACCAATTGTAGATGACTCTCTTGGTCTTCATCAACCTGTGTCAACTCGTTGAATTCCATTTTCCTTGTACTTGCACATCTTCAATTCATGAGGCACAAGGCACTGTGTCCAACAAATAACTTCTACAGTGTCCCAGAAGTAAGCATGTTCCTCTTGATAGAGTGGATAAAAGTAGATCTATATGTGAAAAAATTCTTTTCAACAGTTGAGAAACTAACCACCTGTGAAAAGTGAATAACAAGCATATCTAGCATCATCAGGCCGCCTCCATCTAGCCACTACCATCCTTTGGAGTCCTACACTAAAGTGAGTCAACTCTCCCTAATCATGCTTGTAGTTTGTATGAATATCAATTGTATTCCACACAGCCTAAATGGCTCCAGCCTCCTCTATACTGTACATTTTCTCAAAGGACTTGAATAATTCCCTCTTTGCCTCCCTATCCTCTATACTGTACATATCATTTAGGATTCTACTATGAATGCAACCATGTGTAGATGGGTGTTCAACTTCTCCCACCTCTACTGAACAATGGGCTGAATATGATTGTTATATAAGGCCAAGGTAGACTGAATTGAAGCTTTCATTTAGCCAAGCATGTTATCAATAGTCTCACATAACTCCCCAAATTTAGGAGATTCAGAATCCTCATTTCTAACATTAAAAACAAAAGGATACAAAAAACACATTGCACCTCACATCTACGCCAAACCAATTGCTAACCACAATGTCATCCACCCTCCTACCTTGTTCTTCCTTGGACTTTCACCATCTAATACACTTCAGCTCATAAACATAGGTTGCAAGGGCTCCAACAACTCAAGCATCCTCCCAAATAAAATAAAATATGCCACAAATATAGACCTAACATACTTGAGGAATTTCCTCAAAAAAGACCAAAATAATGCCAATGATGTGCAGTGGTTGCATACAAACATCTATAACTGTCTAGCACTTTGGCACCAATCAATTTTGTTAACGCCTTTTAGGGCAGTGTCCATTGTATGCACACAAGGGGTCCACACAATTTTCATCTATAATTTGTATCACAAAGTTCACTCAATTTTGTTGCAAAACTCAAAATTTGGCAAACTTCATAAAAAAGCAACAAATTTGTCCAAATTTTCGCAAAAAAATCTTACAGCACACTTTTACTAGCAAACCCTCAATAAGTAGGATTTTGACTTTTATTGAAGAAAAATAAAATCTTAACATGCACTGGGGATTTTCATTTATGTTTTTTAAACCCATGACCACCATTGTCACTTCACATTAGCATTTGTTGTCATTTTCTATGGCTTGGACCCTATATGAATATTTGTTATTTGTTATAGCCTCAGCTCTCATAAGATTTATTGTGTTTTATTTGTTGTTTTTCACTTTGCCTCTACCCTCTAATGACTATGTTTTGTTGATGCCCATGTGTGCAAAATTATGCATGCTTGAAAGTGGAAGGCTGTTGTATGCTGCTGTTTGCAAAGGCCAAATGTCATTGCCATCAATTGCTGTTGTGCCTAACGTTTTCACACACCCATTCTAATATATTTAAAACTTTGACTTTATCATAGTTTTTAACTTTAAATTAAAATTTTAATAATGCCTTTTTTATTCTATTCTTAATTTTAAATTATTAACAATTAATTTTAAATTATTAACAATTAATTTTAAATTATTAATAATTATTTTTTTTAGGTTTTACATTTTTATCCCATTTTGTTTAATTTATTATTTTAGTTTAAATCTTCTTTTGCTTTCTATATTTAGAATTTTATTAAGTTTTAGGAATTTTTTATTAAACTTTATTAGTATTTAACTTTTTATTATTTTAGTTCTAACAGGTTCCAAAGTTTGTTAAGTTTTAAGTTACTTAATTCAATTTTGAGCTTTAGTTTTTATAAAATTTCTACAATTAAATTAAAAATTAATGTTTAGCTTTTAATAGGTTTTATAAATCCTTTCAGGTTTTTCAAAACTAAATTCTATTATTTCTGGTTGCCAAACTTGTTCTTAATTTTTTCCTTGCCAAACTTGAACATGAACCTTGTGATCTAGTCTATGAGTACCTCCACTGTGTGTGAGGAGCCAACCTCCCTTGTGGCATCCTTCAAAGTCTGAAACTGAAACTCAGCATATATGTGCTTTGCACAACAATCAATGGTCCTAAAACTATAAAGCTATATCTCACATGTGACAATAACATTGATGAGTGGGCAGTACCAATGACCATCCACCCATTCATGATATTAGAACAATTTGTTTTCATCCATATCACATTAATTTCCTCCAACAGAAATTTAACTTCAGTTTTGTCAAGAATGAAGGTTTTCAATATGGGTTCTCTAAGGGGTATATAAGATGAACCTACTATACATGCCTCAAACGATGTCTCCTTTAATACAAAGATTAAGCTACATGAAATCGGATATCACTGACAAAGACAAATTTGCGAGTCAGATCATGCGCCTCCTCACTTGCATGCACATTAAATATGCTTGTATTTGTGTTTGAACACAAGGCCTCTCCTTTTCTGTTGGATGATCTTTCCACCAACTCCACCTAAAAAAGTGAAAAATTAGGAAATAGTCCTAGGAAGGGGCAAATACCATTTAGATATAGGAGTAGATTGGCCCCCACCATACAACCATCATATTTTACTCTTCCTATCAATAGAATGCTTTTCACAAATACCAATCCCATGACCTAGTGAGAGTAATAGTTGTCCATTAAACCTAGCAACATTTACCTACCAATCAGCATTGTAAAAACTGCATTTTTAATGGCAATGTAAGTTTAAAATTAGCATACATAATTTGGAAGTTACCAATTAACTTAAAGTAGTGATGCTTCCCTACCAAATGCTTGTTTAAAGTTAAGTTTGTTTCATCAATGTCATTAAGTTTAAAGTTACCTTGAGATCTTTTCATTTTGAGTGCATGGTCTATCATAAACTTCCAAGACCAATGCTTTATCCATTGGGTTACAAAGTCACTATTTACCAAGAGAAACAACACTTTGAAATCACAACAGAATATGAGTTGTGCATATACATACACCACAAATATGATATCAATAATTGAACATACTTAGTAGTCTATCTCCAAATTGCAAAAATCCATATGTAATAAAGAAAAGACCATTACAAAACTTGCAATGCTTAGAATGTTGTCGGCATCCATCAAATCTCTATTACAATCATACCAACAAATGTGGCAAGAGGAAACCTTAAGCTAGAATTCCCTTGGAGATCCAATAATGGAACTGTAATGGCATTTAGTGAATGACATCATTTAGAATACAGTGACCTCCTTGTGATTTACAAAAAAGTGTTTCTCTCTAGGCAACTGGATTTACACGAGTTGAAACCCTAAAATCCCCTCAGCACTCAATCTCATGGAAGGCTAGAAATGACCAACCCTTTGTCCATAGAACAACCCTGTATATATAGCATTTTGCCCTGTCACCCAATTGGTCGCGGGAATTCAACTGAGAACTAGAGGTCACAATGTGGTGTCCAAGAAAAGCGAAATCCCACAAAATCGATGAGATGGATGATCTGGAACAAACACAAGGACCATCAAGAGTTGGAATTCAACCATTGCATTAATGGCAATATGGTTGCCCTCATCTTCCACAGTTGAAATTGCATGTAGATCTGCAGCCTTGGGATGAACAATGGTTTTTAAGCAGGAAAATCCTCTTGGAGTAGTTGTAGGAGTCAAACCTAATCATTAATGGTCTTCTAGGAAGATTTGGCGAGCGAAAGAGGTAAATTTGATGCGGGACAAGAAGTTAGAACATGTGATACAGGGTTTCATGTCAAGACTAGAGATCACAATTCCACATGGAGATGAAAGTTTGGAAGACCATCAAAATTCCACAAAGAGATGAAAATGAGCAAATGAAGTGATTTGGAAGAAATGTGGGGAAAAGATGTAGAATTGGAGGTAGGAACATCCCAAAGTCCAAAGGAACTCTGTATGATAGAAGGAAACAAGCAGCAAAGCCATTGGGAGACTTTGCAAAAATTCAATGTGAAATTGAAGCTCAAAAGTTGAAGTCAAGGCAAGACATTGAAATGGTAGTCCAGAAGTCCATTGAAAGTCCACAATGAAAAGACACAGGAACGTTGAAAAAGATGGAAGAACGAGAGGTTGAGAGATCAGGAGGTGAAGGTAAAATATCCCACCCTGATCTGAGATATTTGCTAACTAATTTCTGCTGTTTCTGTTTGTTTTGGTTTTGTAGTTTTTGAACAAATTGCCAAATAATGCATAAAATTGCAAAGCAAATGCAAATAGAGAAATGCTGAAAGCCAAAATATCAAATGATCAACTCTAATTAATTATTGCTTTGAATTTACAATAAGATTGATCATACCCAGAAGCCAAAGCATTATAAATTGTAATTCTGGAAATGTTGTAACAGCAGTCTAGAAACCCTCATATATGGACGCCTAACTTAGAAATGGTGTTTCTCCCACTCCAATTAGCTGCTGATTGAAACCAGAGACCTAGCCGCCCCCAAAGAGAGAGAAATGATGCACATATCATAGGAATTTCAGCCTAGAAAACCCCACACCTAGCAAAGGAGACTGTGCAGCCCAACAAAGAGAACTTGTAAGGCCTAGCAAAGGTGAACAGTACGGCCCAGCAAAGAGAACTTGTACGGCCTGGCACAGGTGAACAGTACAACCCAGCAATGGATGTAACAGCATTTAAAACAAATAGCAGATGGTAAACTTCTGATCAAAAACCAATGTTCTTCAAAAACCTCTGTAATAAACTCCTCAATAAGCACAATGTGACTTCTCATGTAAAGCCACCCGTAATTGCAACCTTTGGGTGATCTTTGACACCTGTGGGATGCAAGAATCTGAGAGAATGAACGTTCTCCAAGACTGGGTTGCAGCAGCAAGAAACCATTGTTTCTCTCCTGAACAAAGCTCTTGAAATTTCACAAGTTCCAATAATAATCAATGAATAATAAATGAATTTGCTTTTTGAGAACCTTTAATATCAACTCCAAGAGCCACGACCTCCTTAGGCATTTTAATCATTTAATATAAAAGATTATTTGCTTTTGTTTGCTCATTAATAAATATATAATATTGCCCATGTGTGGCGTTCCCCTTCAAAAGCATTTAATGATGACTTTATAATTAATTAAAAATCATATAATATATAAAGCCTTCAACATCATTAATAATATGCTTTTGAATAATGACTTTATGTTATGAACTTAAATGGTATATTATAAAGTCATTAACTCCTTATATAATATTCACCTTATAATTAATTATTATTAAAGTTATCACTTTAATAATAATCAATAATCCATAACTTCATGAATATCAACATAATACTCATTATGCCAACACCAAAAGGTAACCCTCTACTTCCTCTGCTCATCTAGATGCCTTACTATAAATAGTAAGGTTGGACACCAACGTCCAAGGCACTTACTAAAAATAGTAAGTGTATATAAACAGAGCCAGAAAACCATGGAGATGATCACCTCAAAACATGCCAAGGAACTGGAGAAGAAAACATTGCCAATTGCCATCTGGAGAACCAATTAACTCCCCCACAAGGCCCTCTAATCACCAATATTAGCCTACAAGGACTTAATGATATGCTAATCCGTCAAACACTGACCCAGGCTAAAAAGGGGACATTACAAAAGGGAAGACAAAAAAAAGTCCATCAAAATTCTGCATGTCCACAAAGGGGAAACAAAGAAGGGATCAAGGGTTGTGGGAATCAAGAGCGGAAAGAGAACAAAGGTAAAGAGTAAGAAAGGAAAGGAAAGAAATCTGAACGAACCCCACAAGTCCATAAAGCACATGAAACTTTATCAAAATTGAAGAACGCAAGAATAAGGGAATGTGGAAGAGGACAAGAGGTTGGAAGAACTAGAGGTCGAGAGATCAAGAGGTGAAGGGAAGACAAAAGAAGTCCATCAAAACTCTGCATGTTCGCAAAGGGGAAACAAAGAAGGGATCAAGGGTTGTGGAAATCAAGAGGGGAAAGAGAGCAAAGGTCAAGAGTAAGAAAGGAAAGGAAAGAAATCTGAACAAACCTCACAAGTCCATAAAAAACATGAAACATGATCAAAATTCAAGAATAGGAGAATAAGGGGATGTGGAAGAGAACAAGAGGTTGAGAGGTCAAGACAAAGCAAAATTCCGGATGTCCATCGAAATCCTACAAACTAATAGAATGAAGTCAGGTAACCATTTCCTTTTGGTCGAAAAATTTTAGTAGAGTGTTCAACATACCTGCCACAAGTACCATTGTGTGTAAGCTAACAGGGAAACTCACCCAACAACATAAAGAAGCATCCCTCACGAGATTTTTCCGACTCGATTTGACACAAAAGGAGACAGTATATACAGTGCAAGAAATAGGAGCCCAAGGAAAAAAAGTTTGGCTACACCAGAATGGAATGCATCATGGATTTGATCAAGTGCAGACTAACAGGTGAAAGTAGGGCATCCGATGTAGCCATTTGGATGATTGACTATATGATCGGGTTAAGCATTGGTAAAGTTTATAATTGGGCAAGATTGTTATTTGAAAGAATCGGAGAGTTTCTGGTACAAAAACACAAGGCATTTTATATGACACAGCATGCCATTCCCCTCTTCTTTGATGCCATCCACACTCAAGTTCTCGTCAAGAAGTGGGGGAAGTTTTAGCCAATAGCTCAGTTGGATCCTTCATAGCCGACGACATTCTATTGGACTACCCTTGATATGCAAGCATTGGGGGGAGAGGAGACAACACAGCCAGCCATAAAGAAAAGGAAGCAAAGGGATGCATCAGACGACAAAGGAGAATGTGTTGAAGACAACTCGCCCATAAAGTTGTCATCCTCTACATCAACCACCACACCGACAGAGGAGGTATCACTTGTCGCCGATGCAATCATTACTATAGATGGATATAGACAAGGCAATACCAATTAGTGAGACCACTACAGTAGTGCCACCGCCAGCCACGCAATTAGCAGTATTGATACTGCTAGTCACACCGCTAGGATTGCCAATCACACTGCCAAGATCGCCAACCACAATACCAAGACTGCCAAGACCACTAGCCACACTACCAGCACCGCCAGTCATAGTGTCAGCACCACCAACTACTTTGTCAGGGGATATCCCCGTGCAATTCAATGTCACATTGATCGATCGTTGGTTAGATTTACTTGGAATGCTAGTGCAGGTTCTAGCATTTCCTTCACCAAATTCTCCCAAAGTCATGGTCGAGGGACTCAAACAATAGGACACCAATCATTAGTCATGGTGGTCAAGGGTATGGAACCTTGCCCTTCATAAGCAAACCCACCAAATGTTATGCACACTCAAGAGAGTGGGGGACCCCCTCAAGTACCACAACCACCTTCAACTGCACAGGAGTTTCCACCGCCTAACCCATCGAGGGAGGATGAAGAAGAGTCAAGTGAGTCTAAGGGGCTAATCATTGAGATCGCCAAGCCTAATGAGACAGGCCCACTTGGTACGGTCCAACAATACATATAGGATCTCCATTTGATGGCAGCGGTGATGCACAAGGTTGGAGACATCCAAACGACTTGACATAGGACAGTCCACGCTGGTGGAAGGAGAAGTCCAGCACATATTGGCATTTGTACAAACAGAGTGCGAAGGGGAATTTTCTCGTTGCTTCACTTCTCGAGGATGGCCTGGAGTAGAGACTCTGATGATGATGGCAACTTGGCACCCTACCAAGCCTTCAATAGGGGGAAGGGAGCTAGAGTGATTTTAGCCTTGTTTGGTATAAAAGCTTCCTTCAAGGATGTGTTTTACAGGCTGAAACGCCAAATCATCTCCACTAATGAACTTATATAGGAGAAGAATGAGGCCCTTCAAATGGTACAGAGGGTATGGGATGAGTTGGCTAAGCACACATAGAAATTCCAAGAGCAGTTGGCTCAGCAAACACAACTCAATGCCAATGAATAGGCTAGAGTGACGGCCATGGAGGCCAAGATGGCGGCGAAGGAGAACAAGATTGAGTATAGAGTGGCGGCCACAAAGGCCAAGCTGGTGGAGAAGGCAAAAGAGATTGAACAAACCAAATGTTAGTTGATGGAGGCGCAGATGGTGAAGATAAAAAGAGAACGCGAAATAGTAGCAAATCACTAATTGAAACTATGCACTAAGGTGTGTAGGCTTCGGCAACTACACTCACCAACGTCCACTCTTACATCATTTGTACATCCAAGGACGTCTTCTCACCCCCCTTCTCAGTAGTTGTAGTTGGGTTGTTCAACTCCCAATTTTGTTGCTGTTGTCTGGAAGACTACTTTCTTTTTGGGGGGCTTGATGTAGTCGGCAAGAAATAAATAAGTTAATGTGTAATTAGTCCCCAACAATTAGTTGTTACTTGGTAGTTGCCGACGGTTGGCATTCTCAACCAACGTTGGCTTACTATGTATTTCATGTTTGCACTTGTAGACAAGGACCACATACATTTGGTATCCTATAATTATTGCATATCCGATGAGTGAACGAATACACGACATGTCTTCTGAGCAATATTATGAGTAATTGACATATTTTGTTATTGTTGTTATGTATTTTTGTTTACTCTTTGTTAATCATTCAAATAGCATTACCAAGTAAACACACGCCCCAATCATGACATGTACGACCTCCTTGGGAAAGGCATAGTCCTCTCATAACTCCAATCTAGTACGGCCAGCATAAACATTATTATTATCAATCAAAACAGTGGAAAAGAAAGTGTAACACCCACAATGTGTAGCCTCCTAAATTGTACGGTCAAGTTAGGAATGGTGCAACCTGTATAGGATGTACAACCAACCTCCAATTAACTCCCAATTCGTTGCTACAAACAAAAACACAGCTGCAAATCTCCAGCAACAATAACACCATTTAAAGACACCAAAATAATCATCTTCAAACCCAAACTAATGAAACTTCACTATTCAGCACAATTGTGGCTCCTAGATGAAACCACCATGACCAACTAGGGGAGTTTTCATCCCCCAAACCAGCAACTCCAAGAGGGTTTTCATCCTCAAAAAGTTTTGGAAGAACTCGGGTTCTCTCCAGCAAACAAAGCAAATAACAATTCATAGCTAAACTCACAAATGAGCCCCCAACCTCCTCTTCTAATTTTTCTAGAGGAAAATATTCAATTTTAAAATATAATAATTTTTTTTTTCCCCTCACAAAGACCTTTTAGGAGAATTAATATTATTTTTCATGTGCAAAGTCCCCCGAGCCTATTCATCCAACTTAAAACACATCTTAATACCTTTTCAACCAGCTATTACACTAAGTTGTCCTTTTAATATTTCCAACATTAGACAACTTAAGTGAATTAATTAAATAATAATTCAATAGCTTACCCAAGTTGCGAAAAGCATCCAAATGACAATTAAAATCATACCAAAGTGATATTGGAGTCATAGGACAATGAACCGAAGTAACTAGGTGACTTACTAAAAATAGCCTCCTCCAAAAAGTTTGGAGAGCTCCCAAAAGGTCAAAAATCAATTTTGAAAGCGTCACAAGATTCACCAAGGCCAATTGAGCTCACTGCCAAGAACCAAAGTCACTGTTTAACCAACCCTAAGCACTCCAAGAAGTTTGGGGTTCTCCCTAGCACACCAATTAGCCTTCGGTAGAACTTGGAAACTAGCTAATTGTTCACAAACCAATATAGCTTAAAATGAGGACATTACAATGGCCCTAAGGTAAATAGACAATCAAATATGATCAAGCATCACCCCAATAGATATATGTTACAATTATTAAACAACTTTGAAGAGTGGGGGCTTTTTTTGGTTTTGTAGTCACTACGGGTTCAAGTATAAGAGCTTGTATAGTTGAGGAAAAGCTCGCCTATGTCCTACTACTAGCCCAAGGAATTAGAGTTTGTCAAGGGCCAAACAAGAAGGGGTTGCCAAAGTAACAAATTATGACATATATTAGAGAACAAGAAAAAATTGATGTTGTGAATGAGAAAAATTAAAATCTCATCCTTTAGTGGAGAAAGGATAAAGGAGGCTACCTACAAGATCTCCTTCAATAGTGGGTGCCCAAAACCTTTCTTAGAGACATCATCTATTTAAAAATATGATTCCTCCTTTCTTCCCACAAAAAAGACCCATTGGAGAAGGCATTTTAGAATGCAGTGCGAGGCAATGCAAATGAATACATTGCAATTACACTAATTGCCTTCCCTTTTCAGATCTAAGTTGTCGGTTCGGGTACGGGTACAAATACATGTACAGATGCGGGTACACCCGTACAGAAATTTTATTTTCTTAGGTACGGGTACGCGAGTAATATAAAATTGTGTGTGTTCAAAAATATAAATTTAAGAACAATGATACTCATCATTTGTTAATTTTTATAAATAAATTAAAATAATTAATAATAAATAATATTATAGTAAATTTAAAATATTAATAAGTTTAAATTTTATTTAAATATTTAAATTTGTTAATATTAAAGATTAAAATAAAATAGTACTATATTTTTTAAATTTATTTTAAATATTTGAATTTATTAAATTTTATATATTAATAGTTTAAATTTTAAATTAAATATTTTTAAATATCAAATTTTGATTTATTAGATGTTAATATTTTTTAAAAAAAAATTATCGTTAGGGGAGGAATAAGCCACCAAAATGTTTTGATATGGATTTGTTGGCTTCACCCTCACCATTTTCTCTACCATACCAGTGGATCAATGGGCTCTAGTTTGGGGAGGGTCAAAAGCTAGAACTTGCTCGGATGCCTGACAACTTCAATTGCTTTTGTTGGATCAACCGGGAGAGGGCCATGGGATTTGGAGCCGGTGCTACCTCTGTAGTCCCTATAGGTAATAGTGCTACCTCTGTAGTCCCTACAGGTGATACAAGGTATGGAATTTGATACCAAATGTGATGCGTAAATAACTGAATGCACCTCCTGCGACTAGCATTTCTACTACAAATTGTGTGTAACAAAAAGCTAAGAGCAAAGCAAAGACGCATTGGAATGGAAATCATTGGTTCTGGAGAGTCAATAAAAAACTTAAATTTAATAACACAGAAATTTCCGAACCCTACACGTACCTAGGAAGGACCAGAATTGTACCCGTACATGTCTCGTACCCACATGGGTACGAGGGCCAAAACTGCCGAACCCGGTAACTTAGCTTTTTCTTAGTGAGATCACCATATTGATAGGAAACTGTGATAGCAATCAATCAAACACCCTTTACTTACACAAGTCCTAGGTATGAGAAGGTGCACATCACCTTATTTGCAAAAGAAAAAAGAGATTACAGAGACATCTATAAAACTAATTAGGGATTCATGGGTTGAAATAGGAGTGACCATCATTTCTAATGGATGGAAAGCTTGCAAAAACCAACATTTAATAAATGTTATTGTAGTGTCCCCTAAAGGGACAGTGTTTTTGAAGGCATTTGATTGTGAGGGGCAATTGAAAGTTGCAAACTTCATTTCCAAAATTCTCATTGAGTCCATAGAAATAGTGGGTGTTGACAACATTGTATGAGTCATAATGAACAATGCAAAAAGATTGCAAGGCAACAGGTGCTTTAGTTGAGAAAAGATACAAGCACATTTTTTAGACAGCGTGTACCATCCACTCCCTCAACTTGGTGATGCAAAAGATTATCAACCAAATAGAAGGGGTGAAAGGAATATACTTCAAGACTTTCACTAATTCAAAATTGTTGAAGGTAAATTTATGAAATTTCAAATTTTATTTTAAATTTAATTTTTCATTAACTTATTTAAATTTTAATTTGTCATTAACTTATTTTTTACTCTAGATTAGGTTGTTGAGACTCAATTTGCATCGCACACGACTGCCTAAAAATGACTTGTGAGGGTGTGAGAGATGATGAGCACCATTATCATTAGCAACCATTGGAATCTGTGAAGGAAATCAAATGCACAAAGGGCCTAGAAATTCTAATCATTGATCTAAGATGATGATTGGTGAGCTTGTGTGAACTACATCTTGAGTTTCACCAAGCTTATCATGAGTATGATCAAGTTTGTTGATATATATATATATATATATATATATATCAACAAACTTGATGACAGCATGGACTCCATGATAGAAAAAATAAAGACCATAATAGCAGAGAAGGATAATGATTCCAAAGAAACATTTTTCATAAGAGTGAAAAAAATCGTTCTTGGCTGCTAGAACAAGATGACCACACCCTTGCATCTCCTTGCATATGCATTATCTCCCAAATATTATAGCATGGAGATACTTTATTTTCCTAGGAGAATGGCACCGTAATGAGATAATGAAGTTGTTGAAGGGTACAAGAAAGTATTCAAAAGAATCTTTTCAAATCTAGAAGTGGTAGATAATGTTAGAACTAAGTTTGTCAAGTTCATCTTGTCACAACATCATATTATTTGCACTCTTCAAGAAAAATAAATGACAGATGCTCATACATGGTGGCATCTAAATGGAAAAATTTATATGTTCATCCAACATCTTGCAATCAAAATTCTATCATAGTTCAGCATTTTTTATTTTTTAGCATTCCTACCATTCTTTCACATTTTTAAGTTGTATTGAATTTTTCTCCAATTTCAATAGATTGTGAGTTCTTCAACCATGCAAAATTGGAGTGAGTACTACTTTATCCACTCAATTAAGCACAATTAGTTGGCTACAAAAAGAGCAAAAGATTTGGTCTACACAACTTGCACCTCCTATCACATAAGGAAGTTGACTCCAAGCAAGGGGCAACAAAGAATTGGTATAAAACCCCTAACTGTGCCAACTTGGATGATCTATTATAGAGTTTGCTAGAGTCACTTTAGATGATGATGAGGCTCCTATATATGGTCTAGCTAGTAGGAGTGGCATTGTAGTTGCTCGTGGTAAGCTCTTGCATAGTTCCTGAATGAAACCACTAGCAAATCAGCCAGAAAAGATCTTTCACTTTCGCAACTAATGTTTCTTAGAGGGTTTTCGTCCTCACAAAGCCCTTGTATGAACGAAGTTCAAACCAACAACTTGTTATCAATTCTCAAGCATATATCCAAATGAGCTACCAAAACTCCTTTTATAACATTTCAGAAAGCTTTTTGAAAAATATAATATAAAATCACTTTATAAATTAAATAAGCCTTATTACTCCAAAAAATGAATTATATTATTATTTAACCATTTCCAACACCAAAAATCACTTTATCAACATCCAACGTTAAAACTTTCAATTATCATTCCAACAAGCTATTATACTAAGGTGCCCATTAAATTATTTTAACAAAATTAGCAACCCTAGTAAAAATAATTAAATTATAGCTCATTAATACATCCGATTTGTGAAAACTGTCGAAAAGCATCAAAATCAAAATCTGATTGCACTAGAGTGACACTGATGATGAATAATGAGAATCGGACCTGACCAAGTGACTTACTATAAATAGATGCTCTCTCCAAGAATCTTGGAGAACACACTAGAAGCCGAAAAAAACTTTGAAAAGTGACACTTGAGTCCTCTGGATCATCTAAGCTCACTAGTAACATCAAAAAAACCCTTTGATAACACACACCAAGAAGGTTAGAGCCAACTGCAATGCAAGAGAACCCAAAAAAGGAGACATTATAGTATATTGTATATTTTTAGTATCAATTATCATATATGTTTTCAATTTTCTATAGTGTATTTTTTTTCCATATGCTTATGAAAATATATATATACTATCGTACCTATACCTACAAAAAACAATCATTGTACCAAGTACCAAGATATCCAAACTCATAACCATTCTCGTACTAAAACTAGCAACATAGAAACTTAGATCAGTACCCATTATCAAGTCTCATTGTGGATGGACTAATGTTTGGTCACAGCACCATTTGAGCTATATATATAGCCCTACCCTACCCAGGGAAAAACAATCACCATATAGGCATACCTGAACCCATACATGTTCTCGTACCAGAACTAGCAACTTAGAACCTTAGATCAGCACCCATTATCAAGACTCATTGTGGATAGGTTGATGTTTGGTAGCAGCACCATTTGAGCTCTTGTTTACGAGCATCTTATTGCTTAGTTTCCTCAATATTACAACTGCTAGATTTCAATCACACATGATTCATCATTGAATTGCATGACCATTGCATTTGTCTCTTCTTGGCGACATTGATTACATTTTGGTTGTCGCTTCATTTTTATTGCGCAAGGGCATCATAGAAGATGCATGTGTTGATGGGAAAACTAACTTACGATGTGTGACTTATGTGAGGATGGGTTGACCTATAATCATTCTTGGAAACTTATCGTTGACCATAATAGTGGTTGTGATATCTTTCTTGATGGCAGCTTTGTTCATGTGTATTCTGCTTCTTGTTGCCACATGATAATGACATAAGACACCAGTAGTTATGTTATAACTGTTTGTAAAGTATGTCTTGTTATGAGACACTGGTCTATTCTATCTCTATTCAATTAAAAATTGTTCTTGGTTGAGTCTATAGTATCATACGCCTTCCTTGGAGTAGTAATTGATCTCTCGCTGTTGCTTATTGCATATCATAGATCATTGGCTTCAGCATTTGATCATTGCCATCATAGTTTAGGAGGCATGCTGTTATTGAGAGAAAGTCACTATCAAGGAGGAATATTATGTAATAACACCTTTCTATTTTGTGTCCCTAACCAAGTTTAAGGGAGTATATTAGTGGGTGCTAACTTTCAAAGGGATCAAATATACTAAATTGCAAGACCATAGAATCAAGAAGAATCATTCTTAGTTTTCTAAGTGATATTATTACGATACCCAATAAATTGCATCTATCTTCTTCCTTTGTGCAAATTTAATCATTGTAGTTTACAAGGACTCAATTATATGTGCTGTATTGTTTGAAAAGTGTGGCAGCTATTCATAATGCCACAGCATTAATAAATGATATTTAATACAATACTTTTGGATACAGTGGTACCAATCACAACTGCTATCTTTTTCAATGCACAGGCAGAATGCAATAAAAAATCTATATAAGTATCTCTTCTATCAAAATTTACCTTGTACTAGCAACCAGCCTTGTGCAAGGTGGCCTTCATGAACATGGCAAGCACGATCAGTGACACTTGAATCTAGGTATTATCAGAGGAATCAAAATACCATAGCCCAACCTTTGTTAATATACGCTTAATTTTCATTTAGGAAAAAAACGATTTTACAGTTTTACTGTCTGCTTTAAATATGATATTCATTCTCTAATCCTTCCAATCAACTATTTGGTTTCTATATGGGGCTGGTTGTCGGTTTTGTATCCATCTTTTGATACCCTTATTAGATTTATTTCTGTAAATGGGTATAAGCAATTGGAAAAGAGCTTGAACTTCTTTCATCAAAATGCAAGCCCCAATTGGCTGGAAAAAACCAAACCATTAAAAAAAGGCCTCAAAATGACCTGGAAATGTTTTTCAAAATGTTTCTGAGTTGTTTTGGAACTTTTGGAAGCTGAAATGTTTTCAGGTATCTAGATCAGATCCTTCTGAAGTAACACAAAACATTACTTCCTAATAATTAAGTTAAGGTGCATAGATCAGATCTTTCTGAAGTAACGCAAAACACTACTTCCCAATAATTTAAGTGCACATTACACACTAAGACAATCTCCAACTTATATGAATCAATCAAGTGAATGACTCTTCCCAGTGGATTCAAAGATGAGCCAATTTAAGTTGTCTATATATCCAAAAGTATATCTAATTGCAAGAAAGAGGAATATTTGATGATATAGTGAACAACATTTTGACAGTGAACTGCTGATTGTACAGACACCTGATATAAGTCCTTATCTACAACAACAAATAGGAAAACAGATGAAACAAAACATGGATGTTAAAATCAAAACTACATGAATATGCTCATCAAGAAACTATTTAGTTGTCAATTAAGCTCTAATACTCCTTTGTTTTGATGAAAAATATTAAATAAATATAAGAAGAATAATGCAAACTACAAAGGCATGATCTCCCAAATCAATTACCTACAAAAACTATGGTGTCGGCCAGGGTCTACAAGAACCCAACACAGAACTGTCTCAGTGTCATTACTGCTTAGATTTTCACCGTTTTCATCAATTCTTACAATGGTCACACCTTCCTTCTCCAGAACTTCCTGCATGAACCACCCATACTTTTCATTGCCAACTTGACCAAGTGTTACACAATTAAGACCAATCCTTGCAGCTGCAATAGCAAAATTGCAGTTACCACCTGCTTCCCAGTATCTCTGCACATATTAGTATCACCCTTAATTACAGATCTTTCTATAAGTTAAGACATACAGAAAGTTGAACAAACAATCATGATAGGTTATTTGTATCTAGTTCCAAGTTAAAAGAAATTGTATTTACAAACCACTTGAAAACAGAGAATTGGTTAAATGTGGTAGTGCATGAAAATCATCCTGAAGTGTGCTTGGAAAATTAGCTCTTTCCAAATCTTTGTGTGAAGATATATTCTTACCAGCTATGCAGAAAATGTGTCGGGGTGCTGTTACAGAATAGGATTTGCAGCAAAGATTGAAATGCTTGGCTAACAAGGGGTGCAACTATATAGGTGTGTGGACAGACAGAGATATACACGCACACACAAGGAAACACACACACACACACACACATATATATATATATATTGCTGGCATTTAGACAAACACACACACATATATAACGCTGGCAGCTGAGAAGCTGCGCTGTTGTTCCAAAAAAATTGTTTGGCTGTTCAGATCTCGAAGGTTCTCAGTCAAGTGTGACTGTCAAGCTGCTGCAGGTGTCTAGAAGATTGCTGCACAAGAGATCTAGTTTTTGCACAACAGCCTCTGCTGCACAAGCTGTATTATGCGCTGAAGGAATAGGCAATGAGTGTTTGTTTAGGATTACAGTCTCTTGGATTTTAGTGGCGGTCCAGAACATCATTATGATGCATATGAAGTCTGTTATCTTCATTCATGCTTGTTGCAGGTCAATTCAATGCATAAAACAGCAGCTGAGAAGTTGTGTTAGCAGAAGAATATGAAGGGACAGATTTGTCTCTTATTCGAGAGATTGATTCACCTTGTTTTTAGCTGTATTTTGTCTTAATCTAGATGTGTGTTAGGGCAGTGTTGATTTTCCTTTTTTGGCAGACTGTTCTGTTTTGTTAGTGGCTAATTGGTTGGACTGTGATGTTTCACTTTCCTTCTCTGGTGGGCCATCATAGCATGTGTACCGGCCATTTAATAACCATGCAGGCTGTCTGGGCAAGCTAGTAGGCAATAGTGTCAAAGTGGTTACATGGGCAGTCGTTGCCATCTGTGGCAACCGTTTGCCTTCCAAGCCAAAACAATTATAAGGACAGCCAAGAATGCCATACAAGGGGGGTTCCTATTGTGGAGCAGGACTGCCAGGGGATTTAAGGCTAAGAGGAGGACAGGACTAGGGATGGTTGGCTCAAGAGAGAGCATTCTCAAACTTGTTTGAGAAAAGCACATAGAGGGAGAGAGAGAGGTGCAGGTTCTGTTGCACAGGAACATAATAGAGGTTGGAGACTGAATAGCTAGCTGCATACCCTTCCTTGAGTTTTTCAACCCATTGGGTTTTCTCCAGAGGATTTGTGGTCTTGTTTGTTATCATTGTTTATTTGTACTCTATTTATTCACTTATTACCTTCCATTATCTAGAATGTTAATGCTGTTATAAGTTAAGTAGCTATTAGACAGCATTACAGAACAGTAGAAGAAGAGTTAGCTTAGATATCCATTGCTGATGCAACACTAGGGTTATCAACCCAGTGATTTATGGATTAACTATGGAGTTCAAAACACGGGAAAAATGGTGATTATATATGGGCCATAGCAAAGGAGGATTACACCACCCTTCATCCCAATTTATCAAATAATTAATATAGCAAAACTCTGCAAAGCGAATTTTGTAGCACTTCTTTCTTTAATAATCAGTCTAGGATAACTTTAATTTTAAATTATATACTAATGTCCATTAGTGGACAATACTGACCAATGGAACTAACGAAAGTACATTACAAATCAATGGGAATGACTAGTATATATCCACAAGATGGATATAAAACTGAATAGATCAAAAACACAAAAGCAGCAGAAATTACTAAAGAAACAAAATCAGAAAGGCTAGGCATCTCAAAGCTACCAAAGACATGAATGTCTGTCTGACCAATCTTGAACATATATTTTGGTTGCTTGGTCTGTTGCAGCTCAAGCTACCCAATGTCTATAAATAGGAGGTGACAAGTTTAGGACCGGACAATCCAAAGTTTCGTGCTTTGTCAAAGTTGAAACAACTCACGTTAAAAAAAAAAAAGAAAAAAGAAAATACCCCTGACCCTCTTACTGAATGAAGGTGCTCACAGCTCTATGACAATCTTTGAATAGGCAGTGGTACCAGCAGATCTCATAGAAGAGAGGACATCTGAAACTAAATAATTTCTCAAACTGGGTCTCTAGAAGATGAATTCTACATTTATGGTCATTTGTAGGGGATTGTGATATGACTCAAATTTAAGTTTATAGGAACAAATCCAAAACTATGTTAACAGGACTCTTAGACATCAACATAACATCTTCTTGAAATACTCCAGAACATGGATACAACCATCTTGGAAGTACAAATAAAACTGCAAGTAGTATAGAATCATAGATGCTTCAATGTCAAAGGCTCTCTCACATCAGTCCATGTTGCCTTCAAATAGGCTTTGCAAATATCCTCATGGATACCTCTGTTGAATTCTTGGTTAGGAAGCTAGAGTATAAATAGAAAACAATGGAGAAGAAGACTCTATCTCAATATCCAACTATTGTAGAAGACTATCAACCCTAGCCTACCAACAAAGTCTACAACCCCATTTATACTGCTAGATTGATGATTGGAGGGCTAAATAGGAATATCTTGCATTCCAAACAAGTATCTGCCTTACAACAGATCTTGTGTAGTGCAGTAACAATGTAAAAAATCAATTTAATAAGAAGGGCAAGCTCCAAATTCTGCCAGAACAATGGCATTGCCTCATTGTGTTTTTATTGTAGTCACATTATTCTTACATGGCAACGGCACAGAAAACAAAAAGTATAATGAAAGTCATGCACAGGTTTAAAACAGGAAAACCACAACAAATTAATAGACGCTAAATACTCATAAAATATTAAAAACATGGAAAAAGAAATTGTAATTGTCATTTCATGCCAAAAAGAGAGCATAGAAAAAGAAACAAAGTCCAAACTTCAATTATAAGACATAAATAAAGATCCAATGTTGTCAATTACTCTTGAATTCTCATTATCAATTTTCAGTCTTAGAGTACAACTACATATTGTCATGTCATAGACTCAATACTCATAAATTAAAACTTAGGGTTAGGGTTAGGGTTAGAGTTTATGATTTTAGAATTATAAATAGGGTTTAAGAAGTTTAAAATAATAAAACATGAGAAACCCTACCTCTATCACACTATGCAATTGAAAAAAAATACAAAATGGGGGTTTAAAAGAGCAATGCAGAAATGTGTGACACCATGCCCTAGTTGATGATCACAAAATGTCTAGTTTGATGTTTGCAATTGCACTGGAAAGTCTGAAACTCTGTTTACCTGCTGCCTAAAAGTGAAAAAATGACCATAAAATCAAGTTTGAGGGGTTTATGCTGGAGTTATGGAAAAACTCACAAGGACAACCTATCTGCAAAGCCAAAAAATAACTTTTATGAGAGATACAATGAAGAATTGCTAATTGCCACAAAACAAATGAATACAGCATGTTACAATACAATGAGATGACCTTGCTATATAGGCAAGGATAACATCCTAAGACATAGTAAGATCACCATATGTGACTAAATCCTATGAAATGAGACAAAAAATAAAATGACCTAAGTAACCTTAAGAAACAAGGTGTGAATATATCCTCAAGTGGAACCAGCTAGGTAAAGTACCTCATTCTCACTAACACCCCCCCTTAAGTAACTCAAGGAGGAAAAAAAAATGCATAAAAAGTAGAGATGGGTCCCAACGACCTAGACCTAAGAGGTACCCATGTACAAAAAATATCTCACAAATTGAGAAAAGGAGAAAACCCTATGGGACAAAACACCTCTCCAAAAGAGTGAAACAAACATGAAAATATGAAGGAAGGAGGACTCAAGAAGAGCCCCCAATGAGAACTTCCTTCATCCCAAGAATCGATCACAATTGCAAATGACAAAGCAATGTCAAAGGCTTAGTGAAGATGTTTCCAACCTCCTTCTTTATAGGTCAATACTCCAAGTTGAGAAGACCATCCCGGATGAGCTACCATATGAAGTGCATGTGGATATCAATATGTTTAGTCCATTGATATTCCACTAGACTGCAAGAAATGTGTATGGCACTTTGATTGTCACACCAAAGAGTGGTGGGACTATCAAGAGTAAATCCAAACTCAATCGATAATTGTCGAAGCCAAGGAACCTCTTAGCTAGCCAAAACTACTGCTCGATACTCTACCTCTATAAATGATAATGCAATAGCAAATTGCTTCTTGCAAGACCATGCAAGGGGCTAGAACCAAGGCAAAAATCAAATCCAAAAGTAGACTTCCTATCATCATCACCAGCCCAATTCTAAGTTAGTGAAGCCAACAACTCGAGAGTCTCCTAATGTATAGTGAATACCAAAATGTGAGGTCCCTAAATACATCTCAAAATACGTTTGGCAACCTTCTAGTGACTCTCATGTGGATTCTAATAGAAATTGGAGACAAGACCAACCACAAAAGAAATATTAGGATGAGAATGTGTCTGAGTACAAAAAACTGCCAACCAACTATCTATACAATGTAGCATCATGGCTAGGAGTAGAGCAACTGAAAAAAAATATAACACCTGACTAGAATGGAGTGGGGGCAAGCTTGCAATCAAGCAAATCAAGAGCATACTTTTGGTGAAGAATGGTATTCCCCTTTGGAGACTAAATAACCCTATAAACCAAGAAAGTAATGCAGGAGGTCCAAGATTTTTCACATCAAGCTACTCCATTAATGATCATTGTACACTCTAGATCTTGGAAGATGAGCTACCTACAAGAATCAAGCCATCTACATACAACACTAGAATCCAAAGATCATCTCTCTATCTCCGAGTATAAACCATGGGATTAGAATGGCATCAAGTGAATCCAAAATAAAGAGAGAAATGGTCCATCTTCTCATACCAAGCCTAAGAAGCTTGCTTGAGACCATATAATGAACAACGAAGCCTGCAAACAAGTGAAGAGTCTTGCAGAAAACCTAGAGGCTGCTCCATATAAATCTCCTCATGAAGATCACCGTGTAAAAAGGCATTCTTCACATCCATCTAATAAAGTGACCATCCCTATGAGGCACCAAGTGAAAGTACAAGACATATGGAGTCCATCTTGGAAACAATAGCAAAAGTCTCAGAATAATCAATGCATTCAACCTATGAAAACCCTTTAGTGTATTATCCCATACTGGAATATTTTAACCAAACTTCTGAATTTTTACAATCTATGATGCTTAGGCATTTCGTCAAACATTTTTGCATATGATCAAATATGAAATATCCCTGAGTGCAAACACTGAGAGTTGCTGCTACTAACATTTAAGATAGTAAATCCATCATAACATCAAACCATTGTTCATCGAACTCACATGGACATTTCCTCAAATAGTTTGCAGCCAATAGAGTTCAACATATTTTCACAAATAACCACCACAAAATAAAATCTTGCAGCTCCAATAGCACATACAACTTTTATTTATCAAAATTATTGACTGGTAAAATATTTCAGCTACAAATGATAAAAACATATACTGTTGTTGTAAACTGTAATGTTCAGAAATACCAAACAACTATGTAACTCGAGGACGCGTACCCGGCATATTTAGGGGCATCCCCGGTCGGAAATGTCCTAAAGACGCAGGGACACCTCGGGAACGTCCCCGCACCATCCCTGATTGGCCAAACAAAATTGGAAACATCCCAAGGACATCTGGCAAAACACAAGAAATGGCACTAGCCATCCCCGGTACACCTAAGGGACACCTTGAACATACCTGGGATGGCTAGCTGTCCCCTACAACCCAACAAATTATAAATTGATTTAAAAAAAAAATACAACAAAATTTTTTAAAAAGTAAAGGGCTGTAGGGGCCTCCTTTGCTTTAAACCTAAACCTAAAAACAACAATATACCATTCAAAACAAAAAAAAAAGTCATTTGTTTCATTTGTGAAATTGTGAAGAGTGAAAGAACAAGAGCACAGTTGTGGGAAACCAAGTGAGATAAGGAAAGAGAAGTGAGCAAGGGGCAAAAGGTCAAGTTTTTTCCATCATTAGGGAAAGCTACATATTTGATATTTCTACATTTTTGTTATTTTGATTTTCTAATTGAAACTTGCAGCCTTTGGGCATTTTGATGTAATTTTTATATAATATATATGCATGTGCCACATTGTCAATGAATGCAATTAAATTTTGTTAAAACTTCATACATTTGTTGCTTTCTATGAAATGAAAATATCAATTGAACTCTAATATTATGTGTTAAGGTTCTATGATGTATATGATGATTGCTTTATCATTATGAATGTTTGAAATTTTCTATATTTTCACTTCGCCTTTTGTCTTGTGTAGAGCCTAGATACAAGGAAGGTCCTTCAGCAAAATGGGACCATATTTCACCTGATGGAGTAGTTGCAGCCATGGTGGATCAAGTGGTTGAAGCTGATGGCCTCAATGATTTACCCCCAGTTCTACTACCAATAGAGGAACCTAAGCTTGAGAGTGATGAATATTTGCAGAGCATCATAGCTAAGGACCTAGATATGGATGGCATAGAATCATAGACAACAGATTTTTGAATTCTGTTTTTTGTTTTTTGTTTGCCTATCAGCCTATTAGGCTATCAACATTTATGAATTTCAATACATAATATCTAATATCAAATATCAAATATGTAGTATGAACTCTTTTGACTCTTCGACACAATGACATTTGTGTGTTTAAAATTTAAACTTTAAAGTTAATGTTAAAACTTAAATTTTAAAGTTAATCACATTTATTAGTGTTCATGTTTTGAAAGCTCGATGTCATAATATTTTCAGTTTTAATGTAGCAAATTTATGTTATTAAATTATATTAAAAAAATGGTATCTCCAAGTACCCATGTCTCCTATTTTTCAAGTACTGGAACTAATACGAATCTCCTGGCAACCTTGAATAATTCACTCTTGTACTTAAGAAAGCACACCTATGTGCATTTGGAGAACTCGTCAATAAAAGTGAACACATACTTGACCCCTGAAAAAGGGAGTTGAAAATGACATGAGGTCACTATGTACCAACTCTAAACAAGCCATTGCACATGTGGCCTTACCCTTGGGAAAAGAATCCTAGTGATGTTTAACAAGTGCACAACCTCAAATCCTCCCTCAATGCATGAAACCTTAGGTAGACCTCTCACCAATTCCTATGTGCTCATCTGCTATAGATACCTATAATTGACCTAACCAAAGTTTCATGCCAAAGCTTGCTCAAGGAATCTACATGTGCTATAAAAGATGATCCTAATGAACTCTCAAAACCATCAAACCTATATAAGCAAGATGCTTGATCAACATTCACCTGAAGTCACAACAATCTTAAGATCATGAAGCTCCCAAATAACCACATCATGAGGTGAGAACTCAATTGTCCTACTAGCGCTAGAGTGACAAATCTAATACACAAAAAGGAGGTTGGCTGAAATATCAAGAACCAAAAGTACATCCTAAATATGAAGAGCACACAAAAAATACTAGGGGGGGGGGGGCGGCGGGGGAAAGTAAGAGCAAACATTAGACAAGATGAACACCAATATCACGTGGAAAACCCTTTCGGGTAAAAAAACCACAACAGAACTATAGCTTTCATTAACTTCAAATGGGCACCAACCCAAGAGACAACAATCTCCAGATTACAAAAGTGAGCACCAACTCACTGGACGCACCAACTTTCTTGAAGAACCAACTTCGTATGGCTAAAGCACCAACTTCAGTGTGACCACCAACTCACTGAAAATTTTCACAACTCAAGAACTCTACATTCTTGACATCAGTATACATTCTGCACACTTGCAAAACCACATAACTTCATCACATATGAGAATATCATGTTGAGTGCCAAAACCCTTCAAATAACATCAGCACTTCTTCATACTTTGTCCACCAATAGCCATTCTTCTTAGTCTAAACCTGTGAATTGTAACGTATCCTTTTGAGCATAACCACGAATATACTAATGCAGTCCACTATCTATGCAATTCATCCAAAGATGAATAGCGATCATTTAGATAGAAAACGTCTCCTACAAACACATTGTCTTCATCTGATAGAAAGTAATTTTAGCGATTTCCATTCTTCTACTCAAGTCGATGACCATTCAAAACAGAATTCTAGCCAATGATAACACACACAACTCATGCATATCAACCAAAGGAGAAATGCAACCAAAGGTTCAAATTCACGACTAACGTTTGCAGCTCATGCACACACAGCCTGACACCCACACTAAATGAACGATAGTAAAAGCGTTTTAAAAATGATCACCAAAATGCATACATATGATCTGAGCCCTATCTTTGATCAAGGCACTCCCACACCCTACAAATGCAACCAAACCTTGCAAAGAAAAACAATCAAGGAAGAGTACCAAAGATTTCAAAAGGTAATCACTCGGCTGAGTATTAACACAATACGCATAAGCAATTTTTCAAAATAACTTTATTTTTTTAACAAATTGATTCCATACACGGTGACATGAATTAACCCTGATGGCTCCACTTCACACCGATGAAAAACGTTTCCACTGCAAAAACGAATAGAATCAATGCCGAAAAGAATTTTTGTTACCTATGCGGCAAAGAATTAATGCTTGCCATCATTAACACTCTGAATATTTGCACCTTCCATACAAAAGAATTCGCTAAATTTGAAATACCGCAAAGGCATACTCTCAATGCAATATATAAAATAAAAACAACCAACCTCCTTCGAATCTCAAAATCACGTAATTTTGGGTCAATCATAAAAACGTGGTGAGACCACACAAGTCACCCCATGTCCAAAGTCGTCATCAGGGAAAATAAAGACTCCACAACTTGAACTACACCACAGAACCCACGATCTCTTATGAATATGCGATGAAAGAGTTTTAAGGATTGAAGGGAATCTAAAGTCGTCACTACAACAACAAAAATATCCATAAATTATCCGCCGCCCACATTAAAAGGTTTTGAAGGAAAGAATCTAGAGCCATTGCAAACAATAGAGACGTCAAGGGCATTCAAAATAAACACACTGGAGTAAAGATGTGTCAGAAATATTTAAACCATCCCACATAGTGTGCCATCAAGATTCATAATCAAGGCATTACAGAGGAATTAACTCAATCCCTTTGACATTTCAAATCTGACATGGCATTTGACTTTCAATTCCGACTCAAATGGTCCGCCAAATAATCAAACATTTCATTTATGTTTCATTTGCATTTCAAGAGTTTATACACTAAGAAATATACTAAACTTTAATACTGCAACACATCATTCCGGAGGCATTCAACACCAAGCATGAAAATAGTACACTGATGCAAATCCTTTGACATCAATGACAAAATGTTCAACAAAATACAACCATCCTTTAGTTGAACAATACTTGATCCCAAAACTAAAAGGCATGTAGAATCCCTCCCCTACAATTTGAAAGTGATATGGCAATGCCCTGGGAATATGTCATATGATGAGAAACTCCTAAGTCAAGTATCTAGATCACTATAAAAGACAAAGACCGTGTAGAAAGGGCTTGGCTTTTACCTGCACCTGTGGAAGGAGACTTAGAGGATGAAATGGATAGCGTCGCATGGCTTCTTCTAATCATCTAATCTCTTCCAATATTTGGTTGTCATGACCCACTCAGCCACAAAAATTACAAGGTTCCCCTAATTTATTCTATCTTGAAGGAAGACTTACCAAACTTGGAAAAATTATCATTCTTAGAAGTGAGATTGGTTTTCTAATCTGAGTTTTGTTTTGGCTAGGAGGGATGCTCACCACCTGCTACAGAATCTATCTAAGGCTTTATTTCTTCTTCCCTTTTCCTTTGGATGATTGTGCTACTAATGCTTGGCTTTTGGAACTAAAAATAGCATCTAACTCGACCAACTAAGCTTGCTCCCATGTCAAACGATCACAAAAAACCTCAAAAGTAGGCATGGTTAAAATATCACTAAGTGCATCCATAATAGACTAAAATGTAGATGTGATGTCCACTCAATTTTAAGGCTCACTTAATAATAAATTTAATTAATTAATTAAATATTTAATTTGTCTTTATTTATTTCAAAAAGTTTGAAAGACATTTTAATTATTCAATTAATTAATAAATAAATGGCCTTATAAAAGATTATAAAGTCAATAAAATAATAATTCAGTTTTCGAACTGAAAGTTGATGAATAAATCATGGTCGGGAGAATGGCTTTGCATCACAGAAGAAGGGAAAATAACTAGTTTTGAATTTGTTTTGAGAACGGCAACTCTCAGGCAATCTGTAGCCATTCAAGACGTAGCCCCTGAGATGGTTGATCTTCATAAACTTAGCAATTGACTGTAATTTGACATTATAAGAAGAGTATTGTAGATGGGTTGGAGCAAATATGGCTTGCACAGGAAAGTTGATGGAATCATTCAAGGCTCGACTTTGGCCTTCTATTCTATTTTTGTTGTAATCACAGTTGGTAATGATCTCGATAGGTGGAAAGGCATCTGAAGTTCATACAGAGGCAATGGAACACGTCTCTCTACCTCCACCACTTCATGGTATTCATGGCATTCATATGGTAATATCCGGTTAGCGGGCATACTGGAAGATTGTCAAGTTGTAGTTTATATCCATATACATTGGCGCCGATTATTCACGGGTTTTGTCTTTGTTCATATATTTCTTAATCGTGATTGTTGTGTGCATACACGGATTATTATCCTTGTCATCAAGAATATTGGAAGGGGCGAGCAACTTGTATACAAAGTCCCTATTCATCATGATCATACTAAAGGCTCACTTGTGGTTTGCTTCCGTATTGATTTGGATTGTCGAAGGGCGTCCAAGCGCTAGATCATTCTGAAGACCCCGATATCGGATGAAACAACCAATGTCTCTGTATTGCTACTTGCACCTTGGATATAGAAGAATATGCTGCTGGCACTGACCATCGTGGAGTCGGATATTGTGCTTACATATATGTTGCGGACGATACTTTCATCCACGTTTGAAGTTAAGTGCTTCGTCGTCTTATTTTGGCCGGTCAACTAAGTTACGGGTATGAATGTTCCAAGAATGTTTAATAGTTCCCTGCTGAGTCTAGATATTTTGTGTAGTTGTGTTGCTATGAATTTTAGTAATGTTCCTGAAGCAGCATGTTAACTATGCTCTGAATCGAATGTTCATTGTCATTGTTCTGAGGTCTAATCTTAATAAAATTCACCGTAATATCGAGAACAATTATTCTATGTGATTCTGCAATGCTGGGCCGTATTACAACCTGCAATACTACTTTATATGCAATCATTTTTCATAAGTCTTTTTGAGTCAATATTTCCAACATAGCACAATCCATCTTGTGAGACCATTGGAACAGCAAAGCAAATTACATTTGATCTTGTATATTTGAGTCGGGAACATCACGGTAGAAGAGAAGACCTAAAATGGCCCTCTAAGTTTAGACAAAATCAGAAATATGCATTCTTTGTCAATTTTGTCCTTTCCACAACCCTATAATAGTGACCTCAATGACTTAAATTTGACGAGAAAGTCTTCAATAGAGGAGAAGGAAACAAGTGCCAATGTATTCGATTCTATCTCAATCTAAAGACACCAAAATTCATTAATCATACCAAAAAGCTCCTTGTACTTATCCCAAATATGCTTAGGTGTTCCATAAGATTCAATTATAAACAAGCAAATGTCTAAAAGATGCAGTCACATCAATCCCATGGCCTCATCCATCTTGTTAATGTATACAAATTTCTCATATTCTCTAGTGAACTCAAGTAGCAATCATCCAAGGTGGACCATAACCCCTTAGACATGAGCAATCAAGTCATTTGTGGTTTCTAACTGTAGTGATTGTGTGGCATAAGCTGCTCAATAGAAGAGGTTTCCGCCATTTTAAATAGAATTCAAAGCGACAAATATGCAGCTATGGATTGTTTTCTAATCCCTCAATATGTTTTAGGAAAAAGAATATACCCCCCCTCCGCACAGCAAAAAAGAAACAAAATTTTTCACAAAAGCATACCAAAATATAGTGAACTCACTTCAAACTGATATTTTTGGCACATAGAAGAAACTCTGGAAAATCCAAGTGTATGGTTGCGTAGAGCTTGGAACCATCTTTTTGACACCTATTCATTTGAGAAAAATGAACACCGAATGCCCAAGTTATGGCCTTCGAAAAAAAAGCATCTCTATGGGGCATAAAAAAGCACTTGTACTAGTTTGGCAACATTGTGGCGGAGTTGCTCGAATTGGGCAACAAATTGTTGAGCAGTGATCTGATGGTTGTACAGCAACAAACGTTGGCGGTACACTCGCTGGTCTCCTAGCAGGTTAGGCCCCTTTGGGGTTGGGTGTGACCAGGGCCTAGTCCCCCACATCCACCTGCTAAACTAAGCACAGGACAGCTGATGCAAGCACTGACATTAGCCCTGCAAAGTCATACCAACAACCTGCTAATTTTTTTAAAACAAAACCTTAAAAAATCCAAACCATACAGCAACGGTAGCAATGTAGGATGGCATAGGAGGGCACAATTTTCAATGCAAATTCTCTATGCAGCACTGGCATCAATGTTGTATGGATTTGTACTGTTGTATGAATTCAAATTAGGAAGCCCCCAAAAAATTCTCAAAACTTTCCATCACCAAACCATATCATATTATATATAGATTTATTGGTTTTGGGGCCTTCTAAGCACAACAATAAGGTTTGTTTTTCTCTAGGAAGCCTTGTATAAAAGTTCCTAACAAAAACCCTCGAAAAAACATGAAGGGGTATGCTAATTTAGAAATCTAATACCATGTTGGAGTTATTGAAAAACTCACAGATACAGCAATCTATCAACAAAGCCAAAAGACCTTCTATGAGAGAGATACAATGAAGAATTGCTATATTGCCACAAAACAAATGAATACAATATGTTACAATACAATGAGATGACCTTGCTATATGGGCAAGGATAAAACCCTAAGACATACAAAGATCACATCATGTGTCTAAATCCAATGAAATGAGACAAAAAAATGACCTATATAATCTTAAGAAACAAAGTGTGAATAGGTTCTCAAGTGTAATTAGCTAAGTAATGTACCTCATTCACACCAACAATTTACAGACAAAAAACCACAATTTATCTGAAAAACTCAACAATTTTTTGAATTACACACATGTAAAATACATTTTTCCCATTTTGATAGGATTTTGACCAATTTTTTGAATAACACTTGGAATGGCACGATGCAGATGGCAAGTCCATTGAAAATGTGGGTACTCGCATTTTTTGGTGTAGACAACTAAAATCGCCTCTTGCTATCACCAATTCCCTTCATATCACCACTTCTAAATTAATTAAGTTCTATTTATTTAATTAATTATTCCAATCCTTCTACCAATATTGATTAAATAATTTTAATTATTTAAATATATCAATCTGACTCTTCCTCCAACATTAATTAAATAAACTAGGATTATTTGTTTAATTAATCAATCATTTTCTAATGTCCAACCTTAAATAAATAAATCCAACATTTATTTATTTCAACATTGTTACCATCATTCCCATTTCAAAAATTTAAATAAATACAATATATTTATTTAATTTCTATTTTTCCCCTCAAATCATTAGTTGACTAAAATCAATTATTTAAACTAGGTAATCATTTGCACAATCCAAATCATAATTAATCAAGACAAATCTTGCTCAAGGCTCAAGATTACACATGAATCCAAAAAATGACTTTTGCATGTACATAGCCCCATTGCTTCACAAGTCTCCATAAAGTCCTCTCATCAAATCTTGTCCATCCATTCAATCTAGAAAATCCTAGCCCTTCACAAAACTCCAAAATAATGAGTTTTTAGACTTCCAGAAAAGGACTTTTTAATGCTCACCTTCCATCTTTCTCCAAGAAGATCCCCACACATTTAAATCCCTCGAATCATGGACCTCCTCATGTATACCAACTGCAAAGTGCCACTTGGAGGCTTCTCATGGCTCCAATCTTCTCATGCAATCTCCTCCATTGTTTTCCAAATCAATCCTAGCCCTTGATCTAACCTCCCTCGAGTCTATAAATAGCTCACCATATGAGCTATTTTCAAGAACTCATGGAATGCATTGTTATTCTATCAATTTGAGCACCGTACATCCTCTCTCAAACACCAATTCATCCTGAACACATCCACACTTTGTGTGAAACAAGAGGCTTGTTGATGAGAGACTTGTATTGTCTTTTATCTTTTATGCATAGTCTTTTAGTTCAATCGGAGGTTTACAATTAGATATAGAATATGGTTTCAATTGATAGTTTGAATCCTTTTATTTGTGTTCTATGTTTGCTCGTACACATTGGGCATATTCTATAACTAGAACTTCTTGTAGTTTAGAATAATTACATGAAATTTAAACCAACTAACCTATCCCATTAGTTAAGGATTATGTTCCACTACAATACGAAAACTTCTCTCAACATGGTTGTGACATGTTTGACTCAAATATGGGCCCAAAACTTCACACATAAAGAAGTGAGTGGGTAACTAACACCTAGAAGAGACAAATTTTGGCTTGATCTTGAAATTTGAGTTGAAAACTAAAGGCTATGGATGTCAATGATGCATATCCTTTGTTGAGTCTTGCCTCTATTGTGTAATCAAGGGCACACAAAAAAATATACCCAATTAGGCGCGAGTGCATACCAACTCAATTGTAGCATATAAATGGGGTGAGACGTTATACACCTACGGCCATGGTACAATAGCCCAACATATGGTGCTATGGCATAAAAAGCTTGAAGCGCATGTAACCCATGGTCACATAGATTGGGTGCAATGATTAAGTTGTATGTATGGTCCTGTAACTAGTGGATAAGCTATAATTGGTGATTAGTTTTCCTAATTTGTATTGGGGTATTAAAGGTTTACCCCAACCCTCAAGTTATAAGATGAGCGACTATATATAAAGACATCTACCCTTGTAATGGATAATTGATTATGGATCATTTCTATTGAGTAGTTAAGACAGAGTATTATAGCATGCTTGGCTCTCATAGCAGGAGATATCTTGGAATCTTTCCTTTCTTAATGAATTTGTATGGTGCAACCCTACCTCAAAGGTATGTTTGATTATAGCTTGTTTTGTGCACTTTGGTTATGGTCAATCATAATTTCTGCATTCAGATATTTGGTTCTTAACACTAACCAACTGCCAGGCTATAAGATGTGCGACTGTATATAAAGACATCTACCCTTGTAATGGATAATTGATTATGGATCATTTCTATTGAGTAGTTAAGACAGAGTATTATAGCATGCTTGGCTCTAATAGCAGGAGATATCTTGGAATCTTTCCTTAATGTATTTGTATGGTGCAACCCTACCTCAAAGGTATGTATGGTTATAATGAAGCATGAGCCAAATCGGCACACCTTACAGCTTGTTTTGTGCACTTTGGTTATGGTCAATCGTAATTTCTGCATTTTGGATATTTGGTTCCTAACACTAACCAACTGCCCTTTGTGTGTCTGATTAAAGGTAGATGCTTCTTTATTGGATGTGTCAAAGGCCATTGTTTGTCTTTACAAGCTTTACTTGAAAACCCTGTTTACCACAAATTGAACAACACATGTCAATTTCCTTTTAAGACTTGAAATTGGGTGTGATTGTCAAAACAGAGTCATCTGAAAACAATAAGATGGCAATGTAAATCCCAAAGAGATCTCATACCTCCCAAAGTTTTGGAGACAAGTTCTTCCAAATCATCAATATTTAACCTAAAAAGGGTGAACGATAGCAGACATCCTGGCTTTAGACCTATTGTTTTGCAGATGCTATTTGTAGCACCATTTTAATACAGATCTTCCCAGAAACTACCCCATGTAATGTTGCTACCAAAGAAACATTACATGCATTCTTTCTCAAATAACATGGTGACATGAGCTTAGTGGCAAGTACTGAGAATCATTAAATCATTACGAAAATTGAAGTATTAACCCCCTTATAAATGCATCTCATGGTAACTAATAAATCAGATATCTATTTGCACAAACATGTTATCTCCTCTCATCAAGTAGCTCATGTTTAAGTAGGATGCTTATTGATATGCTATAATAAAATCAAGCAGTCAGGTCTTTCAGAGGAAGAAAACTCATTAAATAGAAGATAAGTTTTTACCATCTGATCAAGATCGAAACCTTCCACACTGCAGCCTTGGCATTAAAAACTCTTCTATTAATTAGGGTTCCAAAGTTATTCTGTGTCCATTTTCAACAACAAAAAAGTTCAGGATTCCTGAAAGGCATCTATGGGTATGGACTGGTATTACCAGGTGGATAAGATAGAGAGCTGCAAAATTAACTGGAGATTTACAGTGCAGTCAGCAGTGACAAACTGGACCTCAATCTTTGTTTGAAATTTAGAATCTTTTATGAGCAATATCAATTTTGAACATGAAATAATGATTGCTCAACATCAATAACATAAAACTATACGTGTCCTTTATTGTTTTCTGACAGAGAGGAGATAGACATAGAGGAAATTTTTTGTGCAATTGATTTCTTTTAGAGGTTGATTCTCCAAAACAACTTACTCACTAACTACCCCCAGCACTAGTTAAGTGCTTGGACTAGGCCAAAGATAAATGATATTAGTTTGTGATACGGCCTATGAATGATAAGATATTAGTTTGTGATACGGCCTATGAATGATAAGCCACCAAATGTCCTCTTTGCTGAATTACCACACCAATGACATATTGAGAATGTCAGTTTCAAGCTCAAATGGCTACTACATATCAAGGAGAGCAAGCATTACAGCAGAACAAAAAGTGTCAACAAAAGATCTGATTGCTTCCAGTGAGATATTATCAGCATTACTCCCCAATGATACCAAGAGTCAAAAGTTTATGGAATTGAACTCTTTAACCACTGACCTATCAGAGAGCAAAGGTCAAATAATAAGAAGTAAAAGAATTCACTTTACAGATATAGTATTTTAATTTACACGTAACTGAATACTTTCAAGAAATTCTACGTGAATAACTTATGTTGCAAGAAAATCATATATTTTGATTTAACCAAACTATTATCCTGGCCAAAACAGCATTTCATCCAAAAACTGCTTCCAACTAGATATTTTCAGTAAAGCACTGTCAATGAATGTAAAATTTTAAAAAAAAAAACGAAAAACAAGCAAACCTTAGGTCATGAAATCATGAATTTAATTAAACAAGAAAAGTTACTAGTGGTATGCATTTCCATAACAGCTGTGTTATCTTTAGGGACAGAACAATTCTGGTTGCAATTTTTCAACATATCATCAATTGCAAGTAGGAATCCATCCGGCTATATCTACCAGTCAAGATGGGGTGTCACCGAGGAAGAAACCCAAGCTCAAGCCCTGGTGGGCTGAAAGCCTCTTAATTTATAATGACCAGATATAAAGTTTGGTCTCCTTGATTACTAAAAATAATCAATTGTGAGAAGAAAGTGGAATTCATTTAACCATGTGTTGTTTTCAAAGGCAAGACACTCAGATTGAAACTTTACAACCCATCATCAGATATGAGTAGGAAGTAAAATTGATTTCCGCGTAATTATTTTTTGGTTGCTAGGATACCTGGAAAGTAATGGACCATTATTTTTTTACAAAGCAATGGAGCACACACACGTGGCCGCTTTTAGCATTGCCACTTTAACATGAGCAGCTTAACCAGCAAGTTTTGAGCCCTGGCCTTCAATGTGGCAATTGTTCTACCTTACTACTCAAGCAAAGCATTCTGGACTTTCATATGTGAAAGACAAGACACTTCTATTTATAAATTCCAAGGGCATCATCAGTTGTGAGCAGGAAAAGGAATTGATTTGTTTCCCTAAACAAAAGATTTTTAGAATAGTGTGGGCTGAATTATGCATAACATAATAATTTCTTATTAAAATTAAAAGATATTGAGTTTGTGTTGATTAAATATAACCAGCTTCTTAATATTATTGATTTGTATAGTTGAAAAAGATGAGTTCGAGTAGTATAAGTACTGAGATTTCAAAAGCAGAACTCTAAGTCTAAATGCTTAGGAGAGATAATAAAATATCTAAATTAGATATAATACTATATCAGAATATCTAACCTTAAAAGTTAAATGCTTAGGAAATATGATAATGTATTTTTAACTGGGTAAAAGACAATATCTAACGTGCTAGGTGTGGTACACCCCAACAGGTGGAATGCAATCCCAGGTGACTTTGATGGGAGAAATATGAAGCCTCGAGCAGAAAATTACTCTGCAAGGGCAATTTTTACCAAATTAGAAAGAAAAAGAAGGATGTGAACCTATGGTTTTCCAAGTTGAGGTCTTGTCATTGTGGTTGAATGGGACCTTATGGCTGCAAAGGAGTGTATTCAATGCAGATGACCTGGGTTCAAACTCTGTTAGGCTTAAAGCCCACTGTGTGTAAATTTTGGGTGTGACCTCCACCAGCCTGCAACTTTAGGACCATTTTACTAATCTTATTAATTTCTATTACTGTTTATGACATTAATGAGGGATGTTGGGGTATTGGTTAAGAGATCCTCTAACCTTGTCAAGATAAGAAGCCACGAACAGGAACATGACAAATATTCTTGCAGAAATTTATCAGAAATATAGCCAATTGACAGATAGTAGCCACTATAATCATACCTAATTTGCAGAAAAGATATTCACTGACCTTGTAAGGATTGAAAGCAACAAGGTGAGAGCATGTACAAATATTCTTGCAGAAAATGTGTCCAAAAAAAATAGCCAATTGATGAATATTAGCCACAAACAACATCCCTAATTTGCAAGCAAAAATATCCACTAACCTATTGGAATTGGCAAGGCAGGGCATGTGCAAATATTCTTGCAGAAAGTTTGTCACAAATATAGCCAATTGACTAAATAGTAGCTACTAAAATCATCCCTAATTTGTGGACAAATATCCACCAACCTTGTGATGATTGGAAGCAGCAAAGGGGGGCATGTACAAATATTCTTGAAGAAAATTTCTCGATAAAAACAGCCAATTGACAATTATTAGGAACTAAAATCATCCCTATTTTGTAGCCAATTAAATGCAATGAGCTTGTTGGGATTGGAAGCAGCAAGACAGTGCATGTACAGATTTCTTGCAGAAAATTTGTCAAAAAATATAACCAATTGACCAAATAGTAGCCTCTAAAATCATCCCTAATTTGCAACCAAAACATCTACTAACCTTGATGGGATTGGAAGTGGCAAGGTGCCATATTCAAATATTCTTGCAGAAAATTTGTCACAAACATAGCCAATTTACCAAATAGTAGCTACTAAAATCATCCCTAATTTGCAGACAAATATCCACTAAACTTGTCGTGATTAGTGGCAGCAAAGAAGCATGTACAAATATTCATGCAGAAAGATTATAAAATATAGGCAATTGACAAATATTAGCCACTAACATCATCCCTAACTTGCAGACAAACATATCCAAAAAGCTTGTTGGGATTCGCAGCGGCAAGGTGAGGCATATACAAATATTCTTGCAGAAAATTTGTCAAAATGTATCCAATTGACCAAATAGTAGCCATTAAAATCATCCCTAATTTGCAGACAGAAATATCCACTAATCCTATCTGAATTGAAAGCGACAAGGTGGAGCATGTACAGATTTTCTTGCAGAGAATGTGTCATAAATATAGCCAATTGACGGACATTAGCCACTGAAATCATCCCTATTTTGCAGGCAAAAATATCACTAACCTTGTCGGCATCAGAAACAGCAAGGTGGGCATTTACAAATATTCTTGCAGAAAATTTGTCAAAAGGGCAGCCAATTGACAATAATAGCAACTAAAATCATCCCCAAATTGCAGACAACACATTCATTAACATTGTGGGGATGGGTGCAGCAAGGGGGGGCATGTGTAAGTATTCTTGCAGAAAATTTGTCAAAATAATAACCAATTGGTGAATATTAGCAACTAAAATGATCCCTAATTTGCAGACAAAATACCCACTAACCTTGTCCGGATTGGAAGCAGCAAGCTGCAGCATGTACTGATACTTGTCCTCCAAAGAAGACGGGGGCAACTCCGGCACATTCAGCACAATGTCCACGCAAAGATTCCCCAGTGTCACCACATCCAGACTCTTCAAAACATTCTTATTAACTCCTCTAAATTTATCACCATTAATCAATACTGCCTCTATCCTACGGCTGCATTTACACCTCTTCTTAACTACATTACTATTTTCCCTCTGCTGAAGCTTTCTATAATAATTCCCCCAGCTATTCACGGTTTTAGCCCTAGCTAACCGTAAGCCTTCTCCTTGATTACACGACTCTGGTATGACTATGTTCTTAGTTTTGCTTATGCAGCAGTCAAAATAATGCCCTGTGTGTAGAGACATCTGCACAATTATGTATTTTAGGCACTCACTAACCAGGGTTAGTGTGCTCACAGCAGAGTTAATAATCGTGCGTCCAGTGCTACATGCACTCTACGCACTGTGCTTTGGAAATGAATAAATTAGGGGGAAAAGCAAGAGAAGCCTTTTTCTGTGACTTTGTTTGCAGTGATGGCCAAAAAAGAGGAGAAAATGATGGTGGAGGAGAAATTGCTTTTCAATTCAAAATGAGTCTAATTCAATTTGAACCATAAATTTACCCTTTGAAGGGTATATATTCTTACATAGCTTTCTCTTTGTTCATTGCAAAAATCCATTGCTCTTGTAAGAAGATTTTTTTATAGTTTTGGCACCCAAAATAAAGGAAAAGATATATATATTCTTACATAGCTTTCTCTTTGTTCATTGGAACAATTTATTGTTCTTGTAGGAAGGATTTTTTTATAGTTTTGCCATCCACAAGAAAGGAAAAGGTTGAGTAGATTTAATTTAGAAGTGATATATATTATATGGGTTTGTGTTGCATTTTTATTATATTAGTATATTTAGTTTATATGTGGTTTATAGTATATGGGATTATTTTATATTTTTATTATATTAGTAGATTTAGTTTATAGGGGATTAATAATCTATGAGATTATCTTGTATTTATATGTCAATAGGTCTAGTTTATAGGTAGTTTATAGTATATGAGATTATCTTGTACTAGAAGGTAGTTAATTGTGTTTAATTGTATTTTAGTATGGGACATATATATCCTACTTCTTATAGGGCTCAAACTTGTAACTTTTTTTTCAAGAGCACAAAATTTTCACCAACAATTCAAACGAGAAAAATTGATAGCTTCTTTGATAAGAGATAAGTTCGATTGCAAATATATAAATTTGAAGTATGTTTATGCAATAATGAATTGTTATGATGAAGATTTATACTCCTTAGAATGAGACGATATTCTAATTAAAATGTAAACGTTGATGCTACTTGATAACCCATACGATTATAATGATCTACAAGATGTCTAAAACTACAAGTTTTTAGTTGTTTAACTAAAGGTTTTCTTGTGTATGTACTAACTAGGTAAAAGGGTAAATTAGGCAAGCATGACCTTATATATACCAAAAATATACCAACTAACATGGTATATCCAATGCTAATGTAAATCTTGAGAATATCAATATAGCATATAAAAGAAATGATGTGGTAGTTGACATATCTCTCGAATGTAAAATCTCACCTATTAGACTCCCTATGACCTCCTATTTGCCTTCAATAATTGCTACTTGTCCACTAGTGTTTTTCCATATTCTCATTTTATATAAAAACTTAGTATTTTTACATTTTAATAATGTCACTACTTTATATATGTGCCAAAGGCATTTCCATTATCGCAATTTTGGGTGAAGTGGTAATTTTGTATGAAGCGAAGCTTTCATCAAGACCAATTTCATGTGTGATTTACTTCCAAAATGAGAATTCTTGTGCTTCCTCTTATGTTTCATTCAAACAAGATTCAAAAAATTTTATTTCATTCTTCAATAGCTATTCATATATAAAATATGCAATTATGTTTATTTATTAGGGTATAATAAATTTACAAGAGGCACTAGAATCTACACAAATTTCTCTACGACCAAAAGTTACCCAATTCAACCAAGCTAATTACAACCATTAGTGTTCTCTAGTATCCATGTTCCCCATTTTTCTTAGCCTTTCCTTATAGATTCAACCATGGTCATATAATCACAAGAGTGAAAGCAAAAGCACAAGGATTTAGTTTTGAGAATTGCATAGCCACCACAACCTGGTTTGCATTTATAGCACTCAAATCTAGGTGTGAATATTCTTTTTCTTAGGAATAGATTGTTTATTTGAATTAGTTTAGGATCTACAATTTATTTTGGACCTTTTAGTTTAGATTAAATCTATTGTTTGTGGTAGAATAGATTTATTTCATATTCTTGCATCTATAGGAAAGTAAAAATAACTATCTTGTATATAAGTAATTCCTTAGTCCATGTTTTGTTTGCAAAACCAACATAATTATTATAAATCAAATCCCAAGAGGATTTTTAAGTTTTGAGTTAGTTTAATCAATAAAATAAACTCCATACTTCTTTCCTTTACATTCACTATATATTTTTACAAAATATCTCTTTATAATTGGATATAAACTATATTGCTTTTGTATAAAGGGGCCTTCAAATATTCAACATTAAAGCATGTCACTCTCACAAATTTAGCTTTTGCAAGAAGGTCTTCTCCTTTCATAAAGTTATTTTTTCTCAAAGGATCTTCTATTATAGGTATTAAAAAAGCCCTTATAATATTCCAAATGAATTTCTTCTAGAAAGGTTTTAAGAAGAAACTTAGTGAAAATATGCAAATAAAACCTTCATGAAAAAATAATCAGCACAAGCTACAAATATATTGAATTGCATTACTTGTAAGGAAATTTATCCTCACTAGTAGTACCAAAACTCATAGAAAAGCTGGGATATCAAATATAAGGATTTTAAATAATTTCTTTCATAACCCTACAAGGAAAGAGGTCATAAGGTGTCATTTAATCTAATTATAATAGCATTCCAAGCATAGTAAAACACATAACAAGAATAAAGAAAAGAGCAACTATAAGATATATATATATATATACCCTCAATAAATCATTTCAAGAATAATCTAGACTCAAAAGTATTAAAACCAATGTATTTACAACAACAAAATAACCATAATACAATACTACGCTTCAATCTTAAGATGGAGATCAGCAATGTCAATCAAAGAAGAAACCATGTAGGATATGACCTTCTTCATGACAATAATCCAAAAATAAATGAGAGCCGCACATCCCACTCCATGCTCCTAAAAATCCCCTCAACAAGAAACTCAAGCCTCTAGGTGGTCACATCAAGCTTTGCTCACAATAACCATGTAAAAGTGATGAATAATATATATCCCGAGCCTCATATGTATAGGCCCAAGAAAGCAACAAGAAAAGAAAAACTTCTTAGAAGCTTCATAACCACCTTTTCCACCATTATTTAATACATCTAAGCAAAAAAAAATAATGCACAAAAATCTCCAAGGTGGATGGCGAAATATGCCATCGAGACAAGTAACAACATCTTCTCCAAGGCACCAATATTGCTCTCTCTATGCCTAGATCCCAAGCTTGACCTACAACATGTGACTCGAATATTAAATATTACTTTAACATTGAATATATTGTGTAGTGATCCCTAGTTATTGAATGCATTCATCCAATAGTTCAATAAGCCATGTGTTTATTAATCCATGACCACCAAGCATTATATATATTTTCCTTGATTCACCACTAATGTTAAATGCATATGTAACGTTACAACAAAACCCCTAGGAAGATATTGAGCTCCCAAAATGTGGTAACCCACGTAGACATGGGCCACAACTTTACAAAATGTCAAATATTCTTGTGTAAATCTACAATGCCTTATCTCAACATTGCTTTCAAGAGAGTTTTTATTTTGAGGTTAATAGGAAGTGTGTTTTTATTGTTTACTATTTTTTTCTTAGTAAAAGGGTGGTAATCCACCTATGTGTTAAAATAATTTAAAAAAATTACAAGCTTGGGCTTTATGAAAAATAGAAAAAAATGAAAGGAATGGAATTACAAACACTAATTATGAACTTTCATTGAAGCTCAAAAGAGATAGGATTAAAATAGTCATCAAGCAAGGATATTTTAGGATCTAAGTCGCACAAAGCAATACAAACAACATTAGGGGGCACAAGCAAATTATCTAGCACGTGCCAAACTAGGAAGTGGATGGCATTGAACACGTTGTCATACAAACCAATTATGTTACTACTAAGATTGTGGGCATGAGCTTGCAAAGCATCCTTGAACTCACTACTCTTGTTTTGTTATAAAGATGTTACCATTGCATTATGGAGATAAATGGTTGATTGATACCCCAAGAGTTAGATTTGAGAGAAAAATCCACCAATAGGCACCAAACCATACAACACATCATATTTTTTAATAATTTTTAGAATGAAGCCCTTGAAATAAAGTAGGGTTGGACAAATCCAAACCCCAACCAATGAAGAAGACATAAATTAAGGAGAAAATCCATGGAATTAGATAGCAACATTAGGGTCATCTAAGAGTAATTCAATTGATGGGGGTTAGCCCTAGATCAAACATTTACCAATAATAGACATTATTGTGGAGTAAATGTGTCTCAACCTTGCAATTATAAAAGGTACCATTGATACATAAAGTATTGTTGATACATCTGTGGCCAGAGGGGGGGGTTTTCCCCTTACAAGGGGTTCGGGGGAATCATCCCCCCAGCTGGGGGTCCAAGGGTAGTACACCCCGACAAGGGCTCGGGGGAAGCACCCCCAAAAGGAAAAATTTATTTATATTTATTATTGTAAATCTAGACCGTTCATCATTAGTTCTTAGATTTGGTAACTGATATTTTATTAGCTTGACTTTCCCTGGAAGTCAACCCTATTTTATGAGGGTGTTGTATTATGGTTGTGTATTGTGATGTATTCTAAGAGTCTGATAGCGGTTGTGTTGCCTCTGGATCTTTGGTTGGTGATACTCCTGTGAGAAGCTTGCTCTGCAAGTATATTGTAATCTTTGTGATTTCTAAATAATATATCGAGTGGCTTTTAGAACGTGGGGTTTTTCTCCCGAAATGGTTTTCCCCATGTAAATCACTGTGTTGTGGTATGCATGATATCTATGTTTATTTTTGTTTAAGTTTTGGTAATTGTTAAAGATTTGTAAAAGTTTTGCATTATTCTCCTCTTAAGATTAGTTTAGGAAGTTGTTCTGCTACCTTAGCTTCCTTACAATTATTGCTACCCCCACCCACTCGTATTCAAAAGAGAAGATGAATCCAAGCTTAATGGAATAATATGGGCCCAATTCCTTGGGCTCTAATTTAGTGGGGGATGTAATCCAAAAATTCCTCTTGAAAAGGAGCAATTTTTAGTAGCAACAATTGGAATACCAAATAACATGCCTTCAAGGGAATAAATATCCACTTTAACAATGCCTTTAGAGAGATACATTAAATGTAACACCTTGAGGAAAGCACGTGGCACATAAATTAACATTAATTTCTATATTTATTGTCAAGATATTCCCTAGGGAGGAATGACATTGTTGAGGTGGCTTGAAGAGAGAAATGTGCCAAAAATAAATTATGTCACCTCAGATGGAGAAGATTATGTGCTTCACTCCCTTCTATATCTTAAATCAACACATGACTCCTCCATAAATGACAATTTGTCACAAGGTACTCAAAACCACAAAAAAAAAAGTCAATTAAATGGTAAATTAGGAGTGAAAAGATGACTAAGGAGATCAAGAAACTAAATGTGGTATGAGATTGGAATTTGATGATCTTTTGAAACTATTTTTTTGAGAATCTAGTTTTGATATATTCCTTGCAAGTTGACTTCAATGATGTCCTCTTTATGATCAATGGACATGTACTAAAATTAAATATTGCATTAAAAAGTAATTTATTTTCTAAAAACTAAGTGATCCAAAAGGTACCCTCAGTTGTGTTTATTTAGTTGCTTGGATTTATTTCTAGAAAAATTCACAAAAAAAGTATTGATAACATTAGTTTATAGCTTTAAATTAAATTTTTATTTATTTATTTCATTACAAATAAATTAGTTTTCATTCGCATTTTAATTATTAAAAGAACTACCATTTATCTATTAATTCATTTAAAAGAAAAAATTTATTTAAAAACTAAAAATCCCACTATTCTATTGTTTTAGGGCTTCCCTATGTTTTACGCCCTTCCTTCCCTAGGTCCCAAGATCCTCTCTATCTAGTGATCCATCCCAAGTTGCATCAAGTATCTGCTTGCTCACTTGCCCCTACACTCATTAGCTCGAAATGAAAGAGAATGGGCTCCCCCAATTCCTGAAACCCTATTTGTATATGAGTAGCAAGTAGTGGCTTCACTTCCATTTCACTCCATTGCCTAAGTGACTTGAAGAGATGTAAAAATCAAACAAGATATAAAAACACATAACATTTAACATCCTAATATAACTTTCAACATTCCAATATTTTACATCAACCACATTCAACCAAACAAACTCAAACATCCACTCGTCCCTAAACACTTATATGCAAAACCCTCATCATTTCCCTAATCTATAACAACTTGGGGTTGAGATGGAATGGAAGAACATTGAAAAATGATTAAAGTGATTAGTATTTTATTCCACTTCAATCCCTTCTGAAATAATCAACCAATTCAATACATTAATCAACAAAATTAAAGTTAGTATAGGTTATCCAATCACGAGGGTACTTGTTGAATGCGATGTCTCCTTAGGGTTTCAAAACTAATTTTTGAGTTTTTGAATGTATTCTAATTTTTTGTTTTTAGGTGTTGGAAATGGTACCAAAAATTGAAAGAGACTGCAAAATGCTAAAACAAGAAGGAAATTGCATAAATGAAAGATGACCCAGTTATTCTTTATTGATTTGAAACATAATTAGAACATACGCATAAGCTAGAATGCAAAAGTCTGAAACTTGGATTTTTACACAGCAGTCATGACAATCTAATACAAGGACACCACACTTGGGGATGCCTCTAGTTCACCTTTTTTTTTATGTTATTCTGCTCCTTAACCCAAGATGCCTCCAATAAGATCAACTATTGCTCACAAATGGACAAATCTGAATTAATTAACCTTCAACCCTCAGTTGATCAGTATAACTTGTTGAGGAGACTCCACACGTGCCAAGAAACAGAGGTATTTTAGTTGTTTTAAACATGTATCATCTTCATAGACCTATACAACCTGCCTTTATGAGTTGATCTAATGGGTACGATCTCCCATGCTAAATTTATATGTGTTAATGCAAGAAATAGTTGATCTTCAATTCCCACATGCCAGGTAGGAAGTATAATCTGCTATTAGTATAATATGATATGCTAATGGAAACACTGTAAATGTTGATTAGCTATTAAAATTTGTGAGATGCTCTGATAATGACCTCTAATGGAGACTATTCAATCTAGAACCCTTAGACGGTCTTTCATGCCTATATATTTTGTCCTAATTAAGGGTTTTCATCCTTTGATCAGCTTGATGCTTCATACCAGCAAAACTATTGCTCAATCATTGTTTTTTGTAAAATAATATCTTAGATAATGAAAATGATCTTCATTTTCCCTTTTAACCTCCAAAACTCTACGCCCAATTCCAAGCAAGTACTTTTTTGAAATATTAAAATATCTCCTCCTCAAGGTGGACACCATATTTGGTCTTTAATTCATTAAATCATTTTCACTTTGGAATTCGTGCCTCTCAATAAAGTAACTTACAAATATAATTGTAGACACTTGAATTTGACCACCCCCATATGGTCAAATTTTCCCTTGTATTCTTCCATCTCGCATCCCTAAACTATATTAATTAAATAATTCATTATTTGGTTAATATTTCATCCTATTCCTATTGTCCCCTAAGGTGTTTGATTAGTCAATTAAATACATTACCCAATTCCTCTCTAAATTAAATAAATAGACTAATTTATTTAATTTAGTCATTTGATCCCAATGAATTAAAATCAATTTTTAATCTATTCCTTCTCTCTCTCTTCATGTCAATATCCTCAATAATCCCCTTTTAATCCAGATTAGTTAATTAATTTGTGATTAGGATGTGCACATCACTAATGGTGATCAGTGTCACATTCTCCATATCTTGCAACTTGCCCTTAACCCATCATTATCACTCCTAATCATTTGCACAACCTTAGATCTTGGAGAATTATCCCTTAATCCCACCTAATGCCAATTATGGCATACCCCTAAGTCAACCTTCATCAATGGCTTTCTCCTTTTGGAGAAGTCATCCCCTCACCTCTAGGAATTTTAAATTAAAGTTTATTATTCCCATGAATTGTGAAGAATTTTTAATTCCTCACATCCCCCCATAAGGAATTTTTAATTCCTTTCTTAATCCCCGTGAGGATTTGTGAGGAATTTTTAATTCTTCACTTGTCCTTTCATTATACATATGGATAAGAAAATCCTTTATGAGGAGATCTTTCCCATTCCCAAGGTACATGCAAGTACCTCATGTGGCATCCACTCATTGTTACCTCACTTCCATATCACCCTTCCTCATCCACATACCCCTCCACATATCATCATCTCATGGCATGTGATGCCTCAAAGCATCCTATCCCTATATCTTCTAACCTAGATGCAATCCTGGCCATCTATTTCTTTAAAGGCCTTTTCCCTAAATATGGTGAATTTTTTCATTTCATCAAACAAACACATAGCCAACCTTAGCTCTCATACACCCAAGCTTTGAAACCACCATTGTTACAACATTTTCAAGCCTCACATTGCACCCACTCACTCATCCATATATTCTATTGCATCCACCATCGCATGCATGTCAATTTAAGCTTCATTTAGGTCATTTTGTCAAAGAAGGAGCACACAAAATCAACATCAAAGGGCCAACCAAAGGAGACAACTCAAGCAAGGTAAAAATTGATGTTTTATTGTGCATTTTTTTGAGTTAAACTAGGCTAATCATGAGTGTTTTTTTGGTGTCTTCTTGCTTGCATTTCCATTATTATTTTGCACTTTTAGGTTAGAAACACTAGCACACATTTTTTACATGCCCGGTGGGACCCACATCATGGATCTCTTTCATGTTTTTCTGTTGTTTCAATTTTTGTAGGTTTGAATTTCAAGCTACAGAGGCAAATCTGCCCTGACAAGCGAATTCACCTAACATACGGGTGAACCTGCTTCATCTTAGGCGAACTTAAATCTTCCACTTTCGAGGAAAGGTAAACTTGCACTCGGTGACCAAGATCAAAAATTTCAAAGGTGAACTTGCCTTAGCTCATACGGACAAGTGAAGTTGCCAACGAAAAAGGCAATCTTGGTTATCTCATACAGGCGAATTCTCGTACGCCTCTCCACTCAAAGAGCGATATTGCATAGGCCCCTCCCCTAGAAAGGCGATCCCAACACCCGTACACAAGCGAATCTTCCCTACAACGAGCAAACCTGAGGTAATCCAAAACGTTAAATTTTTCAATTTATGCTTTTGTTCGATTCTAGATTTGGGATCTAATCAACTAACTCATTTGTCTGTGACTGTGAGGTTTCATTAATGTTTATGCAGCTTATTGTTTGACCAAAATTGGAGGTAAAATTACTAACTCATTTATTGTTGGACGATCAATCAAAGACCCCTAGTTAGCTTGTGTGTGTCTTTTTTATACTAATCTAGGAACATTTTGACTTCTCAAAGTGTCAATTAATCTTGTTTTTCGTGTCTAGATTTTTCTATTGACGTATGCTCTCCCCTTGCATCATATGATGAGCTTGGGGATCAGAAATTGTAGCAAAATCAAGTCCAGTTGAGTCCACCTAGGAGTACTAGTGCACATATGCTATCCCCTTGCGCTAAGTGTGAGCCTGTGGATTAGAAATGTCTAGTATATCCTTCCCTATAGGAGACCTGCCTGGGATTTCATCACCCGGGGGACGGTCTCAACCATGTGTTATCAACAAGGCATATAAAGGGGGGAGAGCTAAAGTTGTACCCCAATCCAATCTTGTCATGTTTAGCAAAGCATTGATACTAGGGTGACTCCTATTTAAGACGTGCAAGGTTCATACAAGTTTCTAGTACCTTGTTGGGGCTTTTGACCCATGCTTATGATGGGCTGGTGTTCACAGTTGTGCCTCACGCACCCTCTTGGCATATTGAGGACTCACAAGATAGCCTGTATAGCCTAGATAAGACTCATGTTTTAGTAGTAACTTGGTGTAGTGCAAGGATTGCAGATGGCGCCCTAAAGTTACTCACCACGTACTCCCTTAGGTCGAGATAGAAATCCTCGTGGTGAACTACAATAGCTCCCGAGAGAGAGAGAGAGAGAGAGAGAGAAGGTGAGCCCATGGCTTCTATTGATGACCCTGTACCATTGGATCTCTAGCTATCCTCCTTCGCAAGAAAGGGTGTTCCCACTCGATTATCACAGAGTATTAACCTTGGGTAACCCCCAAGATGGTGGACCTACATTGATTTTGTAAACCCTTATCACTAATTTTAGGCTTGTGTTGTTTGGCGTGTCTTCTTGTGATATATCAATGAGTGTCTGTAGTCTGAGTTAGTCCTTACCCACTACTTGTTGTTTGTTGTTTTTCAGTCCTTTTCCATATTCCATCCCTGCCCTCATATGCGAATTTGCTTCCTATAGAGGTGAATTTTCACTATTGGCGGGCAATCTTGTCCTTCCAAGGGCGAATCCGCATCTCAGTCTAGCCAAGTCCAGTCATCCTAGATAGGCGAACCTACTTCTTACAGAGGCAAACCCACCAGTCTGGTCCCTTAGATAAGCGAATCTGCATCCACCCATTCTCTAAATAGGAAAACTTGTCTACCACATAGGTGAATTTGAGTCCAAGTCATCCCAGTCATCCATCTGTATAGCCCTTAGAATTGGTGAACTCGCTCTCCACAAGGGCGATCCTGCTTTTGAGTTCATACCATCCCCATTTGTACACTCGAAGAAATAGGCGATCCTGAGTCATCGATAGGCAAATATATTCTAGAGTATGTACCATCCCCATCCATACACTTGAGGAAATAGGAAATATTGCTCCCCTTATAGGTGTTTCCACTCCTACTCCGTACATCTAAAGATAGGAGTGATCTTGAGACCTATATAGGCGAACTTGATTTTAGAAAGGTGATCCCAATCTTTCCCATCCGTATGTATACTTTTTTAGGAGAACTCATTACCTTGTTGGGTGATCTTGCAAATCCTAACTATATAGTTCAAGATATAGGTGAACCTACATATCCCTAATAGGAGATCATGCTATATGTAGGGGAAAACCCACAAAGTCTTGGATAGGAAAACTTGTGATCTAAATAGGTGAATACGCCTCACACAGAGGAAAATCTGCTTTTCATACAAAAACCAGAGTGTGAATCCTCTTGACCACTGATAGCTTGCCTCATTTTGAGTCCTTTCTTATGATCAAAGAATTTTTATCATCATCCATCTGTCCATAATTACCATTTTTGTGCATCTACATTTTTCAAAAGCCATCGAATCCTCAATCTCATCATATAGGTTCATTTTAGGGCATCGTTAGGTAGCATATCAATCAGAATCCCCATACATCATTTTAGGGACTTTTTTACCCAACTGGGTTAGGTAACTGACCCTAATCAGTATCATTGCCACTCACTCAGGATTGTCATCCATTTTGAGTTAGTAATCATTCATGACCTCATCAATCTATTTCCATCTCAAGGTGGATTTGTGTTGTACAATCATCATTTTTCATCATCCAATCCTATCAACATCATCCTACATCATCCATTTGAGCTCCTAAATCTAGTTCAGAGTTAATCTTCTTGATCCAATCCAATCAATCAATCCAATCTATTTCTATCCAATCGACAATCCATAATCATCCTATCGATCATCTAATCAATCGATCCATCATCGTATCAATCCTCTAGTTAATCAAATAGGTCACCATCACTTAAGTGCATCTTAGGGCTTAGTGTCATCTTAGTCTCCTAGTGACTTGCATTTTCATGCCCATTACCTAATCATAGGCAAGGAAACTCATGGAGCTACAACAGTCCCAAGGTGGTCAACCTTAGCATCCTCTAAATCCACCCACTAATGGTGACTCTTCACAATCCAACATAGAAATCCATCCTTGCCCTGCCCTTGAGGAAGGCATGGTCAACCAACTTGAGCTAACTGTTGATGAATATCTTAGCGATCCTACCAATGTGAAAATGATTGATCATCTTCTTGTCGAGCGTGGGGATAAAATCCTTGTCACATTGCTTATGAGGGGTACCAAGCCACCACCAAGGTTTGATTTATAGTAAGATGTCAATATCATACCCACTGCTCCAACATAGGATCCACAAATTTATCAAGTTAATCCAGGATCATCAGTCCCACAAGTCCCTTAGGTTACCCCACAGGACACATGGTATCAACTTGGATTTGACAATGATGTGTGTTATTAGATTTTGTTCTCTCATGCCCCAATTTCAGTCATGGGTGTAGTGCTAATCCTAATAATCCTCAAGGTCCTGGTCCTAACAATCCTCCTTGTACTAACAATCCTCAAGGTCTTCCCAATCCGCAAGGTACTAGCATCCCGCAAGGTCCTACCCCCACACCATCTGCTCTGCCTCTTCCACCAAATCAATAGAGTCAGCCATCAAGGAACATTGGGGGTAATGCATATAATCCTTTTGCTACTACACCTCCTCATATACCCCTCATTTTCACACACCCATTAAACTGACCACCGCCACCATTTAACCCCAATCATTTTGGCCCACAACCATCATCTTACCATTTACCTCCATCACCATCTCAGCATCAGCCTCAAGGCAATCTGCTACCCCTACATCAACCTCAAGGTAATCCACAACAACCACTATCACAACCTCCACATCAACCCCAAATCACACCAGAACCACAACAACCCCCTCTACAATCCCAAGGTACCCTTACAACACAATATCAATATCATCTACAACCTCCACCTCACCATTTTCTCGCCCTATTATCCCCAATTGCCTCCACAAAACACATGTTATCAATAGCCTCCTCCACCAGGCACACTTAGACAACACCCTACCGCATCCAACAACAATCCTAACTATTCTTATTACAATCAACAACCACCATCTCAGCAACAACCACCTTATGTTAATCCTTAGCAACCACCGCAAAATGTTTACTATTAGCATCCTATCCCCCAACAATCTCCATACATATCTCAACAACAACCCACATACAATTATCATAATTCATCTTACTAACAACAACCCTTGTCCAAGTAGCAAGGTACCTCTTCCTAATACCACCAAGCCCTGCCATCACACCAACAAGTCTACACCAATCCGCAACCTACTTACACCAACCAATATTAGTAGATCTCATCATATCCTCCACCATAATACGATCAATCCATTCCACCTCCATTGTCACCATATCAGCAATATGCCCCATATGATTAGTCCAATCTAGCAAGTCCTCCCCCATCAACACCAATTAATAAGGAATGGGAAGACAAGAAACTTTCTCTAAAATATTTGCAAGCGGGTACATCAAAGAAATCATTTAAGTTTGAGGACATTTGTCCCTACTCATTTGACCCATCCATTTCACTCGTCCACTTCTCGAAACATTTTGAAATCTCAAAATTTGACAAGTATAAGGGGAGGGGTGATCCACGAAACCACTTACAAGAGTTTTACATGCATTGTCAGGAGGTTCTACATAATGAAAACTACCACCTTCGACTATTCCCTAGAAGCTTAACAGGACAAGCTTTAGAGTGGTTCATGGGTCTTCCATGAGGGTCGATCTCTACCTTTGTTGATTTGTTAGAGAATTTTTTCACCCATTTCTCTTTCAATCTTGAGAAATACATTGTAACATACTAACACTTTAACAAAGTAAAAAACAATCTAATTTTACACCAAACGAGTAAAATAAACTAACTAACAAGCCATTGCAATAAAAAATTTCTTTTTGTTGTTGATAATTTCCATTCAAGATGCATAACATATTACAACATGAATTCCTTTTCATTTCATATAATACATCAATGCAAGAAAACATACATTTACATACATAGCTCAAAGAGCTTTAGAACAAATAGTTGTAAGACGGTTCAAGATCCTTCCTTTCAAATCTTGGTTCTTTTGTCACCTGCTATGGAGGAGAGGCATCACTCAGGTACTTTTTCGCTAACCACAAACTCATAATATGGTCCCCCACACATCTATCATTTGATAAATGGCCCTTCCCTTCGACGAAGAGATTGGTACAATAACCGATAACGACAACCAACTGAGCATAGTGTTGTGTCCTACATAACTAGAACTTGTAATCCCACAAACTCTGTTTAGCATGTAATACTAGATCACAGTGAAAGACAGTGGAGCCAAAGGTCATCACACTACTTTGGCCAAAGTGTTTCACTCGATATGTTCTACTGAGGGTCATCTATCACATACACTACTCAGGGCCGATTTGACTTAAGGTCATCTTAAGCTATGCATAGGTATTTCCTTCAATGGATAGTCCATCATCCCAGATAACCTACAACCATATTATTCTACTTGGAATAAACCTACTTAACTAGTAAGTACTCAAGCTAGGTATTTACTTCAATGGATAGTCCTTCATTCCAAAGATAGCCTATAAACTTGGATAACCCTACTTACAAGTAAGTACTTAACCTCCCTCCCATACTGGATTATCTATCCTAGGAGTAAACACAAGCTTTCCTAGTGAAATCAATAACTTAGCTAAATACACCATATGTAATTTTCATGTTCAATCATACCTAGTATATATTACCTATGATAAAGACCCATCTCCTACTATGGAGTACTTAAAAACACATTATAAAAACAACATAATAGCTTCAACATCCTTTTCAAAACAATCAAAATTCTCTATTGCATATACTTGAAAGACATCTCAACCGTGCATGCAAGACACATCATTCAAAGTAAAATAACAAAGAAAAAGAGATCCTCATGCCTGTTATAGCTTATCCAAGCTAAAGACAACAATGCAACCCTCTCCAACAACAATTAGCTTGATAATCAACTTCTCACAAACAACTCTAACTCACTTGTTAATAGCTTACTTCTCTCAAACTATAACCTCCTCACAAATATATGAACTAACTTCCTTTCTCTCTTTCAATGCAAAGCAAAGTATGGTTGGGAAAATACAAAATTATGAAAATTTGCAAAAGATGTACTATCTTATGGAAGAATGTGTCCCTCTCAAATGAAATGGTTCAGCTATTTATAGAGTAACCAAGCAACCTCAAAGCCTACAGTTTAGGCATGTTAATGGACATCAAGCTTCATGCAAAGCAACACATGAAACAAATCAGAAAGGTGGAAAACTCACAAGCTAATACTCAGCATAATCACCTACAGGTTGACTTGTTTTGTGACAACAATATGAAGACTTATTCAATCAACATATACATAATTCGAATTGTCACAATGAGAAGACATCTACAACAATTCAAACTCAAAGGTGGCACCATTTCCAATTCCATTTCCTACATATTTGGCATGGTTAAACTTAGTCAACTTCTAGTTTATGGCAACAAGTTTCCATCGACCCATTTGGTGGATGAATCGACTCTTGAGCAATTTAATATGTTAGAAAAAGTCAAGCTTGGTCTCACTAAAGGCATTAATCAAGTCAAGCATTTTATAGACAGCAATATCAAATGTAATGCAACAACTTATATTGCATGTCATTCATTATGATAGTCAGTTTACATTAATAGTCATAAGCTATTAAATCGGCCTCCATTGACATAGTCAATATCAACCTCCATTTCATAGTCTCTATCAACTACAAAACAACCTTTTAAATCGGCTTCAATGAATAAGAGATAGTCCATTTCAATTAACATATATAATTTGTTATATATATATATATAATATAACCATTAATATATATTTGCATACATATATATTTATATATATCGTAAGCCTATAATGTAGCATACATTCGATATATATATGAGCGCAGGAAAGATAGTATATAATAAACACATTATATTGAAAGTATGCACACACACACACATATATGTATGTATGTATGTATATTCCTCTATGTACACGTATGTGTAGGTGTATCTATATCGATGCATCTGTATGAGCGTGTCCATTCGCCAAAGAACACATGTATCAATATACATATACATATGGATACGTGTATATACTATATATATATATATGTTGACATCTTATTCACATAAAGTCATTCACGATTACCATTATATTGATAAGTGTTTACGTGTGGTACATCTATACATATGCATATATGTGTCGTTAGATCCTACTAACATGCATGAGTATATATATAAACATGCTTCCACATACATCCCACTTGTCAATATAATTGTAATAGCACAAGAAAGATCTCAAAAGCTCAAATAGATAAACATCACCCAATAATGCATGCAGTAGTAAACAAGACTCTCAAATGCAAACATATCAGCTAAGGATGACTTACCTACTACCCACAAACTGACTCAACTCAATCATTCTAATGTGGTGTGTGCATATGCTCAGATAGTTTACTTTTACAGGTTACCTGACCAAGATCTTCTCTTGAGTGATACTTCTCCTTCGCCTAGAGGAATGAACACATACCTGCATCCACTAACACATGCACACGACAGTCAATTGTTCATAACATATGCAATATACATAAACATTTCCAAAGTTAGAATAATAATAATTCAATAACCTTTCATTCACATATATGTAGTATTTCACCATAAATAACATCAACTGAGGTAATATCAAATGAGACAACATCAAATGAGATAACATTCATATTGATAACAAGGTTCAAGCATAATTTATTCATCTCTAGAATTCACATTACATTCATATTTACCCTATGTAGTAATAGTAAATAGTAACTTCACAATTGGGGTGTAACATACTCCCCCCTTTATGAATCATCGTCCCCGATGACCTCGGGTATTATTAAAACATAACAACTAACATCACATTGTTCAACATTCTCAAAAGCACTAGAATATGAGGAAATTTATGTTAAATTTTTGCATAGTCCTCACAAGTAGCTATGTCTTCTTTGTACTAGTCCCACTGAAATTTTCACTGTAAGACTTCTTTGTTACGCAAGCGTAGCTTACGTGTTCCTAGCACCTTGACAGGCTCAAGAGTTACTACTCTGGGGTCTTGTACCTATAAAGCAGTCCAATCAATTACATGATTATCCCCTAGTATATACTTTATAAGGTAGGACACATGGAAAACATTATACATTTTGGTAAGAGCTGGTGGCAACGCGATTCGATAAGCTACTGGATTCACTTCCTCTAGAATCTCAAAAGTTCCAACGTAGCACGGGGCTAACTTAGAAGACTTTCCAAATTTAATGGATCTATTGTGAGGTTTCACTCTCAATAATACTTTGTCACCTAAGGAAAAATTATAGGGCACTCTCTTAGCATTAACGTAGCTTTTCTGTCTATCGTTAGCTTTAGGTAACCTTTGCTTGACAATCTTAACTTGTTCATCCATTTAAATCAACATTTCTCGCCCAAGACTCACTCGATCCTCAAGTTTATCCCAACTTATAGGATTTTGACACTTTCGGCCATACAAATCTCTGAAAGGAGCCATCTTTATTGTAGAATGATAGAGTTATTGTAAGCAAATTCAACTAAGGATAAGTAATCCTCCCACTTGTACTATTGATCCATGCAATACATCCTAAGTAGTTCTTCCAATACTTGGTTTACCCTTTCCGTTTTCCAATCTTTTTCTAGATGATATGCTAAGCTAATGTTCAACTAAGTCCCTAGTGCCAAAAACAAGGTTTGCCAAAACCTAGAAGTGACTCATGCATCCCTATCTGAAATAATCTTTTTAGGATTCCCAAGCAATCTATACACTTCCTACACAAATTTTCTTGCTATGATAGGTGCTCCATCAGTTAGGTTCCCTAGTATAAAATGTGCTACTTTTGTAAGCTTATCTCCTAGCACCAGAATGGCATTATGCTTATTCCTTGACATAGGCAATCCTTGCACAAATTCCATACTTATGACTTGCCACTTCCTCTTTAGTATATTGTGTGGGTATAACAATTCTGTAGGATGATGATGCTCAACTTTCACCCTTTGACATTCAAGACACCTTGCCACAAAACTAACGACATCTCCTTTCATTCCCTTCCAGAAGTATAATGGTTTTACATCAGCCATCATTTTTGCCACTCAAGGATGTCCAGAATACGGTGATTTGTGTATTTCCTTCCATACCATATTTCTTAACTCCTTTACGTCAGGTATATACATTCTACCCTTATATCTAAGTAATCCATTAGGTTCAAATTGAAAACCTTCATACCTAGAATCTTGTGGATTATTTGTGAGTTCTTGCTTAACTTTCAAGTAATACTCACCTTCCTTGTACTTTTGGAGTACTTGCCCCTTAAAATCGGTTTGGATTGTTACTATAGAAGCAACGTGTCATCTTCAACTTAATGTGTCGGTAACCCGATTTTATTTCCCCTTAATATAACTGATATTAAAATAGCAGTCAGCTATTAACTCTAACCATCTTCTTTGTCTAGCATTCAGATTAGGTTGAGTAAAAAGGTACTTTAACCCATTATGGTCAGTTTTCAACTCAAAGTGTTTTCCTAGCAAATAGTGCCTCCACATTTGCAACGCGTGAACCACAACTACTAATTCTAAATCATATGATGCATAATTCATCTCATATGGTTTCAGCTTCCTAGATTCATAAGCAATTACTTGCCCATCTTGCATCATTACACTTCCTAACCCTTATTTGCATGCATCTGTGATAACCATAAAGTTACCTTCATGATCTGGTACTTTTAAGATCGGTGCGGTGGTTAATTTTTCCTTGAGTAGGTCAAAAGCCTCTTTAAACTTCTCATTCCATTCAAATCTCTTTCCTTTCTTTTGTAAAGAAGTAATAGGGAAAGATAGCTTAGAAAATTTTGCACCAAACTTCCAATAATACCCTGCCAAACCCATGAAACTTCTTACTTCTGATACATTCTTAGGTATAGGGCACTCAATTACTGCTTTGATCTTAGTTGGATCTACAACAATTCCATCTGCCAAAATCGCATGACCTAAATAATGTACCCTCTTTTGGAAGAATGTACATTTGGAAAGTTTACCATACAACCTATGCTCTCTCAAATGTTATAGGACCATTTCTAAATGCTTGCAATGTTCTTCCTCATTTCTAAAATAAATCAATATATCATCTAGAAAAACTAGCATAAATTTGTCAAGGTAATCCCTAAACACACTATTCATCAAGTTCATGAATGTTGCAAGTGCATTTGTTAAACTAAAAGGTAAAATAGTGAACTCATAGCGTCCATATCTAGTTCTAAATGTAGTTTTAAAGATATCTTCATCTTTAACCCTCAATTGGTGATATCCAGATATCAAATCTATTTTAGAGAATACGACAACACCCCTCATTTGATCAAAAAGGTCATCAATGCGTGGCAATGGATACTTGTTCTTAATCGTAGCTTTGTTGAGCATACGATAGTCAATGCACAAATGCAATGTTCCATCCTTCTTCTTAACAAAGATGATTGGCGCTCCCCAAGGTGATACACTTGGCCTTATTAGTCCTTTCGACAACAATTCATCCAATTATGTCTTAAGTTCCATAAGTTCAGTGGTTGTCATCCTATAGGGTACCTTAGAAATAGGTTATGACCCTGGAACAATATCTATAGAGAAGTCAAATATTCTTTTCAGAGGAAACCCTGGTAACTCCTCTAGAAGCACATCCAAAAATTTCCTTAATATTGGATACTTCTCCATATCCAATTTTCCAGTTTCATCTATTTCACCATCTTCTAGTTCCTAAAAACTTTGGAACTCTTAATCATCTCTATCCTTCATAAGTTCTTCAATCTTTATAGCGAAGAGTTTACACCCTTTCTTCTTAGCTCTTAAAAGTTGCATTGTCCTAATTTGTCAAATCCTAGCCTCGCTAGGTATCCCTTGGAATTTAACTTGTTTTGTAAAATCATCTAGGCATTCTACAGTCTTAGCATGGTAGTCTACCTTAGCCCTATGTTTCCACAACCAATTCACACCTAGGATAACATCATATGATCCTAGTGGTGCGACATAAAGGTTAAATTCTATAGAAAAAATAGGTAGTTCTATCCTAGCCACAAATAGACATTGATCCACCTTTTCCCTTGCCTGGTTTGCATACTCTACATCCTAAGAATTTTCCATGTGTCGTGCCTTTCTAGATAATTGTTTAGCTATTCTAGGTGAAATGAAATTCTCAGTTGCACCAATATCAATAAGAATAGAAATAGGTAAGCCAAACAAAATACCTGGCATTTCAACTGGAGTTACTTGGTACTCTGCCTGATGATCATCCACTGTTGCATGTATCTTATACTAAAACATTGCTTGTTGAGTGGGTAATGGATTACCATATGGTCGTGATCTAGAAGTTTTACTGGGACACTCATTAGCATAGTGATCCCCTATGCATATAAAACATCCCGTAGGTGGTCCTCTTTTCCCTATGGTTTCTCCAAACTTGTTGACATTTTCACTAGCCTTATTGGTATTACTCGTGCTAGAATCATTCCTTTTCCGTTCTCTCCTAATTTCCTTTTCATTATTGTAGAATCTTTTCCCCTTTTTCCTTGGAACATTTTGCACTGATTCCTCCTTCTTTGGAACAATCTTGTTAGGAACTTCCACATCTTTCTTTTCCTCTCTTCTTTCTTGATGAGTAGAATTAGCCCTAAGCTTTTGCTCTTGCTTAATTTATTTTTCATATACAAGATCCATTGTTGTTGGACCATGCATAACCACTTATCCTCTAATTTGACTATTGATTCCTATTATAAATTTCCTAATTTGGAAGCGCTCATCCTTATGATATATGGGAACATAGTGTAGAATTCGAGTGAACTTCTCCTAGTATTCGTTGACCGTCATGTTTCCTTGTTTCAACCATTGGAAATATGAATTTTTTTGGTCATATTAAAGTTGTGGTAACCATCTTTTGCAGAAAATCTCCACAAATTCTCCACATGTCAATTTCCATGAGTTGATATTAAGTTCTAACTTCTTGTTCATCTACCAGTTAGAGGCTTCTCCTGCTAACTGATACACACCCCATGCAACTTTAGTAACCTCATCATAGTTTCGTATTTCAAAATAATTTTCCATTTGAATAAGCCACACCTCAACCTCATCACCTCTAGCACTACCATCAAACTTGGGTGGAATTATCTTCTTCATGTCCCTGGAAATTTTGGAAGCCACAAGCTTCTTATTCCTTTCCATAGATAGTGTAGGTGATTTTTCCTTTTCATGATTATGGGTTTCATTATGCCCATGGGAAGAATTTTCTCCCTCGTGTTCATTAATGGGTACTTCCTTTTCTACCCTATCCTTAACTCTTTCTTGTTCAAGGTTATCCAACCTTTCCAAGATTTAGTTAAGCCTAGCCTCTAATCTAGTGGTTCCTTGTCCAACCTCTTGACTTCCATCAGAATTAGTTCGTGGCCTCAACATCCTTAAGTGATTGGTTTTTACCTGAATATTTTATCCATGTTAGACTAAATTATGTTATCAATTATCTTATCGAAAACATAATAAAAAAGGCATTCATATGCACACAAGAATTCCACATAAGACTAAGCATATATTTCTTTTGATAAACACATAATTTTATTCATTTCATGAGGACTTCAATATCCTTTTGATTACATGGAGTGACTATTTAGATAGTCGAGTGGAGAGAATCCTTCGGATTCACTCTCAAACACATAACTTAAAGGAGTATAACCTACAGACTGAGATAGTTATTGTTCCCTATCTTTCTATTCATCTCTCATTTGTTCGTACCTAACCCAAAATGGATAATAACCTTCGGATTTATCATCTGATACGTAGTTACGAGAGGCAATGTCAATATGGTGTTCATCAACAATGTAGTCTACATTTTTTAGACATTTATTCATGAGACCATTTCTCATCTGGTGCTGTCCTTGATACATATACCTAAAGTTGAATGTCAGACTAACACTTTCTTCTAAAGGCATATCCTTGGAAAGTGGTAATGACTCAAACTTTTCTTGTGAGATGGTTGGTAGGTAATTGTACATAGCCTCCATCTTCATCTTCCTCTTCACATCACTAATATGAGAAAGTGCTTGACTAAAAGTTTCAGTGTCACTCAACCAAATGGCATTATCGTAGTTGGTTCCCTCTATTGTTCTAACAATGGCTTCCCTTTCCTTCTTTGCCTTCAGGTAACGCTCATTTTTTATTGTTGACTTTCAAGCTATTAATCTGAGATGCACCATCCTGGCACAAGAATTCACAACATTAAATAATTTTGGATGGAAAGAATGATGAGCTCAAAGATTCTAGAGCTAAAATTGGTAGCTCTAATACCACATGCGACATACTAACCCTTTAACGAAGTAAAAAAAATTATAATTTTACACCAAACAAGTAAAATAAACTAACTAACAAGCCATTGCAATAAAAAATTTATTTTCTTTATTGATAATTTCCATTCAAGATGCATAGCATATTACAACATGAATTCCTTTTCATTTCATATAATACATCAATGCAAGAAAGCATACATTTACATACATAGCTCAAAGAGCTTTAAAACAAATAGCTATAAGACGGTCCAGGATCCTTCCTTTCAAATCTGGTTCTTATGTCACCTATTGTGGAGGAGAAGCATCACTTAGGTGCTTTTTCGACAACCACAGACTCATAATGTAGTCCCCCGCACATCTATCATTCGATAGATAGCCCTTCCCTTCGATGAAGAGATTGGTAGGGTAACTGATAACAACAACCAACTGAGCATATTGTTGTGTCCTACATAACTAGAACTTGTAATCCCACAAACTTTGTCTAGCATGTAATACTGGATCATGGTGAATTGACAGCGAAGCTAAAGGTCATCACACTACTTTGGCCAAAGTGTTTCATTTAGTATGTTCTACTAAGGGTCATCTATCACATACACTACTTAGAATTGATTTGACTTAAGCCTATCTTAAGCCACACATAGGTATTTCCTTCAATGGATAGTCCATCATCCCAGATAACCTACAACCATATTATTCTACTTGGAATAAACCTACTTAACTAGTAAGTACTCAAGCTAGGTATTTCCTTCAATGGATAGTCCTTCATTCCAAAGACAACCTATAAACTTAGATAACCCTACTTACAAGTAAGTACTTAACCTCCCTCCCATACTAGATTATCTATCCTAGGAGTAAACACAAGATTTCCTCGTTAAATCAATAACTTAGCTAAATACACCATATGTAATTTTCATGTTCAATCATACCTAGTATATAATACCTAAGATAAACACCCATCTCCTACTATAGAGTACTTAAAAACACATTATGAAAACAACATAATAGCTTCAACATCCTTTTCAAAATAATCAAAATTCTCTATTGGATATACTGGAAAAGACATCTCAACCATACATGCAAGACACATCATTCAAAGTAAAATAACAAAGAAGAAGAGATCCTCATGGATGTTATCACTTATTCAAACTAAAGATAGCAATGAAGCCCTCTCCAACAACAATTAGCTTGATAATTAGCTTCTCACAAACAACTCTAACTCACTTGTTGATAGCTTACTTCTCTCAAACTATAACCTCCTCACAAACTATATGAACTCACTTCCTTTCTCTCTCTCGATGCAAAGCAAATTATGGATAGGAAAATAAATATTTATGAAATGCAAAAGACGTATTATCTTATGGAAGAATGCATCCCTCAAAAATGAAATGGTTTAGCTATTTATAGAGTAACCAAGCAACCTCAAAGCCTATAGTTTAGGCATGTTAATGAACATAAAGCTTCATGCAAAGCAACACATGAATCAAATCAGAAAGGTGGAGAATTCACAAGGTAATACTCAACATAAGCACCTACAGGTCGACTTGTTTTGTGATAGCAATTTGAAGACTTATTCAATCAACATATGCATAGTTTGAATTGTCACAATGAGAAGACATCTACAACAATTCATACTCAAAGGTGGCACCATTTCCAATTCCATTTCCTACATATTTGGTGCGATTAAACTTAGTCAACTTCTAGTTTGTGACAACAATTTTCCATTGACCCATCTGGTGGATGAATCGAATTGAGTAGTTTAATACGTTAGACAAAGTCAAGCTTGGTCTCACTAAAGGCGTCGACCAAGTCAAGCATTTTATAGACAACAATATCAAATGTAATGCAATGACTTATATCAAGTGTCATTCACTATGATAATTGGTTTACATTAATAGTCATAAGCTATTAAATCGGCCTCCATTGACATAGTCAATATCGACCTCCATTTCATAGTCTCTATCAACTACAAAACAACCTTATAAATCGGCTTCAATGAATAAGAGATAGTCGATTTCAATTAACATATATAATATGTTAAATATATATATATATATTGGAAAGATAGTATATAATAAACACATTATATTGAATGTATGCATATATATATAAAATAAAATTATATGCCTCTATGTACATGTATGTGTAGGTATATCTATATCGATGCATCTGTATGAGCGTGTCCATTCGCCAACGTACGCATGTATCAATATACATATACATATGGATACGTGTATATACTATACGTATATATATATGTTCACATTCGATTCACATAAAGCCATTCATGATTACCATCATATTGATGAGTGTTTACGTGTGGTACATCTATACATTATGCCTATACATGTTGTTAGATCCCATTGACATGCATGAGGATATATATAAACATACTTCCACGTACATCCCATTTGTCAATATAATCGTAATAGCACAAGAAATATCTCAAAATCTCAAATAGATAAACATCACCCAATAATGCATGCAGTAGTAAACAAGATTCTCAAATGCAAACATATCAACTAAGGATGACTTACCTACTACCCACAAACTAACTCAACTCAATCATTCTAATGTGGTTTGTGTATATGCTCATATAGTTTACTTTTACTGGTTACTTGACCAAGATCTTCTTTCGAGTGATACTTCCCCTCCGCTTGAAGGAATGAACACATACCTGCATCCACTAACACATGCACATGATAGTCAATTGTTCATAACATATGTAGTATATATAAACATTTCCAAAGTTAGAATAATAATATTTCAATAACCTTTCATTCACGTATATGCAATATTTCACCATGAATAACATCAACTGAGCTAATATACAATGAGATAACATTCATATTGATAGCAAGGTTCAAGCATAATTTATTCATCTCCATAATTCACATTACATTCATATTTACCCTATGTAGTAATAGTAAATAGTAACTTCACAATTGGGGTGTAACAGACATAGACACCTCAAACCTTCTGAAAGACAAACATTTACCAACTACTTGCAAAGGTGGCAAACCTTAGCTAGCCTTCTTTAGTGCACTCTTCCTGAAAAGGAGTTAGTTGGCATCTTTGTCATGAACTCCAATCCTAAGTTGGATCATAACTTACGTTTCTATTGCATCACCACCTTTGTGAAGTTCATTGAGAAGGGTACCACTATTGAAAAGGCCCTCATTGCTAAAGGGCTCATCAAATTTTTTAAAGAGGATAAAGACAAACAATCTTGGGATAAATCACGCTACTAGAATAGGAACAAAAATGTTATCAATAATGGTATCACTGACACTAAGTATATCCAGGTAGCTAACACTTCTCAAAGATCGCAAAATGCCTCTCATCCACCATCAGTTACCAATGTCATATCCATGCCACAAGGTGCACCCCATCCTCCCCCATAGTCCAACCAAATCAATTAAGGGAATACTAAATGCACATTCACTCCTTTAGGAGAATCCCTAGATTTAGATTTCAAGAGGTTACTTCAAGCTAATTATGCGGTTACATATCCCATTACCAAACCTTTTTATGAGTCAAACCCAAAAATTGCATAGTATAGGGAAAATGAATATTGTGACTACCATAAGATTAAGGGTCACTCTACCAACAAATGTCAAGGGCTTAAAAGTTAGATCCAAGATATCATTGATCGAGGAGACATTGTAGTGGATGCGAACCAATCTACCTCATTCAATGCTCAGTTACAAATATATCAAAATGCCATTCCCAAGCATAACCAAGGTCCTAGCACATCAAATGCAAACATTGGGTCCAAAAATAACAATCAAAACAACAACACAAACAATATTAGTTATAACAACGTGCCATATAAGTACAAGAATATTGTTACGTGCACTACCCAAGTGGACCCATGTGTATCCATGATCTATGTAAAAGGTAAAGATCCCCAATGCATTGTTATGACTCACCACACTCACACATCAGTTCCCAGGCCTTCCACCTCATCCCAACCAGCTCTTGTGAGCTCGTAGTATTATATTCTTGATCACCTTGGCAAGACCCCTGCACAAATATCTATCCTATATTTGCTTAGGTCTTCCCCAATTCATCAAGAGATTCTCACTAAAGCTTTATAGGATACACATGTTCCAAATCTATCTATAATGTCGTAGAATTGCACCTAGGGGAAATTACACATTTTTGCACTTTTTCCTAGCATTTATGACACCTTAGAGCATTAATGACAAAAATACCATGAGTTGGAATTTCACGATTCTGACTCCATGCATACTTGTGGTAGAGAAACAAAAGTCTGATGACACATTTCCTAAAAATCTAGGCTTTGGACACCTGTGCAGTGCACAGACATTTGCGTGAAGCACTAGCGTCCTGGTAGTTTTTTGAGTTTGAAACAGGGAATCTAGAATTTTGACTCTCTCGACATGTGTCCTAGCAGCCAAATTTTGGATGCAACAACTCTTTTCCACCCTTGCATACATCAAAAACCCCTTCCTTGCTCTCATTTTGGGTTGGAAGTCATTCATTTCAGTTCTCCTGACATTTTGCTCCATCTTTGAGTTCTCTTCATCCTTGATAGCAACACTCTCACAAGTGAAGCCATGTCAAACTGAGGTCCTTCCAGTAGCAACAACTCTCAATCAAGCACTCAATGGTGTGTTTGTGTGCTCTAGAGAGGGTCTAGGCCCATGGGTAACACTCTCTCTCTCACTTTTTCTTTCCTACTTGTTCATTTACTACTTCATGGTGCAGGTTCTACTCCTGAAGCGATTTTTTCTTTCACCACATGCTTTGTTCACTTCGTTTGCACTCCTTTCCAACTTGGTTGTCTGTGGAGGTGGGAACACCAAAATGGGGGTCTGACTGAGGCAGATCCCTATATAGCCCGAACCTTTTCCCCTCATTCTTCTGTGTGTAGGTTGTAAAGTGGAGCTTGGAGTGAAGACCCGAATGTCGAGTAAGAGGTAAGATTTTTCCAAGTCCCCTTGTGTTTGTTATAGCTTCTAGCTTCTTGTTTGGTTATTTCGTTCAATACATCCTAGATTTGAGCCCAAAAGTGAAACTTGGTTTTGCTTGCTTGAGCTCCTAAGCCCTTCGTTGCTTAGGACGCCAACACGTTGCGCTAGTGTCCTAAAATTGTGTTGTTGTCTTTTGGCTGAGAGCTCACTCATCTGAGGCAGAAATCTCAGAGTTTCACTCTCTCAAGATCCAAAGTAGTTTTCTCAAAAACATAACGGGTATAATTCTTTACCATTTGATCAACATGCTTACGCTGAGGTGTATAAGGGAAATTCGTTCCCTAGTGATCTCTTGAGAATGAAGAGACTCGTGTGCAACAATCCCTCTTATATCACACTATCATCTACCTAAAAATTGAGTTTTAGACAAAATTATATGCCACCAATTGATCCATCTCTCAATCGTGCCTTACACATTGAATTCCTTGTCACCAGGCATAAGGTAAAGAGGGTCTTGGTAGATAATGGTTTTTCCCTAAATCTGTGCACATTAAAATTCATAAAATAGGTGGGGTATACTCACGTTGAATTAGATAATTAGACCATCACAATCAAGGTGTATGAAAATGTAGAAAGAGACTTAGAAGGTATTATTTTCCTTCCCATTCAGGTTGGCCTAGTTGTCCAATATACTACATGTCATGTCCTTGATCTGGATTTACCATATAACCTTCTCATCAGCCGACCATGGATCCATGCCATGCAAGTCGTCCCATCCACATACCATTAGTGCCTGAAGTTTCCATATAATGGGGTTGAATTCACTATACTTGTTGACCTCCATCCTTTTGAATATTGTCATGCTCTTGAAGCCTCTTTCTCGCATTCATGATATTGTCTGGGAGTAGAAGTGGGAGATCCTTAGGAATCACCATCCATTCTATCTTTTAATCCTTCATCCAATACATCCTCCATTCCATCCTCCACATCTAATTCCACCATCACCAAAATCCAAATCATTGACAAGGATTGTGGAGAGTATGAGATGTGTATTGCACTTAATGTGGCAAAAATGCCTCCATATCCCCACACTTATGGCCAATTGTTTGCGTATGTACAAAAGGAAGAATCAAAAACCAAAACAATCAGTTCCAAGAATGTGGGTTCTACCACCTTCTAGTCTCTAGGAACATTGCAAGATCAGACAAATGAAGACATTAGTCAATGGGTTTATAGAGAGGAACTTGAACCCTCACCTCCTCTTATTGTGTACTTCCAAGAAGTCTATCCCCGTGCTTCTAAATTAGCAAAAAAGTATAATTATTAGGGGGGAGGACTTGGTGTTGAGGAACATGGAAGACAACAACCCATTGAAACACCAGTGCATCCTAACATTTAGGGATAGGCTACAACAAGAAACAAAAGGGTTCTACAACGTCCACTAGTACTTCGAACAACATTAACACATAAATCAATTTACTTGAGGACATACTCGAAGAAGAGGCTATCATACTCTCTTATGATGATGTGGATCTTCTTGCCCTCTTTGATTCCACATTCATTTTCTCCATTAGCCTTCCACTCCGTCACTATGACCTCATTGATTTGGACCTACGAGGGAGTGCACCAGTCAATGCATTTCCTTTAGAGGAAGCATACCTGCATCTTATGGGATTGGGGGAAGATGAACACCCTAACCACAAAAGTAAGAGAAAAAAAAAGAGTCATCTAGTGAAAACCTTTCCGAGGCACTTCTTGACTTAACAAAAGTAAAAACAAAGGGTGTATCCACTAGTGAAAACCTTGATGAGGTGCTAGAGGATGGGGATGTTCATCTTCCCCTTTTTGGGACTCACTTTTCTAAATGATCTTTGATCCTAATTGAAGAGACACAAGAAGATAATCTAGGCACAGAAGAAGAACCTAAAATCACCTACGTGGCCAAATCTTTATTTGAAGAAGAATATTCTGTCATTACTAATTTGTTGAAGGAAAGCATCATCAACTTTGCATGATCTTATTCCAATATTCCAGGATTGGATCTCACTTTAGTCATCCACCATCTTGATGTACGCCCAAATGAAAAACCTGTCAAGCAAAAACTTCACAAAATGCATCCACAAGTGGCTCTACTTGTTAAGATGGAGCTAGAAAAATTGTTGGTAGTTGGATTTATCAAGCCGATTGATTACTTAGATTGGATATCAAATATAGTACCTATGGCTACACCTGCTGGGGGCATTAGGATCTGCATAGAGTTCGAGGATATAAACAAATCTTATTTGAAAGATGCCTTTCCATTTCCCAATATTAATATGTTGGTGGACCTTACAGTAGGACACACCATGCTATCCCTCATGGATGGATTTTATGGGTATAACCAAATTAAAGTTGCACATGAAGACCAACACAAAACCGCTTTCACTACCCCTTGGGGCACATTCTGCTACAATGTCATGCCCTTCGGTCTTAAGAATACGTGGGCATCATATCAACATACAATGACAGTCATCTTCCATGATCTCATCCACATTATAATGGAAGACTGTGTTGATGATCTACTGGGAAAGTAAAAAACTAGAGAAGATCACCCTCAGGCTTTGTAGGAGATCTTTGAGTGGTTGGAATAGTATAAGCTGCACTTAAATCCTAAGAAGTTTTTTTTTGGCGTCACATCCGACAAAATATTAGGCTTCATTATGTCAAGAAGGGGTATTGAAGTCGATCCAACAAAAGTTAAGGCTATAATGGAAATTCCCCCACCTAGAAATCTCAAATAGTAAGAAGCCTACAAGGGAAATTATAGTCTATTGGGTGCTTTATTGCCCAACTTGCCAACAAATGTTAGTCTTCTACTCACCTCTTGCATAAGGATAAAAATTTCAAATGGGATCTGTAATGTTAGCAAGGCTTTGATAAAATCAAGGAGTATCTTGCGAACTCGCCAATCTTAATACCTCCCATTCCTGGCAAGCCATTACTACTATATATTTCAGCCACTTCAGTTGCACTGGGGGCATTGTTGGCCCAACATGACGAGCCCTCTAAAGAACAAGCCATCTACTACATCAGTTGGACACTCGTAGGATATGAGCATAACTATTCTCCTATGGAGAAAGCTTGCCTGACAATTTTTTTCAATTCACAAAAGCTACGTCATTCTTGGGAATAGGATGCCATTTAATTGCAATCCTAAACATATTTCATGTATCTTCTAAGTCCTTGGAAAGTGTTCCCCAACACTAGGATTAGAAAGTGATTAAATTTGAATGAAATGAATATGTAAATTGACATTTGTAATTATTCCTAAATGATACGAACATGTGGGGATGCCCAAGAAGAGCTCCTACAAAATAGGACCACATGGGGCACCCATATGGAAGGTGGAACCCACCTTGCTTAAGTTAAATATTTGGAGATTAGACAACACTTTAGTAATGCATGTAAAGATCCTACAAGTTAGGGATTGATATTTACATGAGTGGAGTTTAGTTCATTTTAGTTCAGTTCAGTTCAGTTTAGTATCAGTTTAGTTTAGTTTAGTTTAGTTATGGTTCAGTTATCTTCAGTTGCATGTAGTTAGTTTCAGTTGAATGCTAGTTGACTTCAGTTGCATGACTAGTGACTTCAGTTGCATGACAACTAATAGGTGGACACATTCAGTTAAGTGAGCATGATCAATCATGCATATTGTTTGTATGAATTGATGGAGAGATATGTTTCTGTTAACAAAGATTGAATTGGACTCACCTTGGGCGCCCAAGTTGGCATATTTGAGTTTAACACCTTTTGAATGAGAATATATTTACAAGGCTAAGTTAAGTGGGCCCATTCTTGGGTGCCAACTTTGAGGAGAAGCTTGGAAGATATTTTCTTGACCAATGATCAATTAGGAGTTTAGTTTGGGGCGCCTAAATTGATATGACTTTGGTTTTGACTTCATGTTACATGATGGAACTCTACTTGCACAAAGTCGACGTAGATTTTTGAGAGGAGATTTTTGCTCTTGTAATTGGCAACTCTTTGGAGTTTACAATGCTCATAATTATCTATTAATTGCAGCAAGTTGAAGAGATTTTGATTAGAGTTTATTACAGGTTGTGAAGAAGAATTGTTGAAGGAAAAAGAAGCATATCAAGCAAAGGATTGATACAGTGTTATTGTAATCTTATTCTAAGGTTAAGTAATATAAGCACTATTGATTCTGGTGGTGGAGTTTTTTCTCAAAAGGGTTTCTCCACATATATGTTGTGTCACTTCTATCTTCTTGTCTCATTCTTCTACAATCTTCTGTCTCTTTCTACAATTGGTAAAATTGATCTAAACAGATAATCATACACAAAGAATTTGTAACAAAGAATACTTAATTAGATCTACAATCTCATAGTTTTACAAGTTTTAAAGCTACATAATTACCTCCATTTTCAACATTTGGTATTAAAGCTAATGATTCGGTAGAGTTTGGGATGCCTTTCTCTTAAAAGTTTGAAGGTTTTTTGGTTTTAGTGGGAGCTTTTACTATTGTGTTATTTCTAATTTGTAAAAGAAGTGTGTTACAATGAGTTCCAATTCTTGTTTAGATATTGAAAGATTCAATGGATGTAGTTATGAGATGTGGAAATTAAAAATGGAGGATCTCCTTGAAGAGAGAGATCAGTGGTTAGTTGTTTGTAATGAGACAAAGTTACCTACAATGATGTTAGATGAGGATTGGGCTAAGCTTGATAAGAAGTCAAGATGTACAATAAGATTATGTCTTGTTGATGTTGTTCTCTTGAATGTTTCAAATGAAACGACCACATATAAAATGTGGAAGAGGATAGGTGATATCTATCAAACCAAAAGTCTTACTAATAAGTTGTATCTGAAAAGACAATTATATTCTTTAAAGATGAAAGATGGTGATTCTGTTGCACATCATTTAAATGCTTTTAATTTGATTCTAAGTCAGTTAGCATCTGTAGATGTAAAGCTAGAAGATGAAGATAAATGCATTTTGTTACTTTGTTCTTTACCAGAGTCTTGGGAAAATCTAATTGTTGCTATCAGTGGTAGTGGTGCAGATCCTAAGATGGACAATATAATTCCTACTCTACTATGAGAGGAGATGAGGAGGAATTCTATAACAAGATCCTAAGATTCCTTGTTTGTAAGAGGAAGGCCTAAGGAAAGGGAACCCAAGGGAGACAAGAAAGGAAAGGGTAAGTCCAAAGGATGGTCTAAAACCATTGGTAAGAGTAAGGTAAAGTGTTGAAATTGTGGGAAACTTGGACATATAAAGAAGGATTGTAAGAATAAGAAAAAGAGTTCGGATGCTTCTACAGAGAAATCCTTAGATGCCAGTAATGATGCATTGGTAATTTCCTCTAATACTGTTAGTGATAACTCTTAGCTTATTGATTCAGGTTGCTCCTATCATATGAATCCTAACAAGGAGTGGTTCACTAAGTATACTACATATGATGGAGGGAATGTTTTCTTTGGAGATAATAGCACAACAAAGGTTGTGGGAAAAGGAGAGGTAAAGTTATGTATCAATGATGGTAGGGTTAAGACCCTTAATGATGTTTTACATATTCCAGGACTTGCTAGAAATCTACTTTTTGTATCTAAGTTCAATTATTTTATAATGCATGTGACATTTGACAAAGGTGGTTGCAGATTGGTGAAAGGGAATATGGTGGTTGCTAAAGGATCTCAGATTGGGACTTTTTTTAAGCTTAATACCTCCAATTTGAATAAATCAACCAATGTAACTGAAGCTGAAAAATACATGTATGTTGTGGCACCATAGATTGGGCCACATTGGTGAAAAAGGTCTTACGACCATTCTTAATAAGAAATTGGTTGATGGTATTCTTGATTATAATATTGGCAAAAAAGATTTTTGTGAGCATTGTGTGTTTGGAAAACAATCTAGATCTTTGTTTCCTAGTGGAACAAATAAAGCTAAAACATTATTAGAGATTATTCATTCAGATGTAATGGGCCATGTGGATATTGACTCTATTGGAAAATCTAGATATTATGTCACATTTATTGATGATGTCTCAAGTTACATTTGGATCTATTTTATGCATAACAAATATGATGTATTTAATAAGTTTAAAGAATTTAAGGATTTGGTTGAGAAAAAATTAGATCATAAGATAAAAGTGTTGAGATTAGATAATGGTGGTGAATATTGTTCTAAGGAATTTGATGATTATTGTAAGAATGTAGGAATTGTGAGACAAAAAACTATTCCATATACACCTCAACAAAATGGAGTAGCAGAAAGGATGAATCGAACCTTAATGAAAAGAGCTAGGAGTATGTTAAGTAGTGCCAAGCTAGATCAGTGCCTTTGGGACAAGGTTGTAAGTACTCCTTGTTATTTAATCAATAGATCTCCTAGTTCATCTATTGAAGATAAAAATCCTTATGAAATGTGGTTAAGTAGGAAACCTAGTGTTGCACATTTAAGGATCTTTGGTTGTGAGTCTTTTGTTCATGTGCCTAATGAAAAGTAGTCTAAGTTGGATCCAAAAGCACATAAATGCATATTCATAGGTTATGATGAAAATGTAAAAGGTTACAAGATTTGGAATCCTCTATCCCAAAAAATTACTTTATCTAGAGATGTGATTTTTAGGGAATTTAGAGCTTATTCAGGAGAAGAACAACCAAAGGAGAAGGATACTTCTCGAGTAGTGCATTTTGAGATAAATACTGAGAAGCAAGAAGACACACATGTTGAAGAACAACTAGATGGATTGCATAAGGAGAGTTTACAGAGTTCTTCTGAGATAGATGCTCATGATGAGAATATTGAGGAACAAGAAGAACCCCCTTTGAGAAGATCCATAAGACAACAAAATCTTGTTCATAGGTATAGCCCACCTGATTTTTGTTGTATTTTTTCTTTGATGGGTACTAATGATGAACCTAGATCTTACAGGGAAGTTGTTTCTTCATATGACAACAGGCTTTGGTCATAAGCTATGCATGAGGAAATGGATTCCTTGGATACTTGTGACACATGGGATCTTGAGAGTTTTCCCAAAGTAAGAAAGGCCATTGGTTGTAAATGGATCTTTAAAAAGAAAATTGGAGTAGATGGTAATCTCGAAAGGTACAAGGATAGATTAGTAGCCAAGGGCTACTCCCAGAGAGAGGGAGTTGACTTTAATGAAAGCTTCTCTCCTGTTGCTAAATTAACTTCTATTAGATTCTTTTTATCTATTGCTGCTGCTTATGATTTTGAGATAGAGCAAATGCATGTGAAAACTGCCTTTTTGCATGGGGATCTTGATGAGGAGATTTATATGAGGCAACCTAATGGTTTTGTTGTAAAAGGAAAAGAAGAATTGGTTTGTAGGTTAAAGAGATCTTTATATGGATTGAAACAATCACCAAGAATGTGGTACTAGAAGTTTGATGGTTTTGCATTGAAAATTGGTTATGTTAGGAGTGGGGAAGATCATTGTGTTTACATAAAATGTATTGATGATCAACTTTTAATTATTTTCTTGTATGTTGATGACATGTTGTTTATTGGTAACAAAAAGGTAATGATCAAAGAATTGAAAGCACAACTCTCTAGCACATTTGAGATGAAAGATCTAGGGGATGCAAAATATATCCTTGGTATAGAGATCAGTAGAGATAGAGGTAACATAAAGCTTTACTTAAGTCAAAGCAACCATGTTGATACTATTTTGAAACGGTTTAACATGCAGGATAGTAAACCAATTAATATTCCTTTACCAGTTGGTACGAAGTTAAGTTTAGACATGAATCCTAAATTTAATTTTGATTATGAGGAAATGTTTGAAATTCCATATGCTAGTGCAATTGGTAGCTTAATGTATGCAATAGTCTGTACGAGACCAGATATAACCCAAGCAATGAGAGTTCTATGTAGGTTTATGTCTAACCCTGGTAAAGAACATTGGAATTATGTTAAGAGCGTGTTTAGATATTTATGAGGTACTTTTGATTACTATTTAGTTTATCATGGTGCTAATGATATTGATATTATGCACAAATCATTGGACATACAGGGTTTTGTTGATTCAGATTGGGCAAGAGACTTGGACAGTCAGAGGTCGACAAGTGGCTATGTGTTTACTTTGTTTGGAGCTATAGTTAGTTGGATGAGTAAGAATCAGTCCATGGTTGCTTTGTCCACCATAGAAACAGAGTGTATGGCTACTACACATGCCTCTAAAGAGGCAGTTTGGTTACAGAGACTTGGGAAAGGTATTGGTTTTAATTGCAAGCAAATTAAATTTGAATGCGACAGTCAGAGTGCTATTTTTTTAGCCAAAAATCCTATGCATCATGCTCGTACTAAGAATGTTGATGTTCAGTATCGCTTTTTGTGAGAAATGGTTGAGAGTGGGAAGGTATTGATTGAGAAAGTTGACACTTTGATCAATGCTGCAAATTATCTTACAAAACCAATTCCTACATATAAGTTCTCTTGGTGCAGGAAGGCCATTGGCCTTGAGTCCTGTACTTGATTTATAATAATGATTCCTTTTTTAGAATAATTGCAATGTATAATGTCAAGTAGGAGAATGTTGGGAATATGATCCCTTTTAATTGCAACCTAAACATATTTCATGTATCTCCTAAGTCCTTAGAAAGTGTTCCCCAACACTAGGATTAGAAAGAGATTAAATTTGAATGAAATGAACATGTAAATTGAAATTTGTAATTATTCCTAAATGATAGGAATATGTGGGAATGCCCAAGAAGAGCTCCCAAAAAATAGGAGCACATGGGGCGCCCACATGGAAGGTGGAACCCACCTTGCGTAAGTTAACTATTTGGAGAATATATAACACTTCAGTAATGCATGTAAAGATCCTACAAGTTAGGGATTGATATTTACATGAGTGGAGTTTAGTTTAGTTTAATTCATTTTAGTTTAGTATCAGTTCAGTTCAATTCAGTTCAATTCAGTTTAGTTTAGTTATGGTTCAGTTATCTTCAGTTGCATATAGTTTCAGTTAAATGCTAGTTGACTTCAATTGACTTGAGTTGCATGACTAATGACTTTGATTGCATGACAGATAATAGGTGGACACATTCGGTTAAGTGGGGATGATCTATCATGCATATTGTTTCCATGAATTGATAGAGAGATATGTTTCTGTTAACAAAGATTGACTTGGACCCACCTTGGGTGCCCAAGTTGGAATATTTGAGTCAACACCTTTTGCATGAGAAGACATTTACAAGGATGAGTTAAATGGGCCCATTCTTGGGTTCCAATTTTGAGGAGAAGCTTGGAAGATATTTTCTTGACTAACGATCAGTTAGGAGTTCAGTTTGGGGCGCCTAAATTGAGGAGACTTTGGTTTTGACTTCATGTTACATAATGGAACTCTACTTGCACAAAATAGGTGTAGATTTTTGAGAGGAGCTATGTGCTCTTGTAATTGACAACTCTTTGGAGTTTACAATGCTTGTAATTGTCTATTAATTGTAGCAAGTTGAAGAGAGTTTGATTAGAGTTTATTGTAGGTTGTGAAGAAGAATTGTTGAAGGAAAAAGAAGCATATCAAGCAAAGGATTGATATAGTGTTATTGTAATCTTATTCTAAGGTTAAATAATACAAGAACTATTGATTTTGGTGGTGGAGTTTTTTCTTGAAAGGGTTTCTCCACGTATATGTTGTGTTACTTCTATCTTCTTGTCTCATTCTTCTACAATCTTCTGTCTCTTTCTAAAATTGGTAAAATTGATCTAAATAAATAATCTTACAAAAAGAATTTGTAACAAGGAACACTTAATTAGATATACAATCTCATAGTTTTACAAGTTTTAAAGCTAGATAATTGCCTCCATTTTCAATAGTCATTACATGCTCAGTCATCCCATCTAGTTGATATCCAATGTTAACCCACTTAAATATCTATTATCAAGAACTTCGTTAACTGGCCACATGGCTAAGTGGGTTATGCTCCTCAGTGAGTTTGATATTGAATATGTGGACTGAAAGGCAATCAAGGGGCAGGTTATTGCAGATCAGTTGGTTGATGCTCCTCTTGTAGATGCTTATCCATTAGTGGTAGAATTCCTTGATGAATCAATATTCATAGTCTCAGAATCAAATACATGGACACTATATTTAAATGGGTCATACACTCAAAATGGAGCTGGTGTGGGTATCCTTTTTGTCACCCTACAAGGTGACTATATCCTGAAATCATTCAGATTGGCATTTCCATGCACAAACAATATTCCCAACTATAAAGCTTTGATCACAGGCCTTAGAATTATTGTCCAATGGAACATAACTCATCTTCTAGTTTATGGTGATTCTCAACTCATAATCAAATAGGTCAACGATGAGTTTCAGACCGCATATGATAAGCTTCTCCCTTATAAGCGCATGGTGGATGATTTTAAGAAGTACTTCACCCATATCTAGTTTGAACAGGTCCCCTGATTGCAGAACAAGGAAACCGATGCAATGAACACAATTGGTTCCCTCACAGACATGCCTAGAGATCAAATGAATTATGAGTTCTTAGTAGAGAAATTATTAATCTCGGCATATGGAATTCCAGACAATGAAATGGTGTGTGATATCGTAGGTCCCTAATCACCCTAGTACCATGATATTTACGCCTACCTACATGATAACAACCTACCACCCGATCTAACTCGTAACCAACACAAATCATTCATTCAATGCACTTCCCGTTACACAATCATAGGGGATACACTTTATTGTAGATGGTATGATGGCACTCTCCTTCAATGTCTAAATGAATTGAAATCTCACATTGCATTAAACAAAGTGCATAGTGGTGTTTGTGGGGCTCATAATAATGGGATGGCCTTGGCGAAAAAACTTCTTAGAGCGGGATATTATTGGCCAACTATGGAGCATGATGCTTGTGAATTCTTCAAGAAATGTGTACCGTGTCAGCAACATGGAGATATAATTCATGCTCTTGCATAGGATCTACAGCCTATCATTACACTGTGGACTTTCTCACAATGGAGTCTTGATTTAATCAGCATGATTTATCCTCCCTCATCTAATGGCTATACCTTCATAATAACTTCAATTGAATATTTCACTAAATTGGTGGAAGTGATTCTACTTTCCCAAATCACTGGAATTTAGATATCCAAATTCATCCTCTACCATATTCTCTACAAATATGGTATACACTCCACCATCATTCCGATAACGAAAAACCTTTCAAAAACTAGTACATGCGACACCTTTGTGAAACATACCACATCCAACATCATTGGTCAACTCCCTATTACCCTCAAGGTAATGGACAAGCTGAGGCTACCAACAAAACTTTCATCAAAATCCTTTAAAAGGTTATCAATAATAATGGTCACAATTGGCACCTCCACCTTAATCCCACCCTTTAGGCATATCGCACATCCATCCACACCCCTAATGGTACAACCCCATATTCCCTTGTATATGGCACATACGTCATCTTTTCGATTGAAGTTGAGATCCCATCACTCTGTATCTCTCTAAAGAATTTGATCAGTGATGAAGATGCTTGTGTTGCATGGTTGAGTCAGCTGGAGCTCTTGGATGAGAAGCGTCTCAATGCCTACAATCATCTTTAGGCTTATCAACATCAGATTTGGAGAAGCTATAACAAGAAGGTTTGTACTTTCCAATTCAACATTGGTGATCTTTCCCTCAAGGAGAATCAACCTACCCAACAGGATCAAGACAAGAAAGGAAAGTTTGAAGCTAATTGGTTGGGTCCATATGTCATTACTGCCAAGTATGGTTCTGGGGCATATCGACTTACTATGCCTGAAGGAGAACCCTTGGAGGAACCCATAAATATCATGCATCTAAAGCATTTTTATACTTGAGTCAGCTGGGTTACCCTACCTCAAAAATACCAAAAAGTAAAAAACCCAAAAAAATAAAAAAGGTCAAAAAATCCAAAAATAATAAAGATAAATAATGAGTCCTATGGTGAAAACCACCCTTAGTGGCACCTTGGATAAGTACGATTACTATGCCTAAAAGAGAACCCTTGGAGGAACCCATCAATATCATGCATCTGAAGCAGTTTTATACTTGAGTCAGCTGGGTTACCCTACCTCAAAAATACCAAAAAAGTAAAAAACCTAGAAAAATACAAAAAAATAAAAAAGGTAAAAAAAATCCAAAAATAGTAAAGAGAAATAATGCATCCTATGGTGAAAACCACCCTTAGTGGCACCTTGGATAAGTACGATTAGTGAAAACCTAGCAACACACGCCATTTGTAGAGGGATTAATCATTATCTACCTTGCATCTCACTTTTCTAGGTGTTTGCATCTCCATCCATCCATCCTATCCCGACATCCTATCGCATCCATCCTCCATCGACCTTCCTTCATCCACTGCTTGGTATATTTTGATTGAGCATTGGACAATTAAGATTTGCTATCCTAAAATTTGAGCTTTTCATTGCCTCTATATGCTGTCGTGTTGTCAGTCTTGTGTCCCCATCTAGGATCCCCTCTCGTGTCTTTTATCATTAGGTCTCACGTCATCTTTGGTCCATTTTGTCAAACTACGTTGCCTCTGTGCTTTCACATAGGCAAGGTCATCTTTGATGATCCCTCGAGGCTTTTGTTCATCCGTTTGTATTAATCCTCATCATTCATCTTAGTCTCCATCATCCTCTTTCTGCTTTAATCCATCATTGGTCGTTAGTCTTTTATCAAACTACGAGATCTCTGGGCTTTCACGTAGGCAAGGCTAATCTATTGATCAGTCCCTGAGACCCTAGGTCTATCTTTAGGGTGTGTCTTGGTTTTGTGTCGTGTTATCAAGTATGTCCTTATCTAGTTGGTTCCTAACAACAAAATTCATTGGTATTACGAGATTCAATCCATTTTGAGTATCCCGAGTCATGTTGATCACCTACTTTACCCCCATCTTTGGTCTTAACAGGATGTATCCTTCCTTAAATCAAACCACATCAATCCCATCTACCTATTGGTCCCATGGCAAAGGATATCTAAAATTTGTTGTGATCTTTTGGTACTTTTGTATTTTGTTTATCATTTGAGCTTCCTATTAAATCTTGTCAGGGTCACAATGATTCATCATATCATGGCGCACTTTGACTGGTAAACATAGGGAAATATATTGATTTTTATTGTGATCTTGTTTTCCTGGTTGTCCCTCGTAGTACCCACCAAGACCTCCATGGTCTTGTGTTAAGCTAGGGCATCCTTTGTGCTTGTGGTTATAACAATATTAGGCCCAACCAAAGCCTTTGTGACTTTGGGGTGTTGGGATAACCTTCCTTTTTGTTGTGTCAGTCCTATGCATTTGACACTAATTGGCCTTGGTTCTTCATACCATGGCATATCGTGTTCTATGCTATAGCAAAATTTAGTGCTCCTAGTATGATAGAATGGCATTAGATTTGCATTTCATCCATTCTCCCTTTGTGTTGAATTTATCCCAATCCATTTTCCACTAGCCTATGGTTATTGATTTTTGGTTGTACAAATGTTTTTCCCCCACCTATTCGTCCTATCAGTGTCCCTACGATTGTTACACCCCAATTGTGTAATTACTATTTACTATTACTATATAGGGTAAATGTGAATGTAATGTGAATTTTATGGATGAATAAATTGTACTTGCACTTTGTTATCAATGTGCTATGAATGAATGCTATGTCATTTAATGTTATATGAAGCAATGCATATATGTGAATGAATGGATACTGGTTGATATTCTAACTTTGAAGATGTATTATGTGTAATTCATATTTTGTTGAATAGATGACTACCTTGGGCATGTGTTAGTGGATTTAGGTACATGTTCAATTCCTCCAAGCGGAGGGGAAGTATCACTCAGGAGAAGATCTTGTTCGGGTAACTAGTAACGTAAACTATCCGAGCTTACACACACCACTGTAGAATAATTGAGTCAGGTTATTAAGTGGGAAGTTGGTAAGCCATCCTTAGTTGATGTGCCTCAATTAGTAAGAGTCTTGTTTACTATTGAAATGCATTATTGGGTGATGTTTATCTATTTGGGCTTATGAGTTCTTTCTTGTATTACTACATTTGTATTGATGAGTAGGACATATGTGGAGTATGTGTATATATATACACATGCATGTCAATTGGATCTAATGAAATGTATATGTATATGTATAGTTATACCACATGTAGGTGCTTATCAATGCAATAGTAATTATGTATGGCAATTAGTGAATCGAATGTGTATATATATATGTATAGTATATACATATATCCATATGTATACATGTATCCATACATGCGTATGATGGAAAACGGTCATGCCCATACGAATGTATTGATATATGTATACATATGTATACATGTACATAGAGGCATACAGTTATATGCATATATATATATGTATACAATCGATATATATATATATATATATATATATATATATATATATATATATATATATATATATATATATATATATATATATATATATATATATTGATAATACTATGTGATTATTATCTTGCTTGCACTTATTTGTATATCGAATGTATCCATACAAAGTTGGCATATGATATATATATATATATATATATATATATACACACACATATACATATACATAGATATACGTGGATATTTATATATATGTATATATGATATTATATATATATATTAATAAATATTTAATATATTATCACTCACTTGAAATCAAATATCATTAACAATAATAGAGGCCAATTATTTAACTTGGTTAGAGGCCGATTATATGTCACTTATGAATGTGCTTTATGAGGCCGAATTATGATATAATTGTGACTCTATTCTTAAGCCGCATTTTATTCTTGATGACCACGTATGAAAAATAGTATTCTACAATCAATGAGCAAACATTAAGTTGATATGAAAGTGGAGACTTGGTCGACGTGTTGCTGTGATATGTCTTTGACTTAGTAAACCATAAGATGCCTTATCATTTGATAAATATCTACAACAAATGAATGCATTCTTTATAACGAACAACAAGTTGATGACTGAGTCAAAGTGATAAATGAGTTAAGTTGGCTCATGTGAGACCAAGTCAATGTGAGCTATGTGTTTCATGTTTGATAAATGACTGATTCCACAATGAGAAATTGTGCCAACTCTATAGGAGTTTATTGATGCTTCTATGCCACCTTTGAATCCTATTTTCTGTAGATTTCCATTGTGAGTGCAAATCGAATTCAATCATGTGTTGATATGAATTAGTCTCTTATTGATGTCAATCAACAAGGTCGATCTGTAGCTATGATTAGTTGAGTAAGATCTTATATGTGCACCACCTTTTAGCTGAGGATTGTGTGTTTCTATGCATGGTATTTGAAGTCAAAACTCATGCCTAAACTGTAGGATGAGTGGTCTCCAAACTGTTGTATAAATAGTAGAGCAAGTTCACTTGTTTGGGACACATTCCTTGAGCAAGTTTCTGCATTCTATTTACATTCCTTTCTGCATTATTTTGCTTTATATAGTGAGTGAGAGATTTGAGCATTAGAGAGAGTATTTTATCATTTGAGAGAAGTATTTTTCCAACTTGTGACTTGGAGGTTATTGTGACTTTGTTGGTGAGATCGAATCCAAGCTAACTGCTATTTTGGGAGAGCTATGTTTGTAGCCAGTCGATTGGATAGCATATCACAAGCATGAGGATAATCTTCCTTTGTTTGTATTAGCTTTTGAAAGAGTTATTTTTTGATTGTTTAAACTAGTCTATTATGGTACTTGCATTTAGGGAAAAGTAATGTTTGCTTTGAAAGAAAAGTAGAAGTTCTTTACTCTATTTGTGAAATGCTTGTAGTTACTCCATGATAGGAGAGATTGTTTTTCCTAGGTATTATTATTATACTAGATGTGATTGAACAAGGATAGCTTAAGGGATACTCATAGCTAGTTATTGATTATGCTAGATAGCTAGTAGGTTACTTCTGGGATTGTTGTCCATTGAAGGGAGGGAACTAGTATTTTTGCTTAATTGATTATAAATATCTTAATTTTGTGTTAAAGGTGATAAGTTAATTATGGGGTTTAAGCTTACCCATGAGAAGGATTACCTATGCATAGATATTATGGCCTTAAGTCAAAATGAGCTTGATAAGTGTAAGTGAATGGTAGACCATCACTCGAAGTACAAAGTGAGAACACTTTGGCCAAAGTAGTGTGATTTCCTGGGGCTTCACTATCAATTCACTGTGTTCATTTAATGCATGATAGTTACCTTGTGTAGGGTTATAAAACCTAAGTCATGCAGGGCACAACACTAAGCTTAGTATGGTATGTCATACAAGGTTACCCAACCAATCTCTTTGTCGAAGGGTAGGGCCATCTATCATTGATAGATGTGCAGGGGACCGCATATGAGTCCATGGTTGGGGGAAAATGCTTGAGTGATGCTTCTCCTCCTCAGCAGGTGACAAAAGACCAAGGTTTTGAAAGGCGTATTCCTAGACCATCTATATCTTATGCTCTAAAGCTCGATGGAGTTGTGTATGCAATTGTGTACATTCTTAGAATATTGTACTTTGTGAATTATTATATTGAAATGGAAATCCTTATTGTATTTTGTTATAACATCTTTGTTCATATATTCTCAATAAAGAAAAGAATTTTTTTTATTGCAATGGTTTATTACATAATTTATTTACTCACATAGTGAAAACTTAGGAAAATTTACTTCAGTGTACAATTGGTATATTACATGTGGTATATGAGCTACTAGGTTTAGCTTTGGAACTTATGAGCGCATCATTCTTTCCGTCCAACTTTATCTAATGTTTGGGAGATTCTTGTGTCAGGATGGTGTGTCTCAAATTAACAACTTAAAAGTCAATAATCGGAAATGAGCGCTACCTCAAGGCCAAGAGGGAAAGAGAAGCCATCATTAGAACAATTGAGGGTACCAACTTCGACAATTCCATCTGGTTGAGTGACACTGAAACCTTTAGTCACACACTTTCTCGGATATGCAATGTGAAGAGGAAGATGAAGATGGAGGCCAAGTAGAACTACCTACGTTCTATCTCACCAGAGAAGTCTGAGTCATTACCACTTTCTAGGGATATGCCCTCGGAAGGAAGTGTTAGTCTGACATTTATCTTTTGGGACCCTAGAGTTCTTCCAATGGTAGAAGTAATAGTACTTTCCTCGACTAATGAGTCTGAGGGATATGTACCTTGTAACTATGTATCAGATGATAAATCTGAAGGCTACTATCCATTTTGGGATAGGTATGAACAAATGAGAGATGAGCAACAATCTCAATCTATAGGATATACTTTATTAAGTTATGTGTCAGAGAGTGAATTTGAGGGATACTCTCCACTCGACTATCTAAATAGTCACTCCATGTAACCAAAAGGATATTGAAATCCTCAAGAAATGAATAAAATCGTATTTTTATCAAAAGCATGTGCTTAATCTTATGTGGGAATTCTTTATGTGTGTATGAATGCCATTTTAATGCTTTCCATAAGATAGTTGATAACATGATTTAATCTAACATGGATATGTATTCAGGTAAAATCTGTTCTTGTGAAGATGGTGAGGACACGAACCAATCCTGGCGGTAGCTAAGAAGTTGGGCAAGGACCCATAGGAATTGAAGCTAGACTTGAACAAATCTTGGCAAGGTTGGACAACCTTGAACAAGAAAGGGTAAAAGCTAGGGTTGAGAAGGAGGTTCCTGTTAATAAGAATGAGGGAGAAAACTCTTCTCATGGACGTGGCGAAACTCATGATCATGAAAGGGAAAAATAACCTTCACCATCCAAGGAAACAAATAAGAAGCATATGGCTTCCTAACTTTCTAGAGATATGAAGAAGATTACCCCACCCAAGTGATTTGTAATTAAAGAGCTACAAATAATTTGCACTTTACTCTCAACTACAGATTTAATCCCGATCCAACAAAATTTCATGGTTATGAATCTTAACTGTTGAAATTATGACAAATAGAGTTCACTTATACTTTATCCAGATTCAAGAGACATAAACTAATTATTTAATTATCGTAATTAGGAAACTCGAAGAATCAAAATACCGAAAGAATTATAAGACAAAAGAGAATAAGGATCAAACACATGTTGATAACGAAGTTCGTCCAATCAGGACTACGTCTCCAGATCTGCTTCTCAACATTGGACCACTTTATTAAGATTGGCAAGCACCTGGAAATGCCTTCTTACAATTCTCAAGCTTCAAAACCTGCATAAACTTCCTCACAATCTCTCACTCAATTTTACAATTTTTGGTGTATAATATCACCTTGTAAATTTTCTCTTAAAAAGAATTCAATTCTCCTCTAGCATTCTAACTTCACCTTTTCCAATAATTTCTAATCTCTATTTTTCTCTCCAAGAGAATTCTCTCGTACAAGAAAATAAGACCCCTTTTTATACAAATTTATTTGCTAATATGGGCTTTAACCATATTATTTTACAAATATTATATATCTCCCATTTACAAGTAAAAATTCCAACCAATTCCCCCTAATTACTTAAAAATCTCCAATTCCCTCATGTAATCTCCTTTAAAAATCATAAAATCCCTTGTAAAATCCTTAAGAATCCCTTTTAATAATCTTTAAAGATTATTTTAAATCTTTAAATATCTTTTAAACCCATTTTTGGGGGCTCGAGCTTCATTATCGGGCTGTCCTTTTGATTTGTTTATGATGTTATAATTTTATCGTTTTGAACTTGCAAATATAGGGTCCCTCTTTCCATGGCCCACCTTAAAAACATAACAAAATCAATATCTGCAATGTCTTATCTTGAAAAAGGTGCATGGTGAATTGGTTGAGAGCACTAAATGGTGTTTGGGTTGTTGGGAGTTCAAACCACTCGACCACCTTTTAGTTGTTTAGGTAAAAATCGTACACCATATATATTAAATCGCACTCCTGGTGCAATGATGGAGAGGAGAAATAGGAAATGGGAGGTTATGGGATCAAATCCCATTGCATAATTTTTGGTAACTGTTCAACTAACCCGAACCGATGGAGGAGAGAGAGTGTGCCACGTGTTAAATCATGATTGGCCGAAGACTGCCACGTGTCAGCCTATCATTGGGCCATGTCAATGCCTTGTCACTGCTGATTAGATGCCACGTGTCAACCCGTGACTGGTCCATGTCATCCGCCTATTTGATGTCATGTTGACGTCATCATTTTGACTGGTCAACTACTTTTGTTTGCAAATTTTGACTGGTTGTATCTCACTCATACGGACTCCGTTTGATGCGAAACGAACGACATCGGAACCATGGCGACAAGCTCTTCGACATGATGCCACTTTTGACCATTTTTGAGATGTTCAATTTTTTGACCTTTGACTGGCCTCTAGTACCCAGTTTGACTGAACCTTTGACTGAGTATAACTCGCACGTATGATCTCCTTTTGACGCGATTCAAGTTGCGTTAGGATCGTGTCAGCGAGCTCTATCTAATGATGCTCGTTTCGTGAGATTCTGAGATTGTGAAATTTTTAGGTATTCTGGATCCACCTAAATCACCAAGTTTGAGGGAAGCACCAGCGAAGATGAAGCTGAGGCGTGGCTTATCCAAATGGAAAAGTATTTTGAAATTTAGAATTACATTGAGACCACTAAAGCCACTTGGGGTGCATACTAGTTAGTAGGAGAAGCCTCTATCTGGTGGATGAACAAAAAGTTGGACCTCAATATTAACTCATGGAAGTTGACATGGGAGGAATTTGTTGATATTTTCCATAAGTGATGGTTTCCCCAACTTTACTATGACCAAAAACTCACGGATTTCTAGAGTTTGAGACAAGGAAATATGTCGATCAACAAGTATTGGGAGAAGTTTACCCAACTTTTGCGTTATGTTCCTATATATCATAAAGATGAATGCTTCCACATATGAAAGTTTACAATGGGACTTACCAATCAGATCGGAGAAGTGGATATGCACGATCCAAAAATTATGGATCTTGTATATGAGAAAGCAATTAAGTAGGAGCAAAAGCTTAGGGCTATCTCCAACCGATAGGAAAATAAAGACCATAAGAAGATTGTGGAAGTTCCTGACAAGCCAACTCCAAAGAAGGTGGAAGTTGTGCAAAATGTACCTAAGCAAGGAGAAAAAGGAACCCGTAATAGTGGAAAAGAGCCAAAAAGGGAACTAAGAAGGAATGGTTCCAATGGTGGGAATACTAACAATCCTGGTGGAAATGCTAGTAGAGTTGGAGAACTCGCAAGGAAGAAGGTACCATATTTGGGATGCTTTACATGTGGGGGAGACCACTTTGCTAGAGATTGTCCCAATAAGCCTTTCGGTAATCCATTACCTACTGAGCGAACAATGTTTCAACAAAATATACATACAACGATGGATAATTGCTAGGCAGAGTATCAAGTGACTCCTATTGAAACTCTAGGTATTTTGTTTGGTTTACCCATTTCAGTTCTTATTGATACTGGTGCAACTAAGAATTTAATTTCACCTAGAGTAGCTAAGCAATTATCTAAAAAGGATGGATACATGGCAATGTCTTGAGATGTAGAGTATGCAAACCAGACAAGAGAAAAGGTGGAACAATGTTTGTTTGAGGCTAGGATAGAGCTACCTTGTTTTTCTACAGAAGTAAACCTATATGTCGCGCCTTTAGGCTCCTACAATGTTATCTTAGGTATGAATTGGTTGTGGAGGAATAGGGCTAAGGTATATTGCCATGCTAAAACTGTAGAGTGCCTAGATGATATTGGTAACCAAGTAAAGTTTCAGGGGATACCTAGAGAGGTCAAGATTTGTCAAATCTCAGCAATGCAACTATTGAGGGCTACGAGGAAAGGGTGCAAAATCTTTGCCGTTAAGATTGAAGAACTTGAAAAAGATCTTGATAACTTGGAATTATAGAGCTTCTAAGAGATGGAAGATGGTGAAGTTGATGAAACTGGAATGTTGGATATGGAGAGGTATCCTATATTGAATTGTTTTTTTGATGTATTTCAAAATGAGTTACCTAGGTTACCTCTGAAGATAATATTTGATTTCTCCATAGACATAGTTCCAGGGTTTGAACATATTTCCAAAGTGCCCTATAGGATGAAAACAACCAACCTAATGGAGCTTAAGGCATAGTTGGACAAAGTGTTGTCAAAAGGGTTGATAAGAATAGGTGTTTCACCTTGGGGAGTGCCAGTCATTTTTGTGAAAATGAAAGATGGTACTTTGTGTTTGCGCATCGACTGTCGTATGCTTAACAAGGCCATGGTGAAAAACAAGTATTTATTACCACGCATTGATGATCTTTTTGATCAAATGAGGGGAGCTACCATATTCTCTAAAATAGACTTGAGATCTGGATATCATTAGTTGAGAATTAAGGATGAAGATATCTTTAAGATTGCGTTCAGAACCAAATATGGACACTACGAGTTCACAGTTTTACCTTTTGGGTTAACAAATGCACCTGCCGCATTTATGAACTTGAGGAATAGTGTATTTAGGGATTGCGGAGATAAATTTGTCTTGGTTTTTCTAAATGACATCCTGATTTATTCTAAGGATGAGAAAGATCACTGTAGACATTTAGAGATAGTCCTATAATGGTTAAGGGAACACAAGTTGTATGGTAAACTCTCTAAGTGTACTTTCTTTCAAAGAAGAGTGCATTATCTAGGGCATGTGATCTCGATGGATGAAATCTCCATAGATCCAACTAAGATCAAGGTAGTACTTGAGTGGCCAGTACCTAAAAATGAATTTTAGGTAAGAAGTTTCATGGGTCTAGCAAGGTATTATAGAATTTTGTTGCAAACTTCTCTAAGATTGCTTTTCCAATTACTTATTTACAAAGGAAAGGGAAGAAATTTTAGTGGACTGAGAAGTTCCAAGAGGCCTTTGATCTACTCAAAGAGAAGTTGACCACTGCATTGATCTTAAAAGTACCAGATCTTGAGGGTAGCTTTACTGTTATCACAGATGCATCCAAGGAAGTGTTAGGAGGTGTGTTAAGGTAAGATGGGAAAGTAATTGCTTATGAATCTAGAAAGCTGAAACCTTACAATAAAAATTATGCATAGCATGATTTTGAGTTAGCAGTTGTGGCTCACGCATTGCAAATGTGGAGGCACTATTTGCTGCGGAAGCCCTTTGAGATGAAAATAAATCATAATGGGTTAAAGTACCTTTTCAGTCAACCTAATCTAAATACTAGGTAGAGAAGATGGTTAGAGTTAATAGTTGACTATGAATTCAATATCAGTTATATTAAAGGGAAAGAAAATTGGGTTATTGACGCCTTGAGTCGAAGAGGTCATATTGCTTCAATAGTGATAATTCAAAGCGACTTTAAAGGTCAAGTATTGCAGAAATGCAAAGAGGATGAGTACTACTTGAAAATCAAGCAAGCACTCATTAGCAATCTGCAAGATTCTAGGTATGAAAGATTTCATTTCAAACCTAATGGATTAGGGTAGAATGTATGTACTTGACGTAGATGAGTTAAAAAATCTGGTATGGAAGGAAGTACATGAAGCACCATACTCTGGACACCCTGGAGTGACCAAAATGATGGTAGATGTGAAGCCTCTATATTTTTGGAAGGGGATGAAAGGAGATGTTGCTATATTTGTGGCTAGGTGTCTTAAATGCCAAAGGGTGAAAGTGGAGCATCATCATCCTACAAGTTTGTTATATCCACATGACATACCAGAGAGGAAGTGGCAAGTCATAAGTATGGACTTTGTGCAAGGATTGCCTATGTCAAGAAATAAGCACAATTCCATTCTCGTGGTAGTAGATAAGCTTACCAAAGTCGCACATTTCATACCCGGGAATCTAACTGATGGAGCACCTGTCATAGCAAGAAATTTTTTGTAAGAAGTGTTTAGGTTGCATGAAATTCTTGAGAAGATTATCTTAGATAGGGATGCACGAGTCACTTCTAGGTTTTGGCAAACCTTGTTTTCTATATTAGGGACTCAGTTGAATATTAGCTCAGCATATCATCCAAAAATGGATGGACAAACAAAAAGGGTGAATCAAGTATTGGAAGACCTAATGAGAATGTATTGCATGGATCAACAGTACAACTGGGAAGACTACTTACCCTTAGTATAATTTTCTTACAACAATTCTTATCATTCTGTGATAAAAAATGGCTCCTTTCGAAGCATTGTATGGTCAGAAATGTCAAACTCCTATAATTTGGGATAGACTTGAGAATAGAATGAGTCTTGGGCCAGAAATGTTGGCAGAAATGGAAGAGCAAGTAAAGATGGTTAAGTAAAGGTTGGCCGAAGCTAACGACCGACATAAAAGCTATGTCGATGCTAAGAGAGTGCCCCAAAATTTTGTTGTAGGTGACAAAGTGTTATTGAGTGTAAAACCTCACAAAAGCTCCATTAAATTTGGAAAGTATTCCAAGTTAGCCTTGTGTTATGTAGGACCTTTTGAGATTCTAGAGGAAGTGAATCCTGTAGCCTATCAAATAGCATTTCCACCAGCTCTTGCCAGAATGCATAATGTATTCCATGTGTCCTACCTAAAGGGGTATATACCTGGTGATAAACATGTGATTGATTGGACTACTTTACAAGTACAAGACCCCAGAGTGGTAACTCTCGAGCCTGTTAAGGTGCTCGAAACATGTAAGCTTTGCTTGCATAACAAGGAGGTTCTGCAATGCAAAGTCTAGTGGGACCAATATTCAAAAGACTCAACCACTTGGGAAGATTATGTTGAGATTCAACAAAAGTTTCCTCATATTTTAGATGCTTCTTAGAATTCTTAAAATTAATGTGTTAATTGTTGTTTTGTTTTATGTTGCTACATAAAATCATTGGGGATGATGATTCACAAGGGGGGGAGTATTTTACACCCCAATTGTGTAATTACTATTTACTATTACTATATAGGGTAAATGTGAATATAATGTGAATTTTGTGGATGAATAAATTGTACTTGCACTTTGTTATCAATGCGTTATGAATGAATGCTATGTCATTTAATGTTATATGAAGCAATGCATACATGTGAATGGACAAATATTGGTTGATATTCTAACTTTGAAGATGTATTATGTGTAATGCATATTTTGTTGAATAGCTGACTACCTTGGGCATGTGTTAGTGGATGCAGGTACATGTTCAATTCCTCCAAGCGGAGGGTAAGTATCACTCAAGAGAATATCTCGGTCGAGTAACCAATAACATAAACTATTTGAGCTTACACACACCACAATAGAATAATTAAGTCAGGTTATTAAGTGGGAAGTTGGTAAGCCATTCTTAGTTGATGTGTCTGCATTAGTAAGAGTCTTGTTTACTATTGAAATGCATTATTGGGTGATGTTTATCTATTTGGGATTATGAGTTCTTTCTTGTCTTACTATGTTTGTATTGATGAGTAGTACCAACGTGGAGTATGTGTATATATACACATGCATTTCAATTGGATCTAACGACATGAATGTGTATATGTATAGTTATACCACATGTAGGTTCTTATCAATGTAATAGTAATTATGTATGGAAATTATGTGAATCGAATGTGTATATATATGTATAGTAAATATATATATCCATATGTATACATGTACATAGAGGCATATACTTATATACATACATACATATATATATATATATGTATGTATGTATGTATGTATGTATACAATCGATATATATATATATATATATTGATAATACTATGTGATTATTATCTTGCTTGCACTTATTTGTATATCAAATGTATCCATACAAAGTTGGCATATGATATATATATATATGTTAACATATATATACATATACACATATAGATATACGTGGATATTTATATATATGTATATGTGATATTATATATATATATATAAATAAATATTTGCTATATTATCACTCACCTGAAATCGACTATCATTAACAATGATACAGGCTGATTATTTAACTTGGTTAGAGGCCGATTATATGTCACTTATGAATGTGATTTATGAGGCTGAAGTATGATATAATTGTGACTGTATTCTTAAGCCGCATTTTATTCTTGTTGACCACGTATGAAAATATAGTATTCTGCAATCAATGAGCAGTCATTAAGTCAATATGAAAGTGGAGACTTAGTTGACACCTTATTGTGCTATGTCTTTCACTTAGTAAACCATAAGGCACCTTGTCATTTGATAAATATCTGCAACAAATGAATGCATTCTTTATAATGAACAACAGGTCGATGATTAAGTCGAAGTGATAAATGAGTTAAGTTGACTCATGTGAGACCAAGTTGACGTGAGCTATGTGTTTCATGTTTGATAAATGACTGATTCCATAATGAGAAACCACACTAACTCTAGAGGAGGTTATTGATGCTTTGGCGCCACCTTTGAATCCTATTTTTTGTAGATGTCCATTGTGAGTGCAAATCGAATTCAATCATGTGTTGATTTGAATTAGTCTCTTATTGTTGTCAATCAACAAGGTTGATCTGTAGCTATGATTAGTTGAGTAAGATCTTATATGTGCACCACCTTTTAGCAGAGGATTGTGTGTTGTTATGCACGGTATTTTCTATAAAAACTCATGCCTAAATTGTAGGATGAGTGGTATCCAAACTACTGTATAAATAGTAGATCAAGTTCACTTATTTGGGATGCATTCCTTGAGCAAGTTTTTGCATTCTATTTACATTCCTTTCTACATTATTTTGATTTATATAGTGAGTGAGAGCTTTGAGCATTAGAAAGAGTATTTTATCATTCGAGAGAAGTATTTTTCCAACTTGTGAGTTAGAGGTTATTGTTACTATGTTGGTGAGATTGAATCCAAGCTAGTTGTTCTAGGAGAGTTGTGTTTGTAGCTAGTCGATTGGATAGCATATCACAAGCATGAGGATAATCTTCCTTTATTTGTATTAGATTTTGAAAGAGTTATTTCTTGATTTTTTAAACTAGTCTATTATGGTACTTGCATTTAGGGAAAAGTAATGTTTGCTTTGAAAGAAAAGTAGAAGTTGTTTACTCTATTTGTGAAATGCTTGTAGTTACTTCATGATAGGAGAGATTATTTGTCCTAGGTATTATTATTATACTAGATGTGATTGAAAAAGGATAGCTTAAGGGATACTCATAGCTAGTTATTGATTATGCTAGATAGCTAATAGGTTACTCCTAGGATTGTTGTCCATTGAAGGGAGGGAACTAGTATTTTTGCTTAATTGAGTATAGATATCTTATGTTTGTGTTAAAGGTGATAGGTTAATTTTGGGGTTTAAGCTTACCTATGGGAAGGATTACCTATGCATAAATATTATGGCCTTAAGTCAAAGCGAGCTTGATAAGTGTAAGTGAATGGTAGACCATCACTTGAAGTACAAAGTGAGAACACTTTGGCCAAAGTAGTGTGATTTCCTAGGGCTCCACTGTCAGTTCACCGTGTCCATTTAATGCATGATAGTTAACTTGTGTAGGGTTATAAAACCTAATTCATGTAGGGCACAACACTGAGTTTAGTGTGGTATATCGTACGAGGTTACCCAACCAATCTCTTTGTCGAAGGGTAGGGAAATCTATCATTGATAGATGTGCAGGGGATCGCATATGAGTCCATGGTTGGGGGAAAAGCACTCGAGTGATGCTTCTCCTCCTCAATAGGTGATAAAAGACCAAAGTTTTGAAAGGTGGATACCTGGATCATCTATATCTTATGCTATGAAGCTCAGTGGAGTTGTGCATGTAATTGTGTACATTCTTAAAATATTGTACTTTGTGAATTATTGTATTGAAATGGAAATCCTTATTGTATTTTGTTATAGCATCTTTGTTCATACATTCTCAATATATATATATATATATTTAATTGCAATGGTTTATTACATAGTTTATTTACTCACACAATGAAAACTTAGGAAAATTTACTTCAGTGTATGATTGGAATATTACAACAGTTTTGACAGGTGCACTATCTCAACCATCATTAGTCATTCACTTTGCATTTCATTATCATCTAGATTAATTTTCTTAGGTTTCATTATCAATTTTATTGTCCATTCCATTATCATTTAGGTTCATTATCTACTGCACTATCAATTTCATTATCCATTTCATTATATTGCATAATTATTTCATTCCATTGCATTAATCCACTTCATTTTGCATCCCATTATCATTTTAAGTTGTTTAGATTAATATAAATTTGTTAGTCTAAGCATCTTAAATCCATTGCGTTATCATTTCATTCCATTGCATTACATCATCATTATCATTTTAAGTTGTTTAGATTAATATAGATATATTATCTAAGCATCTTAATCCATTTCATTTTGCATCCCATTCATTTTCATTATCATTTTAGGTTGTTTAGATTAATAAATATTTTTTATTCTAAGCCTCTTAAATCCAATGCATTATCACTTTCATTATCATTTTAAGTTGTTTAGATTTGTTATTCTAAGCAGCTTAATCCATTGCATTAGGTTCATTTCATTACGTGCATCTCATTACATTACATTCATATAGTAGTTCATCCATAACATTATGCATATCGTAAATTCATAATTAAACATAACCATGCAATCCATAATAAAAACATCATCCATAAATGCATGTCATCAATATATTTCATAATCTCATAAACATCCATGATATATCACAATCACATCACCACCTGTATTACAAACCATTAGTGTCATAAATCATAAATCATACATCATCACATCCCGCATCATAGAGTGTTAGGCATAAGACATATCATCCACATCATACATGTTATCATAAATGCATTTACCATCATCACCACATACATTCATCATAATCAAAATCATATACATATGCATAACAAATATCAAAACATCACATAGGAATCATATATCGAGCACTACTATAATCCGCCATATCATATATATATCAAAAAATATAGTTTCCATCACAAATTCCATCATAAAAAGTCCATCAAGTCCATAATAATATCCACAGTCCATATAGAGTCTATCAAATAAAGTACATGTGCAGAGGAATCATAATATACACATAGGTACATCTGATACATCATGGTGTTTTGAATCAATAAAGAATAAAGAATAAATGAATTTGCTAAATAATTTGTACAAAGGAATTTGTATGTCGACTTTGCATGTATGTACACTATTCGCTGGGGCACCCGTCAAAACTGAGACCCTCTACCTATCCTCCTATCCCCCTAACCACTGCTCCTTGCATCTGATCGTTGGGGAGAGTTTTCCTCGGGTCCTCAGTCGTGAGGAGGCATCTCTTTGTAGTCACTGTAGCCTCGAGTATATGATGGTCCAGAGTGGGAGGGTCCTGGCCTTTGCGGGACTGCTCGTATGTGTGAACCACGATTCCCCACCTACACAAACATGAGAGACAAACACTATATTAGATCCAATGCAAGGTTAGTATCATGATTCCTCAAGAAATCCATTTGAATGCAAAAGGAAAGGAATGAAATGAAGAACACAACAAACTTAAAACAAAGATATCAAACCCTATTCTAATACAAAGCAAACTCTTAATCTCTTGAGGGAGTTGGTGCCAATTTGATGCGGAAATTGGCCCTATCCCAACTCCTATGATGTGATGAAGATGATTGATGAAGGATGAATGATTTTGGTGATAAATTCAATGGAGCCCCATGTTGAAAACCTGCAAAAAGCCTAACTATGCTTGGATGAATTTGATGATATATTGTTGTGGATTTGAGTATAGTAAGTTTACTCAAGTTGTGGATGATCAAATGAGGAATAAAACCTCTTATTTATAGAAAATCAAGTTGAAGAGATGTCCAAAATGGAGCAATGTGGGACTAATCTTCAACAAATGGCAAGGTGCCACTTGTCAAAAGGAGAATGGATGAAGAATGTGCAAGTTTTGATCAATGTGCAAGTTTGAAATTTGAATTTGATGAAATGACATGTTAGAGGGAAAGAAAATGCATTGAATGCCACTTGGCTCAAGGCAAAAGGACTTATTAGGTGGAGTAAATGCCTTGTTGGAAGGACAAAGTCCACTTAGATTTTGAATTCAAAATTGAGGAATATTCCTTTATTATGCCTTTTGAGAGAAAATAGAGATTTAATAAATGAATTAAATCTGTTTTCATGTGCAAGTTGCAAAAGATGGAGGATGGGACATGGATTAAGATTAAATTATTTGAGGATTAATTAATTTAATGAGGATTAAAATGATGTGACATATTGATTTAGATTTTATGGATTTATTTAAATCAAACATGAGAAGAAAAGGATTTAGAGATAGTTAAATAAATATTTTTGATTTATTTAACTAAAGATGGTGAAAGTTAGATTAAATCAAACAAATGTTAATGTATTTAATTCAAAAGGATGACTTTAGAGATTTAATCAAATAAAATGAATTATTTAATTAAATAGAGATAATTAGATTAGGCTGATTGATTTAATTAATGAAATAGAATGACTAAATCAAATAAATGATTTAATTAATTAAGGGAGGAAAATTGATGAATTTAATCAAACAAGGGAATTTGATTAAATGGTTAGACTGAGGGATGATTTAGGATGAAACAGTGTTAGTAGGCAGGATTAAATGTACAACGTTAATCAGTACATTTTCTATGTCTACAATATGTAAGGAGGGACCCTCTGTGCTAGATCTAGAATGGCCCCAAAATATGCACCCATATAAAAGCTTGCCTCTATCCTCCGTCTACCTCCCCTATTGCCTATGTTGGAAACTACTCCCTCTCCATCCTATACCAATCTCATTGCCTCTGCAGCCTCCTTCGCTCCAACTCCTAGGAATCCTATGCTAATCTCATCGAAGCTAGTTGTGCCTCTGCTTGCTGTACCTTCCTTAGGGCCTCATCCCTCTCTTGTTGTAGTCCCCCATCCCCGACTATGGTCTCTATGGTCTCTACCCTCCTTAGGGCCTCATCTCTCTCTACATGGCCTCTGCCTGCTCTACAACCTACTTTGCCATGGCTAGGGCCTCATCCCTCTCTCCTTGAGCACTCCAACAAACATTGTAGTTGCTCTATCTCCTCCCATAGCTTATCAATCTTTGCTCCTGTGCCATCCTCTCCCATTGACACTACCCCCTGCAATCTATCAGCTCAGCCTATAGCCGCTCCCTCTATGTATTTGACTATTGTAACCTTTGTTGAAGGATGCAGACGCAAGCCTACACTCCCACCAGTCTACTGTAGGGTTCTCTGTTGATGGACCCTGATAAACTACCATCACCCTCTCCTCCATCGCTGGCGCATCCACCTCCATCTCCTGCCTACCCTCCTCCTAGGCCACATCCTTTCCTCTTCCCTGTCCATCTCCTCTCTTCCTCCTCCTGGGTCTCTCCTGCACATCCTCCTCCTTGAACCCAACTGTTGGTACTATCGGATCCATTGTGGTGATCCTCATGGGTTGTCTCCCTTGCCACCATGCCTTGAATCTATTAGTCACGCCTGCATCGTCCGGGCCTCCTCTCCATCCCCATACTGTCAGAGGTAACTGCTCCCACTCTTGTCGGACATACTCTGCAAGAACAACCTGCCTCTCAGCTGATTCACCAGAATATCTGCTCCCCTACTGGGATATCCTACTATACACCATATTGCTGAGTAACTCAGTTCGACCTATGTAGCTTAACAATGAAGGGATCCCTCCCTATCAGATAGCACTGCAAAAACATATAAGCCCTGTACAGCCTGTCCTCTACTCTCCAAGACTAGAATCGACAATCAATATAGGGCCACTATACAATTTGATCCTTTGTTAGATCATCCAAAACTCGACGCCGATACTCTAGGATCCCTACTTGCCTTTAGTGAAGCATTCATCCATGCTCTCTCCCATATGAATATGCCACTGGGAGGGAGTCATATTTATCCCCTACTCTAAGGATGTCTTGGTGGGTGATCTTGATGTGCTCCCGCGCCCACACCTGTAATAGGGTGACATGGGTCATGCTCATAGCCTCCCTATAGCACACCACGTTCATATCTCTATATAACCATGCTAGCACGCAAGGCCCCTATGCAAATACACCATCTCTCCACTCCATAATGTGCCTAACAACCTCAATCATGTTGAGGTTGAAGAATCTCCCACTCCTATCGGGGAGGAGGATCTCGCTGATTAATCCACATAGGAACAATGGAAGAGATGCAAAAACTATAATGCATGCATTAATATCTAACTCCTTCCCTTGGTAGGGAGGGTATGTGGCACCAAAGACAACTCACAAGGTCCTCTCCAGCGATTGGATCACCACTACACTCACTAGATGTCCTTTGATAGGTAATCTCAATATAAGCCAAACGTCCTCCAATGTCACAGTCATCTCCCCTGTGGGGAGGTGGAAGGTAGAGGTTTGGGAGCTCCATCTCTCCATAAGGGTTGTTAGTAGTGGTTTGTGCACTCTAATAGTTGGATATCCTAGCATGTGTATTAGACCTACCTATGTTAGGGCCTCATGGTCATCTGGTGTCATTGCCTCCTGGGTAACCTCCAACATGGTCGAGTGTCTCTCTCTAGTCTGTAGGGTCTCTATGCTCTACATCCATACCAACTGCTTGTCTTTCCTTTTCTTTTACCATTTATCTTCTACCTTTTTTTTTTCCCTCTGTCTTAGTTTGGAAAATTCACCTCTGTGTAGTGCGAATTTCCCCATTCCATTTTTCTTGCATATTCACTTGTCGGATTCACACGTTCGCCCCTACATTTCTCTCTCAGTAGGTTTGCCTGTTTTGTAGGTGAGTTTGCCTCTTTCTTGTCCTAGGTACGGATTTTCCCTTTTGTCCCTGAGGCAAACTCGTGTTCACCCCTTTTCCCGACGGGTGAACTCGTGTCCACCCCTTCACCCCATAGGTGAAAATATATTCACCTCTATCTATCCCTTGCCCCATTGGTGAATTCATGTTCACCCTTTTCACCGACGAGTGAATTTACATTCACCCTTGTACCCAGTTCCCTCTTGTGGGTGATTTCATGTTCACCCTTTCCCTTGAGGGGCGATTTCACAATCACCCCTCTGTTGCGCATTCGCCTCTATGAGGTAGCGCATTCACCCTTTCCCATTTTAAGCAATTTCACAATCACTTGTTCCCCCTTTCCTTCTACCCCCACACTAGTAGGTTTTCCCATCCTCGAAAGGGGTGATTTCATAATCACATCTCCCTACATGCGGTCGCCTCTGCAACCACACGCTCACCCATTCCCTATTGTGCATTCGACCATTCATTGGAAGAGCAAATGCAATTCGATGGAAGGGCGAATCCATTTTACCTAATCTACCCTTATGAATATCGAAAACATGTGCAAGATTCAAATTAAATCACTGAGCTAGGTTCGAAGCCTACTTGTCGAGGTAGCGCTCATAGGTGATATAATTCCTACATGGTGTTAGCTCTATGGATGATCTCCTCATCATCTGCCATCTCGCTGTCACTCATCCAACTAGCTCTCTCTCGCTTTATCGCCCAATCGCTCTTAGACATGTGTGTAGAGTAAAAGCAAGGCGAATAGTAAATTTTGAAATTTACTATTTATAGGTTTTTAACTTTTGACCCTATTTAACCTTGCTATTTTTGGGGTAATTTTTACCCTTTATTTAACCTTTCTTAATCCTTCTACCTCCTTTCTTCTGCAGGCCGCCATTCGCACCCCGTATGTCCATTTTCCTTCGTTCAAAAGCCATTCTTCATGGTTTTTGGTCCTCTATTGGGTGGTATCCTCCATTTCTCCATATCGAGAAGTAATTTGGGGCCCCTTTTCTTCCCCATCCACCCTCTTGAGGGGCCATACCTCACTATATTTTGACATTTCTCTCCTTGTTCATTTCATCACGATACTGGGGAATCTTCTAAGGTCCTCTTTTGCTATCGAGTTGTCTGCACTTTATTTTACTTCGAAACACTGTTATTCTAATGACATTTTGAAGAGGGGAAAAATATAGACACTTGAATTTGACCACCCCCATATGGTCAAATTCGCCCTTGTATTCTTCCATCCAACGTCCCTAAACTATATTAATTAAATAATTCATTATTTGGTTAATATTTCATCCTATTCCTAATGTCCCCTAAGGTGTTTGATTAGTCAATTAAATATGTCACCCTATTCCTCTCTAAATTAAATAAATAGACTACTTTGTTTAATTTAATCATTTTATCCCAATGAATTAAAATAAAATTTTAATTCATTCCTTTTCTCTCTCTTCATGTCAGCATCCTCCATAATCCCCTTTTAATCCAGATTAGTTAATTAATCTGTGATTAGGATGTGCACATCACTAATGGTGATTAGTGTCACATCCTCCATATCTTGCAACTTACCCTTAACCCATCATTATCCCTCCTAATCATTTGCACAACCTTAAATCTTGGATAATTATCCCTTAATCCCACCTAATGCCAATTATGGCATACCCCTAAGTCAACCTTCATTAATGAATTCCTCCTTTTGGAGAATTCATCCCCTCACCTCTAGGAATTTTATATTTAAATTTATTATTTCCATGAATTGTGAGGAATTTTTAATTCCTCACATCCCCTCATAAGGAATTTTTAATTCCTTTCTTAATCCCCATGAGTATTTGTGAGGAATTTTTAATTCCTCACTTGTCCTCTCATTGTACATATGGACAAGAAACTCCTTTATGAGGAGATCTTGCCCATTCCCAAGGTACATGCAAGTACCTCATGTGGCATCCACCTCACTACCACCTCATTACCATATCACCCTTCCTTGTCCACATACCCCTCCACTTGTCATCATCTCATGGCATGTGATGCCTCAAAACATCCTAGCCCTAGAACTTCTAACCTAGATGCAATCCTGGTTTCTTTAGAGGTCTTTTGCCTAAATATGGTGAATTCGCTTTATTTCATCAAACACAAACTTAGCCAACCTTAGCTCTCATACACTCAAGCTTTGAAACCACCATTGTTACAACATTTTCAAGCCTCACATTGCATCTAATCACTCATCCATTGATTCTATTGCATCCACCATCACATGCACATCAGTTTAAGCTTCATTTTAGGTCATTTTGTTAAAGAAGGAGCACACAAAATCAACATCAAAGGGCCAACCAAAGGAGACAACTCAAGCAAGGTAACAATTGGCGTTTTATTGTGCATTTTGTTTGAGTTAAACTAGGTAATCGTGAGTGTTTTTTTGGTGTCTTCTTGCTTGCATTTCCATTGTTGTTTTGCATTTTTAGGTTAGAAACACTTGCACACAATAAAATTTCAAATAAAGTTACTTTATCAACCCCTTATAATGCCATATTATAAAGTAACTAATTAAAGTTACTTTATAACATTAAGTTATAAAGTTACTTTAATAATATAACATTATTAAAGTATTTTGATTGAAATAACTTAATTAAAAGCCAATTCTCATAAATAACCAGGAAATAGACTCCTAAGAGTACCTCTAGCACAATTTCCAACTATAGACATGAAACCACTACACTAGTATAATTGGCTATAAATAGGAAGTAACAATGATAAGCCTTGAACTGCCTCATAAGGCCAATCAAATACTAGATCATTGAGCTAAATAAGCTCAAATGAAACATCAAGCTTACTGAAGAGCCTGAATCTCCCCAAATGGGTTCCCTAAACGTCTTGCTAGCCTACGGGAGTTGTAGCCATAGGATAACCTCAACCTCCCAAACCATTGGCTAGAAAGGGGACATTATAGTTTGCTCTCCCTGAAATTACTTGTCATCAAGCAATCTCAACTCTAGATGTTGCAATATCTCTTCAACCTCCCAAGTTGCATACTCAACACTTGTTGACCTCCATTGTGCGACTCTGATATAATCTTCACCTAGCTAAAGAGGGTGAAGCAACTCCCCATGATAGCCTTCTTGTATCACACCCCTCCGTGGGTGTACACCACCTAGATCTTAAGGATATCACCTGCCTCCATATGACTTGCTGCACTAATCTAACCACACCAGGTATGCCACATAGTCCAAGATCAACCCTTATATCATGTGTCCTATAAACATGATCATCCTATAGAAGCAACTCATAATACTTGCAAGGTTTGTCCTCTTCACCTACAAAAAGATATACCTCATACCAAATGTCCATCTCACACATGTGTGCCTTATGCATTGTAGTCAAATCAGATGCGAGTGGGCTAAAAGTTACATGCACATCGCACAATACACACACTATGGAATGTATTTATAAGCCTTGAATGTAGTCTCGATCGACAACTAGGATCCCAAGTACTATGATTGTTGCTCAATTCCACACAAGGAACAATATGAGCGCCATCATCCAACTCAAGAGTGGATTATCATAAGTCAAATCAGTGTTACCCTCAAAAAATGGATTAATAAAAAATTGTACACTATATTCTTGTTGATCTGAGTTACCTCTCTCTGAATTTTTGGGGTAATGAACAAAATCATACTCCTCTTGAAAGTGGTCTCACTCCTTCATCACTTATTCTTGATCTCTTTTCCTTTCCCTTTACTCTTCTTCTCACTGAAGGAGATGACATGTAGACTACCTTCAGACATTCCCCTCAACACATATTTCCTACCATCAACTACGAATTTTATTTCCATTGTGCGCAAGTTGAGGGAAAACTCACTGATTGCATGAAGCCACTTCATGCCTAATACCACATCCATCTCACCCATGTTGACGACATAATAATTAGCTTGGAATTTGTAATCATTCAACTACAAGGTGAGATTAAGAATCCTCTTGGTACAAGTGAGAGTGAAACCATCTGCCACTCTCACTCAAAACCCCTCAAAATCCTCTATCTAAAGTCTGCGCCTAGAAACCAATCCCTTATCAATGAAGTTATGAGTGGATCCTATATCAAGAAATATGATCACATGCTACCTGCTCAAAACTCCTTTGATTCTAAATTACCCCTCTCTTGTGATGCTGGAGAGTTGTGCCATAGGGGATAACTTTGCTAAGTCTATTTCTGACTCTTCAGATGCTCTTCCTATCTCATTTTCCTCAAAATTAGATCGTTGTTCATAATTTTCAAAATTGATTTCATTAGCATAAAAATATTCCATCTAATTTGTATGACCCTGCACAAAACACTTTTGATCCCAATCCCAAGGCTCTTTGCATTTGAAGCATAATTTCCACCTCCTTAAGTCATTTATGGTATCATCATGAAATTTTTGTGGTGGTTTCCTTTGTGGATCTACAACTTGATGATGACTCTCATCCTTTGGAGGATTAATTGTTTTAGGCAGAAACTGATTTTTTGGGGCAGCAAGCTCCATGTCTCGTTCCTTCTTCATCATGTCTTTCAATGAAGGAGGATCAAAAGCCTTGATCCATACATGTAAGGGTTCTAAAAGATCCTCACTTAAAAGTACCACCAATATCCTCTCTGATATACCAGTGACCATCACTGATAACTGTTGGAATTATGAGATATAGGCCTCTAGTGACCCAACTTTCTTAAGTTGTGCAAGTTCTTAGAAGGAAACCTTTGGATCTCTCTTGTCAAATCGTTCTATCAGTTTGTTAGTGAACTCATCATAAGATATGATTGGACTGTGTCCCAATGTCACTAATATGTGTTACCACCACTTGTGAGCTATGCCATCTATATGTAGCATGGAAAAATTGATTGCCTCTTCCTGAAGCATGGGCCTCAAGGAAAGGAAGTTATCTAACTTCTAAACCCAGGCACATGTACTACGATGGCCACCATAAAAATGCTCCAATGTAATTTTGCTCACTGCTTGCTGGAAATCCCTGGTACCTTGTGGTGCTCCAGTCTCTAGCCTACTAGCTGCCACTACCTTTTGTCTCCTTTGGTTTAGGAATTGCTAAAATGTCAACATGTTCCTAATGGTAGGAGGAAGTGAAATATACTCTATAATGATGGCCCTAACCTCATCGACTACTCAAGAGGCTGTTCTTGATGAGCTTTAGCCTCAACCCAACATGTAAAGGTAGGCTGCAAGGGCCTAGATGTGGAGTTGGGTGAAATCCTTGGCCTATCATCAAGCAGTGTATTAGAACTACTAGGATTATCAGGTTGTGTTGTATGACCAAGAGTAGGAAACTGGTTCATCTTGTTCAAGAACTCAACCAACATATGCATCATAGTATCAAATTTATGCTCTCTCCTAGCATTTGGGCTAATGGAACCAACATGCCCTTTGTCTCTTTCTTCCATTGCACCTACAACGATTTCATTGTCACTAGATAGAATCCTTGGTATCTCTAGAGAATTATGGATACCTAAAACCCTTGAAATAGTTTCACCCTTCAACAGCTGTGGAGGTTGCCACGACTGTGAACCCCTGCTATAAGTCTATTCTTTCTCACTCATGAATTAACCACACAAGATGGTAGGATATTTTGTGCTCTGATACCACTGTGATGTCCCCTTGGGGTTTCAAAACTATTTTTTGAGTTTTTGAATGTATTCTAATTTTTTTGTTTTTTGGTGTCAGAAATTGAAAGAAATTGCAAAATGCTAAAACAAGAAGGAAATTGCATAAATGAAAGATGACCCATTTATTCTTTATTGATTTGAAACATAATTAGAACATACCCATAAGAAAGAATGTAAAAGTTTGAAACTTGAATTTTACACGGTAGTCACGACAAATGCTATTTGCTCTTTAACCCAAGATGCCTCCAATAGGATCAACTATTGCTCACAAATGGCCAAATATGAATTAATTAACCTTCGACCCTTTGCTGATTGGTATGACCTATTGAGGAGACTCCACACGTGCCAAGAAAGAGAGGTATTCTAGTTGTTTTGAGCCTTTATTGTCTTCACAGACCTATACAACCTACCTTTATGAACCAATTTGAGTGGTACGACCTCCCATGTTGATTTTCTATGTGCTCATGCAAGAAATAGTTGATCTTTAATTCCCACATGCCAAGTAGGAAGTATTATCTGCTATTATTTATTCTTCAACCTTTATTATAATCTGCTAATGCAAACACTATAAATGCTGATTAAATCTACTACTAAAATTTGTGAGATGCTCTAATAATGACCTTTGATGGAGACCATTCAATCTAGAACCCTTGGATGGTCTTTCACACCTATAGATCATGTTCTAATCGAGGGTTTTCATCCTCTAATCATCTTGAAGCTTCATACCAGCAAACCTGTTGCTCAACAATTGTTTTTTGTAAAATAATATCTCAGATAGTGAAAATGATCTTCATTTTCCCTTTTAACCTCCTCCAAAACCATATGCCCAATTCCAAACAAGTACTTTTTGGAAATGTTAAAATATCTCTTCTCATCAAGATGGATGCCACATTTGGTCTTTAATTCATTAAATAATTTTTAATTCGGAATTTGTGCCTCTTAATAAAGTAACTTAAAAAATATAACATTTCAAATAAAGTTACTTTATCACCCCCTTATAATGCCATATTATAAAGTAACTGATTAACGTTACTTTATAACATTAAGTTATAGTCACTTTAATAATATAACATTATTAAAGTATTTTGACTTAAATAACTTAATTAAAAGCCAACTCTCGTCAATAACCAGGCAATAGACTCCTGAGAGTGCCTCTGACAAAATTTCCAACTATAAACATGAAACCACTGAACTGGTAGAACTGGCTATAAATAGCAAGTAGCAATGATAAGCCATGAATTGCCTCATAAGGCCAACCAAATACTAGATCACTGAGTTGAATAAGCTGGAATGAAACATCAAGCCTACTAAAGAGCCTGAATGTTCCCAAATGGGTCTCCTAAACATCTCGCTAGCCTACGAGAACCGTAGTCATAAGCTAACCTCAACCTCCCAAACTGTAGAAGTTGAGAAAGCCAACTTCACAGACCCCGAAGATCACCTACATGCAAATAACCTGTCACAGAAATGAAGAGATGGAGACAAAAAAGCAAGGGTGCTCTACAAGCTTCAAGAGAGATTGCATTGTCTGAATTAAATAATACAAAGAGATCAATTCTTAAAAGGAGATCATGCAAAACCTAAAAGTAACCCTAATAGGTAGACATTTAATAATTAATATAATTATTAAATGTCACAATATGCAAACTAAAGTGAAATCTTAAGAGAGGAATAAAGGTAACTTAATTAACATAATTAAGTTAAAACCTTTACTCTAACACCCCCCCTTAAGATGAGCAAGAGTGCAACTACAAACATGTGCAAGAAAGCAAAGGTAACTACAATGCATGAAAGCAAACAAGGATCCCGACAACTAGGCCTGATGAGGTACTTGAATACAACCAAATCTCTGTAAAGTGGAGAATAGAGAAAACTTCATGGGAGAAACTCTACTCCAAAAAGAGATGAAAGACATGAAGAACATCACTGAAGCAGAAGAAGCTGCAAACAACTGTCAAAAGATGACTGCTATGGTGTTGAAGAACCTCCTCTGAAGATAGGATGATCAGGATCAAGAAGACAACAATTTGCATGAGTGCCCCAAATGACACTACTCGAATCAGATGGTAAACAAAGGCAAACACTTGGAATGAAGATACAGATGGCACAAGTACCAATAGTCTGAAGAACACTGATCAACTGAGGATGGAAGATTCCTTCCAAGGCGAAACCAAGGAAGCATTAGCATGAACAGTATAATACCCCCCATAATGCTGACTAGGAGAGCCTGATAGATCCACTGAAATGCTGTGTAACACCCTATAGTGCATGAAGGAGAAGAAACAACATCTGAAAGTGCACAAGAAAGCACCTACAACTGAAAAAGTGGTGTGCAAAACAAATCACACATGTATGAGGCTGGAATCATATGGATTCACTGTTGTCGTGGAGGGACACTCACTGGATAAAGGTGTGATGGAAAAAACAAAGGCAATACACAACCCCCCATGGCACTTTATAATACAGTGCGAGTACAAAATATGGCACAACCTTATGTGCAAAATCCCCAAAATACATGTATAATAGTGTGGCACTTTATCTCAGTGTGTTTACATAGAAGAGTGCTTAAAAATGATGCTCATAATGCCCACAAAGGACCAAAAACTGGAAATACATGAAGAATAGCCAAAAACAAAGCAACCCACGCAAACGAGAAGCTCCCAAGAGCTAATATGTCCAGGTAATTCACCAGAGTGTGAAAACACAAAAAACTGAATAAAATGTACTTGGAGTGAAATATGGAAAAATTGCATGGATGGAACTGAAGAGCTTTGAAAGACGGTTCCAGCGCCGTTGAGATCGTGAAAAATGAAGAAACTGGTCAAAAGTTATGAGCTTAGGACTGAAAATAGCTCCTTTAACTTCAACAAGCTGTAGAATGCACCAACAGAAACAAGTGATGAAACCCACACCACTGGAAATTTGGCAGAACCAACTTTCCGACAATGTCTCGTTTGCCAAAAAACGATATGATATGCCCAAGTTATGGCCTCTGGAAGAAAACAACTTCAAAGGGGAAAAAACCAGTGCTAGATTAAATTTGATGGTTGTACGGCCATCGCAACAAAAATATGGGCCTAAATTTGACGGTTAAATGGCTGTCTCCGCACATGCATAATTGGACTTATTTTGAAAAAAATGTTTTTTTTAAAAAAAAACAATAAAAAATTTACATGTATATTTTTTGTTAAAAAAATATATAAAAAAAATCATAAAAATAGGTGGCCATGGGAAGGTACGCCTGCACAGGTCTGTGCAGGTCAATACCTGCACAAGATACGTACCCCTTCCTTTTGACTTTTGTTTTTAAAAACAAAAAAAACTTTGTAAAAAACAATTTTTTTTTGAAAAATTTCTTCCATAAAAAAGAAATATTTTTTTTCACGATTTTTTTTAATACCTCGATCCATGTGCAGACGACCGTACGAGGCCGTACAGGAAATTTTTTTGCCTCCTGGATCAACTATGTCCAAAATGGATGAATGAATAGTCATTTTTGGGGTTTTGGACCGCTACAGACTCAATGGCAGGTCTGTTTGGACTCAAAAGACTCTGATCAAACAGGTATGCCCTGGATCAAAAGAGAGAAGCCCCAAACCCTTGAAGCTCCAAAAATCCTTCAAAATACGAACAGGAGAGCAGCAGGTTTGGAGCTCTGATACCATGTAGAAGTTGTCAAAACCAACTTCAGAGTCCAAGAACACTTGCATGCAAAGAGATACCTGTCACAGGGAAGAGAATGGAGAAAAAAGCAAGAGAGGGTTTTGAAGCTCTGTAATATGAGATATATTATCAGAAAAATAGAATAAAATATTTACAAAGATTAATCCTTAAAAGGAGATTAAGCAAAACCTAAAAAGTAACCCTAATAGGTAGACATTTAATAATTAATATAATTATTAAATGTCACAATATGCAAACTAAAGTGAAATCTTAAGAGAGGAATAAAAGTAAATTAATTAACATAATTAAGTTAAAACCTTTACTCTAACACAAACCACTAGCTAGAAAGGGGACATTACATTGAAGCTAGGTAGAGGTGAAGGTATAAACAACCCTTGCTCGATTTATATCTTGATCATATTCAAACACATTCATTTCTTGAATGAAATCCACCAAAACACCAAAATCAATAGAATCCACCTAGTGATCCACCTCAACAACATCTATCCCAACAATAAATACCAATATATCATTAGCTTAGTGGATTGACTTGGCACAACCCCAAGAAGTTATGAGTTATAATTTTTCATACATACATATTTGGTGAACCTAGCATAAAGAACTCAATCTTTCTATTTTTCTTTCATCATTTTTGTTTGTTTCCCTTCTTTGTCTTCCCCTTCTTTCCATTTATTTTTTAATACTATACACCCATGAATATGCTTAGATTTGAGAGAAATGATTTGTGGAAAAAAATTCCACTGAGGGATCCCACCATTCCCATTATCTAAGATTGGGATGAAATATATGATAACCCCTTTTGAACCTCTAGGTCTATTAGTCCATCTACTATGTTAACAACCCTATATGACAAAGGGGTAATGAGGATTTCAATACCTCCACTAAAGCATAACATCCAACCTCCCCTTTAACCAAATTTATTATAATGATTATGTATGCAAGATTTAGAATATGTAACATCCCAAATTATTCTAGCCACAAGATGTACCTAAAAATACCACTAATTTTTTTAACTTAATAAGTATTCATTGATTCATATACTCGAGTACTTCTATCGACTGGAGTCAAGAACAAATATTTTATTATTGTATCTAAGAATTTTATCCTTGTCAAGAGTGTACCCTTCCACCTTTTGATCAATTGGGTCAATTTCTAAGAATGATTTGACTTGTTTGTACCATGGATCATGTTTTTTTCTTCTAACACTTGCTCCTTGAAAGTGGTTTTAAAATTTTCTATGGTCATCAAGTGCCTCCTTCTACTTAGAGCATCTACCATACCATTTTCCTTTCTCTTTATGTACTCTATTTCAAATTTAGATTCACTTAGGAATTATAACTGGATCTTCCTTGCCTAAGATTCAATTGAGGTTGTGTGAAGATATATTTCAGCCCTTGGTAGTCTATCTTTCACTCAAAGGGATTTCCTAATAAGAACTACCTCCATTTTTTATTGAGCATGAGCAATGGCTGCCAACTCCAAATCGTGGGGTGCAAATCTACTTCATGAGTTTTCAAATTTTTAGATTTTTAAGCCACTGCACCTTCGTTTCGTATAAGCACCCCTCCTAAATCACCAACATCTATTATAACCATGAAATACCTATTTGGATTAGGAAATTTTAAAGGATTGGTGTTGTAGTTAATTTTTCCTTCAAGATTTGGAATACCTTATCACACTATTCAATCCACATGGATTTCTTACCCTTTCTTTCTAACAAAGTAAAAGGATTTGCAATTTTAAAGAATCCTTCTATGAATCTCCTATAATATCCTGCTATACCCATAAACCTTCTCCCTTCTAAAACATTTTTGGGAATTCGTCATTCTATTATTGCTTTTATCTTATATGGATCAATTGCAATTACTTCTTTGGATATGATATTTCCAAGATAATGAATTTTATTTTCAAATAAAGTACATTTTGATAATTTTCCATATAATTTATGTTCCCTCAACCTTTACAAAACTAGTTGAAGGTGTGCTAGACATTCCTCTTCATTTCAAAATAAATTAAAATGTTATCCAAAAACATAAATTTGTCTAAGTAATCATGGAACACACTATTTATTAGGTTCATAAAGGTAGTTGAAGCATTAGTCACACCAAAGGGTACAATTGTAAATTCATAGTACTCATATCTTGTCCTAACTATTTTTTCTGAAATATCCTCTACTTTTATTCTAAGTTGATCGTATCCCGATCATAGGTCTATTTTAGAAAATATTGTTTCTCACTTCATTTGGTCAAAGAGATCCTTAATTAGAGGCAAGAGTTACCTATTCTTTATTGTGATCTTATTCAACATTCTATAGTCAAAGCAGAACCTTAGGCTTTTATATTTAGAGAGTTAGATTTGGTCTTAACAATCCATTAACCTAAGTGTGAGAAATCCTTGGGAAGGGTGCAAATTTTGGGAAATATACTTATTGAGATTTAATCTAATATTTGTGACTTTATTTATGAATGTGAAAATATTAAAGGCGAGACAAGGAAACTCAAGGAAGTCAAACAAAATTTTGTATGAAAATAATATCACTCAAGATGTAGAGTCATTTAGGGACCTCATGTGATGTACAAAAGGTGGATTAGCATCTAAGAAAGGTACTTCTAAATCCATTCATTATCTAATTTGATTCAAAAAAGTAGTTTATTTCACATCCTATGTTTTCTTCTTTTGCTTGATTTCAAATATTATGCATTATCTCATCATTATATTGACTATTGTTATAACCATTAGGTTAAAGAGGTTGTTGAAACCCTTAAGAGATTCTATGTGAATACATTATCTTTTGTTTATTATCCCACATAGTAAATGAGTAGATTGAAGATACTTATGATTTATGATGCTAAATGAGGAATCATGGTAATTAATAGTTACAATATTATTGTTAGGTTTCTTTGCATTAGGAAGATATTTTACTTAAGTTATATTATGTGAAAAGAATTGAAAAATACTTATCTTTTAATAATTCTTTCCATCTTGAAAAATTAACTAAGAGTAAGGTTAGTGATAAGGCTTCTTCTAATCTTGGGGATATTCTTCCATATCAATATCAAAGTAGTTGTGTGTAAATTTGTGCATATTACTTTAACTAGATAGTTAGTTATTAATGGAATACATTAAATATGGAATATAAGTTTAGATGAATTCGTGAAGGAGTCATTGATTTAGAAATGATATGGATTACTAATGATTGTGCATTTGTGCAGACCATTTTCAGTGAAAGGGTGAGTTATATAATATATTTAAATTCATGTTGATCAATTATTTTTTAAGAGATAAAGTTACAAATTGAATTACTTTAATTTCCATGTTGGTTATTGTTTTGCATAACTATCGAGTTATCTTCATATTATTATGCATAGCCAACAAGTGATATCATTTTGATAGTCATGTGTTCTAAAAAAATAAGTTTTGTTTAAATTATTGATGATAGTCCTAGTTAGCAATTTGTATAGAAAGCATAGGATCTCTTATTTGTTCTAATTGAGTATAAGCCAATAACAATTGAGTTGTTTATTAAAGATAGATTTAAGAAGTTTCCTTGAAATAAGAATGAAGTAGATTAATTTGAACTCTTGAAGAATGCTTTCAACTAATGGTAAGTTTGTATAGTGCTATCATGCCATAATTAGTTCAATTGAATAATTAATGTTGTGATTTATTAATTTGTTGATCATGCAACTATCCTAGTTAATTGAACTAATTATACTTAGATATGTTAATTTCATTAGATTTTCTGAGTAAAAAAAGATTGAACAAATCGAATTTAAGATGTATTAATAAAAGTAAATTTCTTATGAGTTGGGTATTAAATACCCAATAGAATAATTGATAACCTTTTGAATAAAGAAAAACCAAACTTAGGTTATACGTAAACATAAAAATAATCACAATTAAACTCATCATCAAACACCTCCCTAGATTCTTAGCTAAGTTTTCGTCCCTATTTCACCTGAGTGGGTGGCAAATGACAAATAATTGTTTGGGGAAATTGGACCCTAGCAAGGGTTGTGTACCCACTCACACAATTACATGAAACATAGATTAGAAACCAAAACTACGTATATAATCCTTGATCATGTTTAGAAGCAGTGTATGTAAGAAGTTTGGTGAATGAAGGAGGTTCTCAATACACAAGATTTCAGGGGTGAGGCTAGGGATTTTATGAGAAATTTAAGTAAAATATCAAACATAAATATCAAGATAAAATGTATTATTTGTATACTTAGAAGGAATCCTGAATAGATTCAATTGATCCCCAAGGCTTTAGGCCAAATTTTGAGGTGGGACTCAAGCTATCTATATACATTTTCATACTCATTTTAGATGGCGACCTTAGTGAACTCCTAGTAGGAAGTGTAGCCTAAAGAGAATGACTTAGGGCTCAAATGGTCTTGATGAGTCTAAGACTCCAACTAGAGCGTACCTATCCTATATGGATAGATGCCTATCCCAAATGGATAGATGAGTAACTGTCACATATGGATGGATTCTTATCCTAAATGTACATATGTCTATCCCATATGGATAGATGCTTGAGTACATAGGTGAATAAAACACTTAATAATTATTTTTTAAAAGTGACAAAAATAATTATGGTAAATCTTGATTTATATGTATTGGGTTATTATAGAATAAAATTAAAATAAAATTACATCAAGAATAAAACCCTCCATTCTAAATCAAACTTAACCTCAAATTTATCAAAAGATAGTTCAAATAAAATTAAATGCATGATAATCTTGTCAAACCAAACCCTCTTTTATTGAAATTGATTTTCTCAAGATGTGATAGATGTGGTTGGTCAAGGATTTGTGTAAGACTTTTGCGGCATGTATGTTAAGCTCATGTTGTTGCTCTCTATTTTTTATGAAGGAATGATAGATATATAGATGTTCAATTGTGGATATGAACAAAGAGGATTTGGTTTTAGATGAACGATTGAGAATGAGCGGAGAATCTTCATTGACTAAGAATAGTAAAAAGTAAAAGAGGAGTTATGATAAATTTTTAGTGGGATTTTATTAGAGAGGGGATGTGGGTGAGGATTATTAGTTATTTTTATTCTTTTATTTTCAATTATTAGTTGTGCATGGACTAAAAATTTATGAGGAAATAATGGAGGAGTTATGATGAAATGTGAGTGGGTATAGTTAAATTATTTATTGTTTTGTGAAAAATAGGTGAAAATGGATTTATTTATTTATTTATTTCAAAATAAATTAATGAATGCTAGCTTGATTAACTAAATAATATGAATGATTTAATTAGTTATTTGTTATAAATGGAAAGGGTAATTAGCACACGATAATGAGGAAATGTCAACATGGTAACCTATTAAGATGCATGTTAGAAGTTGGTGAAATTTAAGAGTCTATGAGACATTCCAACCTCTCACCCTCACCTTCTAACCCCAAGAAAATATATCTACAAGTCCCTCAATTGAAGGAAGTAACATATTTAGCTACTTATAATATGATAGTATGATAAATATAACAACCACTGAGGCAACTCAAAGGTGAATTAACTCATGTAATGATTCTAGGGAATATTGTTCCATTATGAACCTTGAAAACCATATTCAACCTAGGCCTAAGAGTGTGCATCTAGTTAATACTAGAACTAAAAAGGAGAAAAGAGTGAAAGTATATTCATGGATTCATCAAAAAATCATGGAAACCAACAATAACAAAGGTCGCAAGACCCTCTATGAGCTAGTTGAACAAGTAACATGAGTTAGCCAAACCAAAACACAACAACAACTAAGGCCATTATTACTACTCTTATTAAGTTTTAAAATTTAATTTCTAGAGGCTCAATGAGAAAAATAAATAATTTATTTACTAACCTCAAAGTTAAGAGAACCAAAGTTCACCATCCCCTATATCTCACACTAACACCAACCAATTTTTAAGCATTACTAATCAAGCCAATGAGGAGACTAGCCAATTACATCTCTACTACCATTACATTTTAAAGAACCACAATGAAATCCACCTACCACCTTATCAACACTCATTTTTCATGATAGCGACCCAACATATTCCCACTTAGATGATACCTCCCACTTCATCTACTCACATTTCCAACACTCTGTATCAATCCAACATTCCTCCTTATACCACACCTCCAAGATTCTCATACTTTCCTCCACAACAATACCCTACATATTCATCTATTCTTGGATATGGGACCTTCTCTTCAATTAGCGATCCCATTATAGGCACCATAAAGTACCTAAACGAACCCATAATCATGCACTCAAGGGTGTTATGTTGAAGCCACTATCAAAGCTACCAAAATTTAAGGGAGGAGATTCCAACATGCACATCAAGGAATATGTAATTGTTGTAGTGAGGATTTTTTTAAAGATGATAAACATAATTAATTTGGAATGGTACTACAAACACCTAAAAATGACTAATACATTTTCATCTTTCATCTTATCATTGTCTTATCAATTCTTCTATTCATATTAATTAAATAATTTTGTATTATTTAATTAAACTAATATTTTCTCTTTTCATCCATAATAATTAAATATATTTTAATTATTTAATTATCATAATCCTTTTTATAATATCCATATTGATTAAATAATTTTTAATTATTTAATTATTATCATTTTCTCTCCAACATTAATTAAAGTCAAATTCAAATTTTCATTGGTCCAGAGTATAATTAAATAATTTTTTTTTTTAAACTTAATTACATAATGCTCCTCTCAATAATTAAATAAATTAAAACAGTTAAATTTAAATTTAAATTATCTTTCCCTTCCAAAATAAATAATTAATATTTTATTTATTCCCCTAGCTATGCTCTAATAAATTTAATTTAATCTTATCTATTTACTAATTTTAGCTCCTACCTTATCTCAATTTTTCCTATCCATTGACTCTTCTAATTAATCTCCATCATTGATCAAATATCAAGTGAAGCATATAAATAAAAGCCTTCATTTCATTCATATCCCTTCAAACTAGAACACAATAGCTATCTATCAATATCATTACCAAGCATTGCTAAGCAAGCATTATCAAGATCTCATATCTCCTATCTACTATCTTTGAGCATATATCATTATCACACTATCATATCATCCTTGTGCTATCATGGTTATGCTATATTGAAGAGCAACCCACAGATCAAGCATTCAATATACTATCAAAGAAACAATGGAGCAAATCAAGGTCTTTATTGTGGTATAGTTAATTATTCCATTTTGTGCATAGATGTTGAGCTTTATTGACTGCATTTGGTACTTTCATTGCATTGTTCCTATTTTACATAATTCATGTTTTCATCATCCACATGTAATATAGGTTGTACCTAAAGGTGAGATCCATTCATTTAGACAACTAATAATTGAGTTTATTGCAACATTTGATATGAACAAATTAATAAAAACCAAAATAAAGGAGGCATTGCATATCAAGATAATAATGAACCTATGAAACACTTCATATCCCATATAAGAAATATTTTGTATCCTTGACTAGTTCCCTACACATGAAGCACCAAGAATTACATGACAATTTCCTATGTGCATTGAACAAGGACACAAATAAAGAGGTCTAGAAAAGTTACTATATTGTTTTTATGATTAGGCCCTTGAGAATGCCTCGAGAATCAAATGATTCACAATTGTAAATGGTAGGCTGACTTACAAATGAAATAGTGGGTTGATCGCCTTGGGTTAGAACAACCAAAGAAATAAAAAAACATGAACAATAACATTTATGCTCTATAATTATTAAATAGGAACTACAACAAAAATATAGATTATATTTTATGATCCTCAAAACAAGATATGTAATAGTGGCTATGTGGGTAACTATAATCATGCTCTAATAACAACTATAGTGGTAATGCCCCATAAAGGCATAATAATTCAACATGTTGTCAATGTGCTTAATTTTTCATGATACATGGGCCATAACCAAGGAGACATATTTCCTCAATATAACCAACCTAATTTATAAAATATATAGTACTTCCTTGACCTTGATATGCATTCAAATAACCAAAGTGATCACTACAACCCTTAAAATAAGTCATGAAATTATTATATATTTTATAAAGTATAATAAAAATAGTATATATTCTATAAAGTATAAGGTCATACAATAAAATAACTTGTAGGTATTACAACAAACTCATCTAAAGGTTGCTTGAGGATAAAAATAAACTATTCATTGACACATTCCTTCATCCTTAGGACCATCATCCCAAACTAGATAGGGGCCCATTGACCCATTGAATGTAAATCTAAGATTTATATAAATATTTTTCTTCCTCACCATTGAGGTAGTTAAAATCAATAGGTGTATTCCAACCCTTCCTCTTTTGGTTCTAAAGTGATATCCACAAATAAAGATCCCAATATGACACCTTTATTAAGATAAAAGGGAAAAAAAAATATGTTGGGTTTAGTGGAATTAGACATCAATGAGGGAATAAATCTCATCACTAGCCCTAAGTCAAAAGGAAACATGGTTTCCTCTAGTTGTGTGTATCCTCACCTTATGGGTCTCTAATAAAAATACTAAATTAGTGGAGATAATTCTTCAATCTAATATTTTTAAATTTAAAATAATGTTATTAGAAAAGTAGGAAAATCAAGTTATAAATAAAGAAGATGGGAAAATGAAATGGTTAGCAAGTATTACCAAGTTTTGAAAATTTGGTTAGCAAAAACAAAGGAGGCTTAGGAGAGAAATTCCAAGATCAAAGGGAGTGAAGGGATAGGCTCAACATCAGATTCCATAAAGAGGAAATGTTTGTGTTTCCAAGTACATAGTTTTTTTGGTTTCTTATATATTTAAAGGCATTTTATCTAGATCTTACACTCTTGCATTTAAAATTTTATTAAAAAAGTATTTTGTAATTGAAATAAACAAATAAATTATAAATCTAGTTCAACTTAGTGCAAATATAAATGTTAGGTTCAAATTTTCATGCATATATAAAAAAAAATGTTAATTGACTTAAGAAACTTCACCAACAACATGTGAGAAATTCAAATAAAGAAATAATTTCTTTGTTTAAAATCTATACTTAGAAATTTCGATTAGCTTGGAAATTTTATAGAAGATCTTCATATAATTTAGACAGATCTAAGAAAATAAACAAATTATATATATATAAAGAAAATGAAACAATAAACATATGTGTGTGTGTGTGAACCTCTATAACTTATATTCCACCTTTATTTTCATGTATATATATGTGAAGAAATAAATTATACATAATTACCTATACTTCTATAAATGAATTTTTTGCCTCTGTAGTTTTTTTTATACTACCAAAATTGTTATTTTCTTTCTAGACTAAGACATTCTTAGATTTGTAATATATACATATTTAATAAAAAAAAAGAGGTATTGTAAGGCGTCATGACCTGTTATGCATAGGTCTCAAGTCATAGGCCTTGAGGCTGCAACCCCCATACAAAAACAAACTTTTATCTTTATTTTTTTGTGTTTAAAATTTATAACAAAATAAAATATAAATATATGATATGAAAGATATAAACACATATACGATAATATAATTTTTTAATAAATATATTTATTTATTTTTGAAAAAAGGAATTTATATTAAGAAAAATACAATCACACCAAAAGGATTTCCAGATGGTCATAGCCACCACAATACACAATAGAAGAAAAATCCACAAAGGATCACTACAAAACCAAATGAAAAAATACATAAGAGATCCATAGTTCTGGGAAACCCTCGCCATCACTGGCCTCTGCTTGCTTAAGTCAATTCCACATGTCCTCATTAAGAATCTAAAGAAGTAATTGATTTATCCTGATCCAAAGCTTCCCAATTCTCCACATGCCAACCACTCTATCCCTTTGAGGCCCATTTCGTTAAGCAATCAACAACTCTATTCCATTCTCGAGGAATATGAACAAAATATATAACTTCAAACTTAGTGGCTAAACAAAGGATCTTCTTAGCCAACAAGACTAACCTCCAAGAGCATTCTTGAATATTTACACTATTTAGGAGGGTGACAAGAACCATAGAGTTGGTCTCACAAATAATATTTTTCTAACCTTTAGCATAAGCTCTCTCAAGATGATATAAAATAGCACAAGTTTCCATATAATTATTAGAGTGAGTAACCAAGAAAGAGAGAACTAAAAGTGAATAGAGTCAATAATATCATGACCAATCTCATCAATTCTTGTTGAATTTGGGTTAACCCTTGAGGACCCATATGTATTAATTTTTAGGATACCATCTTGAGGGGGGAGACTACTTGCTTGACCAATTCACCTTCTTGGCTTGTTTCCCACTAGAACAAAACATGGATGGTGAAGAAGAAGGAAAGAATAACTCCAAGATATTGGAAATGCAAAGATTAGAGGAGGTAAGAGGGCCTTCATCAGATAATTTAGCCTCAATAGTCTCCTTGAGTGTACTCTTAATTTTATGTCAAACTTGAATAATTCCATTTTGCATATTTTAGAATGTGTGATAATATATTTCCAACCATATTTTCCACAAAAAAAAGGAAGGACCAATAGCCCAAGTAGCCAAAAGAAAAGAAGTTGAAGTAAGGGGTCTACTCAAACTATTCCAGAATACTAAAAACGAGGTAGAATGAATGGTAGGTCTATTTCAAATATGCCACCAAAGATCCAATAATTTCATAGAGAAAGGGAATTGAAAGAAAAGGTGATCCATACATTCTTCATTAGTTCCACAAAGAACACAAATGGAATGCTCATGAAATCCTCTTTCAAATATTTTCCCAGGTGAGACATTTATTATGGCTCAACCACCACAAAAAATATTACACTTAGGCCAACCAAACTTGTTCCAAATTATTTTCCATCCAAGAAATTCAACATCTCCTCCTTTATACCATTACAAAGAGTGATAACCAAGAGATATTGAATACTCACCTTTAGATTTGTGACCAAAAGCAAGAATATCTAGATTCTCCAAAAGACAACACGGTCTTGTAGCCAAAAGCGATGTGAGGATTTCATTGTCCTCAATAGGATCTCCTCCAAGCTAGATTTTTGGCTCCCTCTAACAATGAAAAAATGACCTTCTTGAAGAGAGATTATACTTAAAGTCAACAAACATAGACCATCCAAACTCCAAGAAGATTTGACATAGAGGTTGAAGATGAGAAAAGGAAGAGATAATGGGAGGATGATTGTCCCAAGAATCATCCAAAAATAGATTTTTTTTTCCTTTATCAATGATCTTGAAAAGATCTTGCTTGATCAACGAGGCACCCTTCTTTATAGTGTTCCAAATCATTGAAACTTTCCCACTCAATTCCATCAATGGAATATGCATTTTCTACCCCTCCCAAATATCTGAAATTGAGAATCCTAGCCCAAGGCTACTCAAGATTCTTACATAATCTCCAAAATAATTTTGCCGCTAAGGCCTGGTAGTTGAGCTCAAATTATGAAGACCAAGGCCTCCCTCTCAAATATAAATATATTATAATATAATAATATAAACTTTATATATGTATAATAATGAAATTAGTCTTATAACATTTACATATAATAATTAAAATTAACTCTAGATACCCCTCTCTCTCTATCCCTCTTTCCTTCTCCCTCTTCCTAAAACTCTATATTTGTATCTCTATTTGTCTCTCTCTATCTCTCCATATTTTTCCTTTTATCTATCCCTTGGTTTATCTCTATCTCCTTATCTCTCCATGTATCTCTCTCCCCCTCTAGCTCTAGACCTATATCTCTATCTCTCCCTCCCTCCCCCCTATCTCTCTTTGTCCCTCTTTAGACTTCTCTCTTTAAACCTCTCTCTACCTCTCTCTACCTCTCTCTACCTCTCTCTCCCTCCCTCCTTACCTCTTTCTATATCTCTCCACTTCTCTCTTCTTTCTCTATTTCTCTCCCTTGGTGACAGAAGTGGGAAGGGAAATCCCCCCCCACACCCCTATCAAAAACTAAGATACAAACATAAATGAAACAAAAACCTCTTAATCAAGTAGAAGAGAGAGAGATAAGGGATATGGTAGAGGCAAATGGGAATATATATATATATATATATATATATATATATATATATATATATATATATATATATATATATATATATATATATATATATATAAGAGAGGAGAGAGGATGGATAGAAAAGGGAGACATATTTAGAGATAGAAAGGGAGAGGAAGATAGAATAAGAGAGAGAGAGAGATAGAGAGAGAGAGGTATTAGATAGAGAGGGAGAGGTATCTAGAGATAGAGATGTAGAGTGGAAGATAGAGGTGGAGATGAAGATAGATGCAAAGGGAGAGAATTAGGTATAGAGATAGAGAGAGATGGAGGAAGAAATAAATATAGAGAGAGAGACAAGGAGATAGTGTTGGTAATGGAGTCTAATTATCTTCTAGATTTAGAACTTTTTTGTTTCAACTATGTTTGGATCTTAGTTCTTTAGGGGGTTGGGTAGGGGGGCTTGCCTCTCCCACTTTTCAGTCTTTTTTATAAGAATAAGTTCTACTATTTCTAAAAAGAAGCTTGATGATGCTTAAATAAATAGTTACAACTACCCTTAGACATCTGAAAGATTATAGGAACCTATCAATTACTAAAATTTGACTAAAACTAAGAAATTATAAGATCCTCCAAAACCTAGAATCTGCATTATAACTCCTAAAGATTTGAAACCATTCTCAAACTTCTTGAAACTATAGAAATGAAATATAACTTAAAGTATAAGGAAGCAAATTTCCATATGTGAATTCCATTTATACCTAAATTTTTATTTTGTGTATATAGTTTGAGAAAGAGGGAGAGTGTGAGCTATATAAGGAGGTAGAGAGAGATGAGAAGAGAAAGGGAGGTATTTTTGCTTCTTGAAAATGTGACCACACTATAACATGCTTGTGTTATTATTTTCTTTGGGTATTTCCAACCTTTATGGTTGGATTTATCTTGGGCATCCCACCGAAAAGGTTGGATTTACATGTTAATGCCCACATGTGAATTTTTTGCAAATTCTAAAAAATGGCACAATCTCGAGTGTGCTCTCTATTAGATTTGCATGCTTTTCACTGTCAAGTTAAAAAAATAACATAGTAACATTGAGCTCTTTCTTAACTTTCTAACCATGTAATTTTTTCTACATTTCAATTGTTAAGATTTTGATCTTTAATTTATTTTGCTAGTGTCTCCATTTTTTGTCAAAAACCTACATATAGCATTCTTTGTTTCATTTTTTATCTATTCATCAAATTTTGAAACAAAATATACTTTTACAAACTATACAATTCTTTACAAATTAAAAAATTGATTTTCAATTAGTTTCCAAAAAATTAGGGGGGCACACACTCAGTTTTTGTTTTTCAGGATGTGTCCATTTCGAAAATTAGTAAAAAATTAGAAAAAATTAAGCATAAAGTACGTGGTGTTAGTTAATTTTTCACCGAAACAATTTTTGAAATACTAAAATAGCTTAACATTTGAGAGGGGCCACACTAGATACTATGTTATGTTTTTTTGATAGAAACATGAACACTTTGTGTGCCCCCCCTATTTAAACCCCTTAATCTCCACCATTTAAAAAATAGTATTTTAGAAAGTAGATTTAGAGCACTATAAGTCCTGTTCTTGTTGTGTCTTCAAATTTTGAGCATAACTATCTTAAATTTCTTATCCAAGATTAGTTTTTCCTAATTTCAAGAAAAAAAAGACCACTTAAGACCCCTTTTTGGTCCTTCATTTTCTTGTGCTTACCTCATTCCCACATACCTCTTTGCATGACCCAGAACACTATTAATGATCTGATAAGGCCCTTCAACTATCCAATCAAATCCTCCCACCCAAAAATCATTGTTTATTCCAAATGTGCAAATTCAAAAGCACTTTTAGTGGAGAAATATAAAGAAGTCCATACAACCATTAATGTGACAATTGAGTTTCAAACCTTGATGGCTCTCACGCCATCTTCTAGCCTCCATTTCAATAGATTTTCAAATCTCCTCCTTGCCTTGTACACCAAAGTCTAATGACACCAATAATGTGCATAACAATAGTGATACAAAAAGAAATAGATTTATGATCCTTTGCACATCCTAAAGAGGTAATTTCTACACAAGGACATTGAAGATGATGACATCAACGGCATGGGGCACCTTAGTGGTGCCTAATAGTCAAGTTTCTTCTCCCAAGGTTGGACAAGTAAGCAAGGGAGATATATTGCCAAATTTACAATGTTCAAAAGGAGAGAGAAAAATAGGTTGTAGTGCAAGAACAAGAAAAAGAAACTTCTAAGTTACTACGGTTTGTCTCCAATATAGCGTTTTAATACATTTTTGTATTGTAACAATTTAGGTTTCATCCCAAATTTTTAATGAAACATTGTAATCCTTAAAAAATAAATCTAATGTGCAAACTTAACATTATTTGAGTGTTTCCATGTATATTACATGCATTTCCATATGTGTTGTTGAATAGTTAGCCAATCAAAAGATTGGAAAATCCTTTAAAAGCTTTTGTAAATTATCTTTGTTGGAAATTATTGTCATTGATGTCAAAGGGGCATGGATAGTTTTGTCATTGCTACTAAAGAATGAAAGAGTAAGGAATTGGAAACTATTGTCATTGATGTCAAAAAGCAAGTTGAGGCAAAATTGATGGAGGTTAGCTTGTGCCAAATTTATGATATTATTATTGAGACATCATTGAGCAAGGAGAAGATAAATTGTATATCTAATGTTGAGTAAAAAATATTGCAAAATATTTTTATTGGTGTGGCCGACCCAATTATGGGTATTAAAAATGAATTTAAATATATTTTAATATAGATGTCACCCTTGAAAGGTGCACCCTAACTTGGGTTGCAAATAAACTAAATAAAAATTATATTTTCTTGGGCCGACCTCATGGAGATGGGAGCCCATCTTGGACAAGGAAATAAAAATTGAATTAAATATTTAAATATGATCTTGGCCAACCAACAAGAAGTGTTGAATCCATTGGATGAAGGGGTATATTGCAAGGTATAAATAGAAGATTCCAAGAAGGTTTTCAATCAAGCAGATTTGAAGCAAAGCTTAGATGCATATCTGAAGTGAATTTTTGAGCAAATTGGAGGAGAATTAATGCATAAATATGAGTAGATCTAAAGGAGAGATAGAGGAAGACCTAAAGAGGATTTAAGTGTATTGTTTAAGGAGATTTTGTGAAGAAAAGTAGTAGATCCAAAGGTGATTTGTAACAAAATTATTGTAGACCTAAGGGCAGACCTTGAAGATAAATTATAGTAGGCCTAAGGGAAGAATTTAAAGATAAATTATTGTAGACCTATGAGAAAACTTTGAAGGTGAATTTGTGCAAATCTAAGAGTAGTTATAGTGTAGCCTTTTGTGGAGATATATTTCAAATTTGAGATCCATTATTGAAGACCATACTGCAGATCTGAGTGAAGGTTAAGAGAGCATAAATTCAAGGAAGATTTGTGAAGAAGTGGGTAGGTTGTATTGAAGGCCTTGAAGGGATCTAGGGAAGATCCAACATCTTATTATTATTTTGAAGGTTGGTGCCTTCTACTTTGCAAGATTGGGAGGTTGGTGCCTCTCATCTTAAGAGATTGGTGTCTCTTGCTGAGTTGGTGCTCAATGAAGGGGATTGGTGTCTCATGTGGATTGTCACCTACAAAGTTGTAAGAAGTTTCATATAAAAGCAATATTTTGCCATGTTATTCTCCTGCAAGGGTTTCCACGTAAAATTGTGTGTGCATCTTGTGTTCTAATTTGTCAGATCTTACTTGTGTGAATGCTTTGATTATTGCTTATGATTACCAAAGTTATAAATTGAAAATTTTGTTCTTATATTGATTCACCCCCTCTTAGTATAAGTGTGTGTGTGTTTCTTCAATTGGTATCAGAGCGGGTTCCTTTGAAAATGCCAAACCGCTTGAAGGAAAGATATTAAGAACATACATGGTGGGTCAAGAAGGGTTTTACTCTAGCTGAGCACCATTGTTTGATGGGAACAACTATGCTTTTTGGAGTATGAGGATGCGTATTTATTTGATGGCCCATGGATTTGATCTATGGAAGTCTATTGTGGATGGCTATATGGCACCATCTACTCCAACGGATCAAGCTGGAAAGAGGGCAAGTGAGAACAATGCTAAAGTTGTGAATGCAATTCTAAGTGGTCTAACTAAATCATAATTTGTCAGAGTCATGCATTGCACCTAGACAAAAGAGATGTGGGATAAGCTTCAAAGGACTTATGAAGGAGACGACAAAGAGAAAAAGGTAAAGCTCCAAATCCACAGGAGACAATTCAAAAGTTTGAAGATGAAGGACAAAGAGAATGTTGCCGCCTACTTTTTTCGTGTGGATGAAATCGTAAATACCATTCGTGGTCTTGGAGAAAAGATTGAGGATGAGGTTGTTGTGCAGAAGGTTTTAAGATCTCTACCCATGAGATTTGATGCAAAAAAATTCGGCATTAAAGAAATGAAGGATCTAAGCACTTTGAAGATGGATGAGTTACATGACATACTTATTATTTACAAAATGAGGAATGAGAAAGAAACATCATCAAAATGTGAAACCGCCTATAAAGCATCAAGAAGGATGAAGAACAAAGGACCAATATCAAGTGAAAGTTCAAGTGACGAGGAAGAGGCTAACTCTGTGAAGAAATTCAATAAAGGAACTATCAAGTGAAAAGGTAAGTATACTCTTAAATGCTTTAATTGTGGTAATATAGGTCAATTTGCTGCCAAATGTCCACAAGTTGGAAGTGATAGAAGCAAAGAATTATATTATGACAAGGGAAAAGGCAAGAAAAGTCATTATAACAAGATGTCCACTCAAAGGAAATTTGAAAAGAAGAAGAATTTCTGAAGACATAAGAAGAGCCTATATGTTCAAGGAAGCAATAGTTCGTCCAAGGAAAGTGATGAAAGTTTCTCCGAAAGTGATAGAGAAGAAATTCTCTTCATGGCCATGGAAACAAAAGAAGAAGAAGCTCCAAAGTGTGAAGACAAAGGGAATGAAGAGATTGAAAGCAAGAAAGATATTATAGCAGATCTTGAGGAAGAACTTATTGTTGCCATAGATGAAATCAAAAGACTCAAGAAGCAAACTCAAAATTGAAAGACCAAATTCAAGAAGATAGTGAAAAGTTTGAAAAGAAAATCTTGGATTTGAAGAATCAAGTTGAAGAAGCCAAACACATTGAAGTTGTCTTAAAAGATCAGCTAAAGGAAAAATAATTGGAGTGTGAGAAGCTTGAATATGAAATTGTTTATTTGAGAAAGGAGCTAGAAAAGACTAAAGATTAGTTCAACATAAATATATTAAAGTTTGATAAAAGTTCTGAAAATTTAAAGGACATTATCAACTCACAAAGATCACCTTTCATCAAAAGTGGCCTTGGTTTTGATGGCAAAAGTTCACAAACTACAAAGACATTGGAAAGCAAGAATTATGCTACTGCCCTCAAAAGTTCCAACAAAGAGGAGGTGAACAAAGAAGAGAATAATAGGGTCTTGAAAGAAAAAAGGAGGCAAACAAAGAGGAAAACAAGAAGGTGGATAAAGCCTCACGGTTTCAAAGAACTAACAAGGAAAATTTTAGAAGGCCCTTTCATCAAAGACAACTACATATGACCAAGTTCTATCATTCCTTCTTTGGTTATTGTTTTTCATGTAATCAGTTTGGTCACAAGGCAAGAGATTGTGAAGCACATTATGGCTAGAACAAAAATAGAATTTCTTATGGGTTTTCAAATGTAACAATTATGGACACATAGCATGATATTGGAAAAGTGGTGTGAAATCACCTAGACAGGACATGAAGAATATCATGGACAAACATAAGAAGGAAATTACAAAAGTATGGAGAAGGAAACAAGATCAAAATAAAGAATCGACACCTGTGCAAACTACACTTCATGCATTTCATTAAGAAGATGCATGAATTCAGGGGGAGCTATTCATTGTATTATCTTTCAGCTTTGTGGAGAAGACAATTCAAAGATAGATCAACTAATCCATTGCCATTGATTCCAGGATGAAGGAGAGTTATTGAAAAAGGAAAATGATGCTACTGATGTCAAAAGGAAGGTTTATAGAAAGGGGGATTCTTCTTTGTAAAAATATTGGACATCCCTTTGCCATTGATGTCAAAGGGGGAGAGATATAGAAAGGGGGAGCATTTTAGTTAGGGGGAGATGTATGGTGCTTTTGCATTGACAGATTATTTCTCTACAAGGTTGAAATCGATGACAAATGGGGAGATTGTTGGAAATTATTGTCAATGATGTCAAAGGGGCATAGATAGTTTTTCCATTGATGCTAAAGAATGAAAGAATAAAGAATTGGAAATTGTTGTCATTGATGTCAAAAAGCAAGTCGAGGCAAAATTGATGGAGGTTAGCTTATGCCAAATTTATGACACTATTATCAAGACGTCATTAAGAAAGGAGGAGATAAATTGCTTATCTAATGTTGAGTTAAAAATATTACAAAATATTTTTATTGGTGTGGTTGCACCCCCTGGAGTTGACCCAATTATGGGTATTAAAAATGAATTTAAATGTTATTTTAATATCGACATCTCCCTTGAAAGGTGCGCCCTAACTTGGGTTGCAAATAAATTAAATAAAAATTCGTTTTGCTTGGGCCAACCTCATGGAGATGGGTGCCCATCTTGGACAAGGAAATAAAAATTGAATTAAATATTTAAATCTAATCTTGGCCAACCAACAAGAAGGGTTGCATCCATTGGATGAAGGGGTACATTGCAAGGTATAAATAGAATATGCCAAGAAGGTTTTCAATCAAGCATTATTCATTGAATATGATTCCCATTAATAGCAGATTTGAAGCAGACCTTAGATGCAAATCTAAAGTGAATGTTTGAGCAAATTGAAGGAGAAGTAATGCTTACATAGGATAAAATCTAAAGGAGAGATAAGAGAATACCTAAAGAAGATTTAATTGCAGTGTTTAAGGAGATTTTGTGAAGCAAAGATAACAGATCCAAAGGCGATTTGTAGTAGAATTATTGCAGACCTAAGGGTAGACCTTGAAGATAAATTATTGCGGACCTAAGGGCAAACCTTGAAGATAAATTATTGCAGACCTAAGGGAAGACTTTAAAGATAAATTATTGGAAACCTATGAGCAAACTTTGAAGGTGAATTTGTGCAGATATAGTGTAGACTTTTGTGGAGATATATTTCAGATTTGAGAGCCATCATTGAAGATCATACTACAGATCTGAGTGAAGGTTAAGAGAGTAGAAATTCAAGGAAAATTTGTGGAGTGGGTAGATTGTATTGAAGGCCTTGAAGGGATCTAGGTCAGATCCAACATCTTATTATTATTTTGAAGGTTGGTGCCTTCTACTTTGTGAGATTGGGAGCTTGGTGCCTGTTATCCTAAGAGATTGGTGTCTCTTGTTGAGTTGGTGCTCAATGAAGGGGATTGGTGTCTCCTATGGGTTGGTTCCTACAAAGTTGTAACAAGTTTAATATAAAAGCAATATTTTATCGTGGTTTTCTCCCGCACAAGTTTCCATGTAAAATCGTGTATGCATTGTGTGTTCTAATTTGCTAGATAATACTCGTGTGTATGCATTGATTATTGCTTATGATTGCCAAAGTTATAAATTGAAAAAGTTCTTATACTAATTCATCCCCCTCTTAGTATAAGTGTGTGTGTGTGTGTTTCTTCAATCTTTTTAGGATAATAAAATAAATATGCAAGTTTATTTGTTTATTACTAATTTACTCTTTTAATGTTCTACGATTTTATTCATCTTCTTATTCATTTACATAGAACATAGCTAACATGTAGGGCTTAAAGGTGTCATCTTCAATAGTATCTAGATTAAGGTACTATAGGTGGATTCCAATGGTTGCATCTTGTGTTTGAAGTATCTATATTTTATTTGCTTACTGAATAAATGCACATGTTTTCCTTGTTTGTTCTCCAATCTACTACCGGTTATTCCTAAGGGGTTGTTAATCCCTCTTATCAAAACAACTAAGATGTTGGGTTAATGAAAAAGAAATATATGACTCTCTTGCACTTTAGGCTCTGCAAAACTTAGATGGATACACCTCAATGACACATGACTTTGTATAAACAATAGGATTATCACTGTGAATAGTTATAGATAATTGTTCATGCATTTATGACATGAGTTTGAAAATCATTCCACAATATTAATTTCTCTATACTTTTAATGAATAGGCATGAACACAACACTTAAATTACTAATATGCAATGCAAAAGTGTGATTCTTCATTCTTAGAGTGCGAGTGGGTAGAGATATTGGAAAAAATCAATGCCTATTCCTTGGGATCAGAGTAAAATTGATTCAATATGTTATATGTTATTCTAACAATATTTAATCTCTAAGGTTTAATAACAATACATTACTACCTTAGAGTAATTTAAACTTGTGTATTCGACTTATAGAAAGAGATTCCACTTATTAATCCTCCACAAACATGCAAATCCCGATTGTTGTCTAAAAAGAATTATCATCTTCCTCAAAGATGAACTAATCAAACCTACAACTCTTACAACAAATGTGCAAGCCCAAGCTTTCTACTTTCCTTGAAAATATATTTCTTTTAAAGAATATACAAATTGTGTAGCAGGCAATCAATCTCATAAACATTTATTTATATATTTATTTTAGAACAAACTTGTTACAATAGACACACTAGAGCAAAATTTAAAACTTCTATATTCCTTCAAAAAAGACATTATCAAAATTTACATAATTTCTTTACAAACCTTTTCTCTCAAAAAAATCCAACCCTATTTAATAAAAATCCAATTACATTATATAGAACCTTTCTTGAAAAATCAAGCCAACTATTATAATATTTTGGAAAAATTATAATAATTAGATTGCTACAAATCTTCTAATTTCATCCTCCATTTGATTTTGCAAATTGCCACCTTTAGAATCTTCAAAAATGGCCTCACTTTTTAATTTGTACCTCAACCTCTATTTTTGTTTTTTAGCACTTTTAAAAAATACCACGACTTTTGAAAACCGCATCTTTTGATGTGGGTACCCAATTGACCTCTCGTTTTTAAACTAAGAACTTGAAGTGCTCTATGTGACCCAACTTCTAGAATATGAATTTGAAAAATTTTGACCCCTCTTTCAATTGTTTAAAGGTCCAAGATTCAAAATTAATATTTTTGTAAGATCTTCGAATTTTGAAACTTTATATCTCACTATCTACAAGTGATATTTGATTGATTTTTTTATCATAGTGACTTTGCAATTCCAAAACTTTGGGTAAAATTTTAGGTCCACACATGCTCATCTAACAACACTCTCTAGAAAAAGCAACTTTCTATTTTTAGACTTTTTTTTTACTTTACAAGATCTTAAGAGACATTTTATGCAAACATGACACTGTATAGGCTCAAAAATCTTGGCACAAACCATTATTTAGAGAAAATTTTGGCTCTTCACCTTGTTTAAGTGAATTATGACACCAAACAGGATACAAATTAATATAACACTTTCACATATTGGGTTGGAAACATAATTATAGACATAAAATATGATATTGGGCATAGATTCCAACATGTTATGCTCAACCTCTCATCACACCAACACACCTACAACGATCACATTTAAATATCATTTTAGTTTGTGTTGTAAATAATGTCATTCACTGTCACATCTAGATATTAGCGGCTATCATAAACACATCTTTAGATATTTCATTTGGTAATAAAATGCAAAATCTTGCATATTGCAAACCAACATATAGATACTGTGTGACAACTTGAATAGGGTTATACCATGTGCTAGGTATGATTTGTGGCAATATATATGTTCATCATTCACAATTGTTTTAGTATTAGCACCTTTGAGAAGCCCCCCTTTGTTTAGCAGAGTCAAAAAATGAAGAAAACTTTTACTTACATTAGTAAATTGGTCCATTGATACTCAACCTAATCTAAGCTTGAGGTCTTTGTCATAAATTTGATAGTTCTAACGTTCAAGAGAAGATTTGACTTTAGAGATTTGTGACCTACAACTTTGTGCATCAACATATTATATGCAAGTTAAAAAAAAACACAATGTAATCCAATAAAATGCTAAAGTTTAACAAATATGTGCTACTTCCATTCAAACAAAAATGAATAGAGGTGCAATAAATGTAAATATCAAGGTTGAGAATGAGAATCTTTGACCAAAAATGAACGGACACGTCAAACTAGTTTGTCTTCAACTATTTTATTATTCAACCTTTCCTTTTAGAAGATGAAATGCATACATATAAAAATGGTTATAAAGCAGATCTAAAGATTGGTAGTTAAACTTCTCTAATAGTTGGCATTCTATTGTAAATAATGTCATTCACTATCACATCCAGATATTAGGGGCTATCATAAACACATCTTTAGATATTTCATGTGGTAATTCATCTACTTAATAAAATGCAAAATCTTGCATATTGCAAACCAACATATAAATACTGAGTGACAACTTGAATAGGGGTATACCATGTGCTAGGTATGATTTATGACAATATATATGTTCATTCGCAATTGTATTTAGTAGTAACACCTTAGGGAAGCCACCCTTAGTTTAGCAGAGTAAAAAAAAATGAAGAAAAATTTACTCACATTAGTAAATTGGTCCATTGTTACCCAACCTAATCATAAGCTTGAGGTGTTTGTCATAAATTTGATAGTCCTAACATTCAAGAGAAGATTTTACTTTAGGAATTTCGGGCCTACAACTTTGTGCATCAACATATTATATGCAACTAAACAAAAAAACACAATGTAATCCAATACAATGCTCAAGTTTGACAAACATGTGCTACTTCTATTCAAATAAAAATGAATAGAGGTTCAATAGATGTAAATAGCAAGGTTGAGAATGAGAATCTTTGTGACCAAAAATGAGTGGACACATCAAACTAGTTTGTCTTCAACTATCTTGTTATTCAACCTTTCCTTTTGAAAGATCAAATGCATACATATAAAATATGGTTATAAAACGGGTCTAGAAGATTAAACAATTCATGTCTCAAAGTGCTTGGTAGTTAAACTTTTCCAATAATTGGCATTCTATTATTACAACTAAAGTAGAAATTTGTTGAAGATGACTTATGAAAGATTGGTGATTGTGTAATGTTTGCAAGAGCTACACAAAGATACACTAAGTCATGCACAATGTCCTATGACAATACTGTACCTTGCACAAGATCATGTGCAATGGTGCAATCATTGCTTACCTTCTAAAGCTTGAATGATGATGCTAAGTGACGTAGAATCATGCACATAACACAAAAGATGTTAAGGAGCATGCAAAGTCTCTATAACTTGCATGACTGCATACTAATCAGCTACTTGCCACTACCACATTTTTTTCATCTATCTTAATAACCTTCTCTTTATATTACATTATTACATTACATCATATCCTATTATTGCTATTTCCGTCTTCTATTAATTTTTATATTTGATTTTTCTTTTAATTTTACTTTTTCTGCCTCTTTTATATTTGTCTCCTATTTTAAAGACTAGGTTTCTCATTTATGTGCCTCCTAAACCGCTCCTTGTTTATGTGTTTGTAGTGTGTTAATTTGCAATACACCCTTCTTTATTTTGTCATGTTATGAATGAAATGAAACATTGATACAAATAGTTATTTTAAAAGCAATTCACTTAATACTTATAGATTGTGAAAACCTTGTGTTTATTAGATATTTTTAGGACAATAAAAGTGACTTTTTTTCAATGTTTGGGCAAACTTGTTTTGAAGGAATGGGCGACGTGGGAGAATTTGTTTGACAGGTTATGATGCAATAACTCTGTTGTGCAGGAAGAAATAAAATATCAGACATGAAAAAAAGTAGCAGTTGAAAAGCAAGCTTCCCAAATTTCTAGTACAATGGAAAACTTAAAACACCATCCTAGGCTGCTAATTCCTCTCATTTTTCTCCTCAAAAAACTCAGAATGGTTCCTAAGAGTTGAATCCAGCCTCAGCTGTAATCAACTGGAAAGTCACGCAAAGATCCGTATGGTTTTTTAATTCTCTCACCCAATCTCCTAGCCTCTAGGAAACTCAACTGGGATTGAATCCAACCTCAACTGTAGCCAGCGGGAAAGTCCCAGAATGCAACCGTGGCAGATTCATTCTCAAAGCAGCTTTTTCACCACCTGAAGAAGAAGAGAGTGTTAGAAAAGCTTTAAACTGGCTGACATTCCTGCCACTAACAGTTTACACCAAATCCTATCTTTATATGAATATCTTACATCTGGCTTTATGTGAAAGGCGGCAAGCTTGCCTGTTTCATTTCAGATCGTATAGGTCAGTTTAGTTTATCAAATAGTAATATATCTAATTCTATATATACAAACTTTATTGGTAATTAAGGGGTTGTAATCACATTTTAGATTAAATTTTTGGGGGTGGTTTGTACGGTGATCCCGTATCATTTTGAATTCTTATAAATAAAAACTACTACTCTGATAATCTGGTGTGAATTGACTTCACTCCCAAGTTTAATCATATCATGTAAGATACAACAATTTCCCTTGCAATGAAAAACCAAAACCTGCAAGGTATATGAAAAAGTAAAAACTATTGTAGAAATTTTGTGCTAAATGCCATAGACGCTACAAGATCTCCCTTCCATAAGTAAAAATAAATTATAAAATATTCTATAAAGACTTTACGTTTGGGAATGAAAACCCAAGCTCAAAATAGTGGCATAGCTTTAGAATTGCACGCTTACCTTATGTAATTCCATGCCTGGCTTGGAGCCACTGAAGAAAATTGAAATTCGAAAGCATCTCGAAAAGAATAAACAGTCATGTCCACCATGCAGAGATCTCAGATTTTTTTATTGTCTCATGAAGTTTGATATTACCCAATCTCCCTGAAGGATGGTCCATGGAATTTAAATGTGTGGATTCAATTGGAATTAAAGATGTATTATCACTTCAAAGCTCTGATTCACCTTCAACTTCATCACAAATTCCCTGTAATTTGAAACCCTTCTTTCCTTTCCCATTTTCATTCCAACCAAAGTATGTCATCAAGAAAACTGTAAGCTTTAACATATGAACTGTTTAGTACCACCCAATTTCCTAGCCTTAGACCCTAAGGAACCATCACTTCAGCTTGGAACCATCTTTAAATGGAAAAACAGTCAAATCCCTCACACATGAACATGTGCAGTTTTTATATGTTCTGACATATGAACTGTTTAGTACCATCAAATTTCTTAGCATTTGAACCTTGAAGAAACTGTTCATAGCTTTTAAATACATGGTTTTAATTGTGATTAAGACTGTATTATCAAATTTTTTTTTTCCTGTTTTCTAATTTTGATTCATCATCTACTAAATCTAAGAATATCCAGTAATTTGCAATCCTTGTCTCCTTTTCCATTTTCACTCCCATCAATCAAAGGATGCCATCAAGAAAACTGTGAGCTTCTCCAATTTGAAACATCTTTAAATGGACGAAACTGTGAGCTTCTCCAATTTGAAGCATCTTTAAATGGACAAAACAATCACATCAACCAAAAGATGTCATCAAGAAAACTGTAACCTTCTTCAGTCTGGAAGCATCTCTAAATGGAAAAACAATCACGTCCTCCACATATAGATACATATGGTTTTTAAATGCTCTCACCAAATCTCCTAGCCTTAGAGCTCTTAAGCAATGATCCATGACTTTTAAACGTGTGGTTTTAATTGTGATTAAAGATGTATTATCAAAAATACTTATTCCATTTTACAATTTTCTTAGCTTTGATTCATCTTCCACTACATCCAAAAATGCCTGTGATTTGTAATCCTTGTCTTCTTTTTTCATTTTCCTTCCCATTAAACAGAGGATATTGTGGACAATCACTTCTTCTAAGTGATTCTTGCTTTTTAGCATTCTCTTGTGAAGAGCTCCAAATTTCCCTTAATCTGCAGTATGACCAACGAGATCTTAATCCAGGCAATGAAAAAATGCACAGATGTCGAGGAATGCATCCTTAGCCTCTTGGACTCTTTGATGAAAAGTAGATAACTCATGTTCTTTCCTAGACATGTTAGGAGCATCCTCATGTTGGATCCTTTCATAACCTGCATTAAGCCCATGTTATCTTCTAGTTACTTGCTGGGAGATAAAATTTTTGTACCAGCTGTTTAATAGAATCATGGTGAACCACATTGTCAATAAATAGAAAACATAGAACTTGTTCTTCACAACCTGTTGCAGTTGTTTTTTCCCTTCTTCCAGCTTTCCTCCTCCAAAATCAGTAATCATATATTTTTCTAGCTCCATGATGTGGAATGTTATGTCTAGAGATTTCTCATAAGTCGCCACCCTTCAAAATTTAAAATCTGTAGAAGTCCAATTGAACCTGCGAATGACTTCCAATGCCAAACTGGTTTTAACAATACACCGAAACACCCATGATATAATGGCTAAAGTTGATTCACTTCCCAAATCCACCATCTCCTTCACTTCTCCTTTCTCCTGAATACCTTCTGTGCAATTTTCACAAAAGAGGATCAGTACATAACAAGATATAACTTCAACCAAGTTAAAACCCTTCTCCAAAACAAATGAAAGCAGTCAATGATAGTGTGAATTGCCTTGTGAGAGTGAGAGAAGATGTTATACCTGGCATACTCTGCAGTATTTTCAACTTGAATATGCGTTGCAATGGCCAATTTTTTTAATATACCTGCTATACCTGTAAAAATCATGGCATCTTTCATGATGATATCTAAGTGAATCTAAACTTATTATTTTAAACTTTTATATAGCTCAGACCACAAATTACACGATACTGCTAATAAAAGTTTTTCCAAGTATAGAAGCAAATGAGATAGAACATAAATAATTGGACTTCTACATGCCTGATAAAATAATTTGTTGTAAAATGGCAGATAATTTTTGGTTCTAAAAATGTCATAATCGTGTATTGAAGCATATAATTGTAAGGTATAACAGGAGCGATTCAATAGTGGATTATAGGGGAGCACCTATCAAAGCAAAATATTTGAACATCATATATAAGTATTAATGGTGGAATCTCAATTATTTGAACATTAAGATCTCTTCACCTGCGCTGCATCTCTTTTCGAAGAAAACTTTAAAGTTACATGAAAATACCAGTAACAGAAAATTTCAGATGAGATTTCTTTTTTGAAGCAGAAACTCTTTAAGGACTTGCCGTATCCATCATCACTGCAAGCAGCAGAAAGGAAATCCCCATTTAAAGATTTTTTGGTTGTAAAATTGATTTCAAGTCGCATAATTTTTTAACCAAATTAATTTGAGATTCTTTAAAAAAATTAATATTTTTCTGAAACGGCTATTTCATTTAAGAATACTAATTTATTATTTTCAATAAGTTTTTAGCTTTTTCTAATGAAAAAATCATTTAATATTTGGGTATGTAATTAATCTATGCACCTCTCTATCTAATGCAGGGATAAGAAAACTCAATAAGAATTGTGGACAAAAAATGGGATTTTCCATCTTTTGTAAAGGGATAATAAGTCTTCTGAGCCATTCAAAGTTAAAAAGACAAAGGACTGGCCGATAAACCGAGTGGGAAAAGAAGCCAACCATTATGAAATGGGGGAGTGTTAAAACGGAGAGGACATACTTTAAAGAATGAGAAGCAAACAAGCCTTTTACCAAAGAAGATGAAAGAATAACTGAAACTAAGATTTTGGGAAACATAACCTTCACTGAGTCACTAATCCAGCAAATCAGATCCGATAGAACCAAGTTGTGAGAAAACATAAACTTCCTTGAAGCCTAAAGCAAAAGCAGAAAAAACTGTACCAACCTGAATTGATCTCGCTGGAATAGTTTTTCACTTTCTCCGAGCTTCTTCACATCTGAAAGCTGGGATTTAGGGAAACACGACCTTCACTGTTGATAGTCGCTAATCCATAGAATCACAACTGATAGATCCAAGTTGTCAGAATCCATAAACTGCCTTATAGCCTTAAGAAAAAGCAGGAAAAAGTGTACCGAGCTAAACTGATCTCCCTAGTGTAGTTTTCCACATATGCTGCCAAATGAAAAATTAAATCGGGGTTAGCAGACAAACCACAGGCTAAATAATGTAAGGTCTTGTTGCTCAATGCCCTGGCTTGGAGCGTACATCGTGTAAATGAAGGGTTAGAGTAAAGAGCCCGACATTTTTGGTCATCGTGCGAATGGGCGAGATGATGAAAATGATAAGAATCACAGGGGCCCGCTAGGTACGCCAATAATTCAATGGAGAGAAACTCGACATGACACAAACAAATTCTTGGGTGCCATCAAGACATTGATTATGACTGCGAAAATTGGATTCCCATGTGATTTTGATTCGAGTGTTTAAATCTAACAAATGTCATCTAGTAGTTAGTTTATGTCATTGGAATATAATTAACAATTGTAGTTTAGTGTTGAATGGGTATGGCGAAGAAGTTTTAAGTTTTGAATTATTGGGTCTTAAGTAATTTAAGTAATGTACATCAATGCACTTTTCTATAAGTAATTGATGGGTCTTTAATCTTGTGTGAGCAAGGGAGAGGGCCCGATGGTGGGTTTGGTAATCTTGAGCGAGGTTTCTACGGCATCAGCGTTCGAGTCGACTAAATTTTTTTTGCCACGTGCCTTCACTGTCGAGCTGGCAGTTTGAAATAAAAATTTGGGGAGATTTCGAGCACGCTTTCCAAGGTTTTGGGGGTGATTTCCAAAAATTGCCAAAAAAGTCTAAAAATTAGGCGTATACCTATTGCGGACATCTGTATGACCGATGGTTGTTTGGCGCCACGCTAGTACTTGCAACTAGCAGTCCTAGTTAATGCGCATTAACTGCTACACATTCCCTGTCGTCGATCTTAACACCTACCACCTCGGCATGCACACCATTCGCTTGGTCTTGCTTTGTGTTCACGAAACACCCATTCATGAGACATCATTCATTTTCAGCGATTGCATTCAAAACCAGCTTTGGTTAAGACAGACGCCGATGGTGGTGAGGCCATGGCCGAGTGGTGGTGATACATTTTTTGTGCTTTCTGTGTTTATCAACACCATATTCAGTAAAATGAAACTATATAACTTTTTGCTATGCAGGTGAGGTTGTCTTCCGACCTCACTCAGGCAATAACTATGCATTGCAAGATTTTTCTAGGTTTTTCTTGCGATTTTCTTTTGTTAAAATAGCAAGAAAAAGTTGTAATGCTTTTATCGTGTAATGAAGCTTTGTTGCAACTTATTCATGGCCGCTACTGTGTATATTATGGCCGACTGTGTGTATATGTGACTATATAGATATATATATGCATATATATGACCGACTATTTGTAAATGTGTGTATACATAGATATATATGCATATATATCTGTATACACACATATACACACAACGGCCCGCAAATGTAATTTTCCAGAAATAATAGAACTATATAATGGCGGACTGTGTCTATATGTGAGAATATAGTTATATATATGCATATAAATGGTCCACTGTGTGTATATGCGTGTATACAGTTACATTTATGTGTATATACGGCCAACTGTGCGTATATGTCTGTATATATCCATATTTATATGTCTACACACACATATACACACACTGCCATAATATGTGTTTGTTTTCGTTTTATACCTTTGTAATTGGAATATATGCATATATATGTGTGTATACACACATATGCACACAGTCTGCCATTCATATAGAGCTTTGTTTGCGTTTTATACCTCTGTAATTTGCATATGTATAGTGGCAGTATGTGTATATTTTTTGCTGACTGTGTGTATACATATACATACCATTCGTGTGTTTCTGCAGCTCGACTGTGAAGGGTTTTATGCACTTATGTTTTAGCTGGCTCTTTAGACCGTTGTCGTGAACCCCTCGCTCAAAAATTCCCGACCCCCATCGTCCACTCTTCCCTGTCCTTCGTCTCTACTTGAATCGTGGAGTTTTAGGGAATATAGTCATATCCATTTATAGGATTTTCCTAGTCAATTTCATAATCATTTTATTTTTTTAATTGACTAATCATTTATACGATTTTCCTAGTCAATTTAGTAATCATTTTAATTTTTAATTGACAAAACATTTATTTTTAAATTGATATAATATTCAACATCTTTATATTATACTAAACAATAAAATATTATGTATGTATGTCTACACACATACATACATACATACTACATAATTATTTATGTATGTATGTATCTCTGTATTTGAGACATAGACATACATACTTATACACACATACCTAGATGTATGTGTGTATAGTATGTATACACACATACATGTATGCATGTGTGTATACATACTATACACACATACATGTATGCATGTGTGTATAGTATATACATACATGTATGCACATACTATACATACATACCTGTATGTGTGTATAGTATACTAGACACACATACATACCTGTATGTGTGTATAGTATACTAGACACACATACATACATGTACGTGTGTATACTATATAGACATACATACATACTTTGGCCAAAACATAGGTGCATGCCACCCGAAACTATGGAGTGTATGATAGTATTCTAACACCGCCATTATATATATGCAAGTTACAGGTCTACAATTACATGTCTATTCAAGTGATCATATGCATATGCATATGCATATGTATATGTATATGTATATGTATATATGCATATGCAAAGGAAAAAGTGAAATTATTTTAGGTGGAGAGTGGAATGAAGGAAGGAATGATGCATAAGCATAACTAGCAGCAACATTACAGTCTCCATCATATAATGCATCGTACCTTCCATTCGTTACACTCTCCATCCAATGTAGCATTGCATATGCATAGATACATGTACATATACATATGCCTATATGTATATGCATATATACATATTGAACCTAATTAGATGTATGCCTATATGTATATGCATATGTATATGCATATACATATTGAACCTAATTAGATGTATGTTTTGTTTGTTCTTCAATTAAAGTGACTGTAAATATCGACCCCTCTCCCTTACAGCTATTTGTGATGATGGTTGACTCCTACTTATGTTAATATCAGGTCAATTAGATGCATGGTTAGTTTGTTCATCAATTACACTCAATCTTACATGTATGAATTTGTTGTTACACTATGTACAATTGTTTGATATGTTGTTCATTTCGAATCAACTCAACTACATGCATGGTTAGTTTGTTCTTCAATTACAATCGATCTTACATGTATGCATTTGTTGTTACACTATGTACCATTGTTTTATATGTTGTTCATTTCCAATCAGCTCAATTAGATGCATGGTTAGTTTGTTCATCAATTACACTCAATCTTACATGTATGGATTTGTTGTTACACTATGTACAATTGTTTGATATGTTGTTCATTTCGAATCAACTCAACTAGATGCATGGTTAGTTTGTTCTTCAATTACAATCAATCTTACATGTATGCATTTGTTGTTACACTATGTACCATTGTTAGATATGTTGCATATGCATATTGCATATATGCAAATATTATGAAGTTAAATTTCAACATGTTGTTTGAGAAATGGTATTAACATAAGGAGTTAGCATATGATTAGTATGTTCTGCATTTGTTGTATGAAGTTATATTTCAGTATGTTGTTACACTATGTACCATTGTTTGATATTTTTCTCATTTCCAATCACCTCAATTAGATGCATGGTTAGTTTGTTCTTCAATTACACTCAATCTTGCATGTATGAATTTGTTGTTACACTATGTACAATTGTTTGATATGTTGTTCATTTCGAATCAACTCAATTAGATGTATGGTTAGTTTATTCTTCAATTACAATCGATCTTACATGTATGCATTTGTTGTTACACTATGCACCATTGTTAGATATGCATATATATGCAAATCTGCATATGCATATTGCAAATATGCATATGCATATATGCAATTGTTGTATGAAGTTAAATTTCAGTATGTTGTTTGAGAAATAGTATTAACATAAGTAGGAGTCAGCATATGGTTAGTATGTTCTGCCTTTGTTGTATGAAGTTATATTTCAGTATGTTGTTACACTATGTACCATTGTTTGATATGTTGCACATTTCCAATCACCTCAATTAGATGCATGGTTAGTTTGTTCTTCAATCACACTCAATCTTACATGTATGAATTTTTTGTTACACTATGTACAATTGTTTGATATGTTGTTCATTTCGAATAAGCTCAATTAGATGCATGGTTAGTTTGTTCTTCAGTTACAATCGATCTTACATGTATGTATTTGTTGTTACACTATGTACCATTGTTTGATATGTTGTTCATTTCCAATCAGCTCAATTAGATGCATGGTTAGTTTGTTCATCAATTACACTCAATATTATATGTATGAATTTGTTGTTACACTATGTACAATTTTTTGATATGTTGTTCATTTCGAATCAGCTCAACTAGATACATGGTTAGTTTGTTCTTCAATTACAATCGATCTTACATGTATGCATTTGTTGTTACACTATGTACCATTGTTAGATATGCATATGCATATTGCATATATGCAAATATGCATATATGCAATTGTTGTATGAAGTTAAATTTTAGTATGTTGTTTGAGAAATTGTATTAACATAAGCAGGAGTCAGCATAAGTATATGCATATGCATGTGCATGTGCATGTGCATGTGCATGTGCATGTGCATGTGCATATGCATGTGCATGTGCATGTGCATATGCATGTGCATGTGCATGTGCATATGCATATGTATGTGCATACTGTCAGCAATTGCCTTCTCCATTTACATTTAAATTAGATGCATGGTTAGTTTGTTCATCAATTACACTCAATCTTACATGTATGAATTTGTTGTTACACTATGTACCATTGTTTAATATGCATATGCATATGCATATGATGTATGAAGTTGAATTTTAATATGTTGTTTGAGAAATGGTATTAACATAAGTAGGAGTCAGCATATGCATATGTATGTGCATACTGTCAGCAATTGCCTTGTCCATTTCCATTTAAATGAGTGGACACATTGTTAATTTCCATAACCATCCTTTATGTTGTCATCGGTCAGTCTCCCTTTAAGCTCTGTTATGGTCAAAATATTTCAAACCCTTTTAAATACAACATTACCATACATATGTATACTGCACAGAATGATACAACATACTGAATTTTCAAATTAACTTAAAACAGCAGAATGATACACCATTATGATACATATATGTATAGATTATGATAGATAGATACATAAGTTTCCTCTCGCGGAGATAGATAGATACATATGTTTCATATTACAGAGATAGACAGTAACATGATGGAATATGTTGTCTCTATGGTATCCATACTGATCTTTCAAGTTAGAAACATTCAAAACAAAAAAAAATCAAACATCGTTTTGAATCCATCAAGAAGTTCACAACAAAAAACTAGCAACCAAACATTCAAATCAATCAAAAATGTAGGAAAACTAAAATTTGATGGCAAGTTGTCTTGTGAGTTGGATGTGGCCTATGACAGAGAAGGACTCCATGATTGAGTTGGTTGGATTATGCTTGGGGTGGGTGAGGTTTGATAGGCTTGTAAACGAGGACTCCAACTCTCATATGGTTGGCTTCTTGTGGGGCTAGGTGAGTGTGTATAGGAGAGCGAGTGAGAAGGACTCCAACTTTGAAATGTTTGGCTGGTAGCTTGGGTAGGTGATGGACAATATTGGGGGCATTGAATAGATACAAAATCTATGAAGATCCTATGGCAGTCAGGCAAGGGATTTAGAGGGTTGTTGAGTCACCTCTCCTTTGCACCATTTGCTTGTGCCTTTTCCAACTCTTTTTCCCTTTTTGTGGCTTCCTTTTCTCTCCATTGGTGCTCCCTTTTTTTGTCCTTCTCCTTCTTTTGCAACTCCTTTTCAGCCTCTGCTGCTACTTGTTGCTTTTCCTTTTCAATTCTCATAAGACTTTTTGCCTCCAATTTTGCAATCCTTTCTATCTTGCGCTCTACAAGCTGTTGCTTCTTCCTCAATTTTAGTTCTTCTAGTTCCTTCTTCTTTTCGTCTTGCTCACTTAGCATTGCCATGAAGTCATCAGCAGTTAGGAGTTGGGATCCTCTTTGCAATTTGATCCCACGGTCAACTACCTTATTAGACTTGTCTTTCACCACATGAATTGGTAGCTTCAAGAATTGTGAGATGCGCGAAGTTTGTTGGCCTCCCAAAGGCTCAATCAAATCGACATTATTTGTTTTTGGCATCTCACTATCTGTAGCATCCATTCTATCTCCTAATTGCTCACCGTCACTATCTCCACAATCAACAAAGAAATGTACTAATGTATTCGGACCCATGCAATGCGATGGAGATGGCATTGAAAGACTTTGTTCTTCGTCCATATGCATATCCATACCAAGATTGGCAGCACCATCTAAGAGCCAGGAGGGCTGCTCAGGTGGAGTTGGCAAGGAAAGAGATATGTCTCCAATAGTATTGTGGTCTCCCAATACTGCTAGTTCAAGTGGTTCATTGGAATCTAAAACAACAAATTCATACATGTAGGTTTGAGAGTAATTGAAGAACAAACGAATCCAATCCATGTAATTTAAATGCAAATAGAGAAGGCAATTGCTGACAGTATCCACATACATATGCATATGTTGACTCTTACTTATGATAATACCATTTCTCAAACAACATACTAAATTTTATCTTCATACAACATATGCATATATGCATATGCATATTGCATATGCCGACTCCTACTTATGTTAATACCATTTCTCAAACAACATATTGAAATTTAACTTCATGCAACATATGCATATATGCGTATATAACTGCATACAACAAATGCAGAACATAGTGTAACAACAAATTCATACATGTAAGATTGAGTGTAATTGCAGAACAAACTAACCATGCATCTAATTGAAGTGATTGGAAATGAGCAACATATCAAACAATGGTACATATTGTAACAACATACTGAAATATAACTTCATACAACAAATGCAGAACATACTAACCATATGCTGACTCCTACTTAAGTTAATACCATTTCTCAAACAACATACTGAAATTTAACTTCATACAACAATTGCAGAACATACTAACCATTCATCCCATTTTGCTGATCTCCAACTTCTACAGTTCCAACATTAGACTCACCCTCATTAACTGCCAAACCATTGTTGGAAAGGCTTAGAATGTTTGCAGCAGTTGATGCTTCCTCGGGGGCAGCAAAGTGGAATGTCTCGCTAACCCTCATGTCATTATCCAAAGCATTTCGATCAAATGGCCAAATACCTATCCTCTTGAAGCCAGCTGTAATGTTTGAAAAATTCAATGACTTTTGAAAAGCTAGGCTGCCAAGTGTAGCCAATTCTGCCCTTCTTATCTCCATATTTGGATGTCTAATGGTCCAATTTGTTCTTTCCTTTTTGAAGTTACACTTGAAAGACGAGAAAACACTCACATCAAGAGGCTGCAACTTGTGTGATGTGTGGGCGGGTAGGGTGAGCAATTCAATACCAAGCTCCCTTGCTTTGGTAATGGTAGAGAAGGCTACATGGCTGCCATGCCCATCAAATATCAAGAGGTGTCTATGGGTGGGTGAGCAACCCCCAGGTACTTGCATAGCAAAGAACTTGAGCCATTTGATAAAAATCTCTTTGGTCATCCATGCGTGAGGTTGAACAACCATCAATGCTCCTGGCTCACAGTTGGCTATGTAGTTTTGCACATTTTTTTTGCTCTTGAACAAATAAAAACCTAGAATTTTTTGACCTGCAACGTTTACACATGCTAGAATAGTGATCCACTCCCGACTCTTTGGGATAATGTAAGCAACACTTCTCACGCCTTTCATGGCAAGCAACTTCATGTTACCGTTCCGGCCAGCTTGTAGCCCTGTCTCATTGCAGTTCCAAATCCTTTGCGGTCCATAGTTCCCTCCTGCATATGCCTTCTCCAAAGTGTCGTAGAAAGCACTTACAACCGATTGCCTCAGATTTATAGCACGGTCTCTATCTTGACCTTGGGTTGTTCTCAAGCAGAGATCAGGATGCCTTCTTTTGAATCCTGTCCACCATGACTTGCCAAGAAGCCCATTCTTGAAGGGATTATTCCTTGTTTCGCATATTTGGGCCACTTCTGTTTTTAGATTGACGATCTCCAAACCTTGGCCAACAACAACCATCTCCTTGCATCATTCAACGATCAATGACTCTTCCTCCTCAGTTAGGACTGTTGGGGGCCCTTTCCTTCTTGTAGTAGCTACGCCACCTAGCCAATTGGACAATGTTGAGGTAGGAATACCCAACTTTTTTGTTGCACCTCTAGTTGACCAGCCGTAGTCTTTGACATCTTCAAGGGCATGGTCCATGTCAGCCTGGGTCCATTCCCGCCTCGGTGCAACCTTTTTGGTTGATACAGCTGGGTTAGCTTGCACTACAGATTCGGTTGGCTACTCCAGAACAATTTCTACCTCCTCCTCACTACTTGGTTCTTCAGTTCGTTGGTGAATAGGAATGACAACATCCTCCTCATTGCTATGTGTCAGATGCACACTTCTCTTGTGTGCGGGCATAGTTGTCCGCCTCAGTTTTTGTGGAGGCTTCCTCCTTGAAGATCACTTGGTATTTGTTTGCGCATTTATCTTCCTCTGTATTGAACCAACATAGTGATTAGTAAACAACATACACTTAATATTGAAAATAATAATACTGACTGAAACAATGAATTCATACATTTACTATTGACTGTAATTGAGGAACAAGCTAACCATGCATATAATTGAGTCGATTTGAAATGACGAAGGGTATGTGTGCAATGAATCAAGCAATGCATGCTATACTATCATATGTAGAACTCTACCTCTTATAAACATTTTGGTGATACCATTAAACCCTTCGTCATACAACATTATGATACCATTATATATAAACTTGAAATAGTAGTATCATACAATAGACACAACATTATGATACACATGTTACCAATTTTTCGCTACAACTCAATTGGTGGAGCTGACTAAATACTGTTATATTTAAAAGTGGAAAATATAGTTATTTTTGCATATGCTAAGTGTTGATTGCATCTTATTTATCATTTTATAAGTGATAGTTATGCATTGAAATGAGGAAACTAAGTTTCGAGAAATTGCTTTTCAGTGTTTCACAATCAAATGGAGTACAAGATTGAGCATTCAACAACAAAGTATTTCAATTGCTTTCTTTTATTTCATGATGTTTTTTTCATATTTACAACATTTCAAATGATAATACAACATTGCATCATAAATGCATTTTCTTTTCAAAATGAAAAGCAAAAGATTGAAATTGAATATCCACACAAGTCGTGGATGTAACTGTTACAGTGCATCATAAGCATCACACTACACTGTGGAAGATGCATAAAAGGAAAAGTCACATAAGTATAGACATAATCATCATTGCATGTTGGTTGATGACCGACGCAAAAGTGGTGCACCATTTTGTATTCTCCGAGCTCCATCGACCTGTAGGAAGGAATAGAAGGATGTTAGAGCTCCGACTATGAAGATACCTACATGAACCATCAACGATAATGTAGTATGCTACTAATCATACATTGGAACAATCAAGGAAGAAAGAAAAACATGAACTGAAAGAGAAACATCAACATCATCATTACATATATTATTTTTATGCTAACGTCGTTTGTTTCCTTGTGCAGGTATAGGGAAAATCATGAAGCTGATTATCTTTTGAAGACCAAGCATGTGGGGAAAAACGGGCTCCCACAAGGGTAGAGCTTGGCATGCTGCCCCGCATACATTACAGGCGGGGCTAAGTAGTAAAGTGTTATGCAATTGAAAGAGTAAGGAAAGTTCATTCATCAAATCCATCAAACTAACTGTCCACTCATAACCAACAAGTAATGCTTTCTGAAAGCTACAGGTGGACCGTTAATTTAAATCAACTCAATTAATTCAACTGAGTACATTCATCTCAAACATTGTTGCGTGGTTTATATTCTTCTGACATAGGTGTTAAACAATGCATCTTATTTCATGTTATTACAACAGTGTTATGTTTCAGATTTGAATAACCATCCATAATGCCTCATTACAAGAAGCACTGTTCAATAAAGGAGAACCAATAATATTGTTTCAGATTTTCATTGAAGAAAGGTAATTGTGCATGGAACAATTTTTATATAATAAAGGCATAGTGAAGGAGTTTCAGATTTCCATCAGAATAAGGTGACAAGATCAATACAGTGACTGCTATATTTGATAAAGGAAAATGAATGATTCAATAAAACAACCAGTTTCATTATGGATAAAAGTGCAAATGTTGCTTTAAGTAGAGTTATGCATCATTGTTTAACAGAAGGAGACAATCAAAAGATACATTATTTTGGAGGCTTATTCTGATATTCAAAGTATATTTTCAAAGAATAATTGACAAGTATCAGGCAAACAAGTATAGATAGATTGCACAAGAATTACAATGTGAAAAGATTGTTTCCAACATGAGCAGAGAATGACAAAACTTGAAGGAGCTTTACAGAAACAAGCTGAAGCGATATAAAATGACATGAAAATCACATTAATGTACAAGAGGCTAAGGCAGGTGAGCAATTTGTAGGAGTGAGTCAAGAATTCCTATGTGAAAGATGGTAACTGAGTAAAGGAATGTGCTCAATATGTTGTTTTAAAATACAGAGTTTTGAAAAAATAGGATCCCTGTTATTTCTTCTCATGTGAAGGTAGAAAATTGGAATCTACAAGGCCAAGCTACCATACAGTTAAAGGAAAAGCAATAAATTATAAAGAGAATGGAGTAGAATTTTATATGTTGATTCTTAGAAATGAAAGGATTTCTAACAAAAATGTAGTTTTCTTTCATTTTTCAGAATACCCACATTGGGTTTTGACAAAAGTGTAGTATATTTGAAATACAGGAAGCCCATATGGGAATTTTAATTCAAAATGTACAGATTTCTCACTATTTTCAGCATATCCATGTGAGGTTCTCAATAGAGGGGCAAAAGAAGTGTGTTTTCTTTAACATATCATATACCCAGGTGGGGTTTTGCCAAAAACAGGGTTTATACAGTGTCATCATTGGTCATGCTCCATAACAGAAAATACAGGAATAAAACACAGATTTCTTCAAAATTCTGAATACCCACATTGGGGTTTCGAATTTAGAGACAAGTATTACAACTTTCAGTGACACCCATGTCAGGGTTTTTATGAGAAACAATAGAAAGCAAAAGGAAGTCGTGGTGGGTCGAGCTCCGTAAGAGAAATCACAAGATAGGTACATTTTCTTCAAAATAACAAATGCCCATATCAATTTTTTTTGTTTCACAGTACAAAGACAAGGAAATCCTTTGGCGGGTCGAACCTACAGAATTCCCAAATGCCCAGTGAGAACATGGTGGCCGCGGCCTATCACATTTTCAAGCTTGTGAGCTTTGTCAGAAATTGAAAGAAATAACAAGGAAGGCGAAAGGCTTACCATTTCATGCTCGTAGGAGAACACATAAGTCGCGATCGAGCTCTCATAGTGGATACCAAGGACAAAAACAACAACAAGCACAGGAAATAAAATACATTAGAAAAACATGTATAGTCGTGGCCTTATGGTCATTCTTTCCTTTCAAAAACACAGTGGAAAAGCCACAATAATGTCTGAAATAAGCTTACCCTGAGTTCTGGAGGTTGAACATGCAAAAGACTAAATGAATGGAGGCTCAAATGAAGGTTTCCAGCTAAAACCCTAAGCTCTCATGGTGGCGGCGCTCTTCATAGTAGAGGAAAGACTTGTCAAGTCCAAATGAAGTGAAATAAGCGGAATGTTGTGGTTTTGTTCATTAGGGTTTCCCAACCCTAATTCGACTTGGGGCTTATGTATATTAAAAATCAAATGATCTAAGATTAAGTGCAACATGTGGCTGATTTCATATGTCTAGGTCGAAGCCTTGTGAGGATGGTGAAGATATTTTCCCAAGCCTTAAGTTTGTGTGATTAAATTTTTGACAATATGAGGGGGCTATAGACTATAGAGACTTGAGATTTTATTATGCCTTAGTAAAATGGACAGAGATTGGAATCTATGATTTTAATTGATTTTGTGAGAAAATTAATAAAAGATTGTAAATGTTTTCACCTATGACTTAGGGTTTATCTCATTTTTTAATTGATTTTAGAGAAATCAATTAGGGGATATGATAAGAGATATTCTTCATTTATTTTATGATTTTTGAGAAATCAATTACTGATTGGAGAAATAAGTGATTGAAAGGAGATACTCCTATGTTTTATGATTTTTTTGAAAAATCAAGCATTGTAAATGGAGATATAAGTTTGTTTTTTGCAAAAGATTAATAAAATCTTTAGTTGCAAAAATTAGTCAAATTATGAAAATTTGTATATCATGTAAAGCAAGATTAAAGCGGTGTTTTTATAAATCGCTTTATTCTTTGCTATTTTTAGCAGATTTTTGAGAGGTACTGTCTTAGTCGGATTTGAGATGCCTGCTGGATGGATAAAGTGTTTTATTTGCTTTTAAAGAAGATTTAGTCTATTTTTAGAGGTTGGACAGTGTGAGCATGGAAAAAAGTGAGTTTTTTTGCTTTTGTGCAAGGTTATTGGGAAGCTTTGATACCTTTTATGGAGCTTTTCTTCTTGAGCTCAGATTAGGGTTTTAGAGGGTTATATCTTGAAGAAAACTTAGTTTTCTTCTTCTTCTCAGTTTAGATCATTGCTTCTTTCTCTCTTGCGCATGCAAAGAGTTTTGTAAGCATTTTGTACTCAGATTTTGGCAAAAACACTCTTTCAGTTTTAATAAAGCAGCAAAATTCTCCTTCTCATTTTTTGTCTCATTTTATAATAGCAATTTGATGTCCTTGTGATTCAAATCATAATC